>LFJQ01000013.1:2400000-3062875 GCA_001182835.1 Oropetium thomaeum
AAATATTTTCAGCTAACAAATGTTTAGTAGTTTTGATTTGAATTTGGGATGGTTCCTTCTGTTTGGGACGACAGCAGACCAGTAGCAGCGTCCAGCCTAGGCCATTAGCGAACTGGCCCAAATATCTCACTCAGGCCTATACAGTTGTACCCGTTAGACACAGGCACCGAGCGAATTCAAAAAAAGGGGGAAAAAGGCAAAAAGACACAGCCGCCGAGCCGCCTCCCGCTCAGTCGACGCCATTGCGAACAAGCAGGGCCAGAGATCCAGAGGAGGGGCAGGGTTCTTCGGCGGCGAGGTTAGGTAGGGCGGACCCCCTACCTTGTCCTACCGGAAGAACAGCATCTGGTTTGGTTGTTGGTCAGCGTGCAGGAACGCCCCCCTGATTTCAGCTAGGGTTTCGTTAGGCTGGTGGGGGATGGCGATTGAGGACTACCATGTCATCGAGCTCGTCGGGGAGGGATCTTTTGGGAAGGTCTACAAGGGCAGGCGCAAGTACACTCGCCAGGTTTGCGACCACCTCATGAATCACGATCTCATCTTGTCAGTTGAATTGATTTGTGCGCCTTTGTACTTATTAATTAAGCTTGCTTATTATCCACTTTGGTCCAGACGGTCGCCATGAAGTTTATTCTTAAGCATGGCAAGACTGACAAGGATATACACAACCTTAGGCAGGAGATTGAGGTAGGCGACCGTTGCTATCTGTCTGTCTCTACTTCAAATTTGGGTATCAACTCTTGTTGTACAAAAAGAGCTTAGCAGTACCTGTAGAGCCCATTTACTGTATTTGCAACAACTCATCGTGCTTGCAACTGCGGCATATAACACTTTACCTTTACACCATTTCCTCAGACAGTTGTTGTTTCTGACCCCACAATTCATCTTACTGTTTGCTCTCATCGACAATTTTGTAGATCCTCAGGAAACTCAAACACGAGAACATAATCGAAATGGTCGATGCCTTTGAAACACCTCAGGAGTTTTGTGTTGTCACAGAGTTTGCTCAGGTACACCAAAACACAACTGAAGTTTTGATTGGTGTCAATGGATCCCAACTGGCTAATCGTCAATTGGAAATGCTTGTCTCAGGGAGAACTGTTTGAAGTGCTTGAAGATGATAAATGCCTTCCAGAAGATCAAGTCCAGGCGATTGCTAAGCAGCTGGTATGCACCTTGCTCTTGTCCTATGTTCTTCACGCACCATATCAGTCCAGAATTGTTTGGTTGTCTTCATGGTTTCAGTACTTCTCAGGTTAAAGCATTGTACTACTTGCATTCCAATCGTATCATCCACCGGGATATGAAACCTCAAAACATTCTTATTGGGAAGGGATCTGTTGTAAAGGTGCACATTGAGACTTAAGAATGGCTATAAGTTTTCGTTAGAAGACAAGCTTAAGTTCTTTCTTGTCTTTTACAGCTTTGTGACTTTGGATTTGCCCGTGCCATGTCAGCCAATACTGTTGTATTACGCTCCATAAAAGGTACTTATTTTTCAGCTTCACAAGCTAGCTGAGACCCTCTAAAAAGCATCGTCAGGTCATCGCCCAAATGTACTGCCACATAGGCAAAACCGCCTCTGAAGTCACTATAGGTGGTTGTTTAGACGGATTTGGATAGTTTGGGGTGTAGAATACCTTGTTTTATAGTTGTGGGGGTGAAGTAGACAAACATCAATAGGTGACGGGATTAAGTAGACTTATCCGTTAATTTTATTATTGACCACTCTTCTCTGTATGTTTAAAATCCTTCTTCTAGCCACATGTTTCCTATTGGCCAAAGCATTACCATTTAGTTCCTAAACTAGTGGTAATAACAAATTTAAAAATAGAATTCATGTTTTAGAGCAGTACTCTCATCATTGTCATAGATAAAGGTGGTAATAACATATCCTTTTTTAAATGCTATACTATTCCAGTATGTACCTTATCAGTCCTTGTCTGTGTTTTTAAAAACATTTAGCCGTTCTCTTTATAATTCACTGCTATACACTGTAATTTTATATGAAGTCGTCTCCTGTGAATGGCTCTTCGTAGCTATAGTGGAATATACATTATTTAATCTTTATATATGCTTAACT
This sequence comes from Oropetium thomaeum, assembly GCA_001182835.1. Taxonomy (NCBI): domain Eukaryota; kingdom Viridiplantae; phylum Streptophyta; class Magnoliopsida; order Poales; family Poaceae; genus Oropetium; species Oropetium thomaeum. The sequence continues at coordinate 2,402,084 of LFJQ01000013.1, forward strand.
GTTATTTCTTTTGCCAGTTGTTGCCTGTTGTTATTAGTTAATCTTATGTAGTTATGTATATTTATCTGTAAAATTTTGTTTTGTCAATTTTATGAGATTTCTTTTTCTTGGCAGGGACACCTTTATATATGGCTCCAGAACTGGTGAGGGAACAGCCATATAACCACACAGCAGACTTATGGTCCCTTGGGGTCATCTTGTATGTACATCCATGCTTTTCTATCTATATATACCTTATTGCTTTTAAATTTTCTCTAGCCATATCAGTGGGCCCTTTTTATTTTCTTTTTCTTGTGCAACTTAATGTCATCTGCTCGCTTTGCCGTTTGGCAGTTTACCTACTGCCATCAAGCTAACATTACTATTTTGTTGGCCAGGTATGAGCTGTTTGTTGGTCAGCCACCTTTTTATACAAATTCAGTCTACGCACTTATACGGCACATTGTTAAGGTTACCACATATATTTAATTATACTATTTTGCATTCTTTCGTTGTGTAAAACTGATGTGTTTCCTACATTTTTGACAGGATCCTGTGAAATATCCAGATAATATGAGTTCAAACTTCAAGAGCTTCCTGAAGGGTTTACTAAGTAAGGTCAGCGGCACTTCCACTCCCAGGGCCAGGCCACAGATATTGAATTAACCTGTTTTTCCTTTTCTAATGATGTGTTGTTGAACAGGTGCCTCAAAGTAGGTTAACCTGGCCTGCGCTGTTAGAGCATCCATTTGTCAAAGATGATTCAATGGAACCACTAGCTGTAAGTATATTGGGTTATATTCTAGGATAGATAAGGGCATTCTAGTCATTCTAGGAATTATTAATTTTTCACAAAAAGATACACACTAAACCATATCAATGGTTTATGCAGGAGACTCGAATTACGCCCTTTGAAATGAAAGGATCTGGGGATAATAGGAATAGGAAAGCAGAAGAAATTCAACCATCAAGGAACCAGCCCTCTCCTGCTGATCAACAAAGTATACAATCTAGTGCCAAACATGTTCTCTTGTTCTTAGAAATATGTTTTCAAGTTCTATATGTTTAATGTTTGGCAGGTCGGAATGCTTCTAGCAACAGGGAAAATGCCTCTGATAAAATAAAAGGTAACAACAATGTTGATGACCCTATTCAATCTACCAAGGACCATCAAGCCTTGTCTACTGGTGCTGTTCCTGAAATCAGCACTACCTCAGGCATGTTATGATCCAAACAAAAGTTCAAATCCTTAGTTCTGAGCAGGAAGTCCATTATGATAATGTTCTGTATGTTCATCACTTCGCTGCAGACTGTACAGCTTTAAATAAGCTAGAAAAAAGTTCACAAACAGTACAAGGTGCAAATATCATTGTTGAGGATAGTGAAGCACTGTCGACTGTTCTTGGTCCGATTAACGTTTGGTTGAATAAATCTCCATGTTCACCAAGGTAATTTTATAGCTTGTGCTCTCTGTTTCATATGAGGTATTCAATGTCTTTATTTACCCCTTCCCTTGGAAACATGATTAAAGAAAATAGGAAGCCAATAGTATTGTGGTCTTCTACTATCCACATAATTTCTACAAAGAAAAATGCTTGTGCTTAATTGTGTTGGCAGTAACATTTGATCACTTTTCATGCATGCCTTCTCTAAATGACTTCAGTTCAGTTTCAGTTGTAGTTTTGTCTGTTAATCTGTTAGATTTTGTAGAGAACTGATCAAATAGAATGATTTGATGATAACATTGCTGCACATGAGCATACAACGTTCATCCAGCACAAGTACTGCTTGCCTTTTCTTGTTTATCATGCCAGGTTCCCAGTTACAGTATATTATTGGTCAACTTTTTATAGGGAACTGAATATTGATGAGGTGAATCAGACACTCAGAATTGTTAAAAATCTAATAGATGCCGGGTCATGTCAGCCTTCTGCAGCAACTAATGGAATAATCTGTATCTTTCTGGATTTTACAAGTCTCATTATCAGAACTAAGCTCTCAGATGCTTATGGACTTGTATTGAAGGTAATTGCACCAAGCGTTCTGTTGCTTTTGTTCCCCATAAATATCAGCACATCGTGCAAAATGGAGGCTATCTCCTTTCGTTTGACATACCATGTCTCACAAATAGGCTGAACAATTTTTACCTTACAAGATTTCGAAGATTTAGTAATTCGTAGGGCTTTACTTCACTATGCATTGTACTATGTATTGGCAGTGCCTTGCATTTGCACGGAAGCTACTTGATACGAGTGACGCTGTTATTTTGAGCTCTTACGACAAATATTGGTTGATGCTTTGTGAGCTTTATTCACAGGTCACACCTTGATACCCACAACTCATTTCAGATCCTAAAGCCAGATGTGTTCCCTCCCTTTTTTATTGACTATCTAAGCCTCTGTCTGCAGATTCTGGTTTCTACAGTTGATCCATCTGGAAGAATTTACCGCGAGTCAACTGCATGTCTTACTCTGATGTTATCTCGGGTTATTTCTGGGTTGAAAGCAAGTATGTCATCTGAAGGTCCGAAGGCAGTGGAAGAAAGTCTCCTCAAGATCATTGATCATGCAAGGATGTCCCCATTACTAGAACTCTTGTGCGAGTGTCTAATAACTTCAGGTTCAGACATAATTTCAGGTTCTACCAATATGGTACCTGCAGCTTGTGAGGCATGCAAGGCTATTTGGTATCTAGCTCATGCTGTTGACATTATGTCTATTAGTACACACCATTTCTCATTTCCACTTGCAAACTCATTGCAACAAGTACATTCAGAGCTTGGTGGTAAATTGCAAGAGCAAGGTTCAATGGAAGATTCAAACTCTAACAATCTGATAAATACATTTATCAAATCCTTTCTGGCATCACGTCCCATGCAGATTGCAGTCTATTACTGTTTGCATAATGGTTTAGAATCAGCTATCCATGCTTCTCTTCAGGTGATTCTCTGATACTTGTTGATCTCTGAAGAGCGATATAAGCTATCTCTGATTGAATCTAAAACAATAATGTTTTTTACAATGCAATAAGCAAATTAGTGTATAACTGAACTTACATCTGCTATACCGATTCTTAATGCACCTATTTGTTGCTTTTCAGCTCATCTCAAGGGCCTGTCTGCTGAACATCTCTTTCTGTGCGATTATCTGTGGTCCGTTGAACTCGCCAGCTGATGGCAGTGAAGTAGAATATGGTGGAGATTGGACAATTGTTTCTGATATGTTTTCATTGTTGTCATTATGTGCATCTTATTTGAATAAGGAATCCAAGCAAAACAGCAATCAGAAATGCAAAGTGTCCAACCCTCATGCCCTTGTAGTGCACTGCTGCCTTGCGCTAGCAACAATAGCTGCATGCCTGAAATCAGAGGGGAAATCTTCGGCATCAGTTGTTTTAACTAGTTCTCAGAAGAAGCAGCGATCCCGGCTTTCAGTTCTTGCACATCTTTCTTCAGTCGATGATACAGTGAAGAATTGTCTGCAGCCACACTGTGCATCTGCAATGCTGGCATTGTCATCACTTGTTTCACTTGAAAATGGTGGGGAAACCAGATCTTCTCTTTGTGAAACTGCACTTGCTTTGTTTCCTCGCATGGCAACATTGCACACACTACTGAAGCTTTGGTTGTCTGATGGAAGTGAGGCACTTTGCAGATACAATGCCGGTCTGCTGAACCTGTTTGGCCTTCGCGATGGAAGTATTGGGCTGTTAGAGACAAGATTAAAATGGGGTGGGCCATTGGCCATTGAACAAGCCTGCTCTGTTGGCATCCCTCACCTCCTAGTTCGTTTGCTTACTGATGGATTTTCAAAAGAGACATCTGAAGGAAAAGATGGTTCAACAAACCGCAGTGGATTGTCACCGTTGGGAGTTGTCTGGACTCTTTCTGCATTATCTCAATGCCTTACTGGTGGATTTTTCCGTGAGATCTTGTACAAAAGGGAGCAGTTAAAGCTTTTAACTGACTTGTTATCTGACGTACATCTCAAGGCATTGGCAGCATGGACGGGTCTTGGTGGTGGGAAGAGGGGAGTTCAGGAACTTCTGAACTCTGTTGTTGATATTTTGGCATTTCCATTTGTTGCAGTGCAGAGTTCTCCAAACATGCCCTCAACTTCTGCATCCGTCAATAGTGGCTTCCTTCTCAATGTTACATCACCTGGTGGAAGAATCGGTACTGAGAATAAGGAAATGCTTAAAACTATTGAGCATGGCATGCCTCAGTACATACAAGTTCTGCTAGAGGTCTGATTATTTGAGTCTACTATTTTACAGTTATCAGCGAGCATTCCTATAATATTCTCTTTTTACAGGTCGGTGTTCCTGGCTGTATACTTCGTTGCCTTGATTATGTCGGCATGGATGGGGTAGCAAGGCCATTGGCCATTTTGGCCAAAATGGCTGGCTACCGACCACTCGCTGCACAGCTTCTTAAAGAGGGTCTTCTAAATCCAAGTAGGGTAGCCGCGCTACTTGAGGGTCCTACTGCAAAGGAGACTTTGCTTGATTTCCTCATGATAGTTTCTGATCTTGCTCGGATGTCAAAGGTTTGTCATATCTTGGCCCGTTTGCAGTTGTATTGTATTTCCAGGAAAGATGCTGTACTGTGATGTCCAACCATGTTGGCTAGATAAAGTGCAATTAACACATTTTTCTTGTGGTCAGGACTTCTATGAACCCATTGATAAAGCTGGCCTTGTCCGGTTTCTGAAGAACTATTTGTCTAGTGAAGACCCAGATATAAGAGCAAAAGCTTGCAGTGCCATTGGCAACATGTGTCGCCACAGTTCCTACTTCTATGGGCCACTTGTATGGAAATGTTATTTCTTGTTCTTGTAAATGTGGATTGAAATTGTCTGACTGAAATTCTGACTTTGTTATTTTTATTGTAACAGGCTGCAAATGAGGTGATTCAAGTCGTGGTTGAGAGATGTTCTGATCCTGACAAACGCACACGGAAGTTTGCATGCTTTGCTGTAAGTTTGTAACATGCATATAACTTCTGAACTTGTGTACTCAGCGTGAAGACAAGACCAGAATCCTGTTAGTTCAGTTGAAAAAGGTCGAGCTACTCTATTGATTTCATAATTTTACCATTTCAGGTTGGAAATGCTGCTTATCATAATGGAATGCTATATGAAGAACTCAGGCGGTCCATACCTCAGCTTACTAACCTACTTCTTGGCCCCGAGGAGGATAAAACCAAAGGCAATGCCGCAGGTGCTCTCAGTAATTTAGTAAGGAACTCTGATATACTATGCGAAGACATAGTCTCCCAAGGTGCAGTTCAGGTAAGTTAAGTCTTCCCGGCATATGCTTCATGTTTTTTTCATCTGCGTCGAAAGACTACTGATCCTCTCGGTTAGAAGGTTGACTTCAAATCCTATGTCCTAACTTATTGTTGAACAGGCTCTGCTGAAGATGGTCAGTACTTTCTCAACAGTTGCCCTGAGCCCCAACAGAAGAGACACCCTAACTGAATCGCCACTAAGGATCGTGCTCTTCGCTCTGCGCAAGATGTGCGACCACGCCATCTGCAGGAACTTCATCCGATCTTCAGAGCTCCTTCCGGTCATTATTCACCTCCGGCAGTCACCTGATCCAACAATTTCTGAGTATGCTTCTGCCATAGCAAGTAGAGCATGTCAAGCTTGAAAGTTCCTGCAGCTGGGGAATGCAAGTGCCGAGGGTATGATCATGCCATCGATTTGAGATCAACACTGGTCACTGGACTCTTTCTCGGAACTGTAATATAGTATAATGGAGTTCCACCCGATTAAAAAAAAAAAGTGTCGGGTCACACCTTGGGCTTGGTGGCGGATCTCCCGGTAAGAAATGTTGGGAACTAAAAGAGATTTCACTTCTGTGAAAGTTAAGCTAAACTAAACAAGCAGCATCATTGATTATAGCTTTTCCCCTCCGTAGTACGGCCAGTCAGCATCAAGTTTCTGCCTATCAATTTGCTTACTGATATTTGTGTGGTTTTACCTAGATGTGATTTTGCCTTTTGAAGAAACTGGAGTGACAATCGTCCGTACAGACTTTATTAAATTTAATTAAGTGTATATACAAAAAGAAAAACTAAATACTCTATACATTATCCTGTAGCCGATGCTTAATCGCGTCTACATGCTGATGCTTTGCGCAATGGGTAACTGTTGTTAAGTCCCTGAAAAAAAAATCTTGCTCTGGAAACTCTTTTCTATATCTATTCATATACTTGAGTTCCAATTGGCATTGTTTGCTGACGACTCTCCGATTGTACTAAGCAAATTGCAGTAATCTCTGAGCAATGACGTCCGGTTCTGTTGCATCATCGGGCCTGATCGGCTGTGCTTATTAAGATGTTGCTGTTTCAGTTCAAGCTACAGTAATTCTCTGTTTACTACTGCAGCCAGCGCAGCCGGGACAGCAGATAAAGCAATCAGCCGATCAGGCATCGTTGCCATCGTGAACCCTAATCCTTGTACTGAATTTGGAAACCCTCACTCTTCTAGCTAATTCAAAATGATGACCTTTGATGTGCCACGGAACAAATATATCATCAACTACAAATTTGGGGTACTCGTCAAATTTGGGGTACTCGTCAAATGGTACAAGTTCAAAGAAGAATCAAATATATGTCATAGATTTGTGCTACGACAAACCCTACCATAGACAGATATTACATCAGATTAACTCATACTCATCAGTAGCGTAATCCATGTCAGTATCATAGTCATCGCTCTCAGAACCATCGCTCTTAGAGTACAGACGATCCTCTTCAAGTCTTCCAACCTCCTCTGCAATGTCACTGCTATCACTAATAATATTTTCGTTTGTGTAGTACTGTGGCATCAGTGAAGGATCAAAATCCTCATCATAGGGATCTTTTTCACAAACCATACTCTCAAAATCCTCTTTACGCCCACTGAAGTTCTCTCCAGATGGATGTACAATCCTAATCCCCAAATAGTCACAATATAAGCAGCGGACTCGTTCTGTCATGCAAAGTACAAAAGTGAGACATCCAGGGTAAAATGCAGTATAATTTACTAAGAGGTTATAAACTCCAAAATTTCCAAGTTGTTCAAGTTCAGAGGCATGTAAACAGATGCATAATTTTTAGAGGCCGCTATACATCTATTGGGTAAATTTTGTACATTTTAGCTATATTCACAGTTAGAAAAACAGAATTGACGTTACGGTTCTGATATTAATGTAGTTAACTAAAACAGTATATGCTTTCTTTCTTTTCACAGATACATGAATGAAAAGTGCCACAAATCAAGAGCATGCATGTACATTACGGTGCACAGGTGCGCATCAATTAGTGAAACACAAATCAATATGCAACGAGAAATAGACAATCTTGACAAGGGGGCATACCAGCACATGGTGGTGGCACCGAAACGCGACAACACAACTGAACTTTTTCTTCATCATTGCTAATTTCAGCAAAGAAGAGGACTGGAGGTCCATGAGGGCTGCCCTTGGGAGTTGCTAAAAAGTTAACATGAGTGTGATAAAACTTTTCAGGAGGATAGGTGTCAATTTCTGGGCAGTACACAGGGCCAGACACTTGAGTGTTGAAGCCACAGAGAGCATGAAGTTCTAGTTCCTGTAGGTGAGCAGAGACAAATCAATTCGATGAGCACCCGTAGGAGATAAATCAGTACATGTAACTATTAGATAGAAATTCCATACCCCAAGCATCGGTGCATATGTAACCAGTGCATCTTCGACCTTTCTAGAGACTTTTGTATGTGTACGCACTAAATTTTTAAGGGCCACCGGGAGATCTTGAAACGGTAACAGCGCAGGTGGCTTCTCATTGGGTGATCTAGGAGATAACAACCTAGACAGTTGCTGAATATCTTGAGAGGAGAGTTGACCATCACCCCGCAGCACTGCTATGTCAAACCCCAGCAACTTGTTACATGAAGCCAAAAATTTTGCTTGACCATCAGGGTTGGGGTGCCAGCCAGCAGTGGCGGCAGCCGTGAAGGCTTTGATCACAGTGGAGGCCGGAGCTTCAGCTTTTGTGTTCACCTTGCTTGTCAAGACCTGATGCAAGCTGGTGGCTGTGCCCCATGGGGACCGGAGTCTTCTTACTCGTTCCTCTAATCTTAGAGTAGCTTTGGTTGCAGCGGCAGCATCAGCATCAAGGTTGGGATCAGCGAGCAGTAGGTTAGCATCGGCCTCAAGCAGGCGGCGTGTCGCTTGATGGAAACTGAGGTCATGGTAGCGGGTGCAGAGGAAGGAGACGAGACCGTACATTGAGCGAGTCTCAATCCGGTGGAGGCCAAGTGTGCCGACCATGCCCCCCTGCTCGAGCTTCATGGTAGACGGCCAAGCCGCGTCGTACCAGATGGTATTGAGCAGGATGTTGGAGACGGGATCAAGTGGCCCGTAGCAGTGGCCGGCCTTGAGCAGGCTTATCTGATAGCGGGAACCGGTCGGCAGCCGGGCGAGTGCCTGCAAGTAAAATCCGTGGATAGCGTCCAGGAGCGCCCGCTTGAGGGGTGTGCTGGTGTTCTGGTACGGCAAACTTCGGGGACGTGGGGGACGAGACGCGGCAAGGTTCAACGATTTCAGCAGTTGTCCATGGTGGTGGTCGTCGACCGTCGTCGGCTTGGGAGAGGCAATAAGAAGCGCGGCGAGGTGGTCCAGACTGGAAGAGGGGGAGCGCCGATGCACCTTGGCGAGGAGGCGGACGACGTCGTCGAGGCGGCTGGAGATGGTGAGCCAGGCGCCGACGAGGCGATCGGGGTGAGGATGCCGAGCGACCAGCGCCGCGCACTTGAGTGCCATCCTGAGCGCCTCCTCGACGGCGCGCTGGGAGGACCCGAACCTCTTCATGCGGCGGTCCACGACGACGATGCGGGTCGCGACTAGGAGATCGGCGTCGGCGAGAAGCAGATAGCGCACGGCCTCGCAGTCGGCGAGGTAGGGGAAGAAACGGGTGAGGAAGGTCACCATCCCCTCCAGTGACCGGTGCTCCAGGTCCGCAATCTTCGCTTCGCCGGTACCGGGGATGAGGGTGTTGGCGATGATGTTAGAGGATGGGTCCAGGAGGCCGAAGCAGAAGCCACCGCCGGCGAGGACCTCGCTGTTGGTGGTCAGCCGCTCCAGCGCCTTGCAGTAGGCGTTGTGGATCTTGGCCAGCAGGCGCGACCGGTGGCCGGCCTCTTCCTCGCGTGACGCGTACTCAGTCGAGAAACCCGGCTCGTAGATTCGGAGATCCGGATCTCCGGTGGACACCAGCGCCATAGCCGCCGTCCAAGCCTCGCACTCGCCGGCTCGATTTGGTACGAGTTAACTGTACGGATCGCGGCGGCGCGAGGAAGAGAAAGGGGATAAAAAAAGACCGTGCTTGGCTCTTGCGTTTTGGCTGTGCCGGGGGGGGGGGGGGGCACATTTATCAAAATAGTACCCTTACCGACGACAATTCTTTAAATAAAACTCCTATCAATATCCTTAATAAAATAGAACTCCATAAAATACGATCTTAACAAAATATAACTTTTTCATATAGCACTTCGTTATTTAAGACTTAAAATCATTTTTTAAGGACATTTTTATTCTTCTTCTACCTCTCGTCCCCTCTCTCCTTCACATATAGCTCTTAATGACCGGATGCGAGCTGGCACTGTGGGCTGTGTGGGCAGGAGGCAGGCAGCAGGCTAAGCGAGCGAACTCCACCAGCCACCGAGGTCCACGCTCGTCCCGCACGAGAAGACCTTCGGCAACAGCGTTAAAGCTCCATCGCTCGCCTAGCTAGCACGCGAGGCTAGTCGGCCACCACGCCAGGTCTAACGCTCGCCGGCGCCCGAGCTCCTCCGATCGCCTCGCCGGACTTCGACCGGTCACTGCGCGCGCCCGCCCATGGTCCGCCGTGCTCGGCCGTGCCTGAGCTCCTCCGCCCACCTCGCCGGAGTTTGACCAATCACAGTCGCGCCCATGGTCTGTCGTGCTCATACACGCCTGAGCTCCTCCGTCCACCTCGCCGGAGTTGTCCCGTCACTGTCGCGCCCATGCTTCGCCGTGCTCGCCCGCGGCCGAGCTCTTCCGGCTGCTTCGCTGGAGTTCCATCGGCCCTGCTGCACCGAAGCTCCACCGGCGACCTTCATGGCTGGCGGAGGAGTGGAGTGGAGAGGAGAGGAAGAAGAAGAAGGGTAAAAATGTCCTACAATTGAGCGAGCTATTTTATTAAGATAATTGGTAAGAGTCCTATTAAAAAATTACCATTTAGAAGAGTCACTTTTTCATAAGTGTCCCGCGGGCGGGACGGGGTGGAGGGCAGTGTTTTTTTTTTTTTACGCATGAGACCTCTTCAACCTTACTGTTGGGTGGGTCCTACGCAAATCAATTACTACCTCTTTTGCCTAGCTACCGCGCAAGGCAGCCGTGGGTGATCGGAATGAAGCATTTACCTTTTCTTTTAATTGAATTGTTAGAGATTTTCTTATACGACATTGAAAAAATAAGATTATTTCTTAGTTGTCATCAATTTTGACATTTACATCAACTGTTATACGTTTATGTGGAAGTTTGGTACCTGGGATAATTAATCGTATTAGCCCGGAAGTCTAAGCCACGCAGAATAGCCAAACCACCTCCGCTTTGATAGACCCGGGCCCGAGGACGAGGGAGGTTACTCGGTCTCGCCCGACCCCGACGTTCGAGACTCGGACGGGCAGTGCCCGACCCCTGAGGTCGGACAAAAGTTCCGCCTCGCCCGACCCCGACCTCGAGGGTCGGACGAGGGTTCCCCCAGCCCGGCCCCGACCTCGAGAGGTCGGACGAGAGTTCCGCCTCGCCCGACCCCGACGTTCGAGACTCGGACGGGCAGTGCCCAACCCCTGAGGTCGGACAAAAGTTCCGCCTCGCCCGACCCCGACCTCGAGGGGTCGGACGAGGGTTCCCCCAGCCTGGCCCCGACCTCGAGAGGTCGGACGAGAGTTCCGCCTCGCCCGACCTCCGGGGTCGGACGAGACTGGGCGATCCAACCACCCCGGACGAGACGGGTGTCCGGCGACAGTTGAGCCATTAATACCCCAAGCTCCAACTCCCGATCGGACAGTGGCGATGACCGCTCCCGGAATAGTAAATGCGCACGACGTGCACCGTACACGGGATGGGCGTCACTCCGACAGCCCCCTGTCAGAGACTCACCGTCCTGTGCAATAGGACGCCCCGGAGCGACGGCCATCCCCACGGCGTCATCAAGCCGGCTCCTATAGTGACGTCTCCTCCATACGGATGGAACCCCTCCGAGTGACAGCACAAGGCCACTCCGTCAAACAGGAACGGCACGACCGCACCAAAAACATCGCCATTACAGCTCGGCCTAACCGGAGTACGGCTGCTGTCAGCCTCACAGAACCGGCCCTCCTCACGCCACCATATAAAAGGGGAGGGGGACCGAAGGAGAAGGACGGGTCCAAAAAGTCTCCAAGACCGACGAGTTCTCCACGCACAAGCACAGAAAACCACATACACGTACACCCATTCGCATACTCCAGAGACTTGGGTTTCGTCCCTCTCTCGCCAGCTTGTAACCCCCCATTGTAATTTCAGTCGCAAATAACACGAGCAGCCACCAAAACTGGACGTAGGGTATTCGGCCCGAACTAGTATAAATCTTTGCGTCTATTTGTGAACCATCGAAGCCTTAAAACACACCCACCACGATAAATTTACTAGTCGACGGTAACGAACGTCGACAGTTGGCGCACCAGGAAGGGGTTCTGGTGTGTTTTCGCCGATCATATTTTCAGGTTTCGATGGCAAGCCACGGATGGATTCCCGGGACTATCGTGTCCCACGGGAGCCTCGACTTCGTCGCCACCTCTGAGGGCGACCTGGTGCTAGAAGGCGTCACGGTGTCACCAGCCACCGCCTCTTCTTCCCACTGCATGCCAGCCGCCCCGACCGCTGGAAAGAAGCGACGCCCGGGCAAAGGCTCGCACTCCCGGAAGCCCTCACGCAAGGGCGCACGCGCAGTCCCTTCGCCCAACCAGGGCAATCCTGGTACAACCACGATGGCTCATACGTCGTCGTGCGAAGGCCCGCGCTCAACGGACACCGAGTTCGTAGGAATGACGGGCTATACGTCGGAATCCTTTTTTGACCTCCTCGACGAGGCGAACGGAGGTTCCGATCCGGAGCGCAGCGAGGGGAGTAACAATCCCTCGCGTAAGTGCCTCATGGCACATTCCGGAGACCCGCTCGACTCCAGGGACAATCTCCCTCTCACCCAGCTGCCACCGGTCTCTGGGACTCCCCCGCGCGACATACAGCCTGACCAGTTAGAAGCGCGGCGGGAGGAACTCCGCGAAGCCAAACGGCAGCTGGAACAGGAGGAGGCGGAGATCGATCGAGAGCTCGCTCGCGTCGAGCCCGGCGGACGTGCCCGCTCCATGGCGCGCGACGTACGACAGCGCATCATGGAGGAAGGCGACGGCCCCCCACACTTCACGCGGGCAAGCCAAAACCTCGCTGCAGCAGCAGCACTGCTTCGGGAGCTCCCTGAACCCATCACTCCCGAAGCCCGACGCACTCAACGTGAAGTTGAGGTCCTGCTGCAACGAGCAGCGGCGCAACAAGCGGAGAGCTCGCGATCGCGAGCGCGCAAACCGCATACTCCGAACACGTCTGTACAACAGACACATCCGGGGACGGACGAGGCCTCAAAAGCCTGCGTCCGCGGACGTCTCGGTGCAAACCGCGATGCCCGCGCCACCCTGGAGGCGCGACGGTGACAGCCAGAACGCCTTCCTGAGGTGGGCCGAGGATGTCACCCGCGCCGAGGGGGGCGCTACGACGATGACGAGGACAGGAGCCCGAGTCCTGACGCTCCGGGTCCTCGCGTCTTCAGCTCCCACATACGAAGCGCTCCGTTTCCACAGCGCTTTAGGCCGCCCACCAACGTACCGAAGTACGCTGGGGAGACAAATCCGAGCCTCTGGCTCGAAGACTACCGGCTCGCCTGCCGAGCCGGAGGAGCGGATGATGATCGCTTCATCATCCGCAACCTGCCACTCTACTTGGCCGATTCGGCCAGAACGTGGCTCGAGCACCTCCCCGCCGATCGGATCTCGAACTGGTCTGACTTAAGGGAGATCTTCGTAGGTAACTTCCAATGGACCTACGCACGCCCAGGCAATCCCTGGGATTTGAAGAACTGTCGACAGAAACCGGGAGAAACCCTCCGAGAGTACGTCCGACGCTTCTCCCGACAATGCAACGAGCTGCCGGATATCGGCGACGCCGACGTCATCGGGGCGTTCCTGTCCGGGACCACTTGCCGCACCCTAGTTCACAAGCTAGGACGCAAGAGTCCTCGAACGGCCAAGGAACTCCTGGATGTCGCAACCAGCCATGCTTCTGGCGAGGAAGCCGTAGGCGCGATCTTCAATCGCCCTGACGCGAAGGGGAAACAAGGGGACAACACCGGCGAAGGCCCCTCCAACCGCTCCCGCAAGAAGAAGAAGAACCGGCAACAATCATCTAAAGGACAGATGGTTGCGGCCGCCGAACGCAAGGGCGCCAAGGCGCCGGCAGGGGAGACCTCGGACCACTTCGAGAAGAAGTGGAACGGTCCATGCCCCAACCACGAATACCCCGTCAGGCACCTGTACAAGGACTGCACACTCTTGAAGCGGTTCTTGAACCACGGGCCACCAAAGGGCAAGCCGAGAGGCAAGCCTCGACAAGCCCCCGAGGGAGCAGATGGCGAAGGCGACGCCAGCGAAGGTAACGACGGTTTCCCCGAACCCGATGGTTGCCTTATGATCTTCGCAGGACCAGAAGCGCAAGGAGGAAAGCGCCGTGCGAAGGTCGAGCGTCGTGAGGTGTTCGCGGCCGAGCCCGCAACGCCAGCCTTCCTCCGATGGTCGGAGGCCCCGATCACTTTCGATCGGTCCGACCATCCCAGCCACGTCCCCCGACCGGGTCGATACCCACTGGTAGTCGACCCCATCATCGGCAAGAAGCGTCTCACCAAAGCCCTGATGGATGGAGGCAGCGGCCTCAACATCCTTTACGCCGAGACGCTCGACGCCATGGGCGTCGATCGGTCGCTTATCCGACCGACCGGAGCCCCGTTCCACGGCGTCGTCCCGGGGAAGCAGGCCGTCCCACTCGGGCAGATCGACCTGCCCGTCACATTCGGGACACCGACCAACTTCCGAATGGAGACTCTCACGTTCGAAGTAGTCGGATTCCACGGGTCGTACCACGCCATCTTGGGGAGGCCATGTTACGCGAAGTTCATGGCTATTCCCAACTACACCTACCTGTAGCTCAAGATGCCTGGGCCGAAGGGGATCATCACTGTAGGCGCCTCCTTTCAGCGCGCCTACCAGTGCGAGACGGAGAGCGACGAGCTCGCCTCCGTGACCATTGCGTCCACAGAAGAGCTTGCTGTCATTCGGCAGCAGATCACCGAAGACGCCCCCGACTCCAACCGCAGCGCCGGATCCTTCGAGCCCGCCGAGGGCACCAAGGAGATCCGGCTCGACCCCGACAACGCCCCCGAGAAGGTAGCCAAGATTGGGACGTCCCTCTCTGCCAAATAGGAAAGCGTGCTCGTCGACTTCCTCCGCGCGAACATCGACATCTTCGCGTGGAAATCCTCGGACATGCCGGGCATTCCGAGGGAAGTCCCCGAGCACTCCTTGCACATCAAACCAGACTCCCGCTCGGTAAAGCAACGGCTGCGCCGCTTCGACGAGGAGAAGCGTAGAGCCATCGGAGAGGAGGTAGCCAAACTGTTGGCAGCCGGCTTTATCAAGGAAGTGTACCACCCTCAATGGTTGGCCAATCCCGTCCTTGTGCGAAAAAAGAATGGGAAATGGAGAATGTGTGTTGACTATACCAGTCTCAACAAAGTGTGCCCAAAGGATCCTTTTCCTTTGCCACGCATAGACCAGATAGTCGATTCCACCTCAGGGTGTGAAGCTTTGTGCTTCCTTGATGCGTATTCCGGGTACCATCAGATCCGTATGAAGGAATCCGATCAAATCGCGACATCCTTCATCACTCCGTTCGGGTCGTACTGCTACGTCACGATGCCGTTCGGACTCAAGAATGCAGGCGCAACCTACCAGCGCTGCATGATCAGATGCTTCGATGAACTCATCGGAGACATCGTCGAAGCATACGTTGACGACATCGTCGTCAAATCCAAGAAGACCGACCAGCTCGTCGCCGACTTGGAGCGGACCTTCGCTAAACTCCAAGCAAATGACATCAAACTCAACCCCGAAAAGTGCATCTTTGGGGTTTCGAGGGGAATGTTGCTCGGATTCATCGTCTCCGAGCGAGGCATCGAAGCCAACCCGGAGAAAATCGAGGCCATCAACCGAATGGGCCCGATTCAAAACTTGAAGGGAGTGCAGCGCGTGACCGGATGCTTGGCGGCTTTGAGCCGCTTCATCTCGCGTCTCGGAGAACGCGTACACCCTCTCTACCGGCTCCTGAAGAAATCCGAGCGGTTTCAATGGACGCCCGAGGCACAGGACGCACTCGACAAGATAAAAGTCATCCTGTCGAAGCCCCCAGTCCTGGTACCTCCGACCCCGAAGGAGCCTCTCCTCCTCTACATCGCCGCAACGACCCAGGTCGTCAGCGTCGCCCTCGTTGTAGAGCGGACGGAAGAAGGCCACGCCCTCAAGGTCCAGCGACCGGTCTACTACGTGAGCGAAGTCTTGTCGGAGACGAAGACACGATATCTTCAAATCTTGAAGATTCTCTATGGCGTCGTCCTCGCTAAAAGGAAGCTCCGACACTACTTCGAGTCTCACCCGGTGACCGTCGTCAGCTCCTTCCCACTGCGCGAAGTCGTCGAGAACCGCGACGCGACGGGCAAAGCCGCGAAGTGGGCCCTTGAGCTGATGGGCGAGGGCATCACATACGCCCCCCGAACGGCGATCAACTCCCAGTCCTTGGCCGACTTCATAGCGGAATGGACAGAAGTACAATTACCCACGGCCCCCATCGACCAGGAGTATTGGGTGATGTACTTCGACGGTTCGTTGATGCGAAAGGGAGCAGGGGTCGGGCTCGTCTTCGTCTCCCCTCTGGGGGTGCGCATGAAGTACGCAATCCGCCTCTCGTTCCCAGCGTCCAACAACGTAGCCGAGTACGAGGCGGTCGTCAACGGGCTCAAGATCGCCAACGAATTGGGAATCCGACGACTCGAAGTTCAGGGCGACTCCCAGCTCGTCGTTGGCCAAGTCATGAAGGAGTCTAGCTGCCACAACGAGACCATGGATGCCTACTGCAAGGAGGTCCGCAAGTTGGAACATAAGTTCCACGGCCTCGAGCTCAGGCACATCCCAAGGCGACAGAACGAAGAAGCCGACTCCTTAGCCAAGATGGCGGCCGGGCGCGAACAAATCCCGACGGGAGTCTTCGCCCACGACCAGAGCCGACCATCAATCCGACCTCAAGACACGCCAGGGGTCGACACCGAGCCGCCCCAGGCACAAGAGGACGGATCGGCCGCGACGCCTCCCGACCCCTGCGTCATGGAGATCGACGAAGCGTCCGCACCTAGTACGAGCCCTCCGGACGACTGGAGGACGCCGTACCTCAACCGACTCCTCAAAGGAGAACTCCCCGCCGACAAGACGGAGGCACGACGCATCGCGCGACGCGCCAAGTCCTTCACCGTCATCGACGGAGAACTCTACAAGAGGAGCCTCACCAGAATCTTGCAGCGCTGCATCCCCGTCGAGCAAGGGAAGATGCTGCTGCGAGACATTCACGGAGGGGTCTGCGGTCACCATGCCGTGCACAAAACCCTCGTCGGATACGCGTTCCGACAGGGATTCTACTGGCCAACCGCCGTCAACGATGCTGCGCACATCGTTCGCGCGTGCGAAGGCTGCCAGTTCTACGCTCGGCAGACCCATCTGCCGGCACAAGCGCTGCAGTCCATCCCCCATCACGTGGCCGTTCGCGGTCTGGGGATTGGATCTGGTTGGACCACTCAAGAAGGCACCCGGGGGCTACACCCACCTTTTGGTAGCTGTCGATAAGTTCACCAAGTGGGTTGAAGCCCGGCCAATCACGAGGATCCGACCAGAAGAGGCAGTCGAGTTCTTCCTCGACGTAATCCACCGCTTCGAGGTCCCAAACTCCATCATCATGGATAACGGTACGCAGTTCACACGGAAGCGATTCCTTAAGTTCTGTGACGACTACCATATCCGAGTAGATTGGGCGGCTGTGGCGCACCCCCATACGAACGGGCAAGTCGAGCGCGCCAATGGCCTGATCCTTCAAGGCCTCAAGCCACGCATCTACAACCGGCTGAAACAGTTCAGCGGGCGATGGGCAGCCGAGCTCCCCGCTGTTCTGTGGAGTTTGCGGACATCCCCGAGTCGGGCGACGGGGTTCACCCCCTTCTTCATGGTGTACGGCTCCGAAGCCGTACTACCGACCGACCTCGACTACGGAGCCCCGAGGATCAGAGCCTACGACGAAGAAGGCAACCAGACGTCCCTCGAAGACGCCATGGATCAGCTCGACGAGGCGCGTGACGTAGCGCTCCTGCGATCGGCGAAATACCAGCAGGCGCTGCGACGTTACCACTCCCGCTACGTGCGGGAAAGAGCGTTCAACGTCGGCGACCTCGTCCTTCGACGTGTTCAGAGCAGCAAGGACCGCCACAAGCTGTCGCCTCCATGGGAAGGGCCCTTCATCGTCTCAAAAATTCTCCGACCCGGCTCCTACAAGTTGCAGACGGCGGACGGACAAGAACTCGCCAACGCGTGGAACATCGAACAGCTACGTCGCTTCTATCCCTAGAACTCGTAGTAGTCTTACCGTTTCTCACCACCGAGATAAGCGGCGCCCGACCCCCATCACGCGGGAGTCGGACCCCGCTCGGGGGCTACACCTGCAAGGTGCGCATCGCGCGCGCACCTTGACCCTTATGAAAATTTTTTGCCGTCTCAACTGCAACGAAGGACCTAGAACTAACGGTAGTTTGACCCCGTGCCAACTGAGATAAGCGGCGCCCGACCCCCGTCACGCGGGAGTCGGACCCCGCTCGGGGGCTACGCCCTCAGGGTGCGCGTACCGTACGCGCACCCTGAGCACTCGTTAAAATTTCGCCTTTCTGCTAAGCGGCGCCCGACCCCCGTCACGCGAGAGTCGGACCCCGCTCGGGGGCTACACCTGCAAGGTGCGCCTCGCGCGCGCACCTCGACACTTGCTAAAATTTTGCCATTTCGCTTGCAAAATTTCGAGGAAAGGGTAAACGAAACTCTACCCTCTTCAAGGGTCCCGACCCCTCGTCCCGCGCTCCGAACCTTAGAAGGGAAAGTCACGAGTGGAAGAAGACGTGAAGTCTAGTTGGTCAGAATGCGCAAACGCCTACGACCCCCGAAGGTTACGGCAGCGGCGCTCACCAGCTAGATGGAACGTTGGAGCCACCCGCGGCCTAAGACTTCTGAGGATCGAAGACAAGGAAAAAGGGGGTCGAGCACCCTCGCGACTCTGTGAAGCGACACCTTCACAAAAGTACTTAGAAACACCTCCCGTAGTCAGAAAATGTTCATTCCATTCTGATTTACAAAAGGGCCGGGCACTTTTGGCCTCGGCCGTCCTAAGTACAAAACTAAAGACTACCCTAACTCCTATTCTGCCGGGGGGGGGGGGGGGGAGGGGGCACGCTTCCTGCCTCTTCTTCCGCCGTGCTCGCAGCAAGCTCCCGCGCGAGGGGGCCGCCTCCGCCTCGATGGTGTCCAGCTCGACGTCGGTATAACCGGCAGCAAAGCCCTCGCTCAAGTAGTCGAGGGCGATGTTGACATAGGGCGACCGGGCGACGGCGAACGCCCGGTGCACCCCCCGACAGACCGACGGGACGGCATCCCCAGTCGATTCGACGGGCGCCCCCACGACCGCCTCTATCCGCGTGACAGATGCCCCGCTGGAAGTCAAACCGACGGGTACGTACGAACCTCTCCGCAGTAAATCGATACATATATATGCATATATATTTCGTGTGCAGGGTTCCACCCTCGGTCGGTTCGACCGGCGTCATTGCGACCGACTCGATCGGTGCGACGAACGCTCCCGACCTAACCTGACGCCTGAGTCGTGCCCGCCGTTTCAACTTCCGCACGGCTCGCGACTTAGTCAGGTATGGTCCATAAGGGCTGAAATATGCCCCGACGGCCCCACGAGTTCGAAGGCTGGCCCGACGTACGGGTTCGACAGCCGCTCAAGGCGTAACTAGAGTGAGGGGTGGATTACGATGGACCCACTAGCGGCCAATACCTAGCGCCTGGGCGCCCGGGCGTCAAGGGCATCGTAAATCCGCGTTCGAGTCCCGGTTCGTCGAGCCTAGTGATGGTTCGCGCCGACCCATGGGTATCCTATCGCAAGGAGGCAACGAGCCCTCGGAACCTATCGAATGGAACCGAGAACTATATGGGTCGGCGACTGGGAATATTGGGACCGGCCACCAGCTGGCCTACGTCGGGATCCCCCCGAAGGGATCCCGGGGCCCCACTTGAACTACCCATTAGTAGCTCGATGAGCGTCGCACTACGGCCCCCGAGGTATAGTGCGGCTCGGCTCAACCTCCCCGTCTGGCGAACAGACGCGTGGGAAGGCGATTAAAGACGAACCGCGTCTCCGGACGGGACTCTGCGACGAGCGGAGGACTCGGAGGACGGAATCGCAAAAAGAGATCCGTACGGGATCGCAGAGCGCAGCGGCTTTGAGCCACTGCTCGGTCAGGCGAAGATTTGGGCTGAAACACGCCCCGACGGCACGCAGAGTTCGAAGGCTGGCCCGCCGAACGGGTTCGACAGCCGCTCATGGCGCGAATAGAGCAAGGGACGGAAAACGATGCCCCCGTTTAGCGTCCAAGGTGCGCTCTGGCGTCGGGGACATCGTAACTCGTGTTCGAGTCCCGGTTCGTCGAGCCTAATGATGGTTCGCACCGACCCATGGGTATCCTATCGCAAGGAGGCAACGAGCCCTCGGAACCTATCGAACGGAACCGAGAACCATATGGGTCGGCGACTGGGGATATTGAGGCCGGCCACCAGCTGGCCTACGTCGGGATTCCCCCCGAAGGGATCTCGGGGCCCCACTTGAACTACCCGTTAGCAGCTCGATGAGCGTCGCACTACGGCCCTCGGGGTATAGTGCGGCTCGGCTCAACCTCCTCGTCTGGCGAACGGACGCGTGGAGGGCGATTCAAGACGAACCGCGCCTCCGGTCGGGGATCCGCGACGAGCGGAGCACCTGGAGAGCGGAATCGCAAAAAGAGATCCGCGCGGGATCGCAGAACATCACAATTCGGGAGCCTGAGAACGAGATTATTCACTCCTTCTCAGGCTCGGGGGCTACTGTGGAAGTTTGGTACCTGGGCTAATTAATCGTATTAGCCCGGAAGGCTAAGCCACGCAGAATAGCCAAACCACCTCCGTTTTGATAGACCCGGGCCCGAGGACGAGGGAGGTTACTCCGTCTCGCCCGACCCCGATGTTCGAGACTCGGACGGGCAGTGCCCGACCCCTGAGGTCGGACAAAAGTTCCGCCTCGCCCGACCCCGACCTCGAGGGTCGGACGAGGGTTCCCCCAGCCCGGCCCCGACCTCGAGAGGTCGGACGAGAGTTCCGCCTCGCCCGACCCCGACGTTCGAGACTCGGACGGGCAGTGTCCGACCCCTGAGGTCGGACAAAAGTTCCGCCTCGCCCGACCCCGACCTCGAGGGGTCGGACGAGGGTTCCCCCAGCCCGGCCCCGACCTCGAGAGGTCGGACGAGAGTTCCGCCTCGCCCGACCTCCGGGGTCGGACGAGACTGGGCGATCCAACCACCCCGGACGAGACGGGTGTCCGGGGACAGTTGAGCCATTCATACCCCAAGCTCCAACTCCCGATCGGACAGTGGCGATGACCGCTCCCGGAAGAGTAAATGCGCACGACGTGCACTGTACACGGGATGGGCGTCACTCCGACAGCCCCCTGTCAGAGACTCACCGTCCTGTGCAATAGGACGCCCCGGAGCGACGGCCATCCCCACGGCGTCATCAAGCCGGCTCCTACAGTGACGTCTCCTCCATACGGATGGAACCCCTCCGCTTGACAGCACAAGGCCACTCCGTCGAACAGGAACGGCACGACCACACCAAAAACATCGCCATTACAGCTCGGCCTAACCGGAGTACGGCTGCTGTCAGCCTCACAGAACCGGCCCTCCTCACGCCACCATATAAAAGGGGAGGGGGACCGAAGGAGAAGGACGGGTCCAAAAAGTCTCCAAGACCGACGAGTTCTCCACGCACAAGCACAGAAAACCACATACACGTACACCCATTCGCATACTCCAGAGACTTGGGTTTCGTCCCTCTCTCGCCAGCTTGTAACCCCCCATTGTAATCTCAGTCGCAAATAACACGAGCAGCCACCAAAACTGGACGTAGGGTATTCGGCCCGAACTAGTATAAATCCTTGTGTCTATTTGTGAACCATCGAAGCCTTAAAACACACCCCCCACGATAAATTTACTAGTCGACGGTAACGAACGTCGACAGTTTATATCATAACATGTTTGTTTTTGTAAATAACCATACTGCATATATTTCTTGGTTAGACTAACCGTTTTAAATCCAATATATTTTGAGTTCTGAAACAACATGATCCTTGTTTGCATTATTTTTCTTCTCATTTTTCATGAAATCCAAAATCTGCATATCACCTTTATTTTTGAAAAATTTGCATGCAACCATCTTTCTCAAGCAACATACACGATATTTTTGAGATAAAATCGTCATTGTAAGTGTCATTTAATGTAATTAGAAGTCTAAATGATAGATGTGCATTGGTGGAAAGGTAGATGGCATATAAGAAACTTCAAAATCTTTGATGACAAATAAAGAATAACATTATTTTACATATAAGGAATTCTCTCGTCTATACGAGCATCTACAACCACTTATAAAAAGCACTCTCCAATATAAGGTTTAGAAGGTTGCCAAATATCTAATGTGAGGGCAAAAACTGATTTACTCCAATAACTCCCTATTTTTAGTTTCCACATTTTTTTTAAATGATACCAACTCGTCATTTTCTTTGGGCATTGCCATTCTTTTTAAAACAGCTCCATTCCTTCATTAATCATGGTGATTACAATTAGACCATTTTTGGATTGGAAGAAATTTTTCTGTTTCCTATGAAATTAATCTAATTCCTGTGAAATTTTTACACGATTACTTTAAGTTTCTTGTGATCCCAAAGAAGTCCTCAAGCTGCAAGCAGGAATCTAAAAAGCTAGGAGAGGGAAAGGAGCCCAAACAATTGGATTCCAGACACTGTAGCATACTTAGCACAAATATGAGCAGCGCTATTAGCTTTGCGGCCAATATGGATCACAGAGAATGACTTCAAATTCGTGATGTGGTTCTTGATATCCATAAAAATCGTTGAGACTCCTGACCTCTGGTTGCTTCGAGAGTTCTACAATAAGGTGTCGCATATTATCTCATGTGCCACCATAAAAAGGTTTGAATTTTTTTTATTTCATAAACTTCTCATTTTAATTCTCTTTATTGAAACTACAAGGTGGATGTCATTGAGAAGGCATTAAATTTACAACGTAGTGTCATATCAGGTATTTTAAGTTTTGCGATGTCAAATAAGGAACTGCCCGTGATTGCAATGTCATACAAGAAATTTTCCTTATTTGGAAACCAAGAAGTATCGTGTAGTTTTGCTTGACTCGCCTGGCCACAAAGATTTTGTGCCGAATATGATATCTGGTTCTGGTGCAACACAAGCCGATGCAGTTAGACTTGTGGTTGATGCTTCCACTGGTTCTTTTGAAGCTGGCATGCGTGGTGAAGGAGGAAAAAGTGTTGTCCAGACCAAAGAGCATGCTCAGCTTATTAGAAGCTTCGATGTGTTGAACATCTTGTTGTTGCAGTCAACAAGACGGATGCTGTTGAGCACTCAAAGAAAGATTTAAGTTTTGATGAATTCTTATATCAGGAGGTCGTAGAGTTTTGATTCAAACGGGCTCTTATTTCATATAGGCATTGCGTTATGATGAATACTTGTGTAAGGAGGTCGTAGAGGTTACGAGCACCTATATGAGCTATCTGGAGGAATCATATAGATACGTAAATATTTTGGCTTCCTGTATTCCTTTGTGTTTAGAGATGCAATTCAAATCTGTAACCTATTTATTTTATTTGTTTGATTACTCATACAGTTTTTAATAAAGGAAACAAATGTTTTCGACCTCTGCACCACACAACGTCGTTTAATTTTATTACATAAGAGCAAAAGTAAAAGCTAAGGCAGCAGCAACCTATATTGAATATCCATCCATAGCTAACAAACAACCGCATCGATGCAAAAGAATTGCTCATTTGCTTGAATTTCACTCGTGATTCTTCCTGTTGTAGTAGCACCCAATATCGCAGCCAATACGGTCCCTTGAAAATAGCCTGTAAAAAAATGATGTATAATTTACTTTGAAACAAATATCATTTCTGCATCGTCAAATGACCCAACATAACGTTGTTGCTCCCACACGAATAATTTTATTTTTGCTTAGATTCGCCCACGAGAGCCAATCTTAAAGCATATGGGTAATAGAGGAAGGTGTATTTAGTCCAGTAGCCACAGATACAGCCCACTAAATATTCTTAACATAATAACAGTCAAACAACAAATGTTGAATTGTTTCATTACAATTACAGAAACAACAATTCTGACTACCCTTCCAATTACAGAAATGTGGATTTTTCATACATGTATGTAAATGGTAAAGGTGAAGTTGAGTTTTGAAGACTGTTTCCACATGTCATAAATAAACGACAAGAGACATGAATAGTTAGCTGTTAATTTACTTACCTGGGTGAATCATCTATGCTTCTATGGATTTACTATATGTTAGTGTTATCATTTTACCCTTCAACTTATCAGTGTCTGGGGAACAAGAACTGCTGGCCTTACATTGCTATGTGAATCCCGTAGTTAATTGGTTAGCATCAGGGTAAGGATTTTTTTTTTCTTTTTCGGGATTGGTTTCAACTAGCCTGATTAACAGCTTATTTTCCTTTATTCTTTTGAACTGTGACAGTATAGATAGTTGTAGTTTTAAAATAGCTGCATCTAAACTATGTAATAATTTGTAATGAAATATTGCCCCTTTTCTCCCTATTGCAGATCTTAGTTTTACCTTGTGGGCAAGAAGCCACAGTGAAGTCCATTGAGCGAGACTATAATCCATGCGGCATTGCTAGAGCTGGTGACAATGTGGCAGTTTATCTAATCCATGCGGCATTGCTAGAGCTGGTGCGGTTTTTTGTCATCCTAATTTCCCCATGGCTTTAGCTAACTAAATGGAACTGAAGATTCTAGTCCTGGACATCACAATCCCTATTCTTGTTGGTTCTCACGTAAAACTATGAATAAAAAAGGATTCTCTATTGATCATCAAAAGAGCAAAGCTGTCACTTTCAAGTACAAAGCTCAAAGTATTGGCACACTTGGCATACCGATCAAGGGGAGATTAATCTATATATCTTTTATAGACACGACCCACTAAGACTATTTCTTTCAATCATCTTGTAGTCACATCACCTTAATTGTTGTCTGTTAAATGTAACATGTTGCTTTCATTTGAACCATTGGATGATGTTGTCTCTATTACTAATAATTCATTCATTTAACTAGCCACGTTCATTACCCTGAGCACTAAAGAAACTGCCGCACCATCAGTTGCAAGAAGCGCACCCCATTACTCAGGAAACTGCCATCATTGTGGAGGTATCCAATAACATAAAAGGCACTCCAAACATGCACAACGCATTAGTTTGTGTTTCATCTTTATCCTCCATTGATTGTCATGAAAACTGCAGCTGCTACTCATAAATCAAGGCTCCTTTTTAAAGGTGTTATTGCCCTTTCAGCTCCTCCGCAACGCACATATATGCAACTCAAGCCCAGACATTCCTTTGCCAAATATATTGGCATGGCAAAATTGCTCCACTCCACTGTCTTCCTCCAGTAAATAGATCTTTTATAATGTATGCTTGGAATCACTCGGTAGAGGCAACCAAAATCTTCTCACATTTCTAAGCCTTGATTTGGTTCTCCATTGAAATCGAAATGTTCTAATAGGTGAGATTCGAGTTTTCTTCTCTAGATCCCATCATTTTTTGTTTGCTTTGTGTTGTAAGGTCCATCACGGTCACAAATTTTTCCATATCTTATTCTTCACTCTTCATCAGCGTCATTTCGTCCATCGGTACCAAAGGATGCATATGTCTTCACCAATTCCCATTTATGTTTAGTAGTATCTGCTAATTTCTATAAAAGGTAGTATATGCTATTTTTTCAAAAGGCTAAAATGCAAATCATACTATTGCTAATTCTTGCAAGTCAACCTATGGTCGGCCGCACAACAGAAGGATAATTCTATTCTTAATTTCTTTCGGTGACTAAATTGGCCTCTTCCTTGCAAAGAGTCAAGTAAGGGGCCTACATACTACTGTGCAAGCAACAAAAAATGTTATAAATATACTTTCCTCACTAATCGATCATTACATTTTTTTTATTAGGTGCGGCCATGCATGTTCACCTTCTTAGGCTGGAAGATAAGAGACCTCTAAAAAATGAGGTGCATATACACTTTACAACTTTTCAAAATTTGTCATCTACTATATTTCATTTATTTTCGCTCCGCATCATTTCGCTCTGCATCATTATCATATAAATGGTGCAACGTTTCACTTATGTAATTTGTGGTTACATCATTCTTAAACGTCCTCAGAAATCCCGCAGCAACGCGCGGGTATTATCTAGTTTGTGCTTATGGTCAAGCCTACGATGGAGCGTCTTTGGTGTTCCAACATAGCAGGTCCCAAGCCTTGATAAAGGAGGAGGGTTGCGTTAGGCTTTGCGAGCCAGCGTAAAATCTTAGCTACTCTTATGGAGATGAAACCCAAAAGAATCCCGTTGGGGCGTAACCCTCTTAGCGACGCGCCATGTCGGAACTCGGGCTTGGTGTTAAATGTGCAAGGGCTGGGTCGTCACCCCCGTGACGTGCCATGTTGTGATCTGGTAACGGTGTCAAGTGAGCAAGGATCGGGTCGTCGCGTCCTTGGTGGCGTGCCACGTCGGCGCCCGGATGTGGTGAAAAATGAGCAAGGGTCTTCACACCAACGACGGGTACGAAGGGTAAGGAAGCTAGTCGAGCCTTGTAGGTTGCGTGTAGGTAGTAGGAACGTAGGGTCACTAACAGGTAAGCTTAGAGGGGTAGTTGATGCGATGATAAGGAGGCGTGTAAATATACTTTGCGTTCAGGAGACGAAGTGAACAGGGCATAAGGCGAAGGAGATGGAAGATACCGGTTTCAAGCTCTGGTATACGGGGATTGAAGCGAACAGAAATGAAGTAGGCATAGTGATGGATAAAGGCCTCAAGGAGGGTGTGGTAGATATAAGAGAGAAGGAGATAGGCTCATTTTAGTGAAGGTGCTACTTGGGGATTTGGTCCTCAATGTAATCAGTGCCTATGCTCCACAAATAGGTCTTGAGGAAAGCATTAAGAGGCAGTTCTGGGAGTATCTAGACACACTAGTCAGTAGTGTGCCTGCTGGTGAGAAGCTTTTTATAGGAGGAGATCTCAATGGCCACGTAGGTTCTTCTAGTGTTGGTTTTGAGGAGGTACATGGAGGCTTCGGATACGGGAGTCGGAACCAGGAGGGGGAGAGCGTCTTAACCTTTGCCTTGCCCTATGATCTAATTGTAGTGAACACGTTCTTCAGGAAAAGAGCCTCTCACCTCATAACTTATAACAGTGGCCACCATTGTAGCCAAATTGATTTCATCCTAGCGAGGAAAGAAGATAGACGCGCTTGGCTAAATTGTAAGGTGATAACTGGAGAGTGTGTAGTACCTCAGCATAAGCTTGTGGTAGCCGACTTTCGCTTCCAGGTACGCACTTTAGGAAGCAAGCGTGTCAAAGTGGCTAGGACAAAGTGGTGGAAGCTTAAAGAAGAGTCTGCTCGGACTTTCAAGGATAGGGTCCTCCAAGAGGGCCCTTGGCATGATGAAGATGATGCTAATAACATGTGGTTGAAGATGACCAAGTGCATTAAGAAAGTGGCTGCGGAAGAATTTGGAGTGACTAAAGGAGCCAAGCGCAAAGCTAAAGACACGTGGTGGTGGAATGAGGAGGTTCAAAAGGCTATCAAAGAGAAGGAGTGTTTTCGGCGCCAACACCTAGATAGGAGTCGGAGAATATAGAGCAATACAAGGTGGCAAAGAAGTCTGCGAAGCGAGCGGTGAGCGAGGCACGGGGCCGGATGTATGATAGCTTATACCAGCGATTGGGCACGAAGGAGGGAGAAAGGACATCTATAAGATAGCTAAAAGCCGAGAGAGCAAGACACGCGACCTAGGCCAAGTCAAGTGCATTAAGAACGAGTCAGAGCCGCTGTTAGTCACAGACGAAGAGATCAAGAAGAGATGACGGGAGTATTTTGACAAACTCTTTAACGAAGACAGCGGGAACTCTTCTATGGAGTTGGAAGCCTCTCCCGATGACTCCAATGTGCACTTTTTGTGAGGAGGATTCGAGAACTGGGGGTCAAAGAAGTCTTGAAAAGGATGAAAGGAGGCAAGGCGTTGGGTCCAGATGGTATACCCATTGAAGTTTGAAGAGGTCTTGGTGACATAGCGATACTTTGGCTCACTAGATTGTTCAACCTTATCTTCCGATCAAAACAAAATGCCCGAGGAGTGGAGACAGAGCATTTTAGTACCAATCTTCAAGAACAAAGGAGATGTTCAGAGTTGTACTAACTATCAAGGGATCAAGCTAATGAGCCATACAATAAAACTTTAGGAGAGGGTTATTGAACATCGCTTGAGGAGGTTGACAAATGTCACCAATAACCAATTTGGCTTCATGCCTGGAAGGTCAACTATGGAGGCGATTTTCTTGATAAGGCAACTCATGGAAAGATATAGGGAACAAAAGAAAAACCTGCATATGATCTTCATTGACCTTGAGAAGACATATGATAAAGTGCCTAGAAACGTTATGTGGTGGGCCTTGGATAGGCATAAAGTCTCAACAAAGTACATTAACCTCATCAAGGATATGTATAATAATGTTGTGAAAAGTGTCCGAACAAGGGGTGGAGACACAGATGCCTTCCTCATTACTATAGGGTTGCACCAGGGGTCTGCTTTGAGCCCTTATTTTTTTGCCCTAGTGATGGATGAGATCACAAGGGACATCCAAGGAGAGGTCCCTTGTTGTATGCTTTTTATAGATGATGTTGTGCTAGTGGATGAGACTAGGGCGGGAGTTAATCAGAAGTTAGAGTTTTGGAGGAAGACTTTGGAAGCAAAAGGTTTTAGGCTTAGTAGATCTAAGACAGAGCACATGAAGTGTGACTTCAGTGCCACTGCACACGAAGAAGGGGAAGGGGATGCCAGACTCGACAATGAGGTGGTTCCTAGGAAGGACACCTTTCGATATTTGGGATCAATATTGCAGAAGGATGGAGATATTGATGAAGATGTCAGTCATAGAATTAAAGCCGGATGGTTGAAGTGGCGTCAAGTCTCTGGTGTCCTATGTGACAACAGAGTTCCACAAAAGCTCAAAGGCAAATTCTGTAGGACTGTGATTCGGCCGGCTATGCTATATGGAGCTGAGTGTTGGCCTACTAAAAGAAAACATGTCCAGCAGCTAAGCATGGCAGAGATACGTATGTTACGGTGGATTTGTGGTCACACAAGAAGAGACCGTGTTAGGAATGAAAACATACGAGAGCGATTAGGAGTAGCACCAGTTGCGTAGAAGCTCACGCAACATCGCTTGAGATGGTTTGGACATATCCAACAGACCTGAAGAGGCACCGGTCCGCAGTGGCATCATTAGGCGCCCGGTTAATCTAAATAGAGGAAGAGGAAGACCAAACTTGACTTGGGAGGAGTCAGTTAAGAGGGACTTGTAGGAGTGGGATATCGATAGTGAGTTAGCCTTAGATAGGAGTTTGTGGAGACTGGCAATCCATGTGTCAGAACCTTGATTTGCCTCCTTCTTTTTCCCTTTTTTATTGGCTTTTTCGTTTGCTGTTTCACCTTTCGGTTCCTTGTTTTTGGCTATTTGGTCTTTTCTCGATTTTCTTTTTCTTTCTTTTTCGGTTTGGACCTTCCCTGAGTTTCTTGTTGGTACTTGGGGTTTCATCTCTAGCCTACCCCGACTTGCATGGGATTAAAAGGTTGGTTGGTTGGTTGGTTGTTGTTGTTGTTGTTGTTGTTGTGCTTATGGTCAAGCCGAGAGCAGTAATATGTATGTATAGGTAATGTTTTCACCAAAAGATATATGCATATTCGATTTCCATTGCTCTGTTCATTATAAGAATCGCATAAAGCTCCCGTTTAGCAACAACCACAAATCAAAATCCAAATTATCTAGTTCCATTTAAATCTTTATAAGTATGACCGCTATTTTTATATTGTTGTCGTTGGAATAGCAACTTTAATTCATTTTTGGACTAAAATTGTTGTCCTAAGAGTGAAAGTTAGAAAACGGAGGAACCATTAGGTTTCCTCTTTTTAATTACCCCCTCTACTTTTGAAATATATTTATAGTTGTTAGGATATTAGTTTTAGTTCATTTTTATGACTTTTTAAAATAGTGGAGTCTAGTTGAAATCTCTATCTAATAATATGTCTAAAGTTTTACTCTAGCAATCCAAAATCATCGATTCGGAATGCAGTGTATTAATTGAAAAGGAAGGACGAGAGTTTTTATTGCAAGCCCATTCCAATAGTCCTGTGACACAACAATAGATACTCTTAGGTTCAGAACTTCATATCAGAGTCACTGCCTCACTGCTCATTACTGCAACAAGAGGTCAGAGCGTGCACGAAGCACTTAGGTGATGGAAAATGCATGCTAATATATACTAATTAATTAGCACAAGGACCACATCAGGCACTGCAGGTAAATTAGCTCCCACTTGATTCATCATCATCACCGCTCTTCCTCTTCCTGTTCTTCTTCTTCCGTTTCTTCGCCTTCTCCGCCTTCTTCTTCTGCTTCTTCTCAAACTCCTCCACCTCTTCTACAGTGGGGGATTTAGGAGTATCGGTAGACGGAGAGCTGACAGGTTCACGCTCTTCGCCTTCAAGTGTGATATCAGTTATGTTGAAGGGCACCAGGGATTCTATAATTTCCAGTCAAAAGTTAGCATATACAAAATCTAGGAAGCATGAGGACTACTCAATAATAATGGAGCTAATCAGCCAAACTAAGGGTCTTTTTGGTTGGGTTCTATCTCCTAAAAGAACAACTCTAACTCTCACCCTTTAAAGAAAACAACACTTATTAGTAGAGGAGCAGAAGTTGCATACACACGTGGTAGTGGAAGAAAAAACATTTTTCAGCTCCAACCAAAACAACTCTTCTAGTTTTTTTTTTTTTTCAAAAAAACAGTTGCTCCAATGTGCTTTCACATAGAATCACTCTTTAAAAGTGTCCTTTGTTTTGGATTCGACTCCATTAGCTCTGTAAACCAAACACTCCAATTTTATTTTCTCATCATTAGGACAAAGGGATGTTGTTTATTTTTTCTTAACTAAAATCTTTTCTTTTGAGGGGTAAAACTAGAGTTGTTAATTTAACTTTACGAAAATAAAACTGTAAGGAGTAGTATCATATAGTATAATTTCAATTTTCTATATTGTCAGATCTTTGTGTTGTGTGTCATGTCATGAAAATAGTGCTGGTTAAAGAATTAATTATACTCATCGCAAAAGAAAATAAATTATTCTTGCTTGCCCTACTATAATAATTAATATAATAACCTGTCTCTTTTTCTTCCCCATCTGAAACTCGAGGTAGATCGCTTCCTTTTTCTTGGATGACATGGTGCGTACAAAATATGACCGTCGGTCAAAATGGTACTTAATAGCTAGTTTGAAGTTTCAGAAGGAGAACGCTCGAGAAAAAAACAAAAGTTTTTCTTTACGTATACGACATCATTTGATTTCATTACTACTAGCTAGGAAGAAGTGACATAATTAATCACAAAGCACATTCATTTGCATATTGAAGAAAACAGTGCTAGCTAGCTTAATTAGTAAGTACATATATGGACGATCATCCATACCACCCGCCAAAAGAGAGCTGTGAAGAAAACGCTTGCCTTTTCGCTGAGTTGGGGAGAAGCTGAAATTGGTGCCCCTCTGGTGCTCAGACTGGTTGTGTGGTTAGCGTTGTGAGGTAGAGGAGGAGATGGCGCACCGGTTCTTATAAGCCATGGCGGCTTGGCGTGCACACGGCAGGGGGTGCCTTTCATGGCGGCGTGCGAGCTCTGGCTTGCAGCGCGCTTTGAGGCACGCGCGTGCTGGCGGCATGCAGCAGGGCCCGCACGGGGGCGCGGCAGGCAGTGGCAGGGCGGATGGCGTCGATGGAGAGCGACGAGTCTCAAGAGGGCTCGAGGCTGACGACGGCGCCGAGACGAGCACGCGCGGAGAAGGCTAGCTCTGTGTAGCGGCCAAGCGGGGCAGCGTCACACACAGCAGCTAGCTTGCGTGCCTGAGGTGACGCCGCGGCGGGTTTCGCGGCACGCGCGCTTGCGTGACAGCCGAACGAACTGGCGTGGCGTGGCAGGCGGCGCCGGCGCGGTGCAGCGTGCAGGCGCTTCAGCGGGGCGGGCGGCGTCGTGCTACGGCGGCGTTAAGGAAGAGCGGGAGAAGGGGTCACAACTCACAACTTGCAATTGTTGGACTAATTGCTTTTAGTACTACTAAACCTAAATAGCCTTTTGAGATACATAAGTACCAAATGTTTTTTTTTATGATCTGATACACAATACCAAAAGCTGTTTTGTAGTAAATTGTAAATAACTTTAAAACATATGTACAACCATATCGCGCAATTG
Organism: Oropetium thomaeum; assembly: GCA_001182835.1. Classification (NCBI taxonomy): domain Eukaryota; kingdom Viridiplantae; phylum Streptophyta; class Magnoliopsida; order Poales; family Poaceae; genus Oropetium; species Oropetium thomaeum. The sequence continues at coordinate 2,433,996 of LFJQ01000013.1, forward strand.
CGCTGGCCTAAAAAAATAAGTCTTGAGGAGTACTGGTTGTTGATGAGGATGATGACGTTTTGTGTCCTTTCGAGTACTAGCTCGGTACATTTCTATTTGCGACAGATAGAGCAAAGTCTTTACTGCCTTAATTTTGTGACCTTTGTTTTAGGTTGATTGTCGTTGTTGTTTTGTAAAAGGACCTAAAGTGCTATCTCTAAAACTCAAGTAATTTCGTTGCTGCTAAATAATGAAATTTCAGAGCGTGAGCTCTGCTTTGGAAAAAATATACAGCCATACAACCAATAATCAACAGCATTGTGAGACAATTTAATATAAAGATTACTTGCCATTTTTTACTACATGTGGTATTGTTGCCATCCAAAAGAGGCAAGTATAATTAGTACAACATAGCATGAACAATAAGGACTTAGCCATTGCGGATCTGTTAGATGAACAATACAAATGACTTTCCATAGCAATCGAATCCTTCTATAGAGTTTTACATTGCGCTGGTATGTGCTTTTTCTCGTCGTGCTCCAATGCGCTGATATAGGATGCCACACAATCTTGAATATGACACACACACCTACAAGAAAAATATATTTTGTACCTGAGAGACCCGCTCTGAAACTGAATTAGAAGCAACCCAACTTAGTTCCTTTTATAGTGACTTGAGATCATTACATGTTAAAGCATGTTATTCAAAATGCAACAAGAAACAAACAAAATAACAACATATAATTAAAGGTGTTTTAGTAACCGCTAATTACAAATAGGTTTTTTGGCTGGGAGACACAATTCATCGCGATTTCAGATGTGGGACACCACTCAAATGTGGTTTCGGCTGAGGGACACGGAAACCCACTTCACCCATGCAAAAAGACTCTTTTGTCCTTATGACATCTAATAGTATGGTTTAGCAGGCTGGCAGGCGCGTAGGCGGTGCGTTAGGCAGTAGGTCCGGTCATTTGGTTAATACCGTTAAATCGGTTCGGTTAATGCGGTTAAGAAAAATTTGGGTTAATGAGAACTGACAACCGAACATGATCAGAAAAATACTCATAACCGCACAATTCGGTTAACGGTTAATTCAATTCGGTTTTGCGGTTAACCGCATTACCCGCAATATCGAAGTTTAGTTGTAGTTGATGTAGTTTGGCTTCATATCGCCTCGTCGTCGCATTGTCAGAAGCGTGCAACTTCTCCTCGCACCTCCCACTGTCCATGCCTCATCCATACCACCGTCTTTAACTCAACTTAGCAGGCTGGCAGGCGCGCAGGCGGTGCGCTAGGTGGTAGGCCTGGGCATTTGGTTAATACTGCTAAATCGGTTCGGTTAATGCGGTTAAGAAAAATTTCTGTTATTGAGAACTGACAACCGAACATGATCAGAAGATACTCATAACCGCACAACTCGGTTAACGGTTAATTCAATTCAGTTTTGCGGTTAACCGCATTAACCGCAATATCGAAGTTTAGTTGTAGTTGATGTAGTTTGGTTTCATATCGCCTCGTTGTCGCATTGTCGGAAGCATGCAACTTCTCCTCGCGCCCCCCCGCTGTCCATGCCTCATCCATACCACTTTAACTCAATTTAGTTATTTATACGTCACAAATGACTCATTTTACTATAAAATTTATTAGATGGCTAGTTAATTGGAGCTAATCGCTTAATTCGGTTTGTTCGGTTAATCAAGGTCAGAACCGAGTAAAAATTCGATTAACCGTAATAGACAAAAATGAAAACCGAAATAAAAATAAAAATTCAGTTAACCACGTATTTCGGTTCGATTCAGTTCGATCGATTAACCGCACTTGCGGTTAACCGCGCCCACCCTTACTAGGCGGCGAGCAGGAGAGGCTGCATGCAGGCAGGCCGGGTCAGGTTACCCATGTCAAGTTCAGTTCCAAGTTTGGTTAGGTCAGGGCTACTTTGATTATTTATGAATGTTTCTCTCAGTAGATGTGGGTCCCCACACTATAAGAGATCATACCTTTTATGAGAAAAACTAGTGACGAAATTTTATTGTGCCACAGATTATCATGTTAGCTGTGACCAAAAAAATATTTTTGCTGCTACTAAGGTGCTTGTAGTGAGAAACCACTACATCATCACAAAAGACTTTAATAGTGACAAAACATAGTAAAGAAATATTACTGTACCACTACTAAAATTGTTTTAGTGATAAAACACAATATCATCACACCAAGACATTAATAGTGACAAAATATAGTGGCCGAATATTATTTTGCCGCTATTTGTATTGTTTTGTGATAAAAATATATTATGCTACTATTACGCAGCTTTTAGTGAGAAACTTATCGTGACGGAAAAAAATATACTAATAATTGTGACAAAATATAGTGAAGAAATATCATTTTATCATAATTTATAGTAAATTTTTGTGAGCGGATCATTTCATTGACAGATTGCACTAGTAATTAGTAATACAATATTATTTTACGGTATATAATCTCTATCTCTATCTTTATTCCCGTAATCATCTCTTTTAAAATAATCCAACCATTCTAAATGGACCCTCACAATTACGGTAAAAGATCTCTTTCACTCAAATTCAACAATTCACATGGCTAATCACCTTCTTTCACTCAAATTGAAAAAAAAATAATTTCTTTTTGACGAATGAGGCAACAACACTTGGCAGCGTCACATGAGTCCACATAGGTCGAAGACACTTGGCAGTACCATATGATTCCACATAGTCCAAAATAATGTAGTGGCTCCAATTCCTTTACAATTCAACTTTAGAATATACGAAAGATACTAAAAAAAAAAAGATATATACAAAAGACAAGATGTAATAACAAACAGACGGTATGTACTAAGTAGCTAGCTATAGAGTGATGATACTACTAGTGCTTAAAAATCATCTTTTATTCAACTCTCGTGTCGTAATAATAATATTATACTATGTATATACAAGCGGCGAGGATGTAGTAAAAGCAATTAAGGTGTCAAGCATGCAGGTAGGTGGTAACTATATGTAGCTAGTGCTTGGTGTAGACGGTGACGTTCCTCCACCTCGACTCCATGCGCGCGGACACGTCCTGGTGCTGCATGTACACCCCGAACTTGAAGTAGTAGGAGTTGCTGGGGATGACGCGGGCGCGGTACCGCTCCTCGCCGTCGACGAACACGGCGACCGTCGACGCGGCCGTGTCGTGCACCACGTTGAGCCGGAGCCAGCGGTCGTAGATGTCCGGCTCGACGGCGGCACCGTCGTAGAAGCGGAGCACGCCGTCGTAGACGTGCAGCATGAGCACCGTCGCGTGCGCCGCGCCCTCCTCGTTGTGGATCTGCATCACCGAGGTGCCCGACGTGCCGGAGGGAACGTACCCGTAGCCCTCGAACTGCCACACCCCCGACGAGTACTCGTGGCCCTGCCATGCCATATGCCATGCCGGCGAGAGTTCTCTCAATGGAATTATATATATTAATTTTGTGTTTTGGTGTTGAAGGGCTTGTCGGTCTTGTACACCCAGAACGTCCGCACGCCGTCGCGGTACCGGAACCGCTGGCTCTCCGGCACGTTGTACGGGCTCTGCACCACGAAGTCGCCGTCGGTCAGCTCCACCCTCGTGAACCCCGCGGTCGGGTTCCCGCTTTCGTCGCCGCCGCCGGCGCGGGTTGCCAGAACAGCCGCCTGCTCGGCATGCAAGAAGGACGCGGCCATGGTGGTGGCGAGAAGCGCCAGCAGAAGCCGTGATGATGATGAGCCAGAGAGACAAGCCATCGCGATAGACCTCGATCGGTATGCTTAATTGGTAGTATGGCGCGTGTTAAGAACTGAGTACTGTGTTGATCTCGTGCTACATATATATATATATATATATATATATATATATATATATATATATATATATATATATATGTATCTTGGTGCAGATCGATTTGGATTACATAATAGCATCTAGTTTTGGGCCGATTGATGCATGTGTGGATGCTCGGAACTTGCATTAATATTAGAAGAAGTAGCTTCTGTCCATTTGTCTAAACATGAATTGGGATGCATGATACGTGCAGACCACGTACGTATAATAGATGTTGGAGGTATCCTGGGAACACGAAGAAAGGAAAAATGATTTTCTGCTGCATGCTTTTCTTGACTACTTGAGGTTAATTTCGAGCGGAACCTAGTATCGTACGCTACGCTAATCTAAGCTATGACGTACGTCACTGCATGCCGTACGTGCGCCGTCGTTCTGGACGCATCTTTTTCCATTCTGAAACTACACTCTCTTTTTTGGTTTTTCCTAAGAAAAATGTGAAACAGTTCTTCGTTTTCGGCCTGCTGTCGGTGAGCAAAAAAAAAAAAACTCTGTATTGGCCCGAATCGAACAAGTTGGGCTTCATGCGGTAGTGCGGCAGTTTATGGGCCCTTTGCTTTTTTCAGTTTGTGCTAAAAGAAAAAGTAATCATCGGTTAGAACTGTATAAAAAAGCACCGAAGTTTGTACTACAAGGCGAAGTGAAGGACTGAAGGTGGTATCAGTAAACTAAAGCATCAACAACTGGTGATGTCAGCATAGCATCTACCGTGGCGTGCCACGATGTCACTCTGAACATGATGCATCTTCTACGTTCTAAGATTCTAGCGTTTTCTGATAATAACTATTTTTTTGCGAGTTGATAACTAAATAATGCGTTTGTCTGATGCTCTCGGTTCCATACATGGTGCTGCCTTTCTTAAAACTAGATTGATTTAACTAAAACATAAAATTAAAATAGGAAAGCAAGAGATGCTTTCGTTGAGAGTTGAACTCAGGACCTCCCGCTTACTAAAGCGATGCTCTAACCAACTGAGCTACGAAAGCAGCTTGCGATCCAAAATTTCTACAAACATAAATATCAGAAACATAATCCGCCCATGACGTGGTTCCATGTTTTATCTCCCGAAACAAAAAATACAGACAATTTAATTAGAGAAGGACTCACGTAGTTAGTGCACGGTACACATATACATACACAGATTACACAAATTCCATACATATACATAGTATACTTGTACACATACACACGTAAACAGTACACACGGTGCATTCTTCTTCAGGCCGGAGCCACACACACACACACACACACAGGCTCCTCCGTTAGTTTGAAAACATGCAGTCTCACGCAATGTACACGAGCCACGGATCACCTCTCAGTCACACACATCATCCACGAACACGTACAAATCCAGATGCTGCGTACTTGCTTATACTTGTAGTAATGGTTGTGTACGTAGAGCCATGCGCTGTGCACAGCACGCGGTTGTGGATCGATCAGCCGAAGAGGTGGTGCTTCTTCTCGCCGCCGCCAACCTCCGCCTCGGCGTCCTTGTGGTCCTGCTTCTTCTCGTGGTGCTCGTGGAACGCGAAGCCGCCGGAGCCCACGGCGGCCGCTGCCGCCACTTCCTCCTCGATCTTGTGCCTGTGCGCGTGCTCCGGGTCCTTCTTCGCCTCGTGCTTCTCGTACTGCACATCACATATAAGTATGTAACAATAAATCCATGCGTAATTAATTAAGCTCATTCACATGAACCTAAGGACGACGGCTAGCTTCTTACGAACGCGAAGGCACCGGCGGCGATGACGCCGGCCTCGCCGAGGTGCTGCCTGTGCTTGTGCTCCTTCTCCTCCTTGTACGTCTCGTACACGCCCTCCTCGCCGGTGGACACCACCTCAGTCACGGTGGTGGTCTCCGAGTACTCGGTGGCGCCGTACTCGCCGGCGGCGGGCTGCAGCTGCTCCTCCTCGCCCTTCTTGTGGTGGTGGAAAAAGTGGTGGTGCTTCTCCTCCGCCATGGGATCGATCGATCGATCGAGAGCTGAGAGAGTGACAGCTGGAAGGGATGATGCGGCTGGCTGGTGTGGTCGTTGATAGCCTGATGAATTGGATCCTGGGCACGATGCCGCGTTTTTATAGGCGGACAAGTTAATGGACGGTTGAGATTATCGTACCGATCGATGTGCATAATAATTGCTATGTGCAGGTTAGTCAAAAAATTAGATGGATCTTTTCTTCAACGGGTTTATATCTGGATTATGTTGTGACGACGTACGTAGCACAACAAAGTCCACAAATCAAACACATCTGACATCAGTAGTATATCACGAACATTGTTCTGCCCTTCTCTTTTCACTGAACACGTTTTTTTTTTTTCAGAAGAAGTGGTGCAAGAATGTTGAGGCATAGAACTACGCAAGTCGTGCATTATATTGTAGTATGTGGCTTCACCTGTACTAATAATTAATATATTAACTAACATGATGATTATGGTACATTTTTCTGCACGGTATTATACATTGGACAACAAACACCAAGTGTACGAAATTTTATTATTTTCGGCGACATATTAAAGGTCGCCTACCTTAATTTTTTTACCAAACATTCTGAAAATACCCCACTATGCTATTTAATAACATTTAACATAGACTAGCAGCACAAGAAAATAACACCAAAGGTTTGGATGTTGCTACCATTTTAAGCACAAAATTTAATCCAAAAAAATCGGTCGATTAACTAACACCACAAGTGCCCTGTTTACATGCCAACCGGCCAGGGGACCAAGTGGCATGAAGCTCAGATAGTTATTGAACGGTAATAGGACCCGTGCTTCGATCCTTTGCGATAGTGATCGCTTACACTGTCGGCATACGGGTAATCTTTAGAATATTCTGAGAAAAGAACGTTTCAAAGATGAGTATTAAATCTAAAGATCTTAGTATTGAAGATAGCTCTTTTTATTTCATTGTCTGCCAGTAAGATGGTTTGGCTTGATATCGTCTCTAATCTTAAAATACTAATGCAGAAAGCTCATATTAAACTGAATAACTCTTTTAGTTTCTGCCAATGAACGGGCCTATGCATAATGTATTCAGCCTTCAGAGTAATATTATACAGTAGTGTCTAAAGGTCGAAGTTGAATCCTAAAATATACCGAGTTTTTTAAAAAATAGATTTTTTTTCTCTATTATTTCAACGGTTGTCAATGCACCAATAATGCACTAATGATATTTTTCTATTCAGTTGCATTAGACCTCTGCAAAATTTCAAGGCAAAACAACAGAGCTATAGGCCAAAGTTTCCACAAAGAAATCTTAATATCAATAATTGACAGCCATACATAGCTATCATTGACAGCTATATGCATCGATCGATGTAGAGGCTGAAATATTGAAACTTATTTCCTATTATAAAAAAAATGATGATATTTCCTCTCTTTTTGTAGGAAACATGCTTATGATGTTGTTTGTGGCTTAAGCAACCCCTTGCAATCTTTTTCTTGTTGTGCTGACTTTGGAGAAAGTTAAGGTCACGATGTTGTGATCCAATTGGAGAAAGGAAATATCATTATGAGAAGGTGTCGGCTACTTCGAAATCCAAAAAGATAGATAGTGCTTCCTTTGTATTTCACACATAGAACGATGGTGACGCCAAACCAAGATATTTATTCCTAGTTGATTTGGGAGTCCTGATCCCAATAGACTCTATTGCAGTCTTATTCATGTCAAGATATGAATACAAATCCACGCAAAACAAAGAATATACAGTCTTCAAAATAGTTGAACTTTCCCCTTTTTTGCTGGGGGATAAACCCTTGTATGATATTGTAATTTTACACAAACCCTTATTTCACACTCCAAACACAAAAATCCCTTATATGACATCCAGTTACAATTTTAATCCCTTCTACGACATTGAACATATAATTTAAATAAGAAAATTAAAAAAACAGTACTTCTAGAATCTAAAAAAGACTACAATTTTGTGCTCGTAGGGGAAACCATTTTCAACAACTTTTATTTTTGATCCGAGTTCAAATTCCGAAATAATTTTGATTTAAAATTTAGAGAATGAAATCTACCATAACCATATTTTTCAATTATTTAAAATAGTTATACTTTGACATAAATTGTAAAACTTGATTCACATCTTTCTGTGAGGTTAATGGTCAATGTAAGATTATGGTCACTATGTGTTGCTATAAAATTTGTGAATGTTCAAATTTGACTTGAATTCAAATTATTAAAATATATTCACATATTAGAAATAGTGTACATAATTTTAGAGTGCTCAGGGTTCTAAAAGAAATAGTTCGACCAAGTGTTACAATTTATTTCAAAACGTAATATTTTAAATAATTCTAAATCTATTATAGTAGATCTAAAATATCATAATTTTAAATCAAAATATTTTTCAAATCTGAACTCAGACCAAAAAGCAAAGTTGTAGAATATAATTTCTCGCACAACCACAAAAAGTTTGAGATTTTTTTTGGATTCATAAGTATTGTTTTCTTAATTTTCTTTATTTAAACTATAACGTTAATGTCATAGAAGGGATTAAAATTGTAACTCAATGTCATATAAAGATTTTTGTGTTTGCAATGTCAAATAAGGGTTTGTGTAAAATTACAATGTCATACAGGGATTTATTCCAAATATATATTATAACAAAGTTATTATTTAGGATAACCCTAAAAATGTTATTATTAGAATAATGAATTATATTTGTTTTCGTGAATAAGGTAATGAGATGTAGAATTGTAATGTTTGACAATGTGAGACTCTAGTTTTATCATATACCGTGTGTCCTTATTATATATACTAGTTATATGTTCGTATGTTGCTACGGGTTGAAAAAAACAAACATGATCATTTCAACACATCATAATAATATAAGAATGACAATAGCTCATCCGAGGATTTTATTTTTCAGTGGCACACAATGGATAATGCCAGTATACGCTAATGCCATAGCAATAAGCAACAGAAAATAATAGGTATTCCAGTATAATAAGATTCTGATATAACATAGGCATTAACATGGATGTTGCTATAGGATCAAAATTTTTGATAAAACTCTCTTTCTTTATTGAGAATTGAATGTGAAAACATATGTGCTGAATACATGGAGTCAATAAGACATTAACTACATATTCTAATAATCAATCGTGAACTATTTACATTTCTATCCTTGACCTATTGATGAGCAGAGAACTATGTAAGACAAAACTGCAACTTCCTGGGAAGGTTGGCAATGTAAAATGCTTTAATATTTTTGCTGCAAAAAAGACAATACTCCAAAATAATGCTTGAAACACCATGCGCCTTTAGAAAAAAAATCTTTATTTGTACAGCAACAGCGAACTGAAAAACAAAATCTTTATTTGTACAACATCACAAAATAATCCTTGAAACACCATGCGCTAACTAAGATTGTTTGCAAGAGTGTTGACTGATGTTGTTTGTTAAAATATGACACGACAAACATCCTAATTGGATCACAAATATTCGTTGATTATTAGCGGCTGACATCACTTTTAACCAACAAAAAAAGAAACCGGTCTCAAGCCTGGATGGAAATCCAACATATGCCCAATCTAAAAAACAATACTCCTATCTTCAGAAAGTGGGGATGTCATCCAAAACTCTAGGTAATCAAATTGACACATACCATCACAAGCAATTTCAATTTTCTGCAGTTTATAAATTAAAGATTTTGCTTTTTACATCTACAAAAGAGATAAGTCCTTTACACAAAATATTAATGAAGCAAAAGTTTTGCAATGTTTAATCAATTATAACAGAATACTCAAGATATATAAAAGCCAATAAAGATTATAGCAAAACAATGCATATAATGATATCATGGTATTATGTAATGAACCATTTTTCTGAAGTCCATAACAGGATGAAAAAAGAAGCAAAGTTGTTGTCGGTGTTCGATATCACCAACGAGTGATTATTTTAGGGGAAGCGCGTTTTTGGGCTCGGATGGTTCGCAAATGGACACAAGGGTTTATACTGGTTCGGGCCGAATACCCTACGTCCAGTTTTGGTGGCTGCTCGTGTTATTTGCGACTGAGATTACAATGAGGGGGGTTACAAACGGAGGAGGAAGAGAGAGAGTGCTTCCTGCCTCTAAGGGTGCTCGTGAGCGTGGATTGTGTGTCTGTGCCCCGTGGGCTTGTTCGCGTGTCTTCGAGACTTTGTTTTCCTGCCTCTTCCTTTGGTCTCCCTCCCCTTTTATGTGGTGGCGTGAGGAGGGCCGGTTCTGTGAGGCTGGTCGTGGCCGTACGCCGGTTAGGCCGAGTAGATGACGTCTTCGGAGTGGCCGTGTTGCTTCTTGTCGACGGAGTGGTCCGAGCTGTCGCTCGATGGAGTCCCGTCCGTATGGAGAAGCGCCACTGTAGGAGCCTGCTTGATGACGCCGTGGTGATGGCCGTCGCTCCGGGGCGTCCTATCGTACGAGACGGTGAGTCTCTGACAGGGGACTGTTGGAGTGACGTCCATCCCGTGGACGGTGCACGTCGTGCGCATTTACTCTTCCGGGAGCGGTCATCGCCACCGTCCCATCCGGAGTTGGAGCTTATTAACGGCTCAACTGTCCCCGGACATCCGTCTCGTCCGAGGTGGTTGGATCGCCCAGTCTCGTCCGTCCCCGGGGGTCGGGCGAGGCGGAACTTTCGTCCGGCCTCTCGAGGTCGAGGTCGGGCGAGGCGGAACTCCCGTCTCGTCCGACCTCTCGAGGTCGAGGTCGGGCGAGGCGGAACTCTCGTCCGATCTCTTGAGGTCGGAGTCAGGCGAGGCGGAACCCTCGTCCGACCCCTCGAGGTCGGAGTCGGGCGAGGCGGAACCCTCGTCCGACCCCTCGAGGTCGGGCGAGGCGGAACTTTCGTCCGATCTCTCGAGGTCGGAGTCGGGCGAGGCGGAACCCTCGTCCGACCCCTCGAGGTCGGGCGAGGCGGAACTTTCGTCCGATCTCTCGAGGTCGGAGTCGGGCGAGGCGGAACCCTCGTCCGACCCCTCGAGGTCGGGGTCGGGCGAGGCGGAACTTTTGTCCGACCTCATGGGTCGGGCACTTCCCGTCCGAGTCCCGGACGTCGGGGTCGGGCGAGACGGAGTAACCTCCCTCGTCCTCGGGCCCGGGTCTATCAAAGCGAAGGTGGTTTGGCTATACTGCGCGGTTTTATCCTTCCGGGCTAATACGATTAATTAGCCCAGGTACCAAACCTCAACAGTAGCCCCCGAGCCTGAGAAGGAGTGAATGACCCGTTCTCAGGCTCCCGAATTGTGATGTCCTGCGATCCCGTGCGGATCTCTTTTTTGCGATTTCGCTCTCTGGGTTCTCCGCTCGTCGCGGATCCCCGACCGGAGGCGTGGTTCGTTTTGAATCGTCCTCCACGCGTCCGTTCGCCAGACGAGGAGGTTGAGCTGAGCCGCACTATACCCCGAGGGCCGTAGTGCGACGCTCATTGAGCTGCTAACGGGTAGTTCAAGTGGGGCCCCGGGATCCCTTCGGGGGGATCCCGACGTAGGCCAGCTGGTGGCCGGTCCCAATATTCCCAGTCGCCGACCCATATAGTTCTCGGTTCCATTCGATAGGTTCCGAGGGCTCGTTGCCTCCTTGCGATAGGATACCCATGGGTCGGCGCGAACCATCACTAGGCTCGACGAATCGGGACTCGAACGCGGATTTACGATGCCCTTGACGCCCGGGCGCCCAGGCGCTAGGGTATTGGCCGCTAGTGGGCCCATCGTAATCCGCCCCTCACTCTAGTTACGCCCTGAGCGGCTGTCGAACCCGTCCATCGGGCCAGCCTTCGAACTCGTGGGGCCGTCGGGGCATATTTCAGCCCTTATGGACCATACCTGACTATGTCGCGAGCCGTGCGGTAACTGAAACGGCGGGCACGACTCAGGCGTCAGGTTAGGTCGGGAGCGTTCGCCGCACCGATCGAGTCGGTCGCAATGACGCCGGTCGAATCGACCGAGGGTGGAACCCTGCACACGAAATATATATGCATATATATGTATCGATTTACTGCGGAGAGGTTCGTACGTACCCGTCGGTTTGACTTCCAGCGGGGCATCTGTCACGTGGATAGAGGCGGTCGTGGGGGCGCCGGTCGAATCAACTGGGGATGCCGTCCCGTCGGTCTGTCGGGGGGTGCACCGGACGTTCGCCGTCGCCCGGTCGCCCTATGTCAACATCGCCCTTGACTACTTGAGCGAGGGCTTTGCCGCCGGTTATACCGACGCCGAGCTGGACACCATCGAGGTGGAGGCGGCCCCTTTCGCGCGGGAGCTTGCTGCGAGCACGGCGGAAGAAGAGGCAGGAAGCGTGCCCCCTCCTCCCCCGGCAGAATAGGAGTTAGAATAGTCTTTAGTTTTGTACTTAGGACGGCCGAGGCCAAAAGTGCCCGGCCCTTTTGTAAATCAGAATGGATTGAACATTTTCTGACTACGGAAGGTGTTTCTAAGTACTTTTATGAAGGCGTTCCTTCACAGAACCGCGAGGGTGTCCGACCCCTTTTTCCTTGTTTTCGATCCTCAGAAGTCTTAGGCCGCGGGTGGCTCCAACGTTCCATCTAGCTGGTGAGTGCCGCTGCCGTAACCTTCGGGGGTCGTAGGCGTTTACGCATTCCGACCAACTAGACTTCACGTCTTCTTCCACTCGTGACTTTCCCTTCTAAGGTTCGGAGCGCGGGACGAGGGGTCGGGACCCTTGAAGAGGATAGAGTTTCGTTTACCCTTTCCTCGAAATTTTGCAAGCGAAATGGCAAAATTTTAGCAAGTGTCGAGGTGCGCGCGCGAGGCGCACCTTGCAGGTGTAGCCCCCGAGCGGGGTCCGACTCCCGCGTGACGGGGGTTGGGCGCCGCTTAGCAGAAAGGCGAAATTTTAACGAGTGCTCAGGGTGCGCGTACGGTACGCGCACCCTGAGGGTGTAGCCCCTGAGCGGGGTCCGACTCCCGCGTGACGGGGGTCGGGCGCCGCTTATCTCGGTGGCGAGGAACGGTAAGACTACTACGAGTTCTAGGGATAGAAGCGACGTAGCTGTTCGATGTTCCATGCGTTGGCGAGTTCTTGTCCGTCCGCCGTCTGCAACTTGTAGGAGCCAGGTCGGAGAACTTTTGAGACGATGAAGGGCCCTTCCCATGGAGGTGACAGCTTGTGGCGGTCCTTGCTGCTCTGAACACGTCGAAGGACGAGGTCGTCGACGTTGAACGCTCTTTCCCGCACGTAGCGGGAGTGGTACCGTCGCAGCGCCTGTTGGTATTTCGCCGATCGCAGGAGCGCTACGTCACGCGCCTCGTTGAGCTGATCCATGGCGTCTTCGAGGGACGTCTGGTTGCCTTCTTCGTCGTAGGCTCTGATCCTCGGGGCTCCGTAGTCGAGGTCGGTCGGTAGTACGGCTTCGGAGCCGTACACCATGAAGAAGGGGGTGAACCCCGTCGCCCGACTCGGGGATGTCCGTAAACTCCACAGTACGGCGTGCAGCTCGGCTGCCCATCGCCCGCTGAACTGTTTCAGACGGTTGTAGATACGTGGCTTCAGGCCTTGAAGGATCAGGCCATTGGCGCGCTCGACCTGCCCGTTCGTTCGGGGGTGCGCCACGGCCGCCCAATCTACTCGGATGTGGTAGTCGTCACAGAATTTAAGGAATCGCTTACCTGTGAACTGCGTACCGTTATCCGTGATGATGGAGTTTGGGACCCCGAAGCGATGGATTATGTCGAGGAAGAACTCGACTGCCTCTTCTGGTCGGATTCTAGTGATCGGCCGGGCCTCAACCCACTTGGTGAACTTGTCGACAGCTACCAAGAGGTGGGTGTAGCCCCCGGGTGCCTTCTTGAGTGGTCCGACCAGGTCCAATCCCCAGACCGCGAACGGCCATGTGATGGGGATGGACTGTAGTGCTTGTGCCGGCAGATGGGTCTGCCGGGCGTAGAACTGACAGCCTTCGCACGTACGGACGATGTGCGCAGCATCGTTGACGGCAGTCGGCCAGTAGAATCCCTGTCGGAACGCGTTTCCGACAAGGGTTTTGTGCGCGGCGTGGTGGCCGCAGACCCCTCCGTGAATGTCTCGCAGCAGCATCTTCCCTTGCTCGACGGGGATGCAGCGCTGCAAGATTCTGGTGAGGCTCCTCTTGTAGAGTTCTCCGTCGATGACGGTGAAGGACTTGGCGCGTCGCGCGATGCGTCGTGCCTCCGTCTTGTCGGTGGGGAGTTCTCCTTTGAGGAGTCGGTTGAGGTACGGCGTCCTCCAGTCGTCTGGAGGGCTCGTACTTGGTGCGGACGCCTCGTCGATCTCCATGACGCAGGGGTCGGGAGGCGTCACGGCCGATCCGTCCCCTTGTGCCAGGGGCGGCTCGGTGCCGACCCCCGGCGTATCTTGGGGTCGGATTGATGGTCGGCTCTGATCGTGGGCGAAGACTCCCGTCGGGATTTGTTCGCGCCCGGCCGCCATCTTGGCTAAGGAGTCGGCTTCTTCGTTCTGTCGCCTTGGGATGTGCCTGAGCTCGAGGCCGTGGAACTTATGTTCCAACTTGCGGACCTCCTTGCAGTAGGCATCCATGGTCTCGTTGTGGCAGCTAGACTCCTTCATGACTTGGCCAACGATGAGCTGGGAGTCGCCCTGAACTTCGAGTCGTCGGATTCCCAATTCGTTGGCGATCTTGAGCCCGTTGACGACCGCCTCGTACTCGGCTACGTTGTTGGACGCGGGGAACGAGAGGCGGATTGCGTACTTCATGCGCACCCCCAGAGGGGAGATGAAGACGAGTCCGACCCCTGTTCCTTTTCGCATCAGCGAACCGTCGAAGTACATGACCCAATACTCCTGGTCGACAGGAGCCGTGGGTAATTGTACTTCTGTCCATTCCGCTATGAAGTCAGCCAAGGACTGGGACTTGATCGCCGTTCGGGGGGCGTATGTGATGCCCTCGCCCATCAGCTCAAGAGCCCACTTCGCGGCCTTGCCTGTTGCGTCGCGGTTCTCGACGACTTCGCGCAGTGGGAAGGAGCTGACGACGGTCACCGGGTGAGACTCGAAGTAGTGTCGGAGCTTCCTTTTAGCAAGGACGACGCCATAGAGAATCTTCAAGATTTGGAGATACCGCGTCTTCGTCTCCGACAAGACTTCGCTCACATAGTAGACCGGTCGTTGGACCTTGAGGACGTGGCCTTCTTCCGTCCGCTCTACGACGAGGGCGACGCTGACGACCTGGGTCGTTGCGGTGATGTAGAGGAGGAGAGGCTCCTTCGGGGTCGGAGGTACCAGGACTGGGGGCTTCGACAGGATGACCTTTATCCTGTCGAGTGCGTCCTGTGCCTCGGGCGTCCATTGAAACCGCTCGGATTTCTTCAGGAGCTGGTAGAGGGGGTGTACGCGTTCTCCGAGACGTGAGATGAAGCGGCTCAGAGCCGCTAAGCATCCGGTCACGCGCTGTACTCCCTTCAAGTTTTGGATCGGGCCCATTCGGTTGATGGCCTCGATTTTCTCCGGGTTGGCTTCGATGCCTCGCTCGGAGACGATGAATCCGAGCAACATTCCCCTCGGAACCCCAAAGACGCACTTTTCGGGGTTGAGTTTGATGTCGTTTGCTCGGAGTTTAGTGAAGGTCCGCTCCAGGTCGGTGACGAGCTGGTCGGTCTTCTTGGATTTGACGACGATGTCGTCAACGTATGCTTCGACGATGTCTCCGATGAGTTCGTCGAAGCATCTGATCATGCAGCGCTGGTAGGTTGCGCCTGCATTCTTGAGTCCGAATGGCATCGTGACGTAGCAGTACGATCCGAACGGAGTGATGAAGGATGTCGCGATTTGATCGGATTCCTTCATCCGGATCTGATGGTATCCGGAATACGCATCAAGGAAGCACAGAGCCTCGCACCCTGAGGTGGAATCGACTATCTGGTCTATGCGTGGCAAAGGAAAAGGATCCTTCGGGCACGCTTTGTTGAGACTAGTATAGTCAACACACATTCTCCATTTCCCATTCTTTTTTCGTACAAGGACGGGATTGGCTAACCATTCGGGGTGGTACACTTCCTTGATGAAACCGGCTGCCAACAGTTTGGCTACCTCCTCTCCGATGGCTCTGCGCTTCTCCTCGTCGAAGCGGCGCAGGCGTTGCTTTACCGGGCGGGAGTCCGGCTTGATGTGCAAGGAGTGCTCGGCGACTTCCCTCGGAATGCCAGGCATGTCCGAGGGTTTCCACGCGAAGATGTCGATGTTCGCGCGGAGGAAGTCGACGAGCACGCTTTCCTATTTGGCGGAGAGGGATGTCCCGATTTTGGCCACCTTTTCGGGGGCGTTGTCGGGGTCGAGCCGGATTTCCTTGGTGCCCTCGGCGGGCTCAAAGGATCCGGCGCTGCGGTTGGAGTCGGGGGCGTCTTCGGTGATCTGCTGCCGAATGACGGCAAGCTCCTCCGTGGACGCGATGGTGGCGGAGGCGAGCTCGCCGCTCTCCGTCTCACATTGGTAGGCGCGCTGAAAGGAAGCGCCTACTGTGATGACCCCCTTCGGCCCAGGCATCTTGAGCTTCAGGTAGGTGTAGTTGGGGATAGCCATGAACTTCGCGTAACACGGCCTCCCCAAGATGGCGTGGTACGACCCGTGGAATCCGACTACTTCGAACGTGAGAGTTTCCGTTCGAAAGTTGCTCGGAGTCCCGAATGTGACGGGCAGGTCGATCTGCCCGAGCGGGACGGCTTGCTTCCCCGGGACGACGCCGTGGAATGGGGCTCCGGTCGGTCGGATGAGTGACCGATCAACGCCCATGGCGTCGAGCGTCTCCGCGTAGAGAATGTTGAGGCCGCTGCCTCCATCCATGAGGACCTTGGTGAGACGCTTCTTGCCGATGATGGGGTCGACTACCAGAGGGTATCGACCCGGTCGGGGGACGTGGCTGGGGTGGTCGGATCGATCGAATGTGATCGGGGCCTCCGACCACCGAAGGTAGGCTGGTGTCGCGGGCTCAGCTGCGAACACCTCGCGACGCTCGACCTTCGCACGACGCTTTCCTCCGTGCGCCTCTGGACCTGCGAAGATCATAAGGCAACCATCGGGTTCAGGGAAACCGTCGTTACCTTCGTTGGCGTCGCCTTCGCCATCTGCTCCCTCGGGGGCTTGTCGAGGCTTGCCTCTCGGCTTGCCCTTCGGTGACCCGTGGTTCAAGAACCGCTTCAAGAGTGTGCAGTCCTTGTACAGGTGCTTGACGGGGTATTCGTGGTTGGGGCATGGACTGTTCCACTTCTTCTCGAAGTGGTCCGAGGTCTCCCTTGCCGGCGCCTTGGCGCCCTTGCGTTCGGCGGCCGCAACCATCCGTTCTTCGGATGATTGTTGCCGGTTCTTCTTCTTCTTGCGGGAGCGATTGGAGGGGCCTTCGCCGGCGTTGTCCCCCTGTTTCCCCGTCGCATCGGGGCGGTTGAAGATCGCGCCCACGGCTTCCTCGCCGGATGCGTGGCTGGTTGCGATATCCAGGAGTTCCTTGGCCATTCGAGGACTCTTGCGTCCTAGTTTGTGAACTAGGGTGCGGCAAGTGGTCCCGGACAGGAACGCCCCGATGACGTCGGCGTCGCCGATGTCCGGCAGCTCGTTGCATTGCCGGGAGAAGCGTCGGACGTACTCCCGGAGGGTTTCTCCCGGTTTCTGTCGACAGTTCTTCAAATCCCAGGGATTGCCCGGGCGCGCGTAGGTCCCTTGGAAGTTACCCACGAAGATTTCCCTCAAGTCGGACCAACTCGAGATCCGATCGGCGGGGAGATGCTCGAGCGACGTTCTGGCCGAATCGGCCAGGTAGAGTGGCAGGTTGCGGATGATGAAGCGATCATCATCCGCTCCTCCGGCTCGGCAGGTGAGCCGGTAGTCTTGGAGCCAGAGGCTCGGATTTGTCTCTCCAGCGTATTTCGGCACGTTGGTGGGCGGCCGAAAACGCTGTGGAAAGGGAGCGCTTCGTATGTGGGAGCTGAAGACGCGAGGACCCGGAGCGTCAGGGCTCGGGCTCCTGTCCTCGTCATCGTCGTAGCGCCCCCCTCGGCGCGGATGACGTCCTCGGCCCACCTCGGGAGCGCGTTCCGGCTGTCGCCGTCGCGCTTCCAGGGTAGCACGGGCATCGCGGTTTGCACCGAGACGTCCACGGACGCAGGCTTCCGAGGCCTCGTCCGTCCCCGGGTGTCTCTGCTGTACAGACGCGTTCGGAGTATGCGGTTTACGCGCTCGCGATCGCGAGCTCTCCGCTTGTTGTGCCGCTGCTCGTTGCAGCAGCACCTCAACTTCACGTTGAGTGCGTCGGGCTTCGGGAGTGATGGGTTCGGGGAGCTCCCGAAGCAGCGCCGCTGCTGCAGCGAGGTTTTGGCTTGCCCGCGTGAAGTGTGGGGGGCCGTCGCCCTCCTCCATGATGCGCTGTCGTACATCGCGCGCCATGGAGCGGGCACGTCCACCGGGCTCGGCGCGAGCGAGCTCTCGGTCGATCTCCGCCTCCTCCTGTTCCAGCTGCCGTTTGGCCTCGCGGAGTTCTTCCCGACGCGCTTCTAACTGGTCGGGCTGCACGTCGCGGGGGGGGGGGGGGGGGGGTTCTAGAGGCCGGTGGCAGCTGGGTGAGAGGGAGAGTATCCCTTGTACCGAGAGGGTCCTCGGTGTGTGCCATGAGGCACTCGCGCGAGGGGTTGTTACTCCCCTTGCTGTGTTCCGAGTCGGAATCTCTGTTCGCCTCGTCGAGGAGGTCGAAAAAGGATTCCGACGCGTACCCGGCCATCCCGACAAACTCGATGTTTGTGGGCTCCGGGTCACGGTACTGGACCGTGCGATGAGTTGTGGTCTCATCGATCGCGTCACCCGCCAGAGCAGGTGACGAATGATGTGGGTCAGAGGAGTGGGTTGGTGGAGCTGAGACAGTCGTCAGCACCAAGCCATCCTCCTGGGCGACGAAACTAAGACTTCCAAAACGCACAAGTGCGCCAGAAGCCCATCCGCTTACGTGGTTGGCCATCCGAACCAGTGGGATGATCGTCGAAAACGCGCTAATCCCCCTTCCTGGCGCGCCAACTGTCGGTGTTCGATATCACCAACGAGTGATTATTTTAGGGGAAGCGCGTTTTTGGGCTCGGATGGTTCGCAAATGGACACAAGGGTTTATACTGGTTCGGGCCGAATACCCTACGTCCAGTTTTGGTGGCTGCTCGTGTTATTTGCGACTGAGATTACAATGAGGGGGGTTACAAACGGAGGAGGAAGAGAGAGAGTGCTTCCTGCCTCTAAGGGTGCTCGTGAGCGTGGATTGTGTGTCTGTGCCCCGTGGGCTTGTTCGTGTGTCTTCGAGACTTTGTTTTCCTGCCTCTTCCTTTGGTCTCCCTCCCCTTTTATGTGGTGGCGTGAGGAGGGCCGGTTCTGTGAGGCTGGTCGTGGCCGTACGCCGGTTAGGCCGAGTAGATGACGTCTTCGGAGTGGCCGTGTTGCTTCTTGTCGACGGAGTGGTCCGAGCTGTCGCTCGATGGAGTCCCGTCCGTATGGAGAAGC
Source organism: Oropetium thomaeum (assembly GCA_001182835.1). Taxonomy (NCBI): domain Eukaryota; kingdom Viridiplantae; phylum Streptophyta; class Magnoliopsida; order Poales; family Poaceae; genus Oropetium; species Oropetium thomaeum. Next base: position 2,453,291 of record LFJQ01000013.1, read on the forward strand.
GCCACTGTAGGAGCCTGCTTGATGACGCCGTGGTGATGGCCGTCGCTCCGGGGCGTCCTATCGTACGAGACGGTGAGTCTCTGACAGGGGACTGTTGGAGTGACGTCCATCCCGTGGATGGTGCACGTCGTGCGCATTTACTCTTCCGGGAGCGGTCATCGCCACCGTCCCATCCGGAGTTGGAGCTTATTAACGGCTCAACTGTCCCCGGACATCCGTCTCGTCCGGGGTGGTTGGATCGCCCAGTCTCGTCCGTCCCCGGGGGTCGGGCGAGGCGGAACTTTCGTCCGGCCTCTCGAGGTCGAGGTCGGGCGAGGCGGAACTCCCGTCTCGTCCGACCTCTCGAGGTCGAGGTCGGGCGAGGCGGAACTCTCGTCCGATCTCTTGAGGTCGGAGTCGGGCGAGGCGGAACCCTCGTCCGACCCCTCGAGGTCGGAGTCGGGCGAGGCGGAACCCTCGTCCGACCCCTCGAGGTCGGGCGAGGCGGAACTTTCGTCCGATCTCTCGAGGTCGGAGTCGGGCGAGGCGGAACCCTCGTCCGACCCCTCGAGGTCGGGCGAGGCGGAACTTTCGTCCGATCTCTCGAGGTCGGAGTCGGGCGAGGCGGAACCCTCGTCCGACCCCTCGAGGTCGGGGTCGGGCGAGGCGGAACTTTTGTCCGACCTCAGGGGTCGGGCACTTCCCGTCCGAGTCCCGGACGTCGGGGTCGGGCGAGACGGAGTAACCTCCCTCGTCCTCGGGCCCGGGTCTATCAAAGCGGAGGTGGTTTGGCTATACTGCGCGGTTTTATCCTTCCGGGCTAATACGATTAATTAGCCCAGGTACCAAACCTCAACAGTTGTTATGACGGATTATAATGTTAGTATGATATAAGATTGGAAATCAGCTGGATTATATATTTAACTAATTATTATACTTGAACACTATGCTTTACTGGAATTTTTTTAAAAAAGCAGTGAAACACAATTTTTCTGCAATGTACAAATCATCTAAAGGAACGAATAGAAAGAACAGGAATAATGATCTTACTGAAGCATTGAGACAATATGAAACTGGATAGAACTTTATCATATTCTCCAATCAAGTCGGTCTCGCGATTCCCCAGTAATCAACAACCTGCAGGAAAAATCATTTACATTCATAAAGAACTACACATTCGTAAGGCAAATAAAAAACATCCAATCTTTCAATAAGCTTAAACAACATATACAGCTTACCATCCTGATGTTAAATGTGACTTGCCTCTGTTATTGGAAAAATGACACCGTAAAGAGCAACAATGTTTAGTAAACATATAATGTAATGAAGGAAAATAATTTTTACATGGAGTGAATCATGAAACTAGGGATGATAAGGCACAAATCCCTTTTCACCTGAAATGACGGACAAAAATGGATATGGACAGCCAACAGTATAGAAGTAACCAAAGGAAGCCAATGTAGAACAAAAGTGAAAATTTTATCAACTCTATCTCTAGAATTATTCAGTACTGAAATTTACGAGTACTCTAAAATAAGTAATATGGTTATCACTTTTCAAAAAAAAAAATTCATAGGTTCATCACAAACCATATATTTATCTGAATCTACTAAATGAAACAATTGTCTCAAGACACAAAGGAAACCACGTGACATCACTACGTAACTAATGCTAGGAAAAGTCAAGTCAAATATTAAGACACAAAGAAAAGCATTTGCTACCCAGACATTTTCTCAGAAGCTACTACCGCGAGATTTATCATAATATGCTAAATGCGGTGGTACTTGTCAAGCAAGATCATCGAAGGGCAGTGGTGGAGCACCATAGCCAAGGAATCGAAGGCCGCTCAGCCGCACACACCGCCGAGGATCTCGTCTCTGGGCGCCTTGGCGTTTGCCGGGGACATGCAGTTGCCCAGATACCGGTCAGGGACCGCGGGCTTCATCTGTGCACGCTAGTCCACTGAGACGAGGAAGTAGATGTGGCTCCTGTCGTTGGAGAAAGAGGAAGAAGCGTGCAATGGCACCACCACATGAAGCCGTACGCGACGACCAGAGACAAGCACCTTCCAAGCATGGCGCGTGCCCCCGTGCCGCAGCCACACGCGAGCCGTGGTGACACGCCGCCGTAACTAAAGCCAGATGAAGCCCGCTGCCTCGAACCGAGGCGCAGCGCCGCCGCAGCTCGTCAAGGATGAGTTCGACGGACAACAGCGGCGCGTCTCGCGGCTCCTCGAAGACTCTTGGCCCCGCGACGGACGATGGCAGAGCGGCTCCGTTACGGCGGCTCCTCGGCAGACGGCGGCGTCCGAGTCCTTGGTAGCAGCGCGGGTCCTTGGCGACGGCACGGCTCTTACCCGGCCGGTGGCGTCCAGGTCCTCGGCGGTGATACGAATCCGACAGTGATTCAGTGCAGCTTCGATGGCGATGCGACGCGGGTACTCAAGACGTGGAGGCTCGGCGCGACAAACGGCAGTGGCGGCGGCGCAACTCGCGGGTCCTCGGCCGCCCCTTTGCGGACGGCGGCGCCCGTGACCTCGACGGCAGCGCGGCTCTGACGGTGATGTGGCGTCGCTCGTTGATTCTTGGACGCTCGGCGACGTAGGGGTCCTCAGGTCGTGGGGGCTCATTATCGACGCGGGTATTTGAGGCAGATTCGAGGAGGAAGATGAGTTTGACTCGGTTACGGACTTCGTATCTGCGGCAGGTCTTATTGTAATCAGTATGTATTGTTTGGCACGATTAAAAGACACGACACGTTATTGTTGTGGTCCTATAGTATTGCCGGTGAGCCGAAAGATGGAGACAGACGATAATAGAAGTGTGTGTGTATATATATATATAAAATATATGAAATGCGTCTCAAGAGCAGTGTAGTTACACTAGTTAGTTGGGACGAAAAGGAATATATGAGAAAGATATTCTTTTAATGATGCTAATTTAGTAATATGAAACTGCAACCAACAAAGCTAATTTGACAAACATCCGTCTATTGTAATAAGCTGACAATAAACAAACAGAAACCACAGCGTTCCTCAGGGATGCAAAAGAACCAGCGTTGTCCAATTAATATTATTCCAACTTTCTTTGTCTTCCGCCCTATTTCTCCTTTCATTGGTTTCAGCAAAGCAGCAGCAAATAATGCTCTTCGAAGCAAAAGCCTCAGAGGAAAATGACACCCAACTTCCAATAGAAAATCAAGAACTTTAATTCCAACCTCTCGGGCGCGTCTTGGAGAAGATTTAGAGTAGCAAATATGGTTTGTGCTTGGTGTGAGAATGTCTTTAGTTAGAACCGATCCAAAGCATGTCTTTTCTGTAAAAGAAGACATTGGTTTCTATTTCTTCGACGAATAAACAAATTTTCAATAGAATACATTTAATCAGCAAATATTATTATATATTTCTTTCATTTTTAAATTGTTGTCCTAACAACATTTTTTTCCAAAAAACAGGTGGAGTGTGTTCTTGGCACCCTGATTGATGTTACTTCGTGTGCTATGTTTTGATTATTGTTTCACAGATGGGTTGTTCCCTCAAGAAAGCGAAATGCATGAATAAAAGATATTCTTCGTGCTAATAAACTAGGCACATCGTACCAAACTAATAGCTGATTTGAACAACTGGCTACACTCTTCTGCCGCTCTAACCACTAATTAAATGTGTTGATGAATATATGGATCGTTTATTTCTTCATCTTTTTCTTCTGAAAATTGTTATTTTAATAAAAGCCCTCACATGTGCATATTAATAAAATGGACGTGAACCTAAACACTTAATTGATTTTTACTGTCTCTGCACCGAACGAAAGGGTAAGTCTGAGCTCAACCACAATAATCAGACTTTCTCTAGCTCCTCTCTTTCTAATTTTGATTTGGAGAGAAGATACAAATAAAAGCCATAGCTAAAACATGGTTTACAGCTTGTGTATGCTATCCATAGCAGTACAGCACCGATCCAAAGCGTCCAAAAGGCAGCAGACGACGTGCCTGCATTTATCTCCATAATTTTCTGTCCTAATACGGATAATCGGGCAGTAATCATCTTTGATCGAATCGTGCCACGAAGACGGAGGAGAGGTTGTCAGCTGCAGTGCGGATGGACAGACACAACACACCCCTCCATGATACGAAAATACTACGGAATATAGTGGCTGTCGTAAAAGTTCTATGATAGATATATGTATCCTCCTGAAATCACAACGTACGATGATAGATGCAGCGGTCCATGCCGCGTGGCACAGCAAAACAACGTCTCCTACCTGGATTATTATGAGTTTTTTCGGTTGAAGCCCATCAATACGTAAGTTTTTTATCCTTACCCTCCAATCAATCCAGGTGATTTTTATTTAGAACCCTTAAATACGTTTTCTCCTTGATTTTATAATTTTTCTTTTATTTTTTAATATCTGAGGCATGACTATCCATTTTACCCCTGCCTTCCTCTAACGTAAGACACAGCTCGACGACGCCAACCGCTTGGTGCACGTGCACCCGGTTCGATCCCATCTTTGCTCTCTACCATCCGATCCACCGGCCTGTGGTCCAACACGGCGAACGTCTCATCGGACGCGGAGAGCTTGAGCTCGATGGACAGAGCCAGCTTCTCTCTCTCTTGGCCAGTTTGCGCGGCTCGACCTGCTTGGCTGCTTGGAGAAGAAGGCGCCATGCATGGCGTCCAACGGATCGGTGCCGTTCTTGCCAGTCATTATAAATGCTCCCTCTATCTCATAATTTTTTTATATTATAAAAATAAAAAAATTTATAATATTTTTTATATAAGTATTGGACTAATTATTAGTTTCTTATGTTTAGATTAATTTCTTATTTTTCAAAAAAAATTAACAGTTCTAAGTGATGCATATAGCTGCATGCACGTAAAATTATGGTGCATGAATTAATTATTAAAAAAATAATGAAGATATTTTGTTTTCTTATTTATTGTATTATAATTTAATATTAAGTAGATTATGGGTTGGAGGGAGTAGCATATAGGAATAGGATCTTTGTCGTGAGCTAGATGACCTGGACGTCGCTGTAAGTTGGCCATTGATTGCTGGGAAAACAAGGGAATGAAACAATGGGCATGGCAGACTTGTGGAAATGGGCTTATTTGAAAGGGCTTGACTGATCGATCAATCCATGCAGAGGATGTGCCAGACGGTGCCGCGTGCGCTCTGCCTGCTGCGCCCTTAGCCAGCTTGCCACGCTCGCTCATGGCGCGCAAGCCATCAGCCGCGTGCACCTGCTCACGTGCGCCTGCTGCGTAGCTTGGCCGCCGCATCCAAGGGTCAAGTCCGGCAGGAGAGACAAGACAACGAGGGAGAATAGTATTAGAATTAGGGAAGGATAAAATGGTCACTCCAAATACATTATATATTAAGAAATAAAGGATAAATTGATATTAAATGAAGGAAAAAAACATATTTAGGGCTCCAAATATAAGATGATATAAAATGATCACTCCAAATATTTAGGGCTCGAAATACTTACATATTGTGGGGCTTCAACCGAAAAAACTCGATTGTTATAGTCGCCACCACTTGGCAAATTAAGCTCCCTGCAACTGATATAAAGATTGATTTGTCTTTATGACCATCAATTCAGTTTTCAAACTTCAATTCAGTCATTATGCATGGGCTGCGATTCACTGCCAAGGTTAGGGTTGGGCCACAATTCGATGATAAATATATGGAGCAAATAATGGGGTCCAACAAAGAGCCTAAAACTCCAAACTTTCAATTCAGTCAGATATCGCAGAGGAAGTCTCGGCTTCAAATTAAAAAAAAAAAACACGAACCCAAGTTTGTTGACGGCAGCAGTAGATTATACTCCTCCTGTTATGCCGATCGATTTATTGGCGCGTACACTTACAGGGTACCCAAAACTCACTCATCATGACGCATTCAGCTCTCACCCAAAAAAAAAAAGAAAAAAACGCTGTAATACTATTCTTCTACTGCTGCCCAGTCGGCGGCGCGTCGTTGCTCCCACCGGCGGCCGGCCGCGGAGTGTCATTATTAGCGCCGCCACCCTTCTGGCCGCCCGAGGCGGCGGCGGCGGCCTCCCCTTCGCAGAAGCCGCTCAGGATGTCAGCCTGCTCGGCGGTGTACCCGACGGAGGCGAGCATGGCAGGCCAGCAGTGTCGCGTGGCGCCGCGGATGGCGAGGCAGCACTGGGGCCCGATGTACGACTCGCCGTTGAACATGAAGAGCAGGATCTTGCTGGTGCACGCGCTCAGCTGCGTCTGCGCACCCCAGCACTCCGCCATCCCGACACCGCCGCCGCCGTCCTGGTGGTCGCCGGCGGTGTCGAGGGCGGTGACGGAGAAGGCGCGGTGGAGGCGCACCGCCAGTGGGACGGCGGCCGGTGCGTGTGCGGGAGGTAGTGAATCCGGTTAAGGAAACGGCCTCCGGTTAAGGCCATACACTCCGGTTAAGGAAATGCATCGGGTTAAAGCCAGTGAAGCCGGTTAAGGATACTGCCTCCGGTTAAGGTCATACACTCATGGTTAAGGAAGTCAGTCCGGTTAAGACCAGTGAAGCCGGTGAAGGATACGGGCTCCGGTTAAGGACAATATACTCCGGTTAAGTCAGTGAGTCCAGTTAACGCCAGTGAAGCCGGTTAAGGACACTGCCTGTGGTTAAGGCCAATGCGTCGGGTTAACGCCAGTGAAGCTCGTTATGGAGAGTGTAGCCGGTTAAGGCGGCGAGTTCGGTTAAGGCCAGAGCGTCGGGTTAAGGAGAGTGAGTCCGGTTAAGTAAGTGAGTCCTGTTCAAACCAGAGCGTCCGGTTAAGGACAATAGATCCCGGTTAAGGACTGAAGCATCTAGGCCCTTAATTATGGTTTTGGTAATTAATGACAATCCATACTTATGGATTAATGCGCTACTTGAGTCCTTGCTAGAAATTATTGAATATTTGAGCCCGCTTTGTGAAATCGCAACAAATATACTGTCAAGCTCACACAAACAGGACAACGAATGGCGCAAGGTAGAGATATAATCAATAGGTTTTTACTTTTACTGGTCATAAGGTGATTAGAGGAGAAAATGACCGGATTTTAGATTAGCGCCGTGTTGTTAAGAGGGGTCGGTTGTCATTTGCTTGGAGCATCTATAGATTGCCATTTTTGCTCAATTTCCTTACCAATTAACTGTAAAAGTGTCCTTGAAATTTTACTTGAAAAAGAAGGAAAATTGTTGAGAGAAATCCTAGAAATGAGAAAATCAAGTGTGCTGAATCAGGGTCTGGCGGTCTGACCGCCAGAAGCTTGGTCTGACCGCCGGCACCCCTCAGAGACTCTTTCTCCTCTGAGCCCCTCTGGCGGTCTGACCGCCAAAGGGACGGTCTGACTGCCAGGGTCACTCCAGAAAATGCTTGTTTCTGGCTCCTCTAGCGGTCTGACCGCCAGAGGGACGGTCTGACCGCCAGGGTCACTCCAGAGAGTGCTTGTTTCTGGCTCCTCTGACGGTCTGACCGTCAAAGGGACGGTCTGACCGCCAGGGTCACTACAGAGAGTGCTTGTTTCTGGCTCCTCTGACGGTCTAACCGCCAAAGGGACGGTCTGACCGCCTGGGTCACTCCAGAGAGCGCTTTTTCTCGGGCTCCTCTGACGGTCTGACCGCCAGAGGCTTGGTCTGACCGCCAGCTCCAGATTTAAAATTCCTCCTCTATGCATTTATGGCAAAATGAACGTTGCCAACCACCACAGTCTAACCGCCAGAGTCGCGGTCTGACCGTCAGCTGCGCAGAAAGTCAATAACAGCTAGTTTTTTTATGTGAGGGGTATAAATACTTCCCCATCTCGTGCAAGGCACTTCTCTTGGCCATTTTCACTGCATACTACATACTCTTGAGCCTTTCTCTCTCACTCTTGACCCCTTGTTGATCCATAGAGAGTGTGAGAGCATCTAGTGCTTGATTTCATCGATTTGAGCTTTGTGACACTAGTGATTCTCCAAGCAAGCGTCATCGACTTGTTACTCTTGGAGGTTGCCGCCTCCTAGATGGCTTGGTGGTGGAGCAACCGTGAGCCCTTCAAGAAGATTGTGAAGAAGGCCCGGTTGATTGTTGTGAGAGGTGTGGTGCTCACCTCGCCGGAGCGGCAAAGGGCAACCCTAGTGGAATCGAGGTTTGGAGCGGCTCAAGGTCAAGTTGCTCTTTGTGAGCCCTTCTTGTTGGAGAAGTGCAAGCTTGATAGAGGAGCAAATCAAAGGCTTGAGTCCACCTCAACGTGGATTAGGGGTGAGCGGCAAGTCATCGACACTACGGGTTAAATTTGTGTCTCTCCTTGTCCCTTTACTTTTGGGCTTTAATTTTCTAGAAGTTTATCTTGTTGCATATCACCCTAGGATTGCAAACCTCTCACTAGATTCAATTTAGGCTTGTTTAAATTTCTAGTGTTTGACTTATTTCGTTTGCTCTTGTGCTTACCTTACTGGAAATTGATTTATCGGATTACAAATCTTTGCTCAATTATCAACCTAGAAATAGCTTCGTATCTTGCTCTTGATCTGTTGCTTTTTTATTTCCGCATTTATTTGATCAAGTTGTAATTAAATTTAAAAACCGCCTATTTACCCCCCCTTTAGTCGGTGTCTTAGATCCTACAAGTGGTATCAGAGCCGGTACTCCCATATTTGTGTGGATTTGATCATCCGGGAGTGACACAATGGCTAGCAATCACCTTGGGAAGCCTCTGTTCTTTGACGAGTCAAATTATGATTATTGGAAGACTCGTATGACTTGTTATCTCAAGGCTATGGGCGGTTCAATTTGGAGAATTGTTGATGATGGTCTTGTTGTTCTTGATCCAAGCAATCCAACCGATATTGAACAAGCGCTCATTCTTGTAAATGATCAAGCCATGAATGTTCTATATGGTGCTCTATCAATTAATGAGTTCAACCGTGTGTGCAAGCTAGAAACCGCGAATGAAATGTGGGTGGCACTCATGGAAGCTCATGAAGGCACTACTACCGTCAAAGAAGCTAAGCTATTCGTCTTCAAGGGCAAATTTGAGAAATTCACCATGTTGCCAAATGAAGAAGTTGATGACATGTTCACTAGATTGAACAATATTGTGAATGAATTGAAGGGTCTTGGTGTCAAGGTATCAAATGTGGATATCTCTCATAAATTTCTTAAAGCCTTGCCATCAAAATATGAGACAATTGTGACCTTGCTTGTGATCAAATTTGAAGGATACAAAGCCCACCGAAGTTCTCGGGGAAATTCTCACTCATGATATATTCAAGCAATCCCAAGAAGAACTTCATAATGGCAATGTTGATGAGAAGAAGAAGGGCATTGCACTCAAAGCAAAGACATCAAAAGATGATAATGATGATGAAAGTGAAAATAGCACCGATGAAGAACTTGCCTTGATGGTAAGAAAATTCAAGAATTTTATGAAGAAGAAAGGGGGATTCAATAGAAGTGGAAGGCCATCAAACAAGAACCCCTTTGCTAAAAAAAAATGCTTTGAGTGTGGAAAAATAGGTCACATCTCCTCAAATTGCAAAAATAAAGAGGAAAAAGAAGAAGAAGAATCAAGCAAGAACAAAAGGTATGAGGGCAAGAAGAAAGTAATCAAGAAGTACTACAAGAGGAAAAAGGGCAAAGCTTGCTATGTTGAGTGGGATTCGAATGCTAGCTCCGATTCTGATTCCGATGATGATGATGCTCAACCTTCCAAGAAGGGTCTCGCTGGTATCGCTATCAAGGAGGCTCCATCTCTTTTCGACACACCTCTTTGTCTTATGGCAAAAGGTGAATCGAAGGTATGTGATGATGATACATTTACCTATGATGATCTTGTTGAGATGGTGAGCAACCTTGATGATTTGCTAGAAAATGTGAAGGGTAAATATAGAGATCTTAAGAAAAAATACTCATGTTTGGAGGAGTCATATGAGGAGCTAACGACTTCTCATGAGAATCTTAATGAAGATCATGAGAGGCTTAAGAAAGCTCATGACTCTCTCATTGCGTGTACCGACAAAGTGAAGGTTGATGTTGGTGTTTCTTGTGATATGCTTGAGTGCTTGCCATGTGTTGAACATATTTCTAAGACTAGCATATCTACCTCTTGTGATGACTTGCTTGCCATGCCTTGCTCCTCTAATGTTGATTCTTGCATGGATGTGTCAAATGCTTGTAATCCCTTGCTTATTGTTGAGAATGTTGAATTGAGGGAAACCGTTGATTCTCTTATTAATGCTCTTGCTAAATGCCATAGGGGTGAAAACTTCTATAACAAGATGTGGGAATGTCAAAGGTTCACTCTCAAGCATGAGGGACTTGGGTATATACCCAAGAAGAACAAAAGTGCTTCTGTTGACAAAAATACCACTTTCATGAAAGAATGTGGCTTGTATTGTGTTAAGTGTAAAAACACCGGTCATCTTGAAAAGGATTGCACCGGTTGTAAGAATGTGTCTCTTGCTTCTATTGATGCTTCCTATGTGCTTAAGAAAAATTCCAATGGTGTTGTTTATTCCAAGTTTGTTGGTAGAACTAAGAATGATGTGCATGCTTTTAATGGTAACACCTCTAGGAATGGCACAAAGAAAAAGGCCATATGGGTACCTAAGGCCTTGGTGACTAACATCCAAGGACCCAAACAAGTTTGGGTACCTAAAACAAACTAATCTTATTTTGTAGGTGAATTACAAGTCCAGTGGAAGACATTGGGTGCTTGATAATGGTTGCACTCAACACATGACCGGCAATGGAAAAATGTTCACCTCATTTGATGATGAAGCATCGGTTTGTGACAAGATCACTTTTGGAGATAATAGCAAAGGCAAAGTGCAAGGATTGGGAAAAATTGCAATTTCAAATGATTTATCAATTTCAAATGTGTTGCTAGTTGAATCACTTAGCTTCAACCTTCTCTCAATGTCTCAATTGTGTGATCTTGGTCTTATATGCAAGTTCTCTCCCACGGACGTTATCATTACAAGCATCAAGAGTGATGAGTTGGTGTTCAAAGGATTTCGCTATGGGAACCTCTATCTTGTGGATTTTTCATCAAGTGATGCAAGTTTAAGTACGTGTTTATTCACAAAGTCATCAAAAGGGTGGCTATGGCATAGAAGACTTGCTCATGTTGGAATGAATCAACTCAAACGGTTGGTAAAGCATGACTTGATCGTTGGATTAAATGATGAGTTGGTATTTGAGAAGAATAAGTTGTGTAGTGCTTGTCAAGCCGGAAAACAAGTTGCAAATACCCATCCCACCAAAAGTGTCATGTCTACCTCTAGGCCTTTGAAATTATTGCATATGGATTTATTTGGCCCTATAACATATAGAAGCATTGGTGGTAATAGTTATTGTCTTGTGATTGTGCATGACTATTCAAGATACACATGGGTGTTCTTTTTGCATGACAAGGCAAATGTGTTCAACATTTTCAAGAGTTTTGAAAAGAGAGCTAAAAATGAATTTGAGTTCTACATAGAAAATTAGAAGTGACAATGGCACCGAATTCAAAAATTCCAAGATTGAGTATTTTTGTGATGAGAAGGGAGTCAAGCATGAATTTTCGGCCAAGTATGCTCCGGAGCGAAATGTAGTAGTTGAAAGGAAAAATCGGACATTAATAGAGATGGCAAGATCAATGCTTGCGGAATATAATGTTTCCGATAGCTTTTGGGCCGAAGCAATAAACACCGCTTGTCATGTATCAAATAGATTGTATTGCCATAGGTTGTTGAAGAAGACTCCATATGAGCTCCTTATTGGAAGAAAGCCAAACATCTCATATTTCCGTGTATTTGGATGCAAGTGCTATATCTTGAGGAAAGGTGAAAAATTGTCAAAATCCCTAAGCAAGTGTGATGAAGGCTTCTTATTGGGCTATTCATCAAATAGCAAGGTTATCGTGTCTACAATCAAAGCACGAGCTTAGTTGAGGAGACAAGTGATGTTGAGTTTGATAAAACTAATGGATCTCAAGATGAAGAAGAAAATTTAGATGATGTTGGAAATGAAGGGTTGAAAAAAGCCATGAAAAATATGACTATTGGTGACGTCAAGCCTAAAGATGAAGAAGATCAAGAAGATGATCCATCACCTCTATTTCAAGCCAATCAACCTTCTTCAAACTCAAATAATCGAACTCAAGCCAATGATGAAGACAAAGATGAAGAATCACATCATCAACCGGAAAATGATTCTTCCGCAAGCTCAACAAAAGATCCTATGACTCACCTTAAGGTTCATCATGGTATTGCTAAAAATCACCCCGTTGATCAAATTGTTGGAGATATACATAAAGGTGTTCAAACTAGGTCACGTCTTGCTTCATTTTATGAACACTATTCCTTTGTCTCTTTTGTTGAACCAACTCGAGTTGAAGAGGCCCTAAGTGATCCAGATTGGGTAAATGCCATGCATGAAGAGTTGAATAATTTTGCCCGAAATGAAGTATGGGAATTGGTTGCTGGCCAAACAATTATAATGTCATTGGCACCAAATGGGTATTTCGGAACAAGCAAGATGAAAATGGAATTGTTGTGAGAAACAAGGCAAGATTGGTTGCACAAGGATATTCTCAAGTTGAAGGATTGGATTTTGATGAGACTTTTGCACTGGTTGCAAGACTTGAGGACATTAGAATCTTACTTGCATATGCTTCATCACACAATATCAAGCTATATCAAATGGATGTGAAGAGTGACTTCTTAAATGGCAAGATCAATGAACTAGTATTTGTTGAGCAACCGCCCGGTTTTGAGGATGTCAAAAGGCCAAATCATGTGTACAAGCTATCTAAAGCTCTCTATGGTCTTAAACAAGCACCACGGGCTTGGTATGAGAGACTCCGGGATTTTCTAGTCTCCAAGGGTTTCATGATTGGAAAGGTGGACACCACCTTATTTACTAAGAAGATTGGAGAAGATCTATTTATATGTCAAATCTATGTTGATGATATCATATTTGGCTCAACCAATCAAGATTTTTGTGAAGAATTTGGAAAAATAATGTCTCATGAATTTGAGATGTCTATGATTGGTGAATTGACCTATTTTCTTGGTCTTCAAGTAAAGCAAACAAAAGATGGAACTTTCATTTGTCAAAGCAAGTATTTGAATGATCTTCTCAAGAGATTTGGCATGGATAATTCAAAGCCAATCAAAACTCCTATGGACACAAATGCTCATCTTGATCAAGATGAGGGAGGTAAATCGGTTGATTTGAAGTTGTATCGCTCTATGATTGGGAGTTTGCTTTATCTCACCGCATCTAGGCCCGATATTATGTTTAGTGTTTGCATGTGTGCACGGTTTCAAGCTTCTCCAAAAGAATGTCATTTGGTCGCCGTGAAGCGCATCTTGAGATACTTGAAACACACTCCGAATTTGGGCCTATGGTTTCCTAAAGGTGCTCAATTCATATTAATTGGCTATTCAGACTCCGATTATGCCGGTTGCAAAATTGATAGAAAGAGCACCTCGGGGACTTGTCAACTCCTTGGTAGATCCGTTGTCTCATGGTCATCCAAGAAATAAAACTCCGTTGCCCTATCCACCGCCGAAGCAGAATATGTATCCGCGGGAAATTGTTGCGCTCAACTCCTTTGGATGAAACGAACACTTTTGGACTATGGAGTGAAATTCGATTGCATACCACTTTTGTGTGACAATGAGAGTGCCATAAAAATCACCACAAATCCCGTCCAACACAAAAGAACCAAACATATTGATATCCATCATCACTTCTTGAGAGATCATGTGAGCAAAGGTGACATTGTGATGGAGGGAGTGAGGACCGAAGAGCAATTAGCGGATATCTTTACCAAGCCACTTGATGAAACCGCTTTTGCAAATTAAGAAGTGAGCTCAACATTATTGACATTTCCAATGTTGCTTGAGACCGTATCCATGCTTGGATTTCTTTTTGGGTCTTATGGTACTTGTTTGATTCTTCTCGTCTAATCGCTCTTTGCCACATTTAGGGGGAGCACTACACTCATTTATGTATGTTGCTAACCTAAAATGTGAATATATCAAGGATGATGCCATAATAGTCCTCAAAAGCCTCTTTTGGTCAAAAAGTCAAAATCTGAAAAATATCCTATGATTTTCAAGTTTCTTGGTTGGAAAATGTTCTCTTACATATCTTGAATGTTTTGCAAAAGAGCTATCTCATTCTCAAGCTTCTATGAAGAAGTTGCCATTTTTGAGCTCTCATGAAGATCACTTTTTCTCTTTTTTGGATTTAACTCGAATTATTCCATAGATTTGATCTAGTGAGTTTTTGAGTTCGAGTTCTTTACCAAACTTATGCAACTCATTCTCATGAACTTTTTTGGTATTCAAAACTTTTTCATTTGATCACTCTACTGAAAGTTATTGAGTTTTGAATCTCGCCTCTTTAAACCGAGATGACCGTTCTAGTCACATTATGGCATCAAGTGAGTTTTGCTTTTTGGAGCTATATACTTCACATGTAATGGTTCATAAAAGTCCTCTAAACTCATGCAATCCCTTTTTGCAATCAAATCATATCTTTCACCTCATTTGCAAAAATTCTCACTTTTATGGCTTTAATTGAATCAATTGAATCCCTTGCTTAATCGGTGTTTCAATGTCGCTTTATTGTTCATTCATGGTTTTTACTCATGTTTTTGAGATCATTTAATCCTTGGAGTTATCACTTTGGATCATTGGGAAAAAGTATGGAATTAATCGAGCAAGATTTGAATGGATGGAAGGATTTCTTCAGAAAATATTCAACAAAATTCAGCGCTTCAGTTTCAATGTCTGGCAGTCAGATCACGAAGGTCACGGTCAGACCGCAGGACCAGAACAGAGGGCATATTCCTCTGAGTGACCCTCACGGTCAGACCGTGAGTCGGGGGGGTCTGACCGCTGCGCGCCTATGCAGAAGAAGAGTCCTCTGGTTCGTCCCCGCGGTCAGACTGCGATCCCCACGGTCAGACCGCCAGGGGCGCACTACTGCGGGTCCATCTCCTTTTGTGTCTTATCTTCCTCTCCATGTACCCCTTTCCTCTCCACTCTTTCCAAACACGAGAAACACACCTCAAACCTCTCTCTCTCACGTGAAAAGGACCTCCGTCAAGGGAGCATCATCCTCATCGTTCCCGGTCCGACCGGGAGCGTCCCCGGTCTCACCGGTGGCTCCTCCACCATGTTTACTCGGTATTTTTCTCGATCCAATTCGTTTCACCATGTATTTCTCTCTAAGGTTCATTATGGCATGAAGTTGGGGATTCAAGTCTCAACCATGGATTTCTTGATTAAATGGCATGTATTGGTTTCTTATGCTCTATACTACATATGCTCTACGTTTGGTTGGTTGATTCCATCAGTTTATACATGAATCTGAGGATTAAATTTCGAGTTCACTGTTCTGTGAACAGTACCCACGGTCTGACCGCCAGGGTCCCGGTCAGACCGCCAGGGGCAGACAGAAGACGATTCATTTCCTATACAGTGTATTCACGACATGATCAATTCTATCACATATCTACCCTATTTTTGCTGTGACATAGAAGAAAAGAGAAAGTGAATTCTAGCTATCGGTGTTTATAAATGACGATGATTATGACTCACACATATACATCATTCTTGTATTGACAGTGGGCGAAAGAAACGTGCAGTCTGCAAACGTCAAGGACCACCCCCAAACACAAGTAAAAAGAAGAAGCAGGTGCCATCCGACTCCGATCATGATTCAAATGATGACACCTATGAACCTTCCCACACTGATGATGGGACTTCTTCTCGCGTTCACGGGCAACACGATGCTCGCATGGGCAATGTGAGTGATGAGGATGATGACTTTGATCCCCTTCAGTTTCACGGAGAAAGAAAAGTGTGGACCGCAGAGGAGTACTACAATGCTAGGAAGGTATCGGGCTATCTAGGTGCAAATAACTCTCCTTCTCCACAATTTTATAGCAAAGTGAAACATGATGCATTCTATGGTCATCTAGTGAAGAAACCCGTGTTTCAACATCAATGGATTGATTGGGCCTTTGTCAATTCATATGATACACTTCGCCCCACTATTCAATTGTTTCAAGTCGTGGGTCTTTATGACTTTGCTTGCTACAGATGCAACTGGAATGAGACCATCATTCGTCAGTTCTATGCCACAGCTGAGTTTGATTGGGAAGCTAATGAGATTCAGTGGATCACCGGCAGGAACACGTACACTGCCAATTTTTCTGAATTTGCTGCAGTCAATCAGCTTGATTATAATGATCTTAAGGCTGGAACTGATGTTTATGGTGATCCACATTTGGTGGAGAATTTGAGGCTTCAATACTACGAAGGCCTAAATACTAAGATTAACACTGTCTCGGGCTTGAAAGTCATTCCAGCAGTTATCAATAAAATTGTGCTCAAGACAGTGTATCCTAAGAGTGGCAACACGAAGGCCATATGTTTTGCTCATTGGAACTTCATCCACAATATCTTGACAGGAAGAAAAATGGATGTAGTGAGATTTATCTTGAAGACCATTGAGGCCGTGTCCGTAACTGTGCAGAAGAATCTCTAGTATGCTCCCTATATCATGTCTTTGATTCTTAGCAAGACAACATTTTCTACACAGAGCTGTCATACCCCACAAAAAGAGTACAAGCCTTTTCTAATGAGTCCAAATATTCTTGCTCCTGTACATCCAGTTGGTGCAGAACGTGCGGCTGCAAAAGATGTTGGTCATCATGATATGCCACCTTCTCCACCTCCTCCACCTGAGCATGGTCCTCCTCCAGACTTTATGGCCCAGTACATGCCCCAGATTTAGTCTTCTATTTAGCAGGGCATCCAGGCTGGAATGACTATATTCTATTCCACCTTCCATGAGCAGTATCACCGGCCTATGATGGCTCAGTTTGGTGACATGACTCAGACTATGGGGAATTTGCGCAATGAGATTGGTGCACTCACCACTCAATTTCAGACTTTGCATACCAATGTCACCAGTTTAAGAAATGAGTTCACCGCCCATCACCAGGAGTTCCAAACCTTCAGTGACTACTTCTACCAGATGTATCCTCGTCCTCCACCACCACCGGCGCCGTGTCCTCCTCCTCCTCCGGATTTTGATGATCACTACCCGTACTAGTGTTTTTGGCAACTTGATGCCAAAGGGGGAGAAAATAAGGAAAGTGAGAAAATTGAAGATCAAGACAAGAAGTGAAGCAAGTTAGAAAACTCCATGTGGAATTGATCTCATGCATTGCATTTGCCTTCTTTATTTTGACCTATGTTTCTATGAGACTCTATGTGCTTTTCGCTCTTTATTTGAATTTGGTGCTATTTGAACTTGGTTTGTATTGTGATGATGAACCATTGTGGCTTATCTATTTTTTAGTTCATCACATTTCAATGGTTCATGGTTATATGATGATTGAAGACTCTCATCTCGATTATTGCGATTGATTGAAGAGAAGGCAGCGAGTCCGGTTAAGGCCAGAGCGTCGGGTTAAGGAGAGTAAGTCCGGTTAAGTAAGTGAGTCCTGTTCAGACCAGAGCGTCCGGTTAAGGACAATAGATCCCGGTTAAGGACTGAAGCATCTAGGCCCTTGATTGTGGTTTTGGTAATTAATGACAATCCATATTTGTGGATTAATGCGCTACTTGAGTCCTTGCTAGAAATTATTGAATATTTGAGCCCGCTTTGTGAAATGGCAACAAATATACTGTCGAGCTCACACAAACAGGACAACGAATGGCGCAAGGCAAAGGTATAATCAATAGGTTTTTACTTTTACTGGTCATAAGGTGATTAGAGAAGAAAATACCGGATTTTAGATTAGCGCCGTACTGTTAAGAGGGGTCGGTTGTCATTTGCTTGGAGCATCTATAGATTGCCACTTTTGCTCAATTTCCTTACCAATTAACTGTAAAAGTGTCCTTGAAATTTTCCTTGAAAAAGAAGGAAAATTGTTGAGAGAAATCCTAGAAAATGAGAAAATCAAGTGTGCTGAATCAGGGTCTGGCGGTCTGACCGCCAGCACCCCTCAGAGACTCTCTCCTCTGAGCCCCTCTGGTGGTCTGACCGCCAAAGGGACGGACTGACCGCCAGGGTCACTCCAGAGAGTGCTTGTTTCTGACTCCTCTGACGGTCTGACCGCCACAGGGACAGTCTGACCGCCAGGGTCACTCCAAAGAGTGCTTGTTTCTGGCTCCTCTGACGGTCTGACCGTCAAAGGGATGGTCTGACAGCCAGGGTCACTCCAGAGAGTGCTTTTTCTCGGGCTCCTCTGATGGTCTGACCGTCAGAGGCTTGGTCTGACCGCCAGCTCCAGATTTAAAATTTCTCCTCTGTGCATTTATTGCAAAAATGAACGTTGCCAACCACCACGGTCTGACCGCCAGAGTCGCGGTCTGACCGCCAGCTGCACAGAAAGTCAATAACGGCTAGTTTTTTGACGTGAGCGGTATAAATACTTCCCCATTTCGTGCAAGGCACTTCTCTTGGCCATTTCTACTGCATACTACATACTCTTGAGCCTTTCTCTCTCACTCTTGACCCCTTGTTTATCTATAGAGAGTGTGAGAGCATCTAGTGCTTGATTTCATCGATTTGAGCTTTGTGGCACTAGTGATTCTCCAAGCAAGCGTCATCGACTTGTTACTCTTGGAGGTTGCCGCCTCCTAGACGGCTTGGTGGTGGAGCAACCGTGAGCCCTTCAAGAAGATTGTGAAGAAGGCCCGGTTGATTGTTGTGAGAGGTGTGGTGCTCACCTCGCCGGAGCGGCAAAGGGCAACCTTAGTGGAATCGAGGTTTGGAGCGGCTCGAGGAATTGATTTGGCTCAAGGTCAAGTTGCTCTTTGTGAGCCCTTCTTGTTGGAGAAGTGCAAGCTTGATAGAGGAGCAAATCAAAGGCTTGAGTCCACCTCAACGTGGATTAGGGGTGACCGGCAAGTCATCGACACCACGGGTTAAATTTGTGTCTCTCCTTGTCCCTTTACTTTTGAGCTTTAATTTCCTAGAAGTTTATCTTGTTGCATATCACCCTAGGATTACAAACCTCTCACTGGATTCAATTTAGGCTTGTTTAAATTTCTAGTGTTTGACTTATTTCGGTTGCTCTTGTGCTTACCTTACTAGAAATTGATTTATCGGATTACAAATATTTGCTCAATTATCAACCTAGAAATAGCTTCGTATCTTGCTCTTGATCTGTTGCTTTTTTATTTCCGCATTTATTTGATCAAGTTGCAATTAAATTTGAAAACCGCCTATTCACCCCCCCCCCCACCCTAGTCGGTGTCTTAGATCCTAAAAGGACACCGAAGCCGGTTAAGGCGGTGAGTCCGGTTAAGGCCAGAGCGTCGGGTTAAGGAGAGTAAGTCGGTTAAGGAAGTGAGTCCAGTTCAGACCAGAGCGTCGGGTTAAGGACAATATAGGCCGGTTATGGACACCGAAGCCGGTTAAGGCCAGTGAAGCCGGTTAAGGATACTGTCTCCGGTTAAGGCCAGTAAAGCCGGTTACGGACAATAAGCCCGGTTAAGGTATACACTCATGGTTAAGGTAGTGAATCCGATTAAGGACACAGCCTCTGGTTAAGACCACACAGTCCGGTTAAGGAAATGCATCGGATTAAATCCAGTGAAGCCGGTTAAGGATAGCAGCTCCGGTTAAGGACAATATACTCCGGTTAAGTCAATGAGTCCGGTTAACGCCAGTGAAGCCGGTTAAAGACACTGTCTGCGGTTAAGGCCATAGAGCCAAGTTAAGGCCACTGCATCGGGTTAACGCCAGTAAAGCCGGTTAAGGATACTGCCTTCGGTTAAGGCCATAAACTCCGGTTAAGGACAGTGATCCTGGTTAAGGCATACACTGCCTCCGGTTAAGATACCGGCTCCGGTTAAGGCATACACTGATGGTTAAGGAAGTGAGTCCGGTTAAGACCAGTGAAGCCGGTTAAGGATACGGCCTCTGGTTAAGGCCAGTGAAGCCGGTTAAGGATACTGCTTCCGGTTAAGGCCATAGAGCCAGGTTAAGGCCAATGCATCGGGTTAAGGCCAGTGAAGCCGGTTAAGGATACTGTCTCCGGTTAAGGACAGTGCACTACGGTTAAGGCCAGTGAAGCCGGTTAAGGACATTTAGCCCGGTTATCCATACACTCATGGTTAAGGCAGTGAATCCGGTTAAGGCATACACTGCCTCCGGTTAAGGCCAGCGAAGCCGGTTAAGGATACCGGCTCCGGTTAAGGCCATACACTGCCTCCGGTTAAGGCCAATGCGTCGGGTTAAGGCCAGTGAAGCCGGTTAAGGATACTGTCACCGGTTAAGGACAGTACACTACGGTTAAGGCCAGTGAAGCCGGTTAAGGACAGTTAGCCCGGTTAAGGCCGTACACTCATGGTTAAGGCGGTGAATCCGGTTAAGGACACTGCCTCCGGTTAAGACCATAGAGCCAGGTTAAGGCCAATGCGTCGGGTTAAGGCCAGTGAAGCCGGTTAAGGATTTCTCCTCGGTTAAGTTAAGGACAATATAGGCCGGTTAAGGCCAGTAAAGCTCGTTATGGAGAGTGTAGCCGGTTAAGGCGGCGAGTCCGGTTAAGGCCAGAGCGTCAGGTTAAGGAGAGTGAGTCCGGTTAAGTAAGTGAGTCCTGTTCAGACCAGAGCGTCCGGTTGAGGACAATAGATCCCGGTTAAGGACACCGAAGCCGGTTAAGGAGAGTGTAGCCGGTTAAGGCGGTGAGTCCGGTGAAGGCCAGAGCGTCGGGTTAAGGAGAGTGAGTCGGTTAAGGAAGTGAGTCCGGTTCAGATCAGAGCGTCGGGTTAAGGACAATATAGGCTGGTTAAGGACACCGAAGCCGGTTAAGGCCATAACCGGAATAAGGCAGTGACCGGATTCAACGGCCTTAACCGGAGTGTATGTCCTTACCGGCTTCAGTGTCCTTAACGGGCTATGCTGGCCTTAACCCGATGCCGTGTCCCATGCACTGCCCTTAACCCGAAGGTAGATCCTTAACCGGCTTCACTGTCCTTACGCCGACGCTATAGCCTTAACCGGCTTCGGTGGCCTTTTTCCGACGCTCTGGCCTTAACCGGAGCAGTATGGTTAACCGAACACACCGCCTTGACTGCCTCCGGTTAAGGCCATAAAGTCTGGTAAGGACAGTGATCTCGGTTAAGGCATACACTGCCTCCAGTTAAGGCCAGTGAAGCCGGTTAAGGATACCGGCTCCGGTTAAGGCCATACGCTGGTGGTTAAGGAAGTGAGTCCGGTTAATACCAGTGAAGCCGGCTAAGGATACGGCCTCCGGTTAAGGCCACTGCGTCGGGTTAAGGCCAGCGAAGCCGGTTAAGGATACTGCCTCCGGTTAAGGCCATACACATGGTTAACTAAGTGAGTCCGGTTAAGACCAGTGAAGCCGGTTAAGGATACTGCCTCCGGTTAATGCCATACACCCGGTTAAGTCAGTGAGTCCGATTAAGGACACTGCCTCTGGTTAACGCAGTGAGGCAGGTTAGGGATACTGCGTCGGGTTAAGGACAGTGAAGCCGGTTAAGGATATTGTCTCCGGTTAAGGCCAGTAAAGCTGGTTACGGACTATGAGCCCGGTTAAGGCATACACTCAAGGTTAAGGTAGTGAATCCGGTTAAGGACACGGCCTCCGGTTAAGGCCATACACTCCGGTTAAGGAAATGCATCGGGTTAAAGCCAGTGAAGCCTTAACATGGATCATGCAAAAGCCTATCAACTTGGTAATGTATGTAGCAACAGATTAACGGTTAACAGAAATAATGAGAGAGAGAGAGAGGAAGGGTGTGTGAATTACCATCTGTGCTCACACCTTGGCTATCATTTTGCCCAGCAAATTGAGGTTCTGTGACCAGTGCAGTGATGCCATTACAGAAAGATAAAACTGTTGCAACAATTTCTGCAGCACCAATAGTCATCAGAAAAGGAGTTTCATTAGAATTTCCTACATACAAATATACAATCCATCTGTGACAAAATACATCAACAATAAAAACGTACCTGCATCCGATGGTTTTGTCTCAGCGCCAACAGTAGTACTGTCAAGCATAGGAGCTTCAGCATCAACCATGAATATATCAGTGGTTGATGTACAAAATGGTGTATTTATAGTCTTTAAATCAACCTCAACTGAACTAGTGTTCACAATTTGTATGCTCTTATCACCACAGTTAATCTCATCTCCATCCCTCCATGTTTTATCCTCCGAGACAATACCATTATGTGGGAGTGCTTCTGTGATGCTCGATGATTGATCCAACACCTGAATTCTTGTTTCAGATAATAGGTCATCATCTTGTGCTTCTGGATCTGGTTTCTTTGCTGCAAGATCATTCTCCTCTTTCTCAAGCAAACCTGAGACAACAGATTTACGAGTGGGTCGCCTAACAGGCTTTATAACTGCTAGTTGCTTTACTACATCTTTACCCTTAACATTCTGAGTCTCTTTGCTGTCGCCTTTGCTCTCTGTCACTGGAACAGCAGATTTTCGCTTCAGTATCCTAACATGTGCTTCAGGGATTTTTTCTGTAAGAAAATTTGTATCTTCTTTCTCAAGCATAGATGTTTGCGCTTATAGGTTGTGTAACTGCTGGTTCTTTTGCCAAATCATTATCCTTAACACTTTGAGTCTCCTCGTAATCACCTTTGCAGTCTTCAACTGGCACAACATGTTTGCGCTTCAATCTCCTAAAATGTGCTTCAACGCTCTTTTCTGCAACCAAAGTCTTGTTCCCTTCCTCAAGCATAGCTGAGACGACAGATTTACGAGTTGACCGCCTAGCAGGTTCCTTAACTGTGGGTTGCTTCACGACATCATCACCCTTAGCATTCAGAGTTTCTTCGCTTTTGCTATCTTTAACAGGGACAACAGATTTCCACTTCAGTGTCCTAACATGTGATTCAGGACTCTTTTCTGTAATCAAATTCTTATCCTCTCCCTCAAGAACAGATGAGATAACAGATTTACGAGTTGATTGCCTTACAGGTTCTGTGAATGGTAGTTGTTTGTCCACATCTTTATCCATAGCATTCTGAGTCTCATTGTCATCACCTTTACAGTCTTTAACCGGTAGAACAGATTTTCGCTTCGATCTCCTAACATGTGCCTCAGGGTTCCTTTCTGCTATCAAACTCTTGACCTCTTCCTGAAGCATAGCTGAGACAACAGATTTACGAGTTGACTGTCTGGCAGTTTCCTTAACTACTGGTTGCTGCACCACCTCATCTCCCTTAGCATTCTGAAAGTCTTCAGAAACATCTTGGATAGTCTTGACCAGTGCAATAGACTTCCGCTTTGATATTGTAACACATGCTTCAGGTTTACGGACCTTTTCTGGAACTAGATCCTTATCCTCTTCCTGAATCTTAGCTGAGACAACAGATTTACGAGTTGATCGCCTAGCAGGTTCCTTAACTGTTGGTTGCTTCATTAAATTATGACCCTTAACTTTCTGAAAATCTTCATAAACATCTTGGACATTCTTAACCAACACAACAGATTTCCTCTTCGATCTTCTAACATGTGCTTCAGGCTCAGGTCCCTTTTCTGCAACTAGATCTTTATCCTCTTCATCAAGCATAGCTGAGATGACAGATTTACGAGTTGATAGCCTAGTAGGTCCGTTAAGTGCCAGTAGCTTCACCACATCATCACCCTGAGCATTCTGAAACTCTTGAGAAACATTTTGAATATTCTTAACTGGCGCAACAGACTTCCGCTTTAATACTGTAGCATGTGCTTCAAGCTCAGGGCCATTGCCTGCAACAAGGTCCTTAGCCTCTTTCTCAAGAACAGCTGAGATAGCTGACTTACGAGTTACTCGCTTAACAGGTTCTTTAGCTTCTTGCTGCTTAACAGGTTCTTTAGCTGGTTGTTGTGTCTCCGCATCTTCGCCCTTGGCATTATTGGCCTCCATTGGCAAACTATCTGATTCGTTGGTTTTTGAATCTGCGATACTGGGTTCACAACTTTTTCTCCTTGATCTCCTCAATGGGGGACGCTTACTGGGAGCAGCTTGATCTTGATCTTCCTCCTCCATGGAAGATGCAAGCTGCTGATTACGGCCGTACTTGGACTGCTGGGCTGCCTCCTGTCTTGTAGCTCCTGGCCAAGATGAGTTCCGTCCACTGCACCGTTGTTAACCTGAACGAAACTGTTCCTCAAAGTCCTAGTAGCATCAGCATCATTTCTATGCTTCACCAAAACTGTAGGCACCACCCCTTCTGGTTGATCATGCTTTGTTGTCCTCCTCCTCTTGTTCTCAAGGACAATTGGCGCTGTCACTGTAGCTGCTACTGAGCGAGATCTTGCGATCTTACCTGTTGCTTCCACCTCAGCGTTCTGTACCACAGGCTCATCATCTCTCTTCCATCCACTTCTCTTACTCTCATCAACAGCAGACGACCCTGCTACAACCAATTCCTGAGCCTTAGCATCAACCTCATTCTTAGCATCTGTTGTCTTCCTCCCCCTTCGCTTATTTTCAATAGGAAGAGGTGACGGAAGAGCAGCCCCCGACAAGCTTGACCTCCTCGTGACTTTACAAGGAACCCCAAACTGCGCACTGATAACTGTTTCCTCCTCTTTCTCCCTGCTCCTCTGCTTTCGCTTCCTGCCAACGGCAACAGTTTTTCCTACTTCCACAGCCTCGACATCTCCTAAACCCATCGAAATCCTCCTGGACCGCCTCACTGGAACAACTGCACCTGCCTCTGCAGCGACAGAATCCTCATGGGCAGAACCATCAAAAGCTTCAGCACGCATCTGCTGACCCAGGCCCCTCCTGCCACCTTCAGCATCAGAGCTGATAACGGATCGCGTCTCAGCCGCGGCCTTGTTCCTCCTCCGTGTCTTGGCAACAACAGCCGGCGAAGAGGTGACCTGGGATCGCCGTCTCCTGCCTCTGGATTCCTCCAACACGAAGCTCACCTTCTTCGTCTCTCCCAAATCACTGCCGCCAGCCGAGCGCTTCAGGCACCCCTTCCTCGCTACCACCTCGTTGTCAGCACCAGCATCCCCCTGCAACATTCAAGCAAAGCGAGGCCCAAGACCGTCAGAAGCAGTAGGCCAGCATCCCAAGCCATTCCTGTGGAACAGCACAACATCGAACCACGCGGTGCATTTCAGCGAGCACTTGGCAGGCGAGGGCGCTCGTTACTTACAGAGACTATGGCGGCGTCGGTGAGGCGAGAGACGAGAGCCGCTTTGGTGCCGCCGGCGGGGAGCCCGTGGCGCTTGCAGAGCGCCTGCAGGTCCCGCCGCTTTATCGACGTGAAGTCCATTTCCCCGCGCCTGCTCACACGCCGAGGAGCGTCGGAAGGTCAGCGCCGCCACCCTGCCATCTCCTCGTCGTCGACACAAATTGAAAACTTTGAAAGAGCAGCGCGTTTGGAGTCGTCGGGGGATTGATAAATGTGAAAGCGGTCGGGATGGACTGAGCGAGTGATGCCTCACCCCGCGTGGGGGGGGGGGACGCAGGGTAGGCATCGGGCGCGGGGTGTCGCGACCCGCGATCCCAGATGCTTCCGTAGACGCCTGGGCGGTGACTCAGAGGCTGATGGTGGGTCCGGAAAAGGAAGGGCAACGCATGAAAGAATAGGCTCCGTGGTGTTGTGCCAAACGCGTGAGAAAAAGGCACCAAGTCTTTTTCGCATTCAATTGCCCTGCTCCTAAATGCATCGTCGTAGTCGTAGGTGATGTCTAGAGAAAAAACAGTTTCTGATGAGACCACAAAACAGAGGACGTGTTTCTACGAGCAACTCGTGTCTCTCTCCATCGCCTCTACTGCCCTTGTATGATGAGGGAAAATTGAGTGCAATGGTGCAACTAGACAGCGGGTGCTAGTAAACTTTATATCAAGCTTGTGAGCTTGCGGGACGATGGAGTCAACAATGCGCCCCGCCCGCTCGGTGGAGCGGGAGGCCGGCGCGACCGTCGGAATTGGAGCAGTGGCGCCCACGCGCCGTCGGCTACCTGTTGACCAGGTCGTGATTGCTGATTCCTGAGGATGGAAGAGGAATTGGGGAAGGAGAAAGGACGTGTATTTTATAGGGAGTTCCTCACGGGATTATCTATTTACTCAGGGCATTTTATGTTTTCTTTTGATGAATGTTAGGGCATTTTATGTTAATATATACACGCGGGATGGGTTGAAGCCTCGGAATGGTTCGATTAGGATCTGACAGACACAACGGTTGTTTGCACCACTGCACTCAATTTTCTTTTGCATAGAAAATTTCTCCTATATGATGAATTCCGGATCTTTTAGTTTTTTGAGGACAATGAAGTCCAGCTCCTTTGGACGTAGGCCTGTGTGTGAGGGGTGTTGGGCACCCACCAACCAACGACGGACGAGATGAGTCCGGCCGGTCCGGTCCATTGGGCCGATGCAGACCAGCAAAGCAGTGCACGACGTTGACTTGAACCGAGTGAATTTAGTGGTCGCGCCTTGGGCCCGTTATACGCTTGCTGGGCCGTCTCGTGTTGGAAAGGTACCAAACGATAAGGAGCGTTCGATTTCGGATCAACGAGCGCACTGTCTACTGCCGTGCGGCGAGGAGAGGATCTCCTACCGGGAGAGTTGGGCTCCGCCGCCACTCCTCTCCGTTCGCCCTCCATACCTCGTCTGCCACTCTCCGCCTAAGACAGAAGGACGCCCGCCGCCGCCGTCGCCGCCAAATCAAAGTCGACCCAGGGCGCCGCCAACTCATCCTAGGAACACCAGGTACTCCTCACGCCGTCTCTGCTCCTCCGTTTCGTGATGTGAGCAGGCCGACCATCTCCAGCCCCTAGATATGGATACGTTCTCACAACGATGTTGCACGAGCGGGATGTTCTAAACTTTCTCATATGCAAACATTGGACAAGGAAAAGAGTTGTAAATGGAACACACAAGAGAGTTATATGAATCTAGAAAAAGATGATTATAGGGAGACGAGTAAAAAGCAACGGCAGGAAATTTGCAATGGGTCTCAGCTCATCACCTTCTTTTATCGTCTTCATCCTCACACAATGGTCATCCAAGATGCCATACATATCAACACTCAAGCATGAGGCATCGCTCCGATGCAGACAATCTCAAAATAGGCCGAGTAATGGAATCCGATGGCTGAGTAATGGGCCGACCGGCCTTCCAAACAAATTTTTTTTGCCACGTCGCTAGGAAAAGTGTTGGGCTGTTTCTTTACACTGGTTTTGACCCAAATACTTGTTTTCCAAACAGTCCCGTAGACTCTTTAGCACGAAAATGGAGAAGTGGAGACATAGTTTGATAGGTAGGCTCACATTAAAGTGCCACGCTCAACCATTGTATCTTATATCTGACATGCTTTTGGCATCCGTCAAAGTCTTATCTTTAATCTTTAGTTTCTGATGTTAGTATCGTGTGTTGATGCCTTCTGTTGTCCATAGTCATCCTGGGCCTGGGTGACTTGATGCTGGATTGATGGTGTACCATGCTTGGACGGTGGTGTTCTCTTCTCCTCCCCTTTTGTAGGTCAACTAAACTGTATTCTAATTTATTTATGTTGATAATTCAGGTCTAGGTTGATACTATACCATGGTACAAGTACGAGGGACCCGAAGTGCCCGGGATGCAGTTACATGGAAGTGTAAAGCTTCAGGTCATCCCAATCCACCTAAGGAGTGTTTACTCTTTGATATTCCAACATTGAAGTGTGGTTGTGGGTGTGGTGAACAGGTCCGTGTATTACTAGTAAACTGTTTTTTTTTCTATGTTTTGTAGTGATCTCAGTTATGATTTTGTTTTTTAACAGTTTGAGGAGGACTTTGAGTTCTGTATCGGTGACATCAGGATCAATGGTCATCAAATACTAGGAGAGCCAATGGATCAGAAATTAGGAGGTGAGTGCCAATGTATTTTAAGATAAATGGGCCTCTTATTATTCCTTTATGTGCTTCTCATGAAGCCGTGCATTGTCCTGAAGTTGATTTTAAATTCCAGCTTCTTCATTATATGCCATGGGCACCCTTTTTTCATTATATCCTCAATAGTATCCTGCATTTCTTTATGTTGATCTGTATTTATGGACTGTCTCTATATCCTCATTTGATGGTAGAGCACATCCTCAGTAAGTTGCTTCCATGTACTGATTTATGCCAATGAATGTTGATCTGTATTTATGGATTCTCTCCACATCCTCAATAAGTTGTTTCCCTGTACTGGTTTATGCCAATGAAGGGAGCAGAATGCTTTCATATCATATTCGTTTGTCAATTATGATGTATCAAATATCACAACATCAGGAAAAAAAAAATCTTATTACCTCCCCTTGCACCTGCCAGAGAATATTTTCTTTGTCAAGTTTGTTGACTGTTTGCAACAGAAAATACTAATAATTTGAATGTGTATAACCAGCACTCAAACTCCAGCTTTATTTCCTTCATTTATCAGCTAAAAAGTTTCATAATCGTTCAGCTTGCACAATAGGGCTTCTGTAGTTATTGTTGACAAAATTCTTGCTGCCATTTTCCACCCGTGTCCATGCTGGGGACCAAACCCAGGTCGTGGGCATGGTGCCAAGGCGCCTTAACCAGGGCGGGATCGCACCTTGACATTCTTGCTGTCATGTAACTTCCTTAGCAGACAAGTAAATTGTTTTTGACTTCTTAGGAGAGATTTGCCTGGACTCAAATCACGGCTGTTGTCAAGAGTAAATGAAGTGGTTTTAGGTTTTAGGGATTAACTGAGGCTGCCTACACCAGTACTTGAGCATATAATGTTTTTGGCTGTAAATTAATTTTTTTAGCATATCTCTTGGAGTTTCTGAGTTAAAGCTAGTCTTCTTTTGCAGGACATTGTGTGGCCTTTGCTTATGCAAAAATTGTAGAAATCTCAAGGAGAATTAAAGAACTTGTCCAGGGTAGAGATCCAAGCACAGTTCCTGTTATGAAAGCCAAGGATCTTGTACGAAAGTACAAAAAACTAATTGGGAAAGATTCAAGCTCAGGAATAAGGAAAGTTGTGCATATGGCTCAAATCCTCAAGGAGCAAGGAATACAATCTAAAGTAAATTTTAGCCTACTATTTATTTTCATTCTATCTGCAGCACTGTATTCAATATATTAATTTTAGTCTGATTTTTTGTAGGACTCAAGGGCTGTTTATAAAGTTTCAGATGTATCGACAATAAAAAGAAATGATCCTGAATTAATGGCTTTTGAGTTGGCAAATGGGTATCCATTGCATGCGGGATTCCTTGTTGGGAGGAAGCTTTGTCGGTTGAAATTTTGTCAGTCATACAGGTCTATTACCTTTTCTTTCCTTTTTTTTTTCCTCTCTCTGTTGTTTTCTTTCACTTTCTTTTATCATTCCTTATTGATTCTTGTGGGTTTCATTTTTATCTTACTCCAACTTGCTTGAGATTAAAAGGCTTTGTTGTCATTGTTATTTATACAGACCACCGCGGAGAGTTACCTTTTTTAACATGAAGAAAAAAGTTAGCGGACATGCTGTGGTTTTGGTTGGTGGAGGACGAAAGAAAGGAAATTGGTTCTTTTTCTTTCTAAATTCATGGAAAAACTTTTGCGTTCGACTTGGTTCTGGTGGCAAAGTGTTACGATTTGGAATTGGAAAGATAAGGGCTGACCGATTATCAAGGAATGTTGTTCGTTTGTCGAGATTCAAAGAGCCCGGTAATTTATTATGACTGCTGTTGCAAAATACTAAAATGATTTAACTGTTAATAATTTTTGATTATTTGATTATAGGAGGCACCAGAAGTTTTGAGCATCAGAACGGTGTTGATGTTTCCGTCCATAACCTGCGACTATTGAAGTCATTGAACTAGGACACTTTAAGCATGTGAGTTGGGTTGTGGAATCAATTTACTGACATTTTTTTCATAAGGCTATCTGTTTTTTTTATAAAAATTGGTCCATGAAAATAAAATCATACTACATGCTGTCCTTTGTAACAAGTTATCAGATGTACTTAACAATTTCATGGCTAGAAGATATGGATTGTTATAGTACCAAAAAATGCGCTTCAGTCATTTATGAATCTGTATAATTCATATGTAGTACCAGTTCATGAGAAATATATCAGACAGTCTCCTAGTTGGATCATATGTAGTACCAGTTCATGAGAAATATATCAGATACATAGTCTCCTAGTTTTCGGCTCACTACATTACATTCTCTATCTTGTGCAGACCACGTGCTTGGTACATCTAGCTTTGAAATAGGCTTCCACTTTTATTTGGTAAAAATCCACAGTACTGCACCTGTCTTGGTTGCATAACTATCTCTATTCCGAACTCAACTGCACCAATGTAGCTTAGGAGCATAGACTTATACTCACCCTTCTAAATTTCCTTCCAGGTACAGGGCCTTTTGAAACCTTTATGCAACTGGAAGATAGATCCTGTCTTGATCTTGGTGGAGTGACATGCTAATTTAGTACTTTTATGACTGAAATTTCATAAATACCAAGAACAAAAGATTCTTGAGAAACAACCTCATGAGATGTCTGGAGCTTGTGAAGTTCATAGAAGATATATGGCTTCCTGAGATTCTGAAGCTAATAATGCTTGATTTCATTATCATCATATCGACATATTAGCAACGATCAGAGGCACCTCACTATGCTTTATGCAATTTTGTTGTAAGATAATTCATGTTTTTGACAGCGAGAAGATTGCAGGTTTTGACTTCTGAACAGGAGTCCATTACGACCCTGACCTTAATCAATGTGTGGGTCTGGAGCCCTATTGTCGTTGTAACTCGTCATGGGATATTGGCCACTTATATCTCAACAAAGGAAAATAAATAAGGACTAAGAAACAGATTGGATGTTTGTCTTCTTCTGTACCTACGGAGCCCTCAATTGTTGGATCAACTGCTTGTATAATCCAGTTATTCTTTGCCACCCAAATTCTCCAGGCCATACGAATTACTGTACTCTCTATGAAGAAAGGTACAGTCTCCTTTTAATCCGGTTTACCACTTGGCAAACAGATCGCCCTCTTGGGATAGGTAACCCAATGGATGATTAACAATTCCTAGCAAAATTGCATGTGAGAAAGAGACGCTTCAAAGTTTGCCACTCCAAAAACATATTCTTCCTCGGTAACAAAGCATGGGTGTTAAAGCTTGCAACAGAGATTGCTAAAAGGACCAATTGAATCTTCCTCTTACTGGATGCGGCCACGAGCCATGGTCACCACCAACCATGGTCGATCCCAGAGCACCTAAACATCTTCGTTGCATCCTGCCTTAAGTACAACTTGGGTTGTTCTTGACCATAAAACCTCAGCAGAGCAAAGACCAGACGATAAGAAAGAAATAAATAAATAAATAGGATATATTAATTAATGGTAAAGATGTGAAATCTGATGTAAAGTTCACTCCGGATTTCTGATCTTCTGAGAATGCAGGGCGCTCCATGTACTACTCCGGGCTTTTTTTTTTTTTTTTGGTGTGTGTGTGTCATCCGGACAAGAATTTGTAGTTGTTAGCTAGTTGGTTTTCCTTTTCTGAAAGGATACATAAAAAAAAGATGGAGAAGTATATCTCAGCTTTAAAGATATCGAAGTGGACAAAATACCTCAGCTTGAAATTATTAACAAAATTATACGGCTGTACAAATGAATGCATTCATTCATGGACATACACAAGCCCTTTTCAAAAATCGTTTAAGTATTGCATATGCCTGTACATTGAACACACACAATGCCTTGATGTTTGAACTTTGAACCACGCAAAAACTGAGCGTACCTCAATTTTCTAGAAGTTATATGCAAGCATGCATTCTATGTCAAGATTATTGTCGTTGCTGTCGTTGCTGTTTTCGCCGTCTTGGTCTTCGCTGAGCTGTTGGTGGTAGCTGCTCAGAAGGCCCGCATGGAAGAACAGTTCCTGTCACTTCCTCTATGCGCCTCTTTAACTCTCTTAAAATTCGGATTTGCCCCAACTTTTCAGGTGACAATTTTTCCCAGTAAATCCCTGCATGCAGATATTCCAGAGAAATGATCGACCATAGCAACTTTTGCAGACTGAATAGGTCACAGAAATCAGTCAAACCTTGTGGCTTTGGGATTGTAGTGTTCGTGAAGATGACCTGTGTTGGAGTGCAAATAATATCAACCGGCACATCATGTACTAGCAGCTTCTCCACTGGAATGTCGTTGACCAATTGCTTGTCATGCACTGAACTCGAAGATAGACAGTTAATGTCAGTGATCGAACTCAAATTAATCAGTCTGACCCCACTCAAAGTTAGAAGGGAAACACATATCCCTAAACTTTCAAAGTTTCAAAGTTCAGGAAAAAAAAAAATCGTACATAGATTTCACTTCAGACACAGAGTGCCAGGATAATGGGTTACAACTGGTGATGAAAATACATAACTTGAACAATTGTTACTTTTGATTACTGATTACTATACATATGTAAAAATAGTCACTATTTCTCAAGCAATGTTACAATCAGAACTGTGACCAGTTAATCACAAGCTAATAGATCAGAAAGATCAATGAGCTTTTTGATAAACTTAAGCGGAGAAGTTTTCGCTCAATAAAAATTACAGTAGATCAGTAGAGAACTCACCGGTAGTTACTATAATGGTTGAATCATATATAGCTCCCATATAACGAAGCATCCCATATTCCAGCTCAGCAAATCCCTGTAGTTGGGGTTCATATATAAAGTTACATATTAGGGGACAAGAATACTTTCATTTTTTGGAGAAAAAGGATAATTTAACATTCAGGGACCACGCCTAGAATAATTTAACAAGAAATAATAAAAGGAACAGTTGGAAAGCTTAGTTAATATTCTAATAATTATTAAGTGATGAAATGTAAGTAACAAAGACATAAATCCAACACAACTGAACATACAATAAGAGAATATCTACCTCACCCTTCCCGAGCCGTGCTCCTGAATTTGGATCAACTGCAACTGATCCAATCACAATCAAATCCACCTTAATCCTTTCCCCTAGACCTATTGGTCTTCCATACTTGGCGGCACCAACAGAAGTGCATGCTTCAGGAATGCATCCAATGGGTATCATTGGAGACTCCAGAACTGAGAAAAATCCTGTCCTTAGCCGAGGTTGTGGAGTCAGCAGCTTCTTATCACCTGAATGAAATATGCAAAACCATTTAACAACAGTAGGAACAAGAAATGGAGAGGACAATCTATTTGCAAGTGCTAAATAAGATTGTAGTGGGTCCACCAACAATGCCTCACTGAGTAAATTGCAAATGACTTGTATAGCCTAGTTGATTAAAACAGCATAGCAAAAGCTGCAAATGGTAAAGAATAGTTCCCTAATGCTTGCAACACACAGGACAGCAATGAGAGATCAACAGAAGAAGGTTAAGGAGCAGCCTAAGTAGTAATGAGCAGGAACCAGCCTTATCAAGCTGTATTAACTCTATACCATATAATTGTATACAGAAAAGAGCAAGCTTATTGGCTGGCTAGCGGCTGGGAAAGTTGACAACGCTACAAAGTGAAAATGATATCCCGCATAAAAGGAGCAGCATGTCTTCAGAGGGGAAGTTTACGTTCTATGTTTATGTAGTCGCAACAGTTTCAGTCATAGCTAACTGACCTGACAATGTTAAGAACCGAACTTGCTTCTGAGGCGAGTCAGGATTGACCTTCACACATTGCGCGTTCTGAAACACGTCCAGCCTCCCCAACTGGTGTGACAGTTTGAAGCACTTCCACGTCAGTGCAGAAATACAGGTACAGATGTCTTAATAAGCCACATGCACAAGGGCCTTGGAGCACAGCAGCTCGATGTGAGGTGAATTCCAGGAATAAAAAATTTGTGCAGGGCAGAGCCCCAGGCATATGTAGCTTGAAAGTTATGCTATTCCAAACGCAGAAAATAGAAAACTGCTTATGTCAGTCTATGCTAATTGCTAAAATAATGTGAACTGTAGCGGCATAATTCCGCAGCAAATTGCCATTAACAAACCAAATTGAAAGCTTGAATAATACTAATATCATAGCTCACATCGCAGAGCCTAGCCGCATTTGAAATGAGGCAAAGGTTAGCGTAGGTGCACCAGAAGCCAAAGAATGTGTCTCTGAAATCAATAGAGGAGATGGCACAGGGGCAAGCGAGCGCACCGATTCCGCGGCGGCGGCGGCGCCGTCGAAGTTGGGGATGCGGTGGTGAACGGGGCGCGGGTCGCGCGCTACGCCCTCGGCCTCCAGTGCGTTCCACACTCGCTTCCGTATCGCCCACTTCCACGCTCTCGGGTCCGCCCCCGCCTCGGCTGCGGCCGACGCCATGCCCGCCCGCGCCGTGGCGTCCAGGCGGAGGCGCTCGGCCTCGAAGGCGACCGGGTCAAACGGACTCGAGGACGACGACGATGATAAAGAACTCCTCACGACTGATGATGCCACGGCAGCAGTTGCTCGGCGGGAAGCGGCTGCCGCTGCGAAGTGCAGCGATAGCGGCGGCGCTTGTAAAAGGAGCGGCATAGTTGGCTCCCCCTGTTCTCGCCAGTAGCGGGTCGCGGCTGGATGTCTTAACTTCGGCCCATGAGGCTGTCATGTGGGCCCACGAGGGAAAACGGGTAATGTCCTGCAAAGTTTATCACACGCGTGGCCAGACAATCAATGTCGAAACACACAAACGAATTATGAACATCTTTGTCAAAAAAATTGAAAACGAATTATGAATGACTGTACAGATCCAAGAGAGAAACAAGCAGAAATAATACTGATAGTATCGGGTTCAAAATTCTTAATTCTCAACATATTAAACAACTGTAACTGTAGCAGCTCATAGTACATAAACTGGTCCGGAAAAAATTGCCCACAAAACTTTGAGAGGAGAAAAGAAAATAAACTGAGTAACACTATCTGGTGAGGTTTGTAACAACAGCTCAGGCCTTGAGGTTGCCGTAGAACTTCTGCTTCTCATCTGTAGTCTGGAAGCGTCTGTGCCTGAACTTAGGTGGTGTTTGGATCCTTTAGCCCGGCTAAAGTTTAGCCTCTAAAGTTTAGCCCAGTTAAAGTTTAGCCCCTAAAGTTTAGCCCAGGGTGTTTGGATGTAGGGGGCTAAACTTGTAGGCCTCTAACGTAAAATTACAGTTTTACCCTTATATTAATAATAAGCATGAAAGCATAACCGAATCTCTCAGAGATTATACAGTAGTTTAAGTTCATAACACAACGATCTTAGCTCATACAAGAAATCAAATAAAATCTACGATCTAGTGAACAAAGCATAGGCTATTTGATCACGGAATGCATTCATACTTCGATCTTCTTCCTTTGTTTCACTAATCTTTGTCGGAGGTTGCGATGTTGATGCTTCAGGAGGAACATAATTCTCATCACGATCAAAAAGATCAAAGTCCTTGTCTGCAAGGTGACTCTCTCGAATAAGATTATGAAGCGCCATGCATGCAACAATTATTTCACTTTGCTTTTTCATCGGATACCTCGGCACTTTCAGTAAAATCCTCCACTTCATCTTTAAAACTCCAAATGCCCTCTCGATTACATTTCTAAGAGAAGAATGAGCATAATTAAATGTCTCTTTTATACCTGTTGGCATTGCACCGTTATGAAACTCCGGAAGATGGTACTTTGTTCCTTTGTAAGGTGCAAGATAACCCCGACGATTCGGGTATCCGGAATCCACCAAATAATACTTCCCTACACATATAAACATTAATATTACAATCAATACATATAACAAGAGGAAGCACATCGATATATGAGCTATGCACATGGACATAAAATTATACCTTCAGGTGGATGTGGAAACTTGCTCTTGTATTTGTGGGTCGCATCATTGAACACTCTCATGTCATGTACTGAACCCGGCCAGCCCGCAAGCACAAATGTGAACCTCATGTCGAAATCACAAACAACAAGCACATTTTGAGTAGTGAAACCCTTCCGACACATATGTTGAACCACCTTATCATTAGGCACCACAACTTCTATATGAGTTCCATCTAATGCTCCTATACAATTGTTGAAGTGTGGATAGAACCTAGAATCCCTCAGCCTAGAGTGTAGTGTTCGAAATTCAGGGTCCAATGGCTTAATTATGTCAACAGCTAACTTCAGAACACATTTCAATACTTTCTCAAAGTTGCGGTGAACTGTCTCTAGGGACCTCTCCATGCGGTTCATAGCTTGCCTAACTGACTGAGGTGCACCAACCATCCAAAGAAACATTCCTTAGGCCTCCACTGAAGTACTTTTTTTTTTGGACTTTAGGCCATACGAGTGCACCAATACATCGTGAAGTCTTTCAAATAATGGCCTACTCATTCTGAACATGTTATAGCATTGTGTACTATCTGCTAGATTTCTCATAACCCAGTCATGACCACTTTCAACGAACTTTCTCCTTTTAGATTTGTTGAAGTAAGTTTCATGGTACATACCAAACATGAGCAGACCATCCATGACCTCCTTTTCTTGTGCCTTCTCCTCCTCAAGTATAAGCTTCACAAGTTCATCATCACTTGAGTCAGTGTCCCCAACCATTTCCTACGACAACAATCACAATAACCACATCAGTTAAAGGTGTCCAAGATAGAAATAACACAATAAGTAAACATAACACACTGACATCACAATAACCTCACAGTAACATCACAGATACACACAACAAGTTCACATCATAGAATATAGATATAGATAATAGTTCATAGATGCACACAACAAGTTCACATCATAGGATACACACAACAAGTTCACATCATACGATATAGATAACAGAGTAGGTTCTCCACTACACATTACAGACAAACATGAGTGAACCATATCTAATAAAGGTTGTGCTCCCTGCAGTATCTCTTTAAGAAAGACAGCCGCCCTTCTGGTGTTTTCATGTTTATGAAGAAGTGTCTAGTGCAGTCATCTTTGCAAATATGTGACACAGCGTAGTACTCTACACTTGTTTCATCCACCCCACACTCTAAAGCCAACTGCTGAGCCTGCATAATTTGAGCACTCAACTCAGATCTCCTCTCTTTCTTCGCAGTACATGCTACCTTTAACAGCTCATTCCTTTCAGCTGACATCTTTGCGGACACACTTAAATAGTCCTTCATCATCTTAACCATTGGGCTTTTCGACTTCTTCGTAGGACTGTCGACTGTGCTGCTAGTACTGCTTCCTCTTTTGCGGCTATTTGAACTCATTGGACTCGGTTGCAAGTCCTCAAATCTTTCATCTTCATCTTCCTCTTCCATAGCGTCTGTTTGGTCATCGAAATTGCTTTGTCCAGCAATATACGAAGACGAACCATCAACGGCAACACCCTCGAATATTTCCTCAAGCTCAGGTAAGTACTCAGGAGGCCCCCATCGTAGTTTCTTCCATTCTGGATGTTTCTGCACATGTACAAAATTAAAGTTACATAGACATAAATGATTATAAGACCATGTATGACAATCCATTTGTTTGCTGCAGTACCTCTGTTGCTTCTTCCCACCATTGAGGTTCTGCAGTAGGCCAACCATTTGCATCCCGACCTAGTCCAGTATTGGTACGAAGATCTTTTATGAACTGGTACATTTGCTTCAATTGTCTGATTCGGTTACGGATCTGCTTCCTATCATGCCTCAAATTTGTTGCCCGATGATAGTTTTCTATAATCAGCTTGTACCCTCTAGATGTCATAATTCCTTTGTTGTAGTTGCCCAAAGCAATTTGTTCAAGCAACAACTTACACAACACTTTATTATTTTTGTCCGACCAATTTGCCTTATCAGTTTTATTCTAGAGAAAGTGAAACATTCATCAATTGCAAAGAAAAGGTAAGACTCGTTTAGAAAATGAATGAACAGAAATTGTTCTCAGACCAACATCACCTATCCAGGTTATACACTCAAAGCAGGTTACATGTGTCATGTATATAAATTTCTATCTCAGACTAATATGTATCATGAACTGCAGCATAACTTGTTTGCTTCCAACTTAAAAAAAGCACAATCTGGTGTACATCTATTCTAGGTGAGTATGCAAGTAAGACTGATGTAGGAACTAAAGGAACAGAAACCAAGCACATGCAAGCCATGAAAATAAACAAGTAGCAACTAGCAAACTGTATAGAAAGCATGGTGCTGGACACTTCAAATAGAAACCACATAAATTTCATTGTAATGTAGATCAGTTCTGGCAAACAAAAAATGTAGCATATGGTACTGATTAAGTCCAGAGCTCCAAAGATCAGAACCAAGACCTCCACAGAATAAGTTTGCAAGTAACAAAAATAATAAACTGTCATTGGCTTAGGATTTTTACCCGCCTATGTTACTATTCCATTTATGAAACAGAAAATACAATGTGATTTCAGCAACTCAAGGGACTCAGTGGCTATTATAACACGTCAGAATGCACCTAATAAGAGGACCAACATCATGACAAGGTCAAGATATTATAACACTCTAAACCATAATTCGATTCTCATGCTGGATCAGGGGCTCCACCTATTACACTAAGGTACCACAAGTGTACATGAAGTCACAAACCTGTCATAGGCGCATCATGACAGTACCACAAGTGTACATGAAATCACAAAATTGTCATAGGCACATCAGAGGGATATAACTGTTATACCTGAGGGATGTCAAAGTTTTCTTCGTCGCCGGTATCGTCTGCATTGTCGTATTCTTCACTGCGACGACCGCCACCGCCAACTCCGCTGCGACCGACCGATCCGGGAGGCAGCGAGGGCATGGCACGGCCGCTACCAGAACTCTGTGGGTACGGAGGGCGATGGACACGACCAGGAGCCAAAGGCTCTCCGCGCCCTCCACCCCGGCCATGAATGGCGCCTCCGCCACCACTGCTGCGAGCCGTGCGTAAGCCGAGGGTTCGATTGACGTTGCGGGGTCGGGGGGGAGGGAAGCCCAGGGTGCCGTCGTTGCCTCCATCCTCGCCGCCCGACTGCAGGAGCTCCTGGTACGCCGCCATATGCGGCCAGCTCTCCGACTGCGAGTTCAGGTCGAGGGCTTCTAGGCCAATGCGAGGGCCATGAGCGGAGCTGGAGCCCGGATGGAGGCCAGCTGTGTTGGAGAAGATGTCGAAGCCGCCGGCAGGAGGTGGGGCATAGGACTGCGGCTGGGTCCTGGACCCATCACCACGGAATCCTTCCATCCGCACCAAGAGCAAGTGGATCTGCACTTTCAAAGAAAACAAACTGTATTCAGTTACAGGCAATAATTACCTATGAAAACAAACAACACACCCGAAAGAAGGCAAGTCATGGTTTGATATGACTTTTGTTGCATGGTTATGTAGGTTCTAACAGTTTCCCTATCATTAAATACTTCTCATAGAAAGTAACATCCAACCATTTGGGTAGCACCAAAATTGATCATATCTATACATAAATTTCCAACGTTTTACTTAGTTGCAACTACGCAGTTACACTTGACTGACAGAAAATAGAAGTATACCTCCATCATGGCATTCGGTAACACTTCAGATTTTACATATGAAATTGCAGGTTAGGTAAACTTCTTGTATCCCATACTCCATTTGTGTTACTTTACCAGCAAAAACAAGGTTACCAAATGCATCCTAGCACGATCATATATAGCACATGGTTTCAGAATTCCCATAGCAAGCACAATGTTCAGATAATGCTTTCGATGTGAAACCACCACTTATATAAATTCGTGGCTGAATATCAAAAGTATTAACAGGATAATCCCCAATCTTCTCTCCCAGAATTGCTATCTAATGAAACAATCGAACCACAATACAGACATACAAGTGTACACAGGATACAAAAAAGGGGAACACCGCCATGAGAATAGCCAAGTTACCTTCAATCTGCTACGAAGGAGAGAAGGAGGGCCGGCGGCGCTCCTAGGGACGAGGAGGAGGAGGTCCGGCGGCGCTGCTCGGGAGGAGGAGCAGGATGGCCTGCCGCGCTGCTACGGAACAGGAGGACGAAGGCCGGCGGCGGCGCTGCTCGGGAGGAGGAGCAGGATGGCCTGCCGCGCTGCTACGGAGCAGGAGGACGAAGGCCGCGGCGGCGCTGCTCGGGAGGAGGAGCAGGATGGCCTGGCGCGCTGCTACGGAGCAGGAGGACGAAGGCCATCGGCGGCGCTGCTAGACAGGAGGAGGAGGACGACCGGAGGCGCTGCTACGGACGAGGAGGACGCTGACCCGCGGAGCTCCGAGGGAGGAAGACTCGCATGGCCGACGGCTAGGGTAGGGAGGAGGAGGAGGAGGTCCGGCGGCTGGCGGGGAGGGCGACGGCCGTTGGCGGCGCAGGTAGGGCTTCCGGGGAGGAGGACGGCCGGCGGGGAGAGGTCTTGCGCCGCAGGCGGGGAAGCGGCCGGCGGAGCGAGCGGGGCGCAGGTGTGTCGCGTGCGGGGAGCGGGCGCGCTGCAGAGGTTGCGGGAAGGATCGAGGGCACCACGGTCAAGGTCCCGTTTTAGCGCTTTTTTGGGCCTCGCTGGAGGCAAAACATTTGAGCGCGTTTTAGCCTTTTTTTGCCCCATTTAGCCCACCATGTTTGGCAACCCAGGGCTAAAAAAGGCTCTAAATGGGGTGGGCTAAATTTTTGCCCCAAGGAACCAAACATGGCCTTAGACGAGGTATAGATGAACTTGAGCTTGATCTTCTCGAGCGCCAACCGTGAGGTCTGCTTCAGCAGGGACTGGTAGAGGGTGACCACCCTTGTTTTTTGGGCCGACGCAGCAATCCTTAATCATGAGTAGGGATGAAAGGATATTCGGATGAAAACAGACATAAATAATTAAAAAAAACATCCATCTCATTTTTGTTCATATTTATTTAGTCCAGACGGAAAAAAGAAAAAGTCATAGTCTAAATACGAAATCAGGATAGTCGGGTATACGAAAACGGAAAGTCGGAGCGAAAAAATATCATTTCAACCGTGATTTTTTCATTTTCGCTTCTCCAGACAAAAAATATTAAAAAATGGGATGAATGTTTTTTCAATCCATCCGTTTTCATCCCTAGGCGTCGCCTGCGGTGGACATTTCAGGACTGGAACCCAGGCCTCGCTGGTGATCTCTCTCGCTCCACCGGGGAGGGAGTGCGGTCCGGGGGATGGACTTCGCGCGGATGAAGCGGCGGGAGCTGCAGGCACTCTGCGTGGAACACGGCCTCGCCGCGCGCGGATCCAAGGCCGACCTCGCTGCCAGCCTCGCCGGCGCGCTCTCGGTACGGATCCTCACGCGCCCATACGCCTCCGTTAGAAACAAAAAAAAAATCTTTTGTCTCACCGCACCGCCGCCAAGTGCTTGCTGAAATGCTGCACCGGGATGTTCCACCTAAGCAACGGCTTCTGCGCGTGCATGTTCTTGTGTGCATGTTTCGACATGTTGTGTAGAAAGAAATCCTGGTGGTGACTGCTGAGCCTTTAGGTGTCGCTTATTGTTTGGGGTCTGGAGTATCCTGAGTTCGTAATATGATTAGCGCCAAATGATCGACTGAACAAAGCAGAAAACTTTAGATTTCTTCATCTTATAATAAAAATAATCAGGCAATTTGTAAAAGTATGGGTTGTTTACATGAAGTCAAGAAATGAAACATACTGTATTTTAGTCGCTATTGGTATGTATCATCCTTTCCTCTATCAACATGTTCCCTACAATTCCTTTTGTTATATCAAGAACAATTGGAATTGCGAAACCGGTGCAATGTGCAATCGTGCATGATGCATCGAAGAAATTGGTTGCTTTGTCAAGTTTCGCCAGACTTCAGATACCACCTGGGAGATGAATCAAAACCTTATATAAACAGGCTACGGTTTTCGTTAGTGAAACAACGAAATATGCACCTTATGTACTGATCCTCGTGCTTATTTTAAGTTTGGTTTCTTGTATTTTATAGGCAGCCACCTCTGCTGCTGCTGCAGAAAAGGTGTTTCAGGTGATGGCGGGTAAAGGATGCCTGAAGGGTCAGGCGATGCTTCGACAAGCGGCAGTTCTGGAGCAGTATTCAAGAAGGTAACCTTTTCTTTCATGGAAAAGGAGGAGACTGAGGAGGCACATGTTGGTGCAAAACTAACTAGAAGGAGCTCTCAGCAGAAGCGCATTGAAACTGTTTCTTCCAGTGAAGGTGTGGCTGGAGAGATAGGTGCAGATGCCCGAGTGATGTGGTCCAGGACAAATGTACAGAATTTGCATGCAGGAAGCAGTATTGAGGTCAATGGTAATCTTGCTGAGGAAGCAAGGAACATGGTAAGAGACATTGTTGATAGGACGCAGAAGAGCCATCAGAATCCTAAGCGTATTGCTGCTGGTGCTCAAGTTGGAGTGTCTCGTAGAAGCACAAGGAAGTCAATCTCGTTCACAGCTGTTGACGCATGCGTTCAAAGTCAGAATGATCCTGCTGAGATAGAAGGGGAGGTCACAGAAGGAGTGGGTCATTCTGTGGCTGAGGAAGATGGGAAGGTAGTACGGAGAGCTGTTGATAGTAAGCGGAAGCAGAAGACTGTACCAAATGCTGAGAATATTGCTACCACTGCTCATGCTGGAATTTCTCATAGAAATGCAAGCAAGTCAATGTCGTCCACAGCTATTGACACGAGTGCTCAAAGTAACAATGATCCAGCTGAGAAAGAAGGGAAGGTCACAGGAGGAGTGTGTCTTTCTGAGGTTGAGGAAAGTGGGAAGGTGGTATGGAGAGCTGTTGGTAGTAAACGGAAGCAGAAGACTGTGCAAAATGCCAAGAATATTGCTGGCAGTGCTCAAGCTGGAATTTCTCATAGAAGCACAAGGAAGTCAATATCGTCCACAGCTGTTGACACAAGCGCTCACATTCAGAATGATCCTGCTGAGAAAGAAGGGGAGATCACAGGAGGAGCAGGTGATATGAAGCTGAAGCGGAAGTCAACAGGAAAGCTCAAGGTCAGAGAGACATTATCTGCTGCAACTGTAAGTGGGAGGGGATTTCGGCATATGTACACTGAAGAACGTGGTAGTAATTCTTCTATTGAACGTGTCGTTGGACATGTTGGCACACATGCTCGAGAGATGCACACATGTTGGCACACATGCTCGAGAGATGCAATCCAAGAGGATTGTGAGTAATTTATGTGATGACAGTGGAATTGAAAGGCAGAAAATCTATGACGAGGCTGAGGAAGATGGGAAGGTGATGCGGAAAGCTATCAGTATTAAGCAGAAGCGGCAGACACGACATAATGACGAGAGAATTGCTGCCAGTGCTCATGCTTGTATTCCTTGTCGAAGCAGTAGGAATTCAATCTTGTCAGATGATGTCTTGTTATGTCCAATTGTTGAGAAGAAAAGAGAGAGGGGTTGTGCTGAACTGTGCGTTGACAAGAAATCTGCTGAAGTTCAAAACTTGCATACTGCAGTGTCACCTGTCATTATTGAGGGTAAGAGAAATCAGAGGAAGGAAGAGTGACGCTTGCGGTTCATAAATCAGCTAAGGTAGCAGTGTCTCGTATGGTCACAAGATCTTGTTCTGTTAATGATGCTGCAGCATTGCCTGTTATCATTGAGAACAAGAATAAGATGAAAACTGAAACTATGCACCCGGATGGGATGGCGCTTGCAGTTTCAAAGTCGAATGTGCATAGAGAAAGCAGTGCTCCTGTTACCAGGTCATTGAGAAATAGAGCTCAGAATAATAACACCATATTGGAGGAAACTCACGTTGCGAAGAAACTTGCAAAGAAGCAGCCCAGAGGGCGTTCTATTGACAATCAACAGTTTTCACCTGTTGAGGAAGGAGGACAAGCTGCTGCTGCTCCCAGCAAGTCTCCTCCACTGCTTGAAAATGCTAGATGTGAGGAGCTGCAATATAAGTATCAAGATGTAGCAGCAAAGCGACCCCCTGTTAGGCGATCAACACGTAGTTCTGTTGTGGCTGCTCGAACCTGGACTAAGGTGACTACCCGGTGGTGTTTCCACGTTCTCCACTGCCAGGAACTCATCTAGGTAGGGTGATCTTTGGTTAATTTAAACCGTGATCTTGCTCCTGCAAGATTATAGGTTGTTCGGATCCCATCAATGTGTTGGGTTAGGTCCTTCGTAAAAATCTTTTGTGCCCGATCTCAGCGAAACATATATTATATCTGAAAGTGAGTTTGTCATATTACATTGCAATTTCTCCTTGCAAACCGGAGAAAGTAGTACTACCTTTTAGCTGCAATCCTCTAACGCAGTGCTTAATCATGCATGAACGTGTGTTTATATGGTCATAGTTAATGTTAATCAAGTTAGCTGCATTATTATATTTGGGTCGCTTGTTCATAAGCCATTGAAATTTATGTGTGAGTTGGATCCACAGCAGGGGTCTGAATTCTATGCTCTAGACCTGGTGGTGCAATCGCCAGCGCTTTGCCTTTTTCAGCATATGTTAAACTTGCAACCAGGAAAAGAAGTGACCGATAATGGATAGTATGAAATGAACTCAGCAAGTCGTTTTGATTTTAAAGGAGAAACACCACGTATTTCAATTTCTTAGCCTCTCTAATACAATGAAACGAAACGTAGCTCTCCTATGTTTTCGAAAATAATAATTTCATATCCATTTTTAATTTTTTAAGAGTAAAATACATAACAAGTATCTAAACTTGTCAAGGTGTGTCACCTAAGTCCCTCAACTTTTAAAATGTGTCTTTAGCACCCTAAACTTGTCAATGTTTGTCATTTAGATTCTCAAACTTACTATACGGTTTATTACAATCTATTTAGATCTCTAAACTTGTCCTGGTCTGTCATCTAGGTCATATAACTTGCTAATTTGTTTACTCATAATCTAAATAATTTAAATTAGCAATAATATACCTATCTAACATCTCTATCATGACCATATATCACTCTGAATCATTATTAAGTGTATGAACTCCTCATTTGCATTAGTGACTCTTTGAAGCTTCAATCGACGGCTACCTCCGCCCACCAATCATCATGTGTTGCCGACGCCGCGAAGCTATGTCCGTAAGCAATGGCGCACCGAACACACCC
This sequence comes from Oropetium thomaeum, assembly GCA_001182835.1. Lineage (NCBI taxonomy): Eukaryota > Viridiplantae > Streptophyta > Magnoliopsida > Poales > Poaceae > Oropetium > Oropetium thomaeum. The sequence continues at coordinate 2,498,201 of LFJQ01000013.1, forward strand.
CCAACCCTCTCAGTCAGTGACCGCTGCCACAACAGTGATAACCAACTTTCACGACACGGCGGCGCCTTCGCCGCCGCGCCGTCGTCCACTATGCACTGTCCGTGCTCAGCTGTTACCTTCTATGCTTCACCGTCGCCTGAAACCCGACCGGATTTCAGTCGATTAAGAAAGAGGGTTCCTCTTTGCATTTTTGCCATGTTATCGAAGTTAATACCATATTTAAAAAACAAAATTAAGATTCTTAAAATCAAACACCATAGAAAAATAGAAAAAATCTCAATAATATATTTTTTCATTTTTGATCTTGTATTTAACTTTAACAATCTGTGATTAAGAGATATATATGATCATGATACAGACATCAAATAGTATGACACCCCAGGTGTCACTGCAGAATCCACCGACAGATTTTAAATCCTAATAGTTAAATCATGCATTTTGAAGCAAAATCAACACTTCAGATAGTAAGAAATATTGTTTGAAGCACTTCCAATAGCATGTATAAAAAGTTTGGGAGAATAATAAGACATTTTATTAAATCAGGAGATTTAACCCACACTGTCAAAATTAATTCTTACCTGGAAAGAATTCAACCACCCACTTTGAAATCCATCTAAAATCCTATGTAACCCTAGCAATATTTTTTACGTGACAATCAAGTTCACTTCAAAATATAATTTTGCAGATTTTATCAAAATTTTTAGAAAAGATTTGGACCCCTTGAAAATTCAAACAAATTTGTTTCTAGTTAGAAATTCACGAATTTTTAGAGGCCGAATCAGGACTTGACCCTTCAATGAAAGTTCTTCCAAATAAATCACTGAGCACACAAAAAAAGTTTCACAATTTTACAAGTTCGAAAGTATGAATTTCAATCGAATTTTGAACAAGATTTTGAATTAATTACAAACAAATCAAATTTAAATCGCCGGCCGGCACGGCGGCCAATCCGGCGCGCTGCGCCGCTGGTCGGCACTCCTTTTTGCGCCGAGCCGTCACTTCCCCGCCAGAAATCCCGCGCCTGCCGTCGGCGAGATCACGCAAGATCTTCTCCTCTCTCCTCCCCACTCTCTCCCTCCTTCTCCCACTCGCTCGGGCACTGCCACCTCTCGTGCGGCACGCCACTACCGCTCTCCGCCATTCACCGCCGAGCTTCATCACTCCCCTCCCCTTCTCTCTCTCTCCGTGGCACATTAAGATACTCCCTAGCCTCCCCACTTCTCCCCACTCTCCATTTCTCTCCTATCGCAGAGCGCCACACTCTTCTTCTTGTTCTCCTCCGAGCGCGCCGCTCGCCATTGCCTCTTGTAAGCTCCGCACGGTGAGCCTCTTCTTCCGGTTGATTTCTCCGCATTTAACCTTGTCCAACGTGTTTGTCTCATCCTCACGCAGCTTCCGGTTCATCAAGCCCCTGCCCGGTCCACCCATTCGACGGGAACGCGAACCGCTGCCGTCCGCCGCGACGCACACCGTTGTCGACGACTCTCCGGTAAGCTTCGGTCCCCGTGGTGGTGTTGCCAGCCCTCTCCATGACACGTAGAAGCTCTAGGACCAAACCCCGAGCGAAATGGTGCTCCACCGCGCCGCCAATTGCTCGCCGGAGTTCGTGCTTGCACCACCGCCGCCGCGCCCTGTGTTCCGCCATGCTCCGCCGGTCTTCGTGGTGATTCCGGGGAACTCCTCGCTATGCGTGAGGCTAGGGTATCGCCTTTCCCCATCGCCGGCGAGGCCGCGCCTACAGCGAATTGCTCGTCGGAGCTCCACCGCCGCCCTCCCCTGTTTTCTGCCCCATTCTCAATTAGATTTCAATTTTCCTATTATTTAGCCCATATTGTAAAATATCTAGTAAATCAATGAAAAATCTAAAAATGTCAAGTCAAAATTTATTTGGAATCCCTGTAAAAAGAAATAATTTTCTGTTGAATCACTTTTTCAATAAAAAACATTCATGGAACTTCCTAAATAATTAGATGAACCTTTTCTGTTTTTGAATTTTAACTGGAGTTCCAAAACAGTTATAGGGCTGAACTTTGAACCAAAACTGTCTCATGGTGGTGTGCAGCCCCTGTAATTTTCTCAGGATTTAATCTCAACAAATTCTATGCATTTCACTAACAATACTCCAAACTGCCAATTTAATTTGTCATTCTCTAAAATATATTATGAAATTCATCCAAAATCGAAACCCTAAAGCAAAACTTTAGATTTGGTGCTTACTGGTGTCTACATCAAGTTTCATGATTTTACACTAATATTTAGTATTTAATTCTTATTTTATAATTTTAATTAATAGAAACTTTGCTAAATTTTAACCTCAATCAAATTTTAAAATTCATAGTTCAGAGAACACTGTCAAATAAAATTAGTCTCGTGGTCAACTCTGAAGTTTCACCTTGGTCCAACTCAACAAAAATAAATGGTTTAATAAAATGCCGAAGTCGAGAAATTAGTGTTAACCCTAAACCTCTAAGTGGTAATGATGAAAACACCATAGTAAACTATGATGAAAACACGTATTATGTTATTTAATCATAACTCATTTTATTCATGATTGCATCATGTAGACTCTGAAGCGAATCAGGTAGCTGTTGATCCAGAGTCCTCAATCCCCGACGAAGTCGTCACCACCAACGAAGCAGGAGATCAAGGCAAGCCCTGGTGCATAACCCGCTTTAAAGTTTTTCTTTTATAACTATGTGTCATGATTGTGCATTAGGTTTCTAGGAGTTGATTGAAACCCTAGTTGCATCTATTTCCACAAGGAACCCTGACGATACTTGGTATAGGTAACCATTAGTAGTATGTTATGCTTAGCGATACTTACCGATAGACGTCGAGCAGAGTGGACGCTGCTCGCGAATGGTAGGATTTGTTAACACTATCACATGAAACATGACACATGGTTATGAATGATTAAGGAAGCTAAAATCTGGAGGGTCAGACAGGGTACAAGTAGGTCGGCGGCGACTGGACTAGGTCCAGGGTGACCGTAGTCTTGTCTGATCCGTGTGACACAGTTGCTCAAGTATTGAATGTACTGATCATATGCTAGGAATATGGGGTCCAGTGAACCTACGTAGCCTAGTGATTGCAAAGTCGAACCTGCCCTACGGTGTCTGATTCGGAGGCGAGTTGGGGTGGGCAGTTGTGGGAACTCCACAGAAACCGTTTGGGACGTGTGTTCTGACGGGATGCGGCAATGCTAAGACATGCGTAGGAGGGAATTGACTTTGCAGGATCTGGTGTGAACGGTTGCCACATGCGGTCTGAGACGTGCACGTGTCGTATGATTAGGTTTCCCCTGCAGGGTATAAAAGTCGTTTCGAACCGCTGTCCTTCTCAGTCTATGAGTTTACTTGATCTCTCTGTCACATACTTTAAGATGATGAGCTGTGAGGATGATGATTAAGTTATGGTAATGATCTTACTTGTTGTTCTATTTATGATTGATTAGATCAGTGCAAATTAAAGTTACCATCCTAATCACTTAACCTGAGCTAAAACTTGACCAAGATTAGCCTCAGGAATGTGAGTCTTTTTGCAAAATTAAACCTACCCCGAGTCAGCCAGCATGTCTAGGTGTCGGCTGTAGTTAGCCAATTTGACGGGTTAGTCTTGTTGAGCTTCTTAGAAGCTCACGCTTTGCGAATACGTGGTTTTCAGGCACCGTCATGTACGCTCACGATGATAGCTAGTGGGAAGAGCCGCTTCCAGAGTTCGGGAACCTCCAGTGGGAGCGTCGTGGTTCGCCGCAGTGAAATCTTGAAGTGGCTAGTAGCATGATGTCACTGGACAAGTTTCATGCTTGTGCTTAGTCTGAGAGTCGAAGTCTGTACTCATTAAAGTCTTTCGCTGTATTTCTATGATTTCGAAAACTCTTTCGTACTCTGATGTAAGACTTAATTTTAATTTATGAAATCCTATTATACTAAATCTTTCCTCTCTATAAAAGATTGCTGTTTATCCTACCTGTGTTGTACTATGTGTATGCTCGTTTCGCCGAGCATTGCCCAACAGGATCCTGGCGATATGCGGGATCCGTCCCGAACTAAGTTTCTGGAGCGGGTCCGCGTCAAATAGTCATATTAATGTTAATGAAAATTATTTGGATCATAAGTAAACTAATTATTAAGTTAGAGGACCTAGATGACACGCTGGGACAATTTTGGAGACCTAAATAGATGGTTATAATTCATATAACAAGTTTGAGGACCTAGATGATACACCTTAATAAGTTTAAGGTGTCAGATCCGTGTTTTGGGAGTTGACGGAGCTAGGTGACACACCTCAACAAGTTTAGGTATCCAATGTGCATTTTACTCATTTTTTAAACACCTCAAAACTTTTTGATTCTTTATAATAACAAGTGTGCCATATCATTTTCATAAAAAAAGGTTGACAAGAATATCATAATTTGCAAAGACTGGATTGTCATAAAGACTTGACTCGATTTGTGATTGAACCATTCTTTTGATGATGTGAAAGGAAAAAAAGCTTTTATCATACTGTAACAAACATGTATTTGTCTTCCAGACATGGCTCTATTTTGATTTTGTCTCATAGATATTACAAATACACTAATATTTTTCTATAACATGCTACAGCTATAAATAGATGATTTTAAAATTCTTTTTTTACTCAATACAAAATATATTATAGCTTAAAAATTTGAGCGGTCCTGCCAACCTACCAGTGAGTCGATCCACTCCTCGTCTTTTGTGAAGCGCGCTAGTACTCCCTCTATCCCACAATATAACCATTTCTAAGATTGATCAAAGTTCATCTTCTTTAACTTTGATCATTAATAGTTTAAAAATTATAGTGTGAATTATATATAAATGACATTATTGGATTCATAAAAAAACATACTATAATAATATACAAATTTTATATTTATAATAATTAATTTTTATTATCTCAAAAAATAATTAATTTTTATAAATATTCATAATCAATGTTGTAATTGTTTTAGTTTGATCAAACCTAGAACCTAGAAATGCTCATATTGTGGCAAGAGGGAGTCCTAGTTTCAGTTTCAAGTGTACATCACCTCGATAGATCACTTCGTCTGACATGTGGGACCCGCACTAAACGCTCCGCCATGGCCAACGTCATGTTCCTTCCATTCTCTTCCCCGCCCGCTTTTTATCCGTGGCTCTGGGCGGGAAGTCCCAAAATGGTAAAATTCGAAACCAGCCGCCTCCTTCCGCCGCAAGACTCCGCTCCGCCTCCTTCCGCTGCAAGACTCCGCAGTCGCTCTCGCTGCCATCTTGGCCCCACTTTTCCGGACCCACCATCAGCCTCTGAGTCACCGCCTAGGCGTCCACGGAGGCATCTGGGATCGCGGGTCGCGACACCCCGCGCCCGATGCCTACCCTGCGTCCCACCACCCCCCCACCCCCCCCCCCTCCCCCCCCCGCGGGGTGAGGCATCACGCGCTCAGTCCATCCCGACCGCTTTCACACTTCTCAATCCCCCGACGACGACGCTCCAAACGCGCTGCTCTTTCAAAGTTTTCAATCTGTGTCGACGACGAGGAGATGGCCGGGTGGCGGCGCTGACCTTCCGACGCTCCTCGGCGTGTGGGCAGGCGCGGGGAAATGGACTTCACGTCGATGAAGCGGCGGGACCTGCAGGCGCTCTGCAAGCGCCACGGGCTTCCCGCCGGCGGCACCAACGCGGCTCTCGTCTCTCGCCTCACCGACGCCGCCATAGTCTCTGTAAGTAACGAGCGCCCTCGCCTGCCAAGTGCTCGCTGAAATGCACCGCGTGGTTCAATGTTGTGCTGTTCCACAGGAATGGCTTGGGATGCTGGCCTACTGCTTCTGACGGTCTTGGGCCTGCTCGCTTTGCTTGAATGTTGCAGGGGGATGCTGGTGCTGACAACGAGGTGGTAGCGAGGAAGGGGTGCCTGAAGCGCTCGGCTGGCGGCAGCGATTTGGGAGAGACGAAGAAGGTGAGCTTCGTGTTGGAGGAATCCAGAGGCAGGAGACGGCGATCCCAGGCCACCTGTTCGCCGGCTGTTGTTGCCAAGACACGGGGGAGGAACAAGGCCGCGGCTGAGACGCGATCCGTTATCAGCTCTGATGCTGAAGGTGGCAGGAGGGGCCTGGGTCAGCAGATGCGTGCTGAAGCTTTTGATGGTTCTGCCCATGAGGATTCTGTCGCTGCAGAGGCAGGTGCAGTTGTTCCAGTGAGGCGGTCCAGGAGGATTTCGATGGGTTTAGGAGATGTCGAGGCTGCGGAAGTAGGAAAAACTGTTGCCGTTGGCAGGAAGCGAAAGCAGAGGAGCAAGGAGAAAGAGGAGGAAACAGTTATCAGTGCGCAGTTTGGGGTTCTTTGTAAAGTCACGAGGAGGTCAAGCTTGTCGGGGGCTGCTCTTCCGTCACCTCTTCCTATTGAAAATAAGCGAAGGGGGAGGAAGGCAACAGATGCTAAGAATGAGGTTGATGCTAAGGCTCAGGAATTGGTTGTAGCAGGGTCGTCTGCTGTTGTTGAGAGTAAGAGAAGTGGATGGAAGAGAGATGATGAGCCTGTGGTACAGAACGCTGAGGTGGAAGCAACAGGTAAGATCACAAGATCTCGCTCAGTAGCAGCTACAGTGACAGCGCCAATTGTCCTTGAGAACAAGAGGAGGAGGACAACAAAGCATGATCAACCAGAAGGGGTGGTGCCTACAGTTTTGGAGAAGCATAGAAATGATGCTGATGCTACTAGGACTTTGAGGAACAGTTTCGTTCAGGTTAACAACGGTGCAGTGGATGGAACTCATCTTGGCCAGGAGCTACAAGACAGGAGGCAGCCCAGCAGTCCAAGTACTCACCGTAATCAGCTGCTTGCATCTTCCATGGAGGAGGAAGATCAAGATCAAGCTGCTCCCAGTAAGCGTCCCCCATTGAGGAGATCAAGGAGAAAAAGTTGTGAACCCAGTATCGCAGATTCAAAAACCAACGAATCGGATAGTTTGCCAATGGAGGCCAGTAATGCCAAGGGCGAAGATGCGGAGACACAACAAGCAGCTAAAGAACCTGTTAAGCAACAAGCAGCTAAAGAACCTGTTAAGCAACAAGCAGCTAAAGAACCTGTTAAGCGAGTAACTTGTAAATCAGCTGTCTCAGCTGTTCTTGAGAAAGAGGCTAAGGATCTTGTTGCAGGCAATGGCCCTGAACTTGAAGCACATGCTACAGTATTAAAGCGGAAGTCTGTTGCGCCAGTTAAGAAAATTCAAAATGTTTCTCAAGAGTTTCAGAATGCTCAGGGTGATGATGTGGTGAAGCTACTGGCACTTAACGGACCTACTAGGCTATCAACTCGTAAATCTGTCATCTCAGCTATGCTTGATGAAGAGGATAAAGATCTAGTTGCAGAAAAGGGACCTGAGCCTGAAGCACATGTTAGAAGATTGAAGAGGAAATCTGTTGTGTTGGTTAAGAATGTTCAAGATGTTTATGAAGATTTTCAGAAAGTTAAGGGTGATAATTTAATGAAGCAACCAACAGTTAAGGAACCTGCTAGGCGATCAACTCGTAAATCTGTTGTCTCAGCTAAGATTCAGGAAGAGGATAAGGATCTAGTTCCAGAAAAGGTCCGTAAACCTGAAGCATGTGTTACAATATCAAAGCGGAAGTCTATTGCACTGATCAAGACTATCCAAGATGTTTCTGAAGACTTTCAGAATGCTAAGGGAGATGAGGTGGTGCAGCAACCAGTAGTTAAGGAAACTGCCAGACAGTCAACTCGTAAATCTGTTGTCTCAGCTATGCTTCAGGAAGAGGTCAAGAGTTTGATTGCAGAAAGGAACCCTGAGGCACATGTCAGGAGATCGAAGCGAAAATCTGTTCTGCCGGTTAAAGACTGTAAAGGTGATGACAATGAGACTCAGAATGCTATGGATAAAGATGTGGACAAACAACTACCATTCACAGAACCTGTAAGGCGATCAACTCGTAAATCTGTTATCTCATCTGTTCTTGAGGGAGAGGATAAGAATTTGATTACAGAAAAGAGTCCTGAAGCACATGTTAGGACACTGAAGCGGAAATCTGTTGTCCCTGTTAAAGATAGCAAAAGCGAAGAAACTCTGAATGCTAAGGGTGATGATGTCGTGAAGCAACCCACAGTTAAGGAACCTGCTAGGCGGTCAACTCGTAAATCTGTCGTCTCAGCTATGCTTGAGGAAGGGAACAAGACTTTGGTTGCAGAAAAGAGCGTTGAAGCACATTTTAGGGGATTGAAGCGAAACCATGTTGTGCCAGTTGAAGACTGCACAGGTGATTACGAGGAGACTCAAAGTGTTAAGGATAATGATTTGGCAAAAGAACCAACAGTTACACAACCTATAAGGCGATCAACTCATAAATCTGTTGTGTCATCTATGCTTGAGAAAGAAGATACAAATTTTTTTACAGAAAAAATCCCTGAAGCACATGTTAGGATACTGAAGCGAAAATCTGCTGTTCCAGTGACAGAGAGCAAAGGCGACAGCAAAGAGACTCAGAATGTTAAGGATAAAGATGTAGCAAAGCAACTAGGAGTTATAAAGCCTGTTAGGCGACCCACTCGTAAATCTGTCGTCTCAGGCTTGCTTGAGAAAGAGGAGAATGATCTTGCAGCAAAGAAACCAGATCCAGAAGCACAAGATGATGACCTATTATCTGAAACAAGAATTCAGGTGTTGGATCAATCATCGAGCATCACAGAAGCACTCCCACATAATGGTATTGTCTCAGAGGATAAAACATCGAGGGATGGAGATGAGATTAACTGTGGTGATAAGAGCATACAAATTGTGAACACTAGTTCAGTTGAGGTTGATTTAAAGACTATAAAGACACCATTTTGTACATCAACCACTGATATATTCATGGTTGATGCTGAAGCTCCTATGCTTGACAGTACTGCTGTTGGCGCTGAGACAAAACCATCGGATGCAGGTACGTTTTTATTGTTGATGTATTTTGTCACAGATGGATTGTATATTTGTATGTAGGAAATTCTGATGAAACTCCTTTTCTGATGACTATTGGTGCTGCAGAAATTGTTGCAACAGTTTTATCTTTCTGTAATGGCATCACTGCACTGGTCACAGAACCTCAATTCGCTGGGCAAAATGATAGCCAAGGTGTGAGCACAGATGGTAATTCACACACCCTTCCTCTCTCTCTCTCTCTCTCTCTCATTATTTCTGTTAACTGTTAATCTGTTGCTACATACATTACCAAGTTGATAGGCTTTTGCATGATCCATGTTATTTGTTGTACCAAAAGGTCATCCAATTTATCAGTTTTGGTTTTTTTGAATGCTGGAATGTTGACACAAATACTTCTGTTCATCATTGATTTGTGAACTTGTCCTCAACTTTATTTTTGTTGAAGGAAAGTGTCAAACGTTATCTTCTATTATTTTGTCAATATAATGATGGTGAGAATATTGCCCTCGAGAAATTTTCTTAACATGGTGCCAATAACTGATCTGAATTATTTTCTTTGCTATTTCGAAAAGTCTTTTTTTTTAATGTAAATCCTCATGAATTCTTCTGCCCAAATGGACCTTGACAATTTTGGCCAGTAATCTTTACCTTTTCCTAATACTTCTATATTGCTGAACAGCTTCTGAATCTATTCCACCAATATCAGATTGTATACAAGAAGGTCACAGTGCTGAACAAAGCATCCGTGATGATATGGGAAATTGTCTTAGTAAGGATATCAAAGGGAACCCTCTTTCATTAAATCCTGACTCTGATGGTGCTGATGCTGATAGTATTCTTCCAGCACTGGATGCTTCTAAGGGAAGTTCAGCAAACAGAAATGGTTCTTCCTTTGGTCTTCATTTTCTATTTGCAGAAGAACGTAAAGACACCTCTTCTAGAAATGATACAAATACTGTTGTAGAAGTTGATTATGGAAGCAAACCTAGTACATCTGTAATTTCTAGCTTCTTGACAAGATCAGATTGTGGTGTGGAATATGAAAATGTGCAACCTCTTGGATACGATGCTGACAAGATGCTTGATGTGTGTCAGGGTGTTGCACAACAAGGTATATGAGACCTTATGATTTTCAGATATTAATTGGTCACCACTATGTCCTAATCTTTTGTTCATGCAGAAATTATTGCTGCAGAGAAGAGTAACGATGAGCATGTCACTGTGGAATTTGACATGGAAACAAATTCAAATTATGAAGTTGTCGGTCTTTATATGGAATCAAATCATATTCTTACTGAAAAGAACATAGGGCTTGTTGCAGAAAGTCATAATGTTGAACAAGTTGTAATTCAAGTTCAGCAGGATGCAGTACAAGAAGGTAAAGTGTCTATTGTGTGATACCTAGATAATGAGGGGATCGGTTTTACTGGACCTAGTATGTTAAATGTTATTTGAAGCTGGTGCATAAATGTGTCAGGTACCCTTGAGAAACCTTCGCCATGTTCTGCAGCCCCAAAACGTCAACATGAATGTAGTTTACCTGAGGAAGCAGGACTGTATTCAATTCAGAATGAGAGATGCTCACCTTGTGCAGAAGAATCACCATTAGGTGTACAGTCCCTCTGCTCACAGGAAAATCTTGATGATTCCATGAAACACGGTGCTTTTACGTCTGCAGCATCTCATACTGAAAGTGGAGTGGATCTATTAAAAGATTGCCTTGTGAAATGCACAGTTGAAAAAACTATTGTGTCACAATCTATTTCACAACATGACACCCACCTAGTTACTGAAATTGATGATTGCATGTGTATGTCCCTGCAAAATAAAGAAATTGAAGGTATACAATGCCATGTTCAATTTATTTATTTATCAATCCTTCTGGCCTATTATAATTTCCTTGCAATCTTTCAAGCTGTATGCTGTGAGGCATATTCTGATGGTGCCTATGTGAACTATACATTTTTCAGTATTACCAGCGGTTAGCCATGAAGGATTGGTTTCATCAAATCTGTCTGGCTTTTCATTGGATACAAACTTCAGGAAAGAGTAAGCATATTTTTTCATGTTACCACTGGAACATTCATATGTTATATGTTTGGTTTTAATCTAGGAAATTCATTTGCAGGGTAATCTGCAAGGGTGAAGGAAATAGTAGATTTGTCCATTCTGAAGACCTTAATGCTTCATGTGGAAAATCAGATGCCAACGTGTCAGGTACCATCCTTTGTTGATGCTATAGTTGAATTACACTTAATTAGGAAAAAATCAAAAGAGATCTGTTGAATGTTGATATTCTACTTGCTTTTATAACCTACTGCAGTTGATAGTGATTATGGCATTAGTGGCACTGTATTGAGCTCCTCACTGCATGGTCCTGACACGGATAATGATGATGCACGTTTGAGTTCTAATCAAGCTCAGTTAGAATCAACCGATCTCTTGGTTGAACTGATTGGGAGTTCCAGTATTAAGGTTCAGCATTCAAGTCAAAAAGAAAATTACATTGAGGATAAGGTAAATCAAGTTGCTTCTGGTCCCTGCAAAAATGATATTATCCAGGTTTCCACTACCAAATGCATTGAAAGTGGAGTAGTGCTGCTTCCAGCTGAAGGAAATGAAAATTTGAAAGATGGACAGCTTAACTCCAAGCTGAGGAGCGGGCAGGCTGTTGGATCTGTCTGGAACTGTAACAAGAATATCAGCAACCCTTCAGATGGTGTGTCTGTTGTAGGCATTGTTACCGAAAGAAATTCACCTGTTTTCACTTTACCAAAGGACTATCATGTAGATCATTACCTGCGACGTGAGCTTTTAGATAACTTTTCAGTGGAAAAATCTCTTGAAGAGTCTGCTATGTCTGGGGGAGAAAATGTTTCTAATGCAGGTTAGTAACTTTTGTATTTTTACTAAACCGTGAACTTTACTTCTTGTACTCTTGCTTTTCAACTAATGCATATTTCTTAAAATGCTAGGTACTGTTGGTAATCCTTCACTTGACTCAGCAATGTCTGAACATAAAGGTGTTTTGTTTGAGGAAGTAGTGCACAGAATGAAGAATTATATTGGAACTTGCCCATCAAGTTCCAAGGAATTAGTAATGGAGCTGCAATCTATATCCTCAAAGGAAATCATTGAAGAATCTGATCAGGAGAACAATCTTGCACTTCCAATTTCAGGGTTCAGAGGAGATGAGTCCACCATTGTTGAGACACACGTTAAAGTACAGTCAGGTTCTAACCAATCTCTGTTAGAATCAACTGATCTCATGGATGAATCGTTTCAGTGTTCCACTAGAGAACTGTTGCATCAGGGTCATAACAACCGATGCATTGCGGAAAGCACTGAAAAACAAGTAACTTCTGAATCCTGCACATATGATATTGCTACGACTGAGTCTGCCACTGTTAAATACATACAAAGTGAATTGGACCTGCTCCCAGTTGAAGAAACATCAGAATTGCAAGATGGACAGGTTAACTTGATGCTGGAGAGTGCAAAAATTGTGGAATCAAGTCTCAGCAGTAATAGGGATGTTAGGGACATTTTGGATAATGGATCTATTGGCATTGTTTATGAAAAGTTCTTGTTTGGGGATAAAAGTGATTCTACAGTGAACACAATAAATAATTATATTGAACCTTATTTATCAAATCCCAGGGATTTGCTGGTGGAGCTTCAGTCCCCTTCAAATGAAACAATTGAAGATCTCGATCCTCATGATACTCTTGTATTTCCCAATACTGAAATGGAAGCAGATGGATCGTCCATTTTCCGTGTTGAAAACCTGGCTGATTCAGTTGTTCCATCAGAACCTGCTGTGTATCCAGGCCCTGGTAATGATTTCAGCAGAGATGAAGGGAAACAAGGTTGCTTGTCTGTTTCCCTCCATAATGATGAAGGTATACCTTCATTTATATGCAATTAATGCAGTTTCTTTGTGTTCAATAAAATAAACAAACCATACTTTTTACCTAGGATTCTTGAAGTCTAACAACTTCAAATATACATCAGCTCATTTGTCAGAGGATGCACGTAACATAGAGAGGTAAGGTTTTTTGGATTACTAAAACTCTGTGTAGTGAACAATATGTGGTCATTCCTTTAACGATGTTCACAGGGATATAATTATTGAGGAAGTTCCTTGTGGAATAAACAAGAAAAGGGAGTCTATCCGGTCATCAAATTGTGATATCCTCCATGAAAATTCACACTCTAAAGGATATGGTAAGTGTGATTGCTTTTTAATTTTTCATATATATTTTTTGTGCTCAATGAGGGAGAAATACTTTGCTGACATCTGTAGTGTTTAATTCAGATGTACTCCCTCCAGGTTGGTAAAGGATTTCGTTTTTTTTAGGGATATACTGTAGGGGGTTTCCCTACTGTGGTAAATATATATAGCCAAAAAAAAAAAACAAAACAAGTGCTGTACACAAAACCCTAAAGGAATTTGTTTTGGACAAGATTTTGGTCAAACATTGGGAATATAAATCATGAATAACTTCTAAGTTATTATGTTGAAAAGATGAAAATCATATTAATAGACTTGTCTTTAAAAATACTTTCATAAAAGTATCCATATATCATTTTTTAATAAATATTTTTATAGAAAATTAGAGTCAAAGTTACACTTTGAAGACCGTGTCCTTTTCCAACCTGGAGGGATTATGTGGTTCCTTTGCATACTGATGTGGCATGTTTCTGTTTCAATCTATCCTCAGACTAATCCATGCATCTCATATTGTAGTTGATTAGTAGCTTAGTATGCTTCTTGTTCAAGTGAACCAATCATGCAGTTCATAGAAACATCCATTTTGTGATGAGGTTGCATTTGTGTACTACCTCAGTTTTTTATTGTTGACGGTGTTTAGGTGCAATTAGATTTATCAGTTTCATTGGATCCTGCATTCCGACATACTGGTCCTAAAATGCTAACTTGAACATATAAAAAGATGTTACTGACCAGAGTTTGAATTGGATGACTGTACAAATTGAAAACTATGTTTTTGTGCAATGAAGAATAATAGATTTTTTATTTGTATGTTGCCTCATGATTAAATCTCATAGGGATCTGTAAATCTAAGGGTTGGATGCGTATGGGTGAAATTAAGTCCAAACTATCGAGTTCTAATGCTGTAAGTGCTCTGTCCAGATCGTGTTGAGGAATGCCATGAAGTAAATGAAGATAAAGTAGCAGTCCTTGAAAAAGATATGTGTGAAGCCACCCCACTTGAAAGAGCGGAAAGTACAATAATACTAGATGATGAAGGTGAGGAATACAGCTTTAGCTGTGATACTAATGTAAACACAGACAAAAAATTCTACTCTGGATCCATGAAGAATAGTATGTTTAAGCTCCCTGAAGACTGTCATTTAGACTCTTGCCAGAAACAGGAGGTCCTAAATGTCCTTTCTGTAGAAGAGGCTACAGACTGTCAGGATCAGGATGAGAGTTTTTTTGGGCCAGGTTAGTATATTTCTTTTGACTTAGTTGGATTTTCTTGACCGTTTAACAGAGGGCATTGTAAAAGATTTCTTGGTGTATTGCCTCATGATCCATTTGATGTCAGGTACTTGTTACATTACTGGAGAAAAATGTAATGAAAGCAGCACTGCACAGTTGACTTCTCATGTTGGAGCGCCTAATCAAGATCAATACAATGAAAATAATGAGGACCAAACAACTCCCGGTTTCCATGCTAATGACATGTCTGAAGCTTCATTGACCAAAGGATCAGGAAGGGTGATAGATGTGGTAGCTGCAGGATCATCAGCAGCATTGTCAGATGAGCAGCTTAACTCCAAGCCGGAGGGCCCCAAAATGGAGAAGCACAACCTTGTGACTGACAAAGATACTATGACTAGCTTATTTGATCCTGAATTCGTAGGCAGAAACAATGCATCCAACTTGCCCAAGAACACTATATTGGATCCTAATTTTCCAAATGACCTTTCAGCACCAAGAAGCCCTGAAAAATCTATGATATTTCAGGATGGCAATGTGTCTGGATCTCCAGGTAATATCCTGGGAGCCTGGCGCTGACCCGTTCTTATACATATTAACTTATCTGATTTCTTGGTGAAGTATATGTCAATGCCTCATGAGTCATGACTCACCTTCTTTTAAACCAGGAACCTGTCAAAGCAGCAGGCAAAGGGCCATTGACGAAATCAGCACTAAGCTGCAAAGTTTCAGAGTTTCTAGCATAGTAAAAGGAAGCTACATTGCTATGAGCGCCTCGCGTCCAAAACAATGGGACAAGTTGGGCCAATCTGCTGCTACAACATTACACAGAAACACTGAGAACGTGTGGTCTGTTAAAGTAGACCATCCCGTGAAACCAAATCCCAATCGCTCTGCTGCGAAGGACTCATCAAGGCGAGCGTTCCAGCACCTCAGTGGACCAAGAGGCCAGTAGCAGATGAATTACTAACATGGGGGGGGGGGTAGTGTTTTGTGGATATCCTGTGTTTCAGTTCAACCTTTGGTTGTTGTTGTTGATGTTGTTCAACCTTTAGTGCAGAGTGCGGTGGTGAAGCTCCTCAATCTCTGGTTTGTTCAGTGTTTGATATACTATTAATTTGTCCATGGTTGCAGTATTACTCTACCGGGTATAGCGGTGCAAATGGCTAACCGGGGCGTTGGCTTTGTTGTGTAATTC
Source organism: Oropetium thomaeum (assembly GCA_001182835.1). Taxonomy (NCBI): domain Eukaryota; kingdom Viridiplantae; phylum Streptophyta; class Magnoliopsida; order Poales; family Poaceae; genus Oropetium; species Oropetium thomaeum. The sequence goes on from LFJQ01000013.1 coordinate 2,513,795, forward strand.
AGTAGCATGTACAAACACTTTTTTTTAGAACAGCTTACAGACTGATGAGCACAGGCTCTTTGCTGTGATGCACACATGCCTTTGTGACTTTGTTAAATGGCCGGACCTCGGCACAGGAAATGCGTATTTTCAGTGTGGTAGCTGTGGCACTGTTTCACTTATATATTACTAGTATTGTTATAAGTATTGTTCCATGTACGTGATAGACTGGCTGCCGGTTTTTTTTTCCCCCGAAAAATTGTTCACCTCTGTATACTAACAAGTACTACTGCCTCTGTCGAAACGGCTACCGAGCGTAATGCTACATCATGTTTTCTCAAGGATTCGTACCGATTAGAAAATGAATATCAACTCATTTCTGATTATTTCTGATTTGGAGAAAAATGTGAAATACTTTTCAATCGGTTCTTAACTAATAATGTAGTATCAGCAAATTCGTGGAGCGTAAACAGCACTGGTAACCGGCGCCGCATCATGGCGCCGCCCATTTACCATCGTTATCAGAAGAGCAACAAAACCAGCAGTAATAGACCATTAGAGCCAGCTTATGAATCGGTGTCATGAATGCCGCCCGCCCACTGCACTGGTGACGATTCAGTCGGTTCCCGCGCACTTTGCTGTCTCGTTTCATTGAACACGCAGCACTGACGGAAACTACTATAAATAAACATCTCCTTCCGGCATGCTTCCCATCATCATTCATCAGTCGCAACTTTTAACTAGCGTCTGCACCTCATCGCCCTCCTACGCAGTGAGCGCGCTCGATTTGTCAACCCAAGTCGAAGCAATGGCGTCGGCGTCGGCACCGCTACGCCTCGACCAGCTCGCTGTCAAAGCCATCCTTTTGTTGGCAGTCCTGGTAGCCCTGGTCAGCATCAGCCCTCGCGGCCGCCGCCATCGACACCGCCGGCGGCGCGGCCCCCGCGCCCGCACACGCACCGGCCGCCGTCCCGCCGCTGGCGGTGCGCCTCCACCGCGCCTTCTCCGTCACCGCCCTCGACGCCGCCGGCGACCACCAGGACGGCGGCGGCGTCGGGATGGCGGAGTGCTGGGGCGCGCAGACGCAGCTGAGCGCGTGCACCACATCGGGCCCGAGTGCTGCCTCGCCATCCGCGGCGCCACGCGACACTACTGGCCTGCCACGCTCGCCTCCGTCGAGTACACCGCCGAGCAGGCTGACTTCCTGCGCGGCTTCTGCGAAGGGGAGGCCCCCGCCGCCGCCGTGGGCGGCCAGAAGGGTGGCGGCGCTAATAATGACACTCCGCGGCCGGCCGCCGGCGGGAGCAACGACGCGCCGCCGCCCGGGCAGCAGTAGAAGAATAGTATTAGAGCGTTTTTTTTCTTATTTTTTTTGGGTGAGAGCTGAATGCGTCATGATGAGTGGGTTTTGGGTACCCTGTAAGCGTACGCGCCAATAAATCGATCGGCATAACAGGAGTATAATCTACTGCTGCCGTCAACAAACTTGGGTTCGTGTTTTTTTTTTTTAATTTTGAAGCCGAGACTCCCTCTGCGATATCATGACTGAATTGAAGTTTGGAGTTTTAGGCTCTTTGTTGGACCCCATTATTTGCTCCATATATTTATCATCGAATTGTTGCCCAACCCTAACCTTGGCAGTGAATCGCAGCCCATGCATAATGACTGAATTGAAGTTTGAAAACTGAATTGATGGTCATAAAGACAAATGAATCTTTATATCAGTTGCGGGGAGCTTAATTTGCCAAGTGGTGGCGACTATAGCAATCGAGTTTTTTCGGTTGAAGCCCCACAATATGTAAGTATTTTGAGCCCTAAATATTTGGAGTGATCATTTTATATCATCTTATATTTGGAGCCCTAAATATGTTTTTTCCTTCATTTAATATCAATTTATCCTTTATTTCTTAATATATAATGTATTTGAAGTGACCATTTTATCCTTCCCTAGTTCTAATACTATTCTCCCTCGTTGTCTTGTCTCTCCTGCCGGACTTGACCCTTGGATGCGGCGGCCAAGCTACCCAGCAGGCGCACGTGAGCAGGTGCACGCGGCTGATGGCTTGCGCGCCATGAGCGAGCGTGGCAAGCTGGCTAGCGGCGCGGCAGGCAGAGCGCACGCGGCACCGTCTGGCACATCCTCCGCATGGATTGATCGATCAGTCAAGCCCTTTCAAATAAGCCCATTTCCACAAGTCTGCCATGCCCATTGTTTCATTCCCTTGTTTTCCCAGCAATCAATGGCCAACTTACAGCGACGTCCAGGTCATCTAGCTCACGACAAAGATCCTATTCCTATATGCTACTCCCTCCAACCCATAATCTGTTTAATATTAAATTATAATACAATAAATAAGAAAATAAAATATCTTCATTATTTTTTTAATAATTAATTCATGCACCATAATTTTACGTGCATGCAGCTATATGCATCACTTAGAACTGTTAATTTTTTTTAAAAAACAAGAAATTAATCTAAACATAAGAAACTAATAATTAGTCTAATACTTATATAAAAAATGTTATAAAATTTTTTATTTTTATAATATAAAAAAATTATGAGATAGAGGGAGCATTTATAATGACTGGCAAGAACGGCACCGATCCGTCGGACGCCATGCATGGCGCCTTCTTCTCCAAGCAGCCAAGCAGGTCGAGCCGCGCAAACTGGCCAAGAGAGAGAGAAGCTGGCTCTGTCCATCGAGCTCAAGCTCTCCGCGTCCAGCGAGACGTTCGCCGTGTTGGACCACAGGCCGGTGGATCGGATGGTAGAGAGCGAAGATGGGATTGAACCGGGTGCACGTGCACCAAGCGGTTGGCGTCGTCGAGCTGTGTTTTGCGTTAGGGGAAGGTAGGGGTAAAATGGATAGTCATGCCTCAGATATTAAAAAATAAAAGAAAACTTATAAAATCAAGGAGAAAACGTATTTAAGGGTTCTAAATAAAAATCACCTGAATTGATTGGAGGGTAAGGATAAAAAACTTACGTATCGATGGGCTTCAACAGAAAAAACTCATAATAATCCAGGTAGGAGACGTTGTTTTGCTGTGCCACGCGGGCATGGACCGCTGCATCTATCATCGTACGTTGTAATTTCAGGAGGATACATATATCTATCAGAGAACTTTTACGACAGCCACTATATTCCGTAGTATTTTCGTATCATGGAGGGGTGTGTTGTGTCTGTCCATCCGCACTGCAGCTGACAACCTCTCCTCCGTCTCCGTGGCACGATTCGATCAAAGATGATTACTGCCCGATTATCCGTATTAGGACAGAAAATTATGGAGATAAATGCTGGCACGTCGTCTGCTGCCTTTTGGACGCTTTGGATCGGTGCTGTTCTGCTATGGATAGCATACACAAGCTGTAAACCATGTTTTAGCTATGGCTTTTATTTGTATCTTCTCTCCAAATCAAAATTAGAAAGAGAGGAGCTAGAGAAAGGCTGATTATTGTGGTTGAGCTCAGACTTACCCTTTCGTTCGGTGCAGAGACAGTAAAAATCAATTAAGTGTTTAGGTTCACGTCCATTTTATTAATATGCACATGTGAGGGCTTTTATTAAAATAACAATTTTAAGAAGAAAAAGATGAAGAAATAAACGATCCATATATTCATCAACACATTTAATTAGTGGTTAGAGCGGCAGAAGAGTGTAGCCAGTTGTTCAAATCAGCTATTAGTTTGGTACGATGTGCCTAGTTTATTAGCACGAAGAATATCTTTTATTCATGCATTTCGCTTTCTTGAGGGAACAACCCATCTGTGAAACAATAATCAAAACATAGCACACAAAGTAACATCAATTAGGGTGCCAAGAACACACTCCACCTGTTTTTTTGGAAAAAAATGTTGTTAGGACAACAATTTAAAAATGAAAGAAATATATAATAATTTTTGCTGATTAAATGTATTCTATTGAAAATTTGTTTATTCATCGAAGAAATAGAAACCAATGTCTTCTTTTACAGAAAAGACATGCTTTGGATCGGTTCTAACTAAAGACATTCTCACACCAAGCACAAACCATATTTGCTACTCTAAATCTTCTCCAAGACGCGCCCGAGAGGTTGGAATTAAAGTTCTTGATTTTCTATTGGAAATTGGGTGTCATTTTCCTCTGAGGCTTTTGCTTCGAATTGAAGAGTATTATTTGCTGCTGCTTTGCTGAAACCAATGAAAGGAGAAATAGGGCGGAAGACAAACAAAGTTGGAATAATATTAATTGGACAACGCTGGTTCTTTTGCATCCCTGAGGAACGTTGTGGTTTCTGTTTGTTTATTGTCAGCTTATTACAATAGACGGATGTTTGTCAAATTAGCTTTGTTGGTTGCAGTTTCATATTACTAAATTAGCATTATTAAAAGAATATCTTTCTCATATATTTCTTTTCGTCCCAACTAACTAGTGTAACTACACTGCTCTTGAGACGCATTTCATATATATATATATATATATATATATATATATATATATATATATATATATATATATATATATATATACTTCTAATATCGTCTGTCTCCATCTTTCGGCTCACTGGAATACTGTAGGACCACAACAATAAACGTGTTGTGTCTTTTAATCGTGCCAAACAATACATACTAATTACAATAAGACCTGCCGCAGATATAAAGTCCGTAACCGAGTCAAACTCATCTTCCTCCTCGAATCTGCCTCAAATACCCGCGCCGATAACGAGCCCCCACGACCTGAGGACCCGTACGTCGCCGAGCGTCCAAGAATCAACGAGCGACGCCACATCATCGTTGGAGCCGCGCTGCCGCCGAGGTCACTGGCGCCGCCGTCCGCAAAGGGGCGGCCTAGGACCCGCGAGTTGCGCCGCCACCACTGCCGTTTGTCGCGTCGAGCCTCCACGTCTCGAGTACCCGCGTCGCATCGCCATCGAAGCTGCACTGAATCGCTGTCGGATCCGTATCACCGCCGAGGACCCGGACGCCGCCGGCCGGGTAGGAGCCGTGCCATCGCCAAGGACCCGCGCTGCCACCAAGGACTCGGACGCCGCCGTCTGCCGAGGAGCTGCCGTAACGGAGCCGCTCTGCCATCGTCCGTCGCGGGGCCAAGAGTCTTCGAGGAGCCGCGAGACGCGCCGCCGTTGTCCGTCGAACTCATCCTCGACGAGCTGCAGCGGCGCTGCGCCTCGGTTCGAGGTAGCGGGCTTCATCTGGCTTTAGTTACGGCGGCGTGTCACCACGGCTCGCGTGTGGCTGCGGCTCGGGGGCACGCGCCATGCTTGGAAGGTGCTTGTCTCTGGTCGTCGCGTACGGCTTCATGTGGTGGTGCCATTGCACGCTTCTTCCTCTTTCTCCAACGACAGGAGCCACATCTACTTCCTCGTCTCAGTGGACTAGCGTGCGCGGATGAAGCCCGCGGTCCCTGACCGTACCTGGGCAACTGCATGTCCCCGGCAAACGCCAAGGCGCCCAGAGACGAGATCCTCGGCGGTGTGTGCGGCTGAGCGGCCTTCGATTCCTTGGCTATGGTGCTCCACCACTGCCCTTCGATGATCTTGCTTGACAAGTACCACCACATTTAGCATATTATGATAAATCTCGCGGTAGTAGCTTCTGAGAAAATGGCTGGGTAGCAAATGCTTTTCTTTGTGTCTTAGTATTTGATTTGACTTTTCCTAGCATTAGTTACGCAGTGATGTCACATGCTTTCCTTTGTGTCTTGAGACAATTGTTTCATTTAGCAGATTCAGATAAATATATGGTTTGTGATGAACCTATGACTTTTTTTTTTGAAAAGTGAGAACCATATTACTTATTTTAGAGTACTCGTAAATTTCAGTACTGAATAATTCTAGAGATAGAGTTGATAAATTTTTCACTTTTGTTCTACATTGGCTTCCTTTGGTTACTTCTATACTGTTGGCTGTCCATATCCATTTTTGTCCATCATTTCAGGTGAAAAGGGATTTGTGCCTTATCATCCCTGGTTTCATGATTCACTCCATGTAAAAATTATTTTCCTTCATTACATTATATGTTTACTAAACATTGTTGTCCTTTACGGTGTCATTTTTCCAATAACAGAGGCAGGTCACATTTAACATCAGGATGGTAAGCTGTATATGTTGTTCAAGCTTATTGAAAGATTGGATGTTTTCTATTTGCCTTACGAATGTGTAGTTCTTTATGAATGTAAATGATTTTTCCTGCAGGTTGTTGATTACGGGGGAATCGTGAGACTGACTTGATTGGAGAATATGATAAAGTTCTATCCAGTTTCATATTGTTTCAATGCTTCAGTAAGATCATTATTCCTGTTCTTTCTATTCGTTCCTTTAGATGATTTGTACATTGCAGAAAAATTGTGTTTGACTGCTTTTTTAAAAAAATTCCAGTAAAGCATAGTGTTCAAGTATAATAATTAGTTAAATATATAATCCAGCTGATTTCCAATCTTATATCATACTAACATTATAATCCGTCATAACAACTTTGCTTCTTTTTTCATCCTGTTATGGACATCAGAAAAATGGTTGCATTACATAATACCATGATATCATTATATGTATTGCTTTGCTATAATCTTCATTGGCTTTTATATATCTTGAGTATACCGTTATAATTGATTAAACATTGCAAAACTTTTGCTTCATTAATATTTTGTGTAAAGGACTTAATCTCTTTTGTAGATGTAAAAAGCAAAATCTTTAGTTTATAAACTGCAGAAAATTGAAATTGCTTGTGATGGTATGTGTCAATTTGATTACCTAAATTTTTAGACGACATCCCCACTTTCTGAAGATAGGAGTATTGTTTTCTAGATTGGGCATATGTTGGATTTCCATCCAGGCTTGAGACTGGTTTCTTTTTTTGTTGGTTAAAAGTGATGTCAGCCGCTAATAATCAACGAATATTTGTGATCCAATTAGGATGTTTGTCGTGTCATATTTTAACAAACAACATCAGTCAACACTCTTGCAAACAATCTTAGTCAGCGCATGGTGTTTCAAGGATTATTTTGTGATGTTGTACAAATAAAGATTTTGTTTTTCAATTCGCTGATGCTGTACAAATGAAGATTTTTTTTTTCTAAAGGCGCATGGTGTTTCAAGCATTATTTTGGAGTATTGTCTTTTCTGCAGCAAAAATATTAAAGCATTTTACATTGCCAACCTTCCCAGGAAGTTGCAGTTTTGTCTTACATAGTTCTCTGCTCATCAATAGGTCAAGGATAGAAATGTAAATAGTTCACGATTGATTATCAGAATATGTAGTTAATGTCTTATTGACTCCATGTATTCAGCACATATGCTTTCACATTCAATTCTCAATAAAGAAAGAGAGTTTTATTAAAAATTTTGATCCTATAGCAACATCCATGTTAATGCCTATGTTATATCAGAATCTTATTATACTGGAATACCTATTATTTTCTGTTGCTAATTGCTATGGCATTAGCGTATACTGGCATTATCCATTGTGTGCCACTGAAAAATAAAATCCTCAGATGAGCTATTATCATTCTTATATTATTACGATGTGTTGAATGATCACGTTTGTTTTTTTTCAACCCGTAGCAACATACGAACATATAACTAGTATATATAATAAGGACACACGGTATATAATAAAACTAGAGTCTCACATCGTCAAACATTACAATTCTACATCTCATTACCTTATTCACAAAAACAAATGTAATTCATTATTCTAATAATAACTTTTTTAGGGTTATCCTAAATAATAAATTTGTTATAATATATATTCGGGATAAATCCCAGTATGACATTGTAATTTTACACAAACCTTTATTTGACATTGCAAACACAAGAATCTTTATATGACATTGAGTTACAATTTTAATCCCTTCTATGACATTAACGTTATAGTTTAAATAAAGAAAATTAAGAAAACAATACTTATGAATCCAAAAAAAATCTCAAACTTTTTTTGGTTGTGCGAGAAATTATATTCTACAACTTTGCTTTTTGGTTTGAGTTCAGATTTGAAAAATATTTCGATTTAAAATTATGATATTTTAGATCTACCATAATAGATTTAGAATTATTTAAAATATTACGTTTTGAAATAAATTGTAACACTTGGTCGAACTATTTCTTTTAGAACCCTGAGCACACTAAAATTATGTACACTATTTTTTTTTCTAATATGTGAATATTTTAATAATTTGAATTCAAGTCAAATTTGAACATTCACAAATTTTATAGCAACACATAGTGACCATAATCTTACATTGACCATTAACCTCACAGAAAGATGTGAATCAAGTTTTACAATTTATGTCAAAGTATAACTATTTTAAATAATTGAAAAATATGGTTATGGTAGATTTCATTCTCTAAATTTTAAATCAAAATTATTTCAGAATTTGAACTCGGATCAAAAATAAAAGTTGTTGAAAATAGTTTCCCCTACCAGCACAAAATTGTAGTCTTTTTTAGATTCTAGAAGTACTGTTTTTTTAATTTTCTTATTTAAATTATATGTTTAATGTCATAGAAGGGATTAAACTTGTAACTAGATGTCATATAAGGGATTTTCGTGTTTGGAGTGTCAAATAAGGGTTTGTGTAAAATTACAATATCATACAAGGGTTTATCCCCCAGCAAAAAGGGGAAAGTTCAACTATTTTGAAGACTGTATATTCTTTGTTTTGCGTGGATTTGTATTCATATCTTGACATGAATAAGACTGCAATAGAGTCTATTGGAATCAGGACTCCCAAATCAACTAGGAATAAATATCTTGGTTTGGCGTCACCATCGTTCTATGTGTGAAATACAAAGGAAGCACTATCTATCATTTTGGATTTCGAAGCAGCCGACACCTTCTCATATGATATTTCCTTTCTCCAATTGGATCACAACATCGTGACCTTAACTTTCTCCAAAGTCAGTACAACAAGAAAAAGATTGCAAGGGGTTGCTTAAGCCACAAACAACATCATAAGCATGTTTCCTACAAAAAGAGAGGAAATATCATCATTTTTTTATAATAGGAAATAAGTTTCAATATTTCAGCCTCTACATCGATCGATGCATATAGCCGTCAATGATAGATATGTATGGCTGTCAATTATTGATATTAAGATTTCTTTGTGGAAACTTTGGCCTATAGCTCTGTTGTTTTGCCTTGAAATTTTGCAGAGGTCTAATGCAACTGAATAGAAAAATATCATTAGTGCATTATTGGTGCATGGACAACCGTTGAAATAATAGAGAAAAAAAATCTATTTTTTAAAAAACTCAGTATATTTTAGGATTCAACTTCGACCTTTAGACACTACTGTATAATATTACTCTGAAGGCTGAATACATTATGTATAGGCCCGTTCATTGGCAGAAACTAAAAGAGTTATTCAGTTTAATATGAGCTTTCTGCATTAGTATTTTAAGATTAGAGACGATATCAAGCCAAACCGTCCTACTGGCAGACAATGAAATAAAAAGAGCTATCTTCAATACTAAGATGTTTAGATTTAATACTCATCTTTGAAACGTTCTTTTCTCAGAATATTCTAAAGATTACCCGTATGCCGACAGTGTAAGCGATCACTATCGCAAAGGATCGAAGCACGGGTCCTATTACCGTTCAATAACTATCTGAGCTTCATGCCACTTGGTCCCCTGGCCGGTTGGCATGTAGACCGGGCACTTGTGGTGCTAGTTAATCGACCGATTTTTTTTCGATTAAATTTTGTTCTTAAAATGGTATCAAAATCCAAACCTTTGGTGTTATTTTCTTGTGCTGCTAGTCTATGTTAAATGTTATTAAATAGCATAGTGGGGTATTTTCAGAATGTTTGGTAAAAAAATTAAGGTAGGCGACCTTTAATATGTAGCCGAAAATAATAAAATTTCGTACACTTGGTGTTTGTTGTCCAATATATAATACCGTGCAGAAAATTGTACCATACTCATCATATTAGTTAATATATTAATTATTAGTACAGGTGAAGCCACATACTACAATATAATGCACGACTTGCGCAGTTCTATGCCTCAACATTCTTGCACCACTTCTTCTGAAAAAAAAGACGTGTTCAGTGAAAAGAGAAGGGCAGAACAATGTTCGTGATATACTACTGATGTCAGATGTGTATGATTTGTGGACTTTGTTGTGCTACGTACGTCGTCACAACATAATCCAGATATAAACCCGTTGAAGAAAAGATCCATCTAATTTTTTGACTAACCTGCACATAGCAACTATTATGCACATCGATCGGTACGATTTTTTATCTCCAGCGTCCATTAACTTGTCCGCCTATAAAAACGCGGCATCGTGCCCAGGATCCAATTCATCAGGCTATCAACGACCACACCAGCCAACCGCATCATCCCTTCCAGCTGTCACTCTCTCAGCTCTCGATCGATCGATCGATCCCATGGCGGAGGAGAAGCACCACCACTTTTTCCACCACCACAAGAAGGACGAGGAGGAGCAGCTGCAGCCCGCCGCCGGCGAGTACGGCGCCACCGAGTACTCGGAGACCACCACCGTGACTGAGGTGGTGTCCACCGGCGAGGAGGGCGTGTACGAGACGTACAAGGAGGAGAAGGAGCACAAGCACAGGCAGCACCTCGGCGAGGCCGGCGTCATCGCCGCCGGTGCCTTCGCGCTCGTAAGAAGCTAGCCGTCGTCCTTATGTTCATGTGAATGAGCTTAATTAATTACGCATGGATTTATTGTTATATACTTATATGTGATGTGCAGTACGAGAAGCACGAGGCGAAGAAGGACCCGGAGCACGCGCACAGGCACAAGATCGAGGAGGAAGTGGCGGCAGCGGCCGCCGTGGGCTCCGGCGGCTTCGCGTTCCACGAGCACCACGAGAAGAAGCAGGACCACAAGGACGCCGAGGCGGAGGTTGGCGGCGGCGAGAAGAAGCACCACCTCTTCGGCTGATCGATCCACAACCGCGTGCTGTGCACAGCGCATGGCTCTACGTACACAACCATTATTACAAGTACAAGCAAGTACGCAGCATCTGAATTTGTACGTGTTCGTGGATGATGTGTGTGACTGAGAGGTGATCCGTGGCTCGTGTACATTGCGTGAGACTGCATGTTTTCAAAATAACGGAGGAGCCTCTGTGTGTGTGTGTGTGTGTGTCCGTGTGGCTCCGGCCTGAAGAAGAATGCACCGTGTGTACTGTTTACGTGTGTATGTGTACAAGTATACTTTGTATACGTATGGAATTTGTGTAATCTGTGTATTATTATGTATATGTGTACCGTGCACTAACTACGTGAGTCCTTCTCTAATTAAATTGTCTGTATTTTTTGTTTCGGGAGATAAAACATGGAACCACGTCATGGGCGGATTATGTTTCTGATGTTTTTGTTTGTTGAAATTTTGGATCGCAAGCTGCTTTCGTAGCTCAGTTGGTTAGAGCATCGCTTTAGTAAGAGGGAGGTCCTGAGTTCAACTCTCAACGAAAGCATCTCTTGCTTTCCTATTTTAATTTTATGTTTTAGTTAAATCAATCTAGTTCTAAGAAAGGCAGCACCATGTATGGAACCGAGAGCATCAGACAAACGCATTATTTAGTTATTATCAACTCGCAAAAAAATAGTTATTATCAGAAAAAGCTAGAATCTTAGAACGTAGAAGATGCATCATGTTCAGAGTGACATCGTGGCACGCCACGGTAGATGCTCTGCTGACATCACCAGTTGTTGATGCTTTAGTTCACTGATACCACCTTCAATCCTTCACTTCGTCTTGTAGTACAAACTTCGGTGCTTTTTTATACAGTTCTAACTGATGATTACTTTTTCTTTTAGCACAAACTGAAAAAAGCAAAGGACCCATAAACTGCCGCACTACCGCATGAAGCCCAACTTGTTCGATTCGGGCCAATACAGAATCTTTTTTTTTTAGCTCACAGACAGCAGGCCGAAAACGAAGAATTGTTTCACATTTTTCTTAGGAAAAACCAAAAAAGAGAGTGTAGTTTCAGAATGGAAAAAGATGCGTCCAGAACGACGGCGCACGTACGGCGTGCAGTGACGTACGTCATAGCTTAGATTAGCGTAGCGTACGATACTAGGTTCCGCTCGAAATTAACCTCAAGTAGTCAAGAAAAGCATGCAGCAGAAAATCATTTTTCCTTTCTTCGTGTTCCCAGGATACCTCCTACATCTATTATACGTACGTGGTCTGCACGTATCATGCATCCCAATTCATGTTTATACAAATGGACAGAAGCTACTTCTTCTAATATTAATGCAAGTTCCGAGCATCCACACATCAATCGGCCCAAAACTAGATGCTATTATGTAATCCAAATCGATCTGCACGGCTGCACCAAGATACATATATATATATATATATATATATATATATATATATATATATATATATATATATATATATAGCACGAGATCAACACAGTACTCAGTTCTTAACACGCGCCATACTACCAATTAAGCATACCGATCGAGGTCTATCGCGATGGCTTGTCTCTCTGGCTCATCATCATCACGGCTTCTGCTGGCGCTTCTCGCCACCACCATGGCCGCGTCCTTCTTGCATGCCGAGCAGGCGGCTGTTCTGGCAACCCGCGCCGGCGGCGGCGACGAAAGCGGGAACCCGACCGCGGGGTTCACGAGGGTGGAGCTGACCGACGGCGACTTCGTGGTGCAGAGCCCGTACAACGTGCCGGAGAGCCAGCGGTTTCGGTACCGCGACGGCGTGCGGACGTTCTGGGTGTACAAGACCGACAAGCCCTTCAACACCAAAACACACACCAATCCACGCTCCGAAGTCATGATCAGGGTAATAATCAGTACGTCATGACGATGAACTGTCACTAATTAGTTTCTCAAACGAATTACAAGTAATTAATATAATTCCATTGAGAGAACTCTCGCCGGCATGGAATATGGCATGGCAGGGCCACGAGTACTCGTCGGGGGTGTGGCAGTTCGAGGGCTACGGGTACGTTCCCTCCGGCACGTCGGGCACCTCGGTGATGCAGATCCACAACGAGGAGGGCGCGGCGCACGCGACGGTGCTCATGCTGCACGTCTACGACGGCGTGCTCCGCTTCTACGACGGTGCCGCCGTCGAGCCGGACATCTACGACCGCTGGTTCCGGCTCAACGTGGTGCACGACACGGCCGCGTCGACGGTCGCCGTGTTCGTCGACGGCGAGGAGCGGTACCGCGCCCGCGTCATCCCCAGCAACTCCTACTACTTCAAGTTCGGGGTGTACATGCAGCACCAGGACGTGTCCGCGCGCATGGAGTCGAGGTGGAGGAACGTCACCGTCTACACCAAGCACTAGCTACATATAGTTACCACCTACCTGCATGCTTGACACCTTAATTGCTTTTACTACATCCTCGCCGCTTGTATATACATAGTATAATATTATTATTACGACACGAGAGTTGAATAAAAGATGATATTTAAGCACTAGTAGTATCATCTCTCTATAGCTAGCTACTTAGTACATACCGTCTGTTTGTTATTACATCTTGTCTTTTGTATATATCTTTTTTTTTAGTATCTTTCGTATATTCTAAAGTTGAATTGTAAAGGAATTGGAGCCACTACATTATTTTGGACTATGTGGAATCATATGGTACTGCCAAGTGTCTTCGACCTATGTGGACTCATGTGACGCTGCCAAGTGTTGTTGCCTCATTCGTCAAAAAGAAATTATTTTTTTTTTCAATTTGAGTGAAAGAAGGTGATTAGCCATGTGAATTGTTGAATTTGAGTGAAAGAGATCTTTTACCGTAATTGTGAGGGTCCATTTAGAATGGTTGGGTTATTTTAAAAGAGATGATTACGGGAGTAAAGATAGAGATAGAGATTATATATTATAAAATATATTACTAATTATTAGTGCAATCTCTCAATGAAATGATCCGCTCACAAAAATTTACTATAAATTATGATAAAATGATATTTCTTTAATATATTTTGTCACTATTATTAGTGTATTTTTTTCCCGTCATGATAAGTTTCTCACTAAAAACTGCGTAATAGTAGCATAATATATTTTATCACAAAAAAATACAAATAGCGGCAAAATAATATCTGGCCACTATATTTTGTCACTATTAATGTCTTGGTGTGATGATATTGTGTTTTATCACTTAAACAATTTTAGTACTGGTACAGTAATATTTCATTACTATGTTTTGTCACTATTAATGTCTTTTGTGATGATGTAGTGGTTTCTCACTACAGGCACCTTAATAGCAGCAAAAAAAAAAAAATTTGTCACAGCTAACATGATAATTTGTGGCAAAATAAAAATTCGTCACTAGTTTTTCCCATAAAAGCTATGATCTCTTGTCGTGTGGGGACCCACATCTACTGAGAGAAACATTCATAAATGATCAAAATAGGCCTGACCTAACCAAACTTGGAACTGAACTTGACATGGGTAACCTGACCCGGCCCGCCTGCACGCAGCCTCTCCTGCTCGCCGCCTAGTAAGGGTGGGCGCGGTTAACCGCAAGTGCGGTTAATCGACTGAACCGAATCGAACCGAAATACGTGGTTAACTAAATTTTTATTTTAATTTTGGTTTTCATTTTTGTCTATTACGGTTAATCAAATTTTATTCGGTTTTTATCTTGATTAATCAAACAAACCGAATTAATCAAATTAGCTCTATTTAACCAGCCATCTAATAAATTTTATAGTAAAATGAGTCATTTGTGACGTATAAATAACTAAATTGAGTTAAAGACGGTGGTATGGATGAGGCATGGACAGCGGGAGGCGCGAGGAGAAGTTGCACGCTTCCGACAATATGACGACGAGGCGATATGAAGCCAAACTACATCAACTACAACTAAACTTCGATATTGCGGTTAATGCGGTTAACCGCAAAACCGAATTGAATTAACCGTTAACCGAATTGTGCGGTTATGAGTATTTTCTGATCATGTTCGGTTGTTAGTTCTCATTAATCGAAATTTTTCTTAACGCATTAACCGAACCGATTTAACGGTATTAACCGAATGACCGGACCTACCGCCTAGCGCACCGCCTGCGCGCCTGCCAGCCTGCTAAACCATACTATTAGATGTCGTAAAGACAAAAGAGTCTTTTTGCATGGGTGAAGTGGGTTTCCATGTCCCTCAGCCGAAACTGCGATTGAGTGGTGTCCCACATCTGAAATCGCGATGAATTGTGTCTCCCATCCAAAAAACCTATTTGTAATTAGCGGTTACTAAAACACCTTTAATTATATGTTGTTTATTTTGTTTGTTTAAATGCATTTTGAATAACATGCTTTAACATGTAATGATCTCAAGTCACTATAAAAGGAACTAAGTTGGGTTGCTTCTAATTCAGTTTCAGAGCGAGTCTCTCCGGTACAAAATATATTTTTCTTGTAGGTGTGTGTGTCATATTCAAGATTGTGTGGCATCCTATATCAGTGCATCGGAGCACGACGAGAAAAAGCACATACCAGCGCAATGTAAAACTCTATAGAAGGATTCGATTGCTATGGAAAGTCATTTGTATTGTTCATCTAACGGATCCGCATTGGCTAAGTCCTTATCGTTCATGCTATGTTGTACTAATTATAGTTGCCTCTTTTGGATGGCAACAATACCGCATGTAGTAAAAATGGCAAATAATCTTTATATTAAATTGTCTCACAATGATGTTGATTATTGGTTGTATGGCTGTATATTATTTTCCAAAGCAGAGCTCACGCTCTGAAATTTCATTATTTAGCAGCAACGAAATTACTTGAGTTTTAGAGATAGCACTTTAGGTCCTTTTACAAAACAACAACGACGATCAACCTAAAACAAAGGTCACAAAATTAAGGCAGTACAGACTTTGCTCTATCTGTCGCAAATAGAAATGTACCGAGCTAGTATTCGAAAGGACACAAAACATCATCATCCTCATCAACAACCAGTACTCCTTGAGACTTGTTTTTTTAGGCCAGCGCAATTGCGCGATATGGTTGTACATATGTTTTAAAGTTATTTACAATTTACTACAAAACAGCTTTTGGTATTGTGTATCAGATCATAAAAAAAAACATTTGGTACTTATGTATCTCAAAAGGCTATTTAGGTTTAGTAGTACTAAAAGCAATTAGTCCAACAATTGCAAGTTGTGAGTTGTGACCCCTTCTCCCGCTCTTCCTTAACGCCGCCGTAGCACGACGCCGCCCGCCCCGCTGAAGCGCCTGCACGCTGCACCGCGCCAGCGCCGCCTGCCACGCCACGCCAGTTCGTTCCGCTGTCACGCAAGCGCGCGTGCCGCGAAACCCGCCGCGGCGTCACCTCAGGCACGCAAGCTAGCTGCTGTGTGTGACGCTGCCCCGCTTGGCCGCTACACAGAGCTAGCCTTCTCCGCGCGTGCTCGTCTCGGCGCCGTCGTCAGCCTCGAGCCCTCTTGAGACTCGTCGCTCTCCATCGACGCCATCCGCCCTGCCACTGCCTGCCGCGCCCCCGTGCGGGCCCTGCTGCATGCCGCCAGCACGCGCGTGCCTCAAAGCGCGCTGCAAGCCAGAGCTCGCACGCCGCCATGAAAGGCACCCCCTGCCGTGTGCACGCCAAGCCGCCATGGCTTATAAGAACCGGTGCGCCATCTCCTCCTCTACCTCACAACGCTAACCACACAACCAGTCTGAGCACCAGAGGGGCACCAATTTCAGCTTCTCCCCAACTCAGCGAAAAGGCAAGCGTTTTCTTCACAGCTCTCTTTTGGCAGGTGGTATGGATGATCGTCCATATATGTACTTACTAATTAAGCTAGCTAGCACTGTTTTCTTCAATATGCAAATGAATGTGCTTTGTGATTAATTATGTCACTTCTTCCTAGCTAGTAGAAATGAAATCAAATGATGTCGTATACGTAAAGAAAAACTTTTGTTTTTTTCTCGAGCTTTCTCCTTCTGAAACTTCAAACTAGCTATTAAGTACCATTTTGACCGACGGTCATATTTTGTAGGCACCATGTCTTCCAAGAAAAAGGAAGTGATCTCACCTCGAGTTTCAGATGGGGAAGAAGAAGAGACAGGTTATTATATTAATTATTATAGTAGGGCAAGCAAAAATAATTAATTTTCTTTTGCGATGAGTATAATTAATTCTTTAACCAGCACTATTTTCATGACATGACACACGATACAAAGATCTGACAATATAGAAAATTGAAATTATACTATATGATACTACTCCTTACAGTTTTATTTTCGTAAAGTTAAATTAACAACTCTAGTTTTACCCCTCAAAAGAAAAGATTTTAATTAAGAAAAAATAAACAACATCCCTTTGTCCTAATGATGAGAAAATAAGTGTTTGGTTTACAGAGCTAATGGAGTCGAATCCAAAACAAAGGACACTTTTAAAGAGTGATTCTATGTGAGAGCACATGAGCAACTGTTTTTTTGAAAAAAAAAAAACTAGAAGAGTTGTTTTGGTTGGAGCTGAAAAATGTTTTTTCTTCCACTACCACGTGTGTATGCAACTTCTGCTCCTCTACTAATAAGTGTTGTTTTCTTTAAAGGGTGAGAGTTAGAGTTGTTCTTTTAGGAGATAGAACCCAACCAAAAAGACCCTTAGTTTGGCTGATTAGCTCCATTATTATTGAGTAGTCCTCATGCTTCCTAGATTTTGTATATGCTAACTTTTGACTGGAAATTATAGAATCCCTGGTGCCCTTCAACATAACTGATATCACACTTGAAGGCGAAGAGCGTGAACCTGTCAGCTCTCCGTCTACCGATACTCCTAAATCCCCCACTGTAGAAGAGGTGGAGGAGTTTGAGAAGAAGCAGAAGAAGAAGGCGGAGAAGGCGAAGAAACGGAAGAAGAAGAACAGGAAGAGGAAGAGCGGTGATGATGATGAATCAAGTGGGAGCTAATTTACCTGCAGTGCCTGATGTGGTCCTTGTGCTAATTAATTAGTATATATTAGCATGCATTTTCCATCACCTAAGTGCTTCGTGCACGCTCTGACCTCTTGTTGCAGTAATGAGCAGTGAGGCAGTGACTCTGATATGAAGTTCTGAACCTAAGAGTATCTATTGTTGTGTCACAGGACTATTGGAATGGGCTTGCAATAAAAACTCTCGTCCTTCCTTTTCAATTAATACACTGCATTCCGAATCGATGATTTTGGATTGCTGGAGTAAAACTTTAGACATATTATTAGATAGACATTTCAACTAGACTCCACTATTTTAAAAAGTCATAAAAATGAACTAAAACTGATATCCTAACAACTATAAATATATTTCAGAAGTAGAGGGGGTAATTAAAAAGAGGAAACCTAATGATTCCTCCGTTTTCTAATTTTCACTGTTAGGACAACAATTTTAGTCCAAAAATGAATTAAAGTTGCTATTCCAACGAGAACAATATAAAAATAGAGGTCATACTTATAAAGATTTAAATGGAACTAGATAATTTGGATTTTGATTTGTGGTTGTTGCTAAGCGGGAGCTTTATGCGATTCTTATAATGAACAGAGCAATGGAAATCGAATATGCATATATCTTTTCATGAAAACATTACCTATACATACATATTACTACTCTCGGCTTGACCATAAGCACAACAACAACAACAACACCAACAACAACAACCTTTTAATCCCAAGCAAGTCGGGGTAGGCTAGAGATGAAACTCCAAGTACCAACAAGAAACTCAGGGAAGGACCAAACCGAAAAAGAAAGAAAAAGGAAGCCGAGAAAAGACCAAATAGCCAAAAACAAGGAAAGGTGAAACAGCAAACAAAAAAGCCAATAAAAAGGTGAAAAAGAAGGAGGCAAATCAAGGTTCTGGCAATCCAAAAGAAGGAGGCAAATCAAGGTTCTGGCACATGGATTGCCGGTCTCCACAAACTCCTATCTAAGGCTAACTCACTATCGATATCCCACTCTTTCATGTCCCTCTTAACCGACTACTCCCAAGTCAAGTTTGGTTTTACTCTTCCTATCTTTAGATTAACCGGGCGCCTAATAATGCCACTGCGGACTGGTGCCTCTTCAGGTCTGTTGGATATGTCCAAACCATCTCAAGCGATGTTGCGTGAGCTCTCCGTAACTGGTGCTACTCCTAATCGCTCTCGTATGTCTTCGTTCCTGACACGGTCTCTTCTTGTGTGACCACAAATCCACCGTAACATACGCATCTCTGCCATGCTTAGTTGCTGGACATGTTTCCTTTTAGTAGGCCAACACTCAGCTCCATATAGCATAGCCGGTCAAATCACTGTCCTTGATGAGGTTAATGTACTTTGTTGAGACATAGGACACCAGAGACTTGACGCCACTTCAACCATCCGGCTTTAATTCTATGACTGACATCTTTATCCATATATCTATCCTTCTGCAATATTGATCCCAAATATCGAAAGGTGCCCTTCATGGGGACCACCTGACCGTCGAGTCTGACATCCCCTTCCCCTTCTTCGTGTGCAGTGGCACTGAAGTCACACTTCATGTACTCTATCTTAGATCTACTAAGCCTAAAACCTTTTGCTTCCAAAGTCTTCCTCCATAACTCTAACTTCTGGCTAACTCCCGCCCTAGTCTCATCCACTAGCACAACATCATCTGTAAAAAGCATACAACAAGGGACCTCTCCTTGGATGTCCCTTGTGATCTCATCCATCACTAGGGCAAAAAGATAAGGGCTCAAAGCAGACCCCTGGTGCAACCCTATAGTAATGGGGAAGGCATCCGTGTCTCCACCGCTTGTTCGGACACTTGTCACAACATTATTATACATATCCTTGATGAGGTTAATGTACTTTGTTGAGACTTTATGCCTATCCAAGGTCCACCGCATAACGTTTCTAGGCACTTTATCATATGCCTTCTCAAGGTCAATGAAGATCATATGCAGGTTTTTCTTTTGTTCCCTGTATCTTTACATGAATTGCCTTATTAAAGAAAATCGCCTACATAGTTGACATTCGCGGCATGAAGCCAAATTGGTTATTGGTGACATTTGTCAACCTCCTCAAGCGATGTTCAATAACCCTCTCCCAAAGTTTCATTGTATGGCTCATTAGCTTGATCCCTCGATAGTTAGTACAACTCTAAACATCTCCTTTGTTCTTGAAGATTGGTACTAAAATGCTCTGTCTCCACTCCTCGGGCATTTTGTTTGATCGGAAGATAAGGTTGAACAATCTAGTGTGCCAAACTATCGCTATGTCACCAAGACCTCTCCAAACTTCAATGGGTATACCATCTGAACCCAACGCCTTGCCTCCTTTCATCCTTTTCAAAGCTTTTTTGACCCCCACTTCTTGAATCCTCCTCACAAAGTGCACATTGGAGTCATCGGGAGAGGCTTCCAACTCCATAGAAGAGTTCCCGCTGTCTTCGTTAAAGAGTTTGTCAAAATACTCCCGTCATCTCTTCTTGATCTCTCCATCTGTGACTAACAGCTGCTCTGAATCGTCCTTAATGCACTTGACTTGGCCTAGATCGCGTGTCTTCCTCTCTGGCTTTTAGCTATCTTATAGATGTCCTTTTCTCCCTCCTTCGTGCCCAATCACTGGTATAAGCTATCATACATCCGGCCCTGTGCCTCGCTCACCACTTCGCACACTTCTTTGCCGCCTTGTATTGCTCTATATTCTCCGACTCCTATCTAGGTGTAGGCGCTGAAAACACTCCTTCTTCTCTTTGATAGCCTTTTGGACCTCCTCATTCCACCACCACGTGTCTTTAGCTTCGCGCTTGGCTCTTTAGTCACTCCAAATTCTTCCGCAGCCACTTTCTTAATGCACTTGGTCATCTCAACCACATGTTATTAGCATCATCTTCATCATGTCAAGGGCCCTCTTGGAGGACCCTATCCTTGAAAGTCCGAGCAGACTCTTCTTTAAGCTTCCACCAATTTGTCCTAGCCACTTTGACACGCTTGCTTCCTAAAGTGCGTACCTGAAAACGAAAGTCGGCTACCACAAGCTTATGCTGAGGTACTACACACTCTCCAGGTATCACCTTACAATTTAGCCAAGCGCGTCTATCCTCTTTCCTCGCTAGGATGAAATCAATTTGGCTACAATGGTGACCGCTGTTATAAGTTATGAGGTGAGAGGCTCTTTTCCTGAAGAACGTGTTCACTACCATTAGATCATAGGGCAAGGCAAAAGTTAAGATGCTCTCCCCCTCCTGGTTTCGGCTCCCGTATCCGAAGCCTCCATGTACCTCCTCAAAACCAACACTAGAAGAACCTACGTGGCCATTGAGATCTCCTCCTATAAAAAGCTTCTCACCAGCAGGCACACTACTGACTAGTGTGTCTAGATCCTTCCAGAACTGCCTCTTAACGCTTTTCTCAAGACCTATTTGTGGAGCATAGGCACTGATTACATTGAGGACCAAATCCCCAAGTAGCACCTTCACTAAAATGAGCCTATCTCCTTCTCTCTTGATATCTACCACACCCTCCTTGAGGCTTTTATCCATCACTATGCCTACTCCGTTTCTGTTCGCTTCAGTCCCCATATACCAGAGCTTGAAACCGGTATCTTCCGTCTCCTTCGCCTTACGCCCTGTCCACTTCGTCTCCTGAACGCAAAGTATATTTATACGCCTCCTTATCATCGCATCAAGTACCTCTCTAAGCTTACCTGTTAGCGACCCTACGTTCCATCTACCTATACGCAACCTACAAGGCTTGACTAGCTTCCTTACCCTTCGCACCCGTCGTTGGTGCGAAGACCCTTGCTCATTTTTCACCACATCCGGGCACCGATGTGACGCGCCACTAAGGACGCGACGACCCGATCCTTGCTCACTTGACACCGTGCCCAGATCACGACACGGCACGTCACGGGGGTGACGACCCAGCCCTTGCACATTTAACAACAAGCCCGGGTTTCGACATGGCGCGTCGCTAAGAGGGTTACGCCCCAACGGGATTCTTTTGGGTTTCATCTCCATAAGAGTAGCTAAGATTTTACGCTGGCTCGCAAAGCCTAACGCAACCCTCCTCCTTTACCAGGGCTTGGGACCTGCTATGTTGGAACACCAAAGACGCTCCACCATGGGCTTGACCATAAGCACAAACTAGATAATACCCGCGCGTTGCTGCGGGATTTCTATGAGGACGTCTAAGAATGATGTAACCACAAATTACATAAGTGGAATGTTGCACCATTTATATGATAATGATGCAGAGCGAAATGATGCGGAGCGAAAATAAATGAAATATAGTAGATGACAAATTTTGAAAAGTTGTAAAGTGTATATGCACCTCATTTTTTAGAGGTCTCTTATCTTCCTGCCTAGGAAGGTGAACATGCATGGCCGCACCTAATAAAAAAAATGTAATGATCGATTAGTGAGGAAAGTATATTTATAACATTTTTTTGTTGCTTGCACAGTAGTATGTAGGCCCCTAACATGACTCTTTGCAAGGAAGAGGCCAATTTAGTCATCGAAAGAAATTAAGATTAGAATTATCCTTCTGTTGTGCGGCCGACCATAGGTTGACTTGCAAGAATTAGCAATAGTATGATTTGCATTTTAGCCTTTTGAAAAAATAGCATATACTACCTTTTATAGAAATTAGCAGATACAATTAAACATAAAAGGGAATTGGTGAAGACATATGCATCCTTTGGTACCGATGGACCAAATGACGCTGATGAAGAGTGAAGAATAAGATATGGAAAAATTTGTGACCGTGATGGACCTTACAACACAAAGCAAACAAAAAATGATGGGATCCAGAGAAGAAAACTCGAATCTCACCTATTAGAACATTTCAATTTCAATGGAGAACCAAATCAAGGATTAGAAATGTGAGAAGATTTTGGTTGCCTCTACCGAGTGATTCCAAGCATACATTATAAAAGATTTATTTACTAGAGGGAGACAGTGGAGTGGAGCAATTTTGCCATGCCAATATATTTGGCAGAGGAATGTCTGGGCTTGAGTTGCATATATGTGCGTTGCGGAGGAGCTGAAAGGGCAATAACACCTTTAAAAAAGGACCTTGATTTACGAGTAGCAGCTGCAGTTTTCATGAAAATCAATGGAGGATAAAGATGAAACACAAACTAATGCGTTGTGCATGTTTGGAGTGCCTTTTATGTTATTGGATACCTCCACAATGATGGCAGTTTCTGAGTAATGGGGTGCGCTTCTTGCAACTGATGGTGCGGCAGTTTCTTTAGTGCTCAGGGTAATGAACGTGGCTAGTTAAATGAATGAATTATTAGTAACAGAGACGACATCATCCAACGGTTCAAATGAAAGCAACATGTTACATTTAACGGACAACAATTAAGGTGATGTGACTGCATGATGATTGAGAGAAATAGTCTTAGTAGGTTGTGTCTATAAAAGATATATAGATTAATCTCCCCTCGATGGGTATGCCGAGTGTGCGAATACTTTGAGTTTTGTACTTGACAGTGACAGCTTTGCTCTTTTGATGATCAATAGAGAATCCTTTTTTATTCGTAGTTTTACGTGAGAACCAAGAAGAATAGGGATTGTGATGTCCAGGACTAGAATCTTCAGTTCCATTTAGTTAGCTAGAGCTATGGGAAAAATTAGAATGACAAAAAACCGCACCAGCTCTAGCAATGCCGCATGGATTAGATAAACTGCCACATTGTCACCAGCTCTAGCAATGCCGCATGGATTATAGTCTCGCTCAATGGACTTCACTGTGGCTTCTTGCCCACAAGGTGAGACTAAGATCTGCAATAGGAAGAAAGGGGCAATATTTCATCACAAATTATTACACAGTTTAGATGCACTATTTTAAAACTACAACTATCTATGCTGTCACAGTTCAAAAGAATAAAGGAAAATAAGCTGTTAATCAGGCTAGTTGAAACCAGTTCCAAAAAAGAAAAAAAAATCCTTACCCTGATGCTAACCAATTAACTACGGGATTCACATAGCAATGTAAGGCCAGCAGTTCTTGTTCCCCAAACACTGATAAGTTGAAGTGTAAAATGATAACACTAACATATAGTAAATCCATAGAAGCATAGATGATTCACCCAGGTAAGTAAATTAACAGCTAACTATTCCTGTCTCTTGTCGTTTATTTATGACATGTGGAAACAGTCTTCAAAACTCAACTTCACCTTTACCATTTACATACATGTATGAAAAATTCACATTTCTGTAATTGGAAGGGTAGTCAGAATTGTTGTTTCTGTAATTGTAATGAAACAATTCAACATTTGTTGTTTGACTGTTATTATGTTAAGAATATTTGGTGGGTTGTGTCTGTGGCTGCTGGACTAAATACACCTTTCTCTGTTACCCATATGCTTTAAGATTGGCTCTCGTGGGCGAATCTAAGCAAAAATAAAATTATTCGTGTGGGAGCAACAACGTTATGTTGGGTCATTTGACGATGCAGAAATGATATTTGTTTCAAAGTAAACTATACATCATTTTTTGGCAGGCTATTTTCAAGGGACCGTATTGGCTGCGATATTGGGTGCTACTACAACCGGAAGAATCACGAGTGAAATTCAAGCAAATGAGCAATTCTTTTGCATCGATGCAGTTGTTTGTTAGCTATGGATGGATATTCAATATAGGTTGCTGCTGCCTTAGCTTTTATGTTTGCTCTTATGTAATAAAATTAAACCAGGTTGTGTGGTGCAGAGGTCGAAAACATTTGTTTCCTTTATTAAAAACTGTATGAGTAATCAAACAAATAAAATAAATAGGTTACAGATTTGAATTGCATCTCTAAACACAAAGGAATACAGGAAGCCAAAATATTTACGTATCTATATGATTCCTCCAGATAGCTCATATAGGAGCTCGTAACCTCTACGACCTCCTTACACAAGTATTCATCATAACGCAATGCCTATATGAAATAAGAGCCCGTTTGAATCAAAACTCTACGACCTCCTGATATAAGAATTCATCAAAACTCAAATCTTTCTTTGAGTGCCCAACAGCATCCGTCTTGTTGATTGCAACAACAAGATGTTCAACACATCGAAGCTTCTAATAAGCTGAGCATGCTCTTTGGTCTGGACAACACTTTTTCCTCCTTCACCACGCATGCCAGCTTCAAAATAACGAGTGGAAGCATCAACCACAAGTCTAGCTGCATCAGCTTGTGTTGCACCAGAACCAGATATCATATTCGGCACAAAATCTTTGTGGCCAGGCGAGTCAAGCAAAACTACATGACACTTCTTGGTTTCCAAATAAGGAAAATTTCTTGTATGACATTGCAATCACGGGCAGTTCCTTATTTGACATCGCAAAACTTAAAATACGTGATATGACACTACATTGTAAAATTTAATGCCTTCTCTATGACATCCACCTTGTAGTATCAATAAAGAGAATTAAAATGAGAAGTTTATGAAATAAAAAAAAATTCAAACCTTTTTATGGTGGCACATGAGATAATATTCTACACCTTATTGTAGAACTCTGAAGCAACCAAAGGTCAGAAGTCTCAACGATTTTTATGGATATCAAGAACCACATCACGAATTTCAAGTCATTCTCTGTGATCCATATTGGCCGCAAAGCTAATAGCGCTGCTCATATTTGTGCTAAGTATGCTACAGTGTCTGGAATCCAATTGTTTATGCTCCTTTCCCTCTCCTAGCTTTTTAGATTCCGGCTTGCAGCTTGAGGACTTCTTTGGGATCACATGAAACTTAAAGTAATCATGTAAAAATTTCACAGGAATTAGATTAATTTCATATAGGAAGCAGAAAAATTTCTTCCAATTCAAAAATGGTCTAATTGTAATCACCATAATTAATGAAGGAATGGAGCTGTTTTAAAAAGAATGGCAATGCCCAAAGAAAATGACGAGTTGGTATCATTTAAAAAAATGTGGAAACTAAAAATAGGGAGTTATTGGAGTAAATCAGTTTTTGCCCTCACATGATATTTGGCGACCTTCTAAACCATATATTGGAGAGTGCTTTTTATAAGTGGTTGTAGATGCTCGTATAGACGAGAGAATTCCTTATATGTCATTGAAAAATAATGTTATTCCTTATTTGTCATCAAAGATTTTGAACTTTCTTATATGCCATCGACCTTTCCACCAATGCCACATCTATCATTTAGACTTCTAATTACATTAAATGACACTTACAATGACGATTTTATCTCAAAAATATCATGTATGTTGCTTGAGAAAGATGGTTGCGTGCAAATTTTTCAAAAATAAAGGTGATATGCAGATTTTGTATTTCATGAAAAATGAGAAGAAAAATAATGCAAACAAGGATCATGTTGTTTCAGAACTCAAAATATATTGGATTTACAATGGTTAGTCTAACCAGGAAATATATGCGGTATGGTTATTTACAAAAACAAACATGTTATGACATAAACGTACAACAGTTGATGTAAATCTCAAATTTTAAAATTGATGACAAATAAGAAATAATCTTATTTTTTCAATGTCGTATAAGAAATTCTCTAACAATCCAATTAAAAGAAAAAGGTAAATGCTTCGTCCCGGTCACCCACGGCTGCCTTGCGCGGTAGGTAGGCAAAAGAGCTAGTAATTGATTTGCGTAGGACCCACCCAACAGTGAGGTTGAAGAGGTCTTGTGCGTAAAAAAAAAACACTGCCCTCCACCCCCTCCTGCCCGCGGGACATTTATGAAAAAGGGACTCTTCTAAATGTTAATTATTTTAATAGGACTCTTACCGGTTATCTTAATAAAATAGAAAATCGCTCAATTGTAGGACATTTTTACCCTACTTCTTCTTCCTCTCCTCTCCGCTCCACTCCTCCGCCAGCCATGAAGGTCGCTGGTGGAGCTTTGGTGCAGCAGGGCCGATGGAACTCCAGCGAAGCAGCCGGAAGAGCTCGGCCGCGGGCGAGCACTGCGAAGCATGGGAGCGACAGTGACGGGATAACTCCGGTGAGGTGGACGGAGGAGCTCAGGCGTGTATGAGCACGACGGACCATGGGCGCGACTGTGATTGGTCAAACTCCGGCGATGGGCGGAGGAGCTCAGGCACGGCCGAGCACGGCGGACCATGGGCGGGCGCACGCAGTGACCGGTCGAACTCCGGCGAGGCGATCGGAGGAGCTCGGGCGCCGGCGAGCGTTAGACCTGGCGTGGTGGCCGACTAGCCTCGCGTGCTAGCTAGGCGAGTGATGGAGCTTTAACGCCGTTGCCGAAGGTCTTCTCGTGCGGGACGAGCGTGAACCACGGTGGCTGGTGGAGTTCGCTCGCTTAGCCTGCTGCCTGCATCAGGCCATTAAGAGGTATATGTGAAGGAGAATGTGAAGGAGAGAGGGGATGAGAGGCAAAGAAGAATAAAAATGTCCTTAAAAAATACTTTGAAGTCCTAAATAATGAAGTGCTATATGAAAAAGTTATATTTTGTTAAGATCGTATTTTAGGGAGTTCTATTTTATTAAGGATATTGATAGGAGATTTATTTGAAGAATTGTCGTCGGTAAGGGTACTATTTTGAAAATGCGCCCCCCCCCCCCCCCCCCCCCCGGGGAGCCAAGCACGGTCTTTTTTTATCCCCTTTGTCTTCCTCGCGCCGCCGCGATCCGTACAGTTAACTCGCATCAAATCGAGCCGGCGAGTGCGAGGCTTGGACGGCGGCTATGGCGCTGGTCTCCAGCGGCGATCCGGATCTCCGAATCTACACGCGGGGTTTCTCGACTGAGTACCCGTCACGCGAGGAAGCGGCCGGCCACCGGTCGCGCCTGCTGGCCAAGATCCACAACGCCTACTGCAAGGCGCTGGAGCGGCTGACCACCAACAGCGAGGTCCTCGCCGGCGGTGGCTTCTGCTTCGGCCTCCTGGACCCATCCTCTAACATCATCGCCAACACCCTCATCCCCGGTACCGGCGAAGCGAAGATTGCGGACCTGGAGCACCGGTCACTGGAGGGGATGGTGACCTTCCTCACCCGTTTCTTCCCCTACCTCGCCGACTGCGAGGCCGTGCGCTATCTGCTTCTCGCCGACGCCGATCTCCTAGTCGCGACCCGCATCGTCGTCGTGGACCGCCGCATGAAGAGGTTCGGGTCCTCCCAGCGCGCCGTCGAGGAGGCGCTCAGGATGGCACTAAGTGCGCGGCGCTGGTCGCTGGCATCCGCACCCCGATCGCCTCGTCGGCGCCTGGCTCACCATCTCCAGCCGCCTCGACGACGTCGTCCGCCTCCTCGCCAAGGTGCATCGGCGCTCCCCCTCTTCCATTCTGGACCACCTCGCCGCGCTTCTTATTGCCTCTCCCAAGCCGACGACGGTCGACGACCACCACCATGGACAACTGCTGAAATCGTTGAACCTTGCCGCGTCTCGTCCCCCACGTCCCCGAAGTTTGCCGTACCAGAACACCAGCACACCCCTCAAGCGGGCGCTCCTGGACGCTATCCACGGATTTTACTTGCAGGCACTCGCCCGGCTGCCGACCGGTTCCCGCTATCAGATAAGCCTGCTCAAGGCCGGCCACTGCTACGGGCCACTTGATCCCGTCTCCAACATCCTGCTCAATACCATCTGGTACGACGCCGCTTGGCCGTCTACCATGAAGCTCGAGCAGGGGGGCATGGTCGGCACACTTGGCCTCCACCGGATTGAGACTCGCTCAATGTACGGTCTCGTCTCCTTCCTCTGCACCCGCTACCATGACCTCAGTTTCCATCAAGCGACACGCCGCCTGCTTGAGGCCGATGCTAACCTACTGCTCGCTGATCCCAACCTTGATGCTGATGCTGCCGCTGCAACCAAAGCTACTCTAAGATTAGAGGAACGAGTAAGAAGACTCCGGTCCCCTTGGGGCACAGCCACCAGCTTGCATCAGGTCTTGACAAGCAAGGTGAACAGAAAAGCTGAAGATCCGGCCTCCACTGTGATCAAAGCCTTCACGGCTGCCGCCACTGCGGCTGGCACCCCAACCCTGATGGTCAAGCAAAATTTTTGGCTTCATGTAACAAGTTGCTGGGTTTGACATAGCAGTGCTGCGGGGTGATGGTCAACTCTCCTCTCAAGATATTCAGCGACTGTCTAGTTGTTGTTATCTCCTAGATCACCCAATGAGAAGCCACCTGCGCTGTTACCGTTTCAAGATCTCCCGGTGGCCCTTAAAAACTTAGTGCGTACACATACAAAAGTCTCTAGAAAGGTCGAAGATGCACTGGTTACATATGCACCGACGCTTGGGGTATGGAATTTCTATCTAATAGTTACAAGTACTGATTTATCTCCTACGGGTGCTCATCGAATTGATTTGTCTCTGCTCACCTACAGGAACTAGAACTTCATGCTCTCTGTGGCTTCAACACTCATGTGTCTGGCCCTTGTACTGCCCAGAAATTGACACCTATCCTCCTGAAAAGTTTTATCACACTCATGTTAACTTTTTAGCACTCCCAAGGGCAGCCCTCATGGACCTCCAGTCCTCTTCTTTGCTGAAATTAGCAATGATGAAGAAAAAGTTCAGTTGTGTTGTCGCGTTTCGGTGCCACCACCATGTGCTGGTATGCCCCCTTGTCAAGATTGTCTATTTCTCGTTGCATATTGATTTGTGTTTCACTAATTGATGCGCACCTGTGCACCGTAATGTACATGCATGCTCTTGATTTGTGGTACATTCATGTATCTGTGAAAAGAAAGAAAGCATATACTGTTTTAGTTAACTACATTAATATCAGAACCGTAACGTCAATTCTGTTTTTCTAACTGTGAATATAGCTAAAATGTACAAAATTTACCCAATAGATGTATAGCGGTCTCTAAAAATTATGCATCTGTTTACATGCCTCTGAACTTGAACAACTTGGAAATTTTTGAGTTTATAACCTCTTAGTAAATTATACTGCATTTTACCCTGGATGTCTCACTTTTGTACTTTGCATGACAGAACGAGTCCGCTGCTTATATTGTGACTATTGGGGGATTAGGATTGTACATCCATCTGGAGAGAACTTCAGTGGGCTTAAAGAGGATTTTGAGAGTATGGTTTGTAAAAAAGATCCCTATGATGAGATTTTGATCCTTCGCTGATGCCACAGTACTACACACACAAAATTATTAATTATAGCAGGGGCATTGCAGAGGAGGTTGGAAGACTTGAAGAGGATGGTCTGTACTCTAAGAGCGATGGTTCTGAGAGCGATGACTATGATACTGACATGGATTACGCTACTGATGAGTATGAGTTAATCTGATGTAATCTCTGTCTATGGTAGGGTTTGTCGTAGCACATATCTATGACATATATTTGATTCTTCTTTGAACTTATTGCAGTTTCATTTACTACCATTTGACGAGTACCCCAAATTTGTAGTTGATGATATATTTGTTCCGTGGCACATCAAAGGTCATCATTTTGAATTAGCTAGAAGAGTGAGGGTTTCCAAACTCAGTACAAAGATTAGGGTTCACGATGGCAACGATGCCTGATCGGCTGATTGCTTTATCTGCTGTCCCGGCTGCGCTGGCTGCAATAGTAAACAGAGAATTACTGTAGCTTGAACTGAAACAGCAACATCTTAATAAGCACAGCCGATCAGGCCTGATGATGCAACAGAACCGAACGTCATGCTCAGAGATTACTGCAATTTGCTTAGTACAATCGGAGAGTCGTCAGCAAACAATGCCAATTGGAACCAAGTATATGAATAGATATAGAAAAGAGTTTCCAGAGCTCCGTAGGTACAGAAGAAGACAAACATCCGATATGTTGCTCAGTCCTTATTTATTTTCCTTTGTTGAGATATAAGTGGCCAATATCCCATGACGAGTTACAATGACAATAGGACTCCAGACCCACACGTTGATCAAGGTCAGGGTCGTAATCCTCTTGGATTGCATCTCTCGAGCATGTGTGCCAACATGTGTGTATCTCTCGAGCATGTGTGCCAACATGTCCAACGACACGTTCAATAGAAGAATTACTACCACGTTCTTCAGTGTACATATGCCGAAATCCCCTCCCACTTACAGTTGCAGCAGATAATGTCTCTCTGACCTTGAGCTTTCTGTTGACTTCCGCTTCAGCTTCATATCACCTGCTCCTCCTGTGATCTCCCCTTCTTTCTCAGCAGGATCATTCTGAATGTGAGCGCTTGTGTCAACAGCTGTGGACGATATTGACTTCCTTTGCTTCTACGAGAAATTCCAGCTTGAGCACTGCCAGCAATATTCTTGGCATTTTGCACAGTCTTCTGCTTCCGTTTACTACCAACAGCTCTCCATACCACCTTCCCACTTTCCTCAACCTCAGAAAGACACACTCCTCCTGTGACCTTCCTTCTTTCTCAGCTGGATCATTGTTACTTTGAGCACTCGTGTCAATAGCTGTGGACGACATTGACTTCCTTGCATTTCTATGAGAAATTCCAGCATGAGCAGTGGTAGCAATATTCTCAGCATTTGGTACAGTCTTCTGCTTCCGCTTACTATCAACAGCTCTCCGTACTACCTTCCCATCTTCCTCAGCCACAGAATGACCCACTCCTTCTGTGACCTCCCCTTCTATCTCAGCAGGATCATTCTGACTTTGAACGCACGCGTCAACAGCTGTGGACGAGATTGACTTCCTTGTGCTTCTACGAGACACTCCAACTTGAGCACCAGCAGCAATACGCTTAGGATTCTGATGGCTCTTCTGCGTCCTATCAACAATGTCTCTTACCATGTTCCTTGCTTCCTCAGCAAGATTACCATTGACCTCAATACTGCTTCCTGCATGCAAATTCTGTACATTTGTCCTGGACCACATCACTCGGGCATCTGCACCTATCTCTCCAGCCACACCTTCCCTGGAAGAAACAGTTTCAATGCGCTTCTGCTGAGAGCTCCTTCTAGTTACTTTTGCACCAACATGTGCCTCCTCAGTCTCCTCCTTTTCCATGAAAGAAAAGGTTACCTTCTTGAATACTGCTCCAGAACTGCCGCTTGTCGAAGCATCGCCTGACCCTTCAGGCATCCTTTACCCGCCATCACCTGAAACACCTTTTCTGCAGCAGCAGCAGAGGTGGCTGCCTATAAAATACAAGAAACCAAACTTAAAATAAGCATGAGGATCAGTACATAAGGTGCATATTTCGTTGTTTCACTAACGAAAACCGTAGCCTATTTATATAAGGTTTTGATTCATCTCCCAGGTGGTATCTGAAGTCTGGCGAAACTTGACAAAGCAGCCAATTTCTTCGATGCATCATGCACGATTGCACATTGCACCGGTTTCGCAATTCCAATTGTTCTTGATATAACAAAAGGAATTGTAGGGAACATGTTGATAGAGGAAAGGATGATACATACCAATAGCGACTAAAATACAGTATGTTTCATTTCTTGACTTCATGTAAACAACCCATACTTTTACAAATTGCCTGATTATTTTTATTATAAGATGGAGAAATCTAAAGTTTTCTGCTTTGTTAAGTCGATCATTTGGCGCTAATCATATTACGAACTCAGGATACTCCAGACCCCAAACAATAAGCGACACCTAAAGGCTCAGCAGTCACCACTAGGATTTCTTTCTACACAACATGTCGAAACATGCACACAAGAACATGCACGCGCAGCAGCCGTTGCTTAGGTGGAACATCCTGGTGCAGCATTTCAGCAAGCACTTGGCGGCGGTGCGGTGAGACAAAAGATTTTTTTTTTGTTTCTAACGGAGGAGTATGGGCGCGTGAGGATCCGTACCGAGAGCGCGCCGGCAAGGCTGGTAGCGAGGTCGGCCTTGGATCCGCGCGCGGCGAGGCCGTGTTCCACGCAGAATGCCTGCAGCTCCCGCCGCTTCATCCGCGCGAAGTCCATCCCCCGGACCGCACTCCCTCCCCGGTGGAGCGAGAGAGATCACCAGCGAGGCCTGGGTTCCAGTCCTGAAATGTCCACCGCAGGCGACGCCTAGGGATGAAAACGGATGGAAACATTGAAAAAACATTCATCCCATTTTTTAATATTTTTTGTCTGGAGAAGCGAAATGATATTTTTTCGCTCCGACTTTCCGTTTTCGTATATCCGACTATCCTGATTTCGTATTTAGACTATGACTTTTCCTTTTTTTCCGTCTGGACTAAATAAATATGAACAAAAATGAGATGGATGTTTTTTTTAATTATTTATGTCTGTTTTCATCCGAATATCTTTCATCCCTACTTATGATTAAGGATTGCTGCGTCGGCCCAAAAAAAAGGGGTGGTCACCCTCTACCAGTCCCTGCTGAAGCAGACCTCACGGTTGGCGCTCGAGAAGATCAAGCTCAAGTTCATTAATACCTCATCTAAGTTCGGGCACAGACGCTTTCAGACTACAGATGAGAAGTAGAAGTTCTACGGCAACCTCAAAGGTCTGAGCTGTTGTTACAAACCTCACCACATAGTGTTACTCAGTTTATTTTCTTTTCTCTTCTCAAAGTTTTGTGGGCAATTTTTTCCGGACCAGTTTATGTACTATGAACTGCTACAGTTACAGTTGTTTAATATGTTGAGAATTAAGAATTTTGAACCCGATACTATCAGTATTATTTCTGCTCGTTTCTCTCTTGGATCTGTACAGTCATTCATAATTCGTTTTCAATTTTTTTGACAAAGATGTTCATAATTCGTTTGTGTGTTTCACATTGATTGTCTGGCCACGCGTGTGATAAACTTTGCAGGACATTACCCGTTTTCCCTCGTGGGCCCACATGACAGCCTCATGGGCCGAAGTTAAGACATCCAGCCGCGACCCGCTACTGGCGAGAACAGGGGGAGCCAACCATGCCGCTCCTTTTACAAGCGCCGCCGGTATCGCTGCACTTCGCAGCGGCAGCCGCTTCCCGCCGAGCAACTGCTGCCGTGGCATCATCAGTCGTGAGGAGTTCTTTATCATCGTCGTCGTCCTCGGGTCCGTTTGACCCGGTCGCCTTCGAGGCCGAGCGCCTCCGCCTGGACGCCACGGCGCGGGCGGGCATGGCGTCGGCCGCAGCCGAGGCGGGGGCGGACCCGAGAGCGTGGAAGTGGGCGATACGGAAGCGAGTGTGGGACGCACTGGAGGCCGAGGGCGTAGCGCGCGACCCGCGCCCCGTTCACCACCGCATCCCCAACTTCGACGGCGCCGCCGCCGCCGCGGAATCGGTGCGCTCGCTTGCCCCTGTGCCATCTCCTCTATTGATTTCAGCCACACATTCTTTGGCTGCTGCTCTGGTGCACCTACGCTAACCTTTGCCTCATTTCAAATGCGGCTATGCTCTGCGATGTGAGCTATGATATTAGTATTATTCAAGCTTTCAATTTGGTTTGTTAATGGCAATTTGCTGCGGAATTATGCCGCTACAGTTCACATTATTTTAGCAATTAGCATAGACTGACATAAGCAGTTTTCTATTTTCTGCGTGTGAAATAGCATAACTTTCAAGCTACATATGCCTGGGCTTCTGCCCTGCACAAATTTTTTATTCCTGGAATTCACCTCACATCGAGCTGCTGTGCTCCAAGGCCCTTGTGCATGTGGCTTATTAAGACATCTGTTACCTGTATTTCTGCACTGATGTGGAAGTGCTTCAAACTGTCACACCAGTTGGGGAGGCTGGACGTGTTTCAGAACGCGCAATGTGTGAAGGTCAATCCTGACTCGCCTCAGAAGCAAGTTCGGTTCTTAACATTGTCAGGTCAGTTAGCTATGACTGAAACTGTTGCGACTACCTAAACATAGAACGTAAACTTCCCCTCTGAAGACATGCTGCTCTTTTATGCGGGATATCATTTTCACTTTGTAGCGTTGTCAACTTTCCCAGCCGCTAGCCAGCCAATAAGCTTGCTCTTTTCTGTATACAATTATATGGTATAGAGTTAATACAGCTTGATAAGGCTGGTTCCTGCTCATTACTACTTAGGCTGCTCCTTAACCTTCTTCTGTTGATCTCTCATTGCTGTCCTGTGTGTTGCAAGCATTAGGGAACTATTCTTTACCATTTGCAGCTTTTGC
Organism: Oropetium thomaeum; assembly: GCA_001182835.1. NCBI lineage: Eukaryota > Viridiplantae > Streptophyta > Magnoliopsida > Poales > Poaceae > Oropetium > Oropetium thomaeum. Next base: position 2,548,667 of record LFJQ01000013.1, read on the forward strand.
TATGCTGTTTTAATCAACTAGGCCATACAAGTCATTTGCAATTTACTCAGTGAGGCATTGTTGGTGGACCCACTACAATCTTATTTAGCACTTGCAAATAGATTGTCCTCTCCATTTCTTGTTCCTACTGTTGTTAAATGGTTTTGCATATTTCATTCAGGTGATAAGAAGCTGCTGACTCCACAACCTCGGCTAAGGACAGGATTTTTCTCAGTTCTGGAGTCTCCAATGATACCCATTGGATGCATTCCTGAAGCATGCACTTCTGTTGGTGCCGCCAAGTATGGAAGACCAATAGGTCTAGGGGAAAGGATTAAGGTGGATTTGATTGTGATTGGATCAGTTGCAGTTGATCCAAATTCAGGAGCACGGCTCGGGAAGGGTGAGGTAGATATTCTCTTATTGTATGTTCAGTTGTGTTGGATTTATGTCTTTGTTACTTACATTTCATCACTTAATAATTATTAGAATATTAACTAAGCTTTCCAACTGTTCCTTTTATTATTTCTTGTTAAATTATTCTAGGCGTGGTCCCTGAATGTTAAATTATCCTTTTTCTCCAAAAAATGAAAGTATTCTTGTCCCCTAATATGTAACTTTATATATGAACCCCAACTACAGGGATTTGCTGAGCTGGAATATGGGATGCTTCGTTATATGGGAGCTATAGATGATTCAACCATGATAGTAACTACCGGTGAGTTCTCTACTGATCTACTGTAATTTTTATTGAGCGAAAACTTCTCCGCTTAAGTTTATCAAAAAGCTCATTGATCTTTCTGATCTATTAGCTTGTGATTAACTGGTCACAGTTCTGATTGTAACATTGCTTGAGAAATAGTGACTATTTTTACATATGTATAGTAATCAGTAATCAAAAGTAACAATTGTTCAAGTTATGTATTTTCAACACCAGTTGTAACCCATTATCCTGGCACTCTGTGTCTGAAGTGAAATCTATGTACGATTTTTTTTTTTCTGAACTTTGAAACTTTGAAAGTTTAGGGATATGTGTTTCCCTTCTAACTTTAAGTGGGGTCAAGACTGATTAATTTGAGTTCGATCACTGACATTAACTGTCTATCTTCGAGTTCAGTGCATGACAAGCAATTGGTCAACGACATTCCAGTGGAGAAGCTGCTAGTACATGATGTGCCGGTTGATATTATTTGCACTCCAACACAGGTCATCTTCACGAACACTACAATCCCAAAGCCACAAGGTTTGACTGATTTCTGTGACCTATTCAGTCTGCAAAAGTTGCTATGGTCGATCATTTCTCTGGAATATCTGCATGCAGGGATTTACTGGGAAAAATTGTCACCTGAAAAGTTGGGGCAAATCCGAATTTTAAGAGAGTTAAAGAGGCGCATAGAGGAAGTGACAGGAACTGTTCTTCCATGCGGGCCTTCTGAGCAGCTACCACCAACAGCTCAGCGAAGACCAAGACGGCGAAAACAGCAACGACAGCAACGACAATAATCTTGACATAGAATGCATGCTTGCATATAACTTCTAGAAAATTGAGGTACGCTCAGTTTTTGCGTGGTTCAAAGTTCAAATATCAAGGCATTGTGTGTGTTCAATGTACAGGCATATGCAATACTTAAACGATTTTTGAAAAGGGCTTGTGTATGTCCATGAATGAATCCATTCATTTGTACAGCCGTATAATTTTGTGAATAATTTCAAGCTGAGGTATTTTGTCCACTTCGATATCTTTAAAGCTGAGATATACTTCTCCATCTTTTTTTTATGTATCCTTTCAGAAAAGGAAAACCAACTAGCTAACAACTACAAATTCTTGTCCGGATGACACACACACACCAAAAAAAAAAAAAAGAAAAAAAAAGCCCGGAGTAGTACATGGAGCGCCCTGCATTCTCAGAAGATCAGAAATCCGGAGTGAACTTTACATCAGATTTCACATCTTTACCATTAATTAATATATCCTATTTATTTATTTATTTCTTTCTTATCGTCTGGTCTTTGCTCTGCTGAGGGTTTATGGTCAAGAACAACCCAAGTTGTACTTAAGGCAGGATGCAACGAAGATGTTTAGGTGCTCTGGGATCGACCATGGTTGGTGGTGACCATGGCTCGTGGCCGCATCCAGTAAGAGGAAGATTCAATTGGTCCTTTTGGCAATCTCTGTTGCAAGCTTTAACACCCGTGCTTTGTTACGGAGGAAGAATATGTTTTTGGAGTGGCAAACTTTGAAGCGTCTCTTTCTCACATGCAATTTTGCTAGGAATTGTTAATCATTCATTGGTTTACCTATCCCAAGAGGGCGATCTGTTTGCCAAGTGGTAAACCGGATTAAAAGGAGACTGTACCTTTCTTCATAGAGAGTACAGTAATTCGTATGGCCTGGAGAATTTGGGTGCAAAGAATAACTGGATTATACAAGCAGTTGATTCAACAATTGAGGGCTCCGTAGGTACAGAAGAAGACAAAACCTGCAATCTTCTCGCTGTCAAAAACATGAATTATCTTACAACAAAATTGCATAAAGCATAGTGAGGTGCCTCTGATCGTTGCTAATATGTCGATATGATGATAATGAAATCAAGCATTATTAGCTTCAGAATCTCAGGAAGCCATATATCTTCTATGAACTTCACAAGCTCCAGACATCTCATGAGGTTGTTTCTCAAGAATCTTTTGTTCTTGGTATTTATGAAATTTCAGTCATAAAAGTACCAAATTAGCACGTCACTCCACCAAGATCAAGACAGGATCTATCTTCCAGTTGCATAAAGATTTCAAAAGGCCCTGTACCTGGAAGGAAATTTAGAAGGGTGAGTATAAGTCTATGCTCCTAAGCTACATTGGTGCAGTTGAGTTCGGAATAGAGATAGTTGTGCAACCAAGACAGGTGCAGTACTGTGGATTTTTACCAAATAAAAGTGGAAGCCTATTTCAAAGCTAGATGTACCAAGCACGTGGTCTGCACAAGATAGAGAATGTAATGTAGTGAGCCGAAAACTAGGAGACTATGTATCTGATATATTTCTCATGAACTGGTACTACATATGATCCAACTAGGAGACTGTCTGATATATTTCTCATGAACTGGTACTACATATGAATTATACAGATTCATAAATGACTGAAGCGCATTTTTTGGTACTATAACAATCCATATCTTCTAGCCATGAAATTGTTAAGTACATCTGATAACTTGTTACAAAGGACAGCATGTAGTATGATTTTATTTTCATGGACCAATTTTTATAAAAAAAACAGATAGCCTTATGAAAAAAATGTCAGTAAATTGATTCCACAACCCAACTCACATGCTTAAAGTGTCCTAGTTCAATGACTTCAATAGTCGCAGGTTATGGACGGAAACATCAACACCGTTCTGATGCTCAAAACTTCTGGTGCCTCCTATAATCAAATAATCAAAAATTATTAACAGTTAAATCATTTTAGTATTTTGCAACAGCAGTCATAATAAATTACCGGGCTCTTTGAATCTCGACAAACGAACAACATTCCTTGATAATCGGTCAGCCCTTATCTTTCCAATTCCAAATCGTAACACTTTGCCACCAGAACCAAGTCGAACGCAAAAGTTTTTCCATGAATTTAGAAAGAAAAAGAACCAATTTCCTTTCTTTCGTCCTCCACCAACCAAAACCACAGCATGTCCGCTAACTTTTTTCTTCATGTTAAAAAAGGTAACTCTCCGCGGTGGTCTGTATAAATAACAATGACAACAAAGCCTTTTAATCTCAAGCAAGTTGGAGTAAGATAAAAATGAAACCCACAAGAATCAATAAGGAATGATAAAAGAAAGTGAAAGAAAACAACAGAGAGAGGAAAAAAAAAGGAAAGAAAAGGTAATAGACCTGTATGACTGACAAAATTTCAACCGACAAAGCTTCCTCCCAACAAGGAATCCCGCATGCAATGGATACCCATTTGCCAACTCAAAAGCCATTAATTCAGGATCATTTCTTTTTATGGTCGATACATCTGAAACTTTATAAACAGTACTTAAGTCCTACAAAAAATCAGACTAAAATTAATATATTGAATACAGTGCTTGCAGATAGAGTGAAAATAAATAGTAGGCTAAAATTTACTTCAGATAGTATTCCTTGCTCCTTGAGGATTTGAGCCATATGCACAACTTTCCTTATTCCTGAGCTTGTACCTTTCCCAATTAGTTTTTCGTACTTTCGTACAAGATCCATGGCTTCCATAACAGGAACTGTGCTTGGATCTCTACCCTGGGCAAGTTCTTTCATTCTCCTTGAGATTTCTACAATTTTTGCATAAGCAAAGGCCACACAATGTCCTGCAAAAGAAGACTAGCTTTAACTCAGAAACTCCAAGAGATATGCTAAAAAAAATAATTTGCAGCCAAAAACATTATATGCTCAAGTACTGGTGTAGGCAGCCTCAGTTAATCCCTAAAACCTAAAACCACTTCATTTACTCTTGACAACAGCCGTGATTTGAGTCCAGGCAAATCTCTCCTAAGAAGTCAAAAACAATTTACTTGTCTGCTAAGGAAGTTACATGACAGCAACAATGACAAGGTGCGATGCGGCCCTGGTTAAGGCGCCTTGGCACCATGCCCACGACCTGGGTTTGGTCCCCAGCATGGACACGGGTGGAAAATGGCAGCAAGAATTTGTGTCAACAATAACTACAGAAGCCTTATTGTGCAAGCTGAAGGATTATGAAACTTTTTAGCTGATAAATGAAGGAAATAAAGCTGGAGTTTGAGTGCTGGTGATACACATTCAAATTATTAGTATTTTCTGTTGCAAACAGTCAACAAACTTGACAAAGAAAATATTCTCTGGCAGGTGCAAGGGGAGGTAATAAGATTTTATTTTATTTTTCCTGATGTTGTGATACTTGATACATCATAATTGACAAACGAATATGATATGAAAGCATTCTGCTCCCTTCATTGGCATAAACCAGTACAGGGAAACAACTTATTGAGGATGTGTAGACAATCCATAAATACAGATCAACGTTCATTGGCATAAATCAGTACATGGAAGCAACTTACTGAGGATGTGATCTACCATCAAATGAGGATATAGAGACAGTCCATAAATACAGATCAACGTAAAGAAATGCAGGATACTATTGAGGATATAATGAAAAAAGGGTGCCCATGGCATATAATGAAGAAGCTGGAATTTAAAATCAACTTCAGGACAATGCACGGCTTCATGAGAAGCACATAAAGGAATAATAAGAGGCCCATTTATCTTAAAATACATTGGCACTCACCTCCTGATTTCTGATCCATTGGCTCTCCTAGTATTTGATGACCATTGATCCTGATGTCACCGATACAGAACTCAAAGTCCTCCTCAAACTGTTAAAAAACAAAATCATAACTGAGATCACTACAAAACATAGAAAAAAAAAACAGTTTACTAGTAATACACGGACCTGTTCACCACACCCACAACCACACTTCAATGTTGGAATATCAAAGAGTAAACACTCCTTAGGTGGATTGGGATGACCTGAAGCTTTACACTTCCATGTAACTGCATCCCGGGCACTTCGGGTCCCTCGTACTTGTACCATGGTATAGTATAAACCTAGGAACCAGCAACATAAATAAATTAGAATACAGTTTAGTTGACCTACAAAAGGGGAGGAGAAGAGAACACCACCGTCCAAGCATGGTACACCATCAATCCAGCATCAAGTCACCCAGGCCCAGGATGACTATGGACAACAGAAGGCATCAACACACGATACTAACATCAGAAACTAAAGATTAAAGATAAGACTTTGACGGATGCCAAAAGCATGTCACATATAAGATACAATGGTTGAGCGTGGCACTAAGTGGTCTGCAAAGAGATTGGATGAGCGTGGCACTTTAATGTGAGCCAACCCATCAAACTATGTCTCCACTTCTCCATTTTCGTGCTAAAGAGTCTAAGGGACTGTTTGGAAACAAGTATTTGGGTCAAAACCAGTGTAAAAAAACAGCCAATACTTTTCCTAGCGACGTGGCAAAAAAAAATTGTTTGGAAGGCCGGTCGGCCCATTACTCAGCCATCGGATTCCATTACTCGGCCTATTTTGAGATTGTCTGCATCGGAGCGATGCCTCATGCTTGAGTGTTGATATGTATGGCATCTTGGATGACCATTGTGTGAGGATGAAGACGATAAAAGAAGGTGATGAGCTGAGACCCATTGCAAATTTCCTGCCATTGCTTTTTACTCGTCTCCCTATAATCATCTTTTTCTAGATTCATATAACTCTCTTGTGTGTTCCATTTACAACTCTTTTCCTTGTCCAATGTTTGCATATGAGAAAGTTTAGAACATCCCGCTCGTGCAACATCGTTGTGAGAACGTATCCATCTCTAGGGGCTGGAGATGGTCGGCCTGCTCACATCACGAAACGGAGGAGCAGAGACGGCGTGAGGAGTACCTGGTGTTCCTAGGATGAGTTGGCGGCGCCCTGAGTCGACTTCGATTTGGCGGCGACGGCGGCGGCGGGCGTCCTTCTGTGTTCTGAGTTCCGGCGGAGAGTGGCAGACGAGGTATGAAGGGCGAACGGAGAGGAGTGGCGGCGGAGCCCAACTCTCCCGGTAGGAGATCCTCTCCTCGCCGCACGGCAGTAGACAGTGCGCTCGTTGATCCGAAATCGAACGCTCCTTATCGTTTGGTACCTTTCCAACACGAGACGGCCCAGCAAGCGTATAACGGGCCCAAGGCGCGACCACTAAATTCACTCGGTTCAAGTCAACGTCGTGCACTGCTTTGCTGGTCTGCATCGGCCCAATGGACCGGACCGGCCGGACTCATCTCGTCCGTCGTTGGTTGGTGGGTGCCCAACACCCCTCACACACAGGCCTACGTCCAAAGGAGCCGGACTTCATTGTCCTCAAAAAACTAAAAGATCCGGAATTCATCATATAGGAGAAATTTTCTATGCAAAAGAAAATTGAGTGCAATGGTGCAAACAACCGTTGTTGTCTGTCAGATCCTAATCGAACCATTCCGAGGCTTAAACCCATCCCGCGTGTACATATTAACATAAAATGCCCTAGCATTCCTCAAAAAAAAAAAACATAAAATGCCCTGAACAAATAGATAATCCCATCCTCGGGAATCATCAATCACGACCCTGGTCAACAGGCAGCCGACGGCGCGTGGGCGCCACTGCTCCAATTCCGACAGTCGCGCCGGCCTCCCGCTCCACCGAGCGGGCGGGGCGCATTGTTGACTCCATCGTCCCGCAAGCTCACAAGCTTGGTACAAAGTTTACTAGCACCCGCAGCTAGTTGCACCATTGCACTCAATTTTCCCTCACCATGCAAGGGCAGTAGAGGCGATGGAGAGACACGAGTTACTTGTAGAAACACGTCCTCTGTTTTGTTGTCTCGTCAAAAACTGTTTTTTTCTGGACATCACCTACGACTACGACGATGCATTTGGGAGCAGGGCATGTGAATGCGACAAAGACTTGGCGCCTTTTTCTCACACGTTTGGCACAACACAACGGAGCCTATTCTTTCATGCGTTGCCCTTTTTTTTTGTTTCTCAGTGTGTGAAAGTTTCATGTGACATTTATGAACAAACTCTACCGTGGATAATAATGAATGTGCAACAAGGAGACAGACACTCCAAGGAGCTAGATTCAGAGCGAAAGAGGAGGTTTCAGAGAAATTGTCGATAAGCCGGAGAGAACCCTCCTAATTAAAGGTCCATGCAAATTTGAGAGAGAAACAAAGTGGCAGATGAAAAAGGAAGGGTAGACTTGATGAGAAAGAACGAGATCCGCTGTGTCCAAGATCCGCCACTTGTTATTGACAAGTAATGGATGTCTTGCAAAATTGAACTTTTTTTTTAGAGTTCAAGAATGAGACCGAAGCCTCAACAAAAACATTTTCAAAATTGAACTTTCTGTCGCAACCCCGTCCGATAAAATCGTACGGTTGCTCATCCAGAATCATTCGGGGTGCCACTTGGCGAAGCAAGCGACCATACAGTACAATGATTAACAAGGACACGCAAACATGATTTAAAGGGTACATGAATTCTTAATATTACAACATGTGTTCAAATAATTTAAGTACGGAAACGTAGTTCGAAAACAAGCGAAAGTCAGCGGAAGCTAATAATTACAACTCGACGATACAATTAAGCACGCCAGCCCACGGGTGCTTAATCTTCATAGGTCGGAGAAGCGGGAACCCGCTCGAAGGTCCACTCCGAGGGTGCCTCCCCTTCCCAACCACCACAACCACACGTAGCAAGGTTAGAAGGATCACCTGCAAAAATATTAATCCACAAAGCCTGAGCCACTAATACTCAGCAAGACTTACCCGTCAATGTGGCCATCTAATGACCGACTCCTAGAATGCAGGGTATTGGTGGAGGTTAACCGGGTATTGCGAAAACAGCGCTAATATTTCCATCCAGTTTTAGCCAAATTAACCGTAGTTATTGTGAATTTACTAAATGTGCTGCTATTCTAACAATCAAGAATTCATTTTAACAAAACAGAGTAAAACTATCCACTTTCATCATAATCCACTATTTTCATATCGTTGCGGTGGAAAGGAGCAAGTGCTACTCTTAACCACGAGGAGTGGCAATTATAATTGATTTACATCCTGCAGGAGAAACCCGAATGACACGACACGTGCACACTCAACTTGAGTCACACGCGGCTACCTTTCGCAACATCGTGACAGTGTTGGCTCAACATCCATCCCTCCAAGGACATGGTCCTCCAGGCGATGCCCTGCATCCCTGTATGGCCCCAAGCCTTTCCCACTAGCACGAGCCCAAGAAAACAAAAGCAAATTCATCCACCTTGCTGGTCCGTTCACCCAGAAAAAGGGATGGCCAATTGTCCAACAAAGCACGGTGAGCTACATCGGTTTCCTGGTCCCATATACCAGTATGCACTCGGTACACACCTCAAACTTGACCAATGCAACCGCACCCGATAGGGTTCTCAAATTTTAACCACACTTAAGGTCAAACATATTTCTCGACTTTTCCTTCTTTGAATAAACGTGAGTAGTCTCCATACTACCCGGATGCTACCGGATTCCTATCCTTAAGCATCGCATTCTATCGAGGGCTCTACCAAAATAATCCATAGGAACCCTACCAAGTCATGCAACTAGGTTTTCACGGTAATTTCCTGGAAACTTATTGCACAAACAATTCCTACATCCATAGTGATAAAAGGAAAACTTGTAAAACATAGGTGTGCACCGGGGCTTGCCTTGGTTTGCAGAATAGTCAGAGTACTCAAACAAGGAGTTAGCTCCTGCGGGTGCCTCTTCTGGATTCTCGTTCACCGGCGGAAGTTCCTGGTCGGTCCCTATATGACGAAATGCAATGAATTGTTAAATGAAAGGGGTCACAATGCTTCTATTAAAGATTAGCTAGGGTTCCATCGTTGGAAATTAGGGTTAGGTCGACACTTTTCTTTGGGTGTTAACCATTTCACAATTGCGACCATTAACCTGGGTTAAAAATGAAACTTTTAATCATATCTCAGGATTATTTTTAATTGATGATACCCTCTGAAATATGAATTTTAAGTTTTGGTTGAGGCCTAGGTGAATTTTCTAAATTTTACAATAATTCATCGAAGTTCCTGTTATTGGACTTTATAAAATCAGAAACCATATGTAAACCTTGGAATAAAATTATGATATTTTATTGTGTTACTCAGGGGAACCAAATCTACAACTTTGTTTTTGGGGTCTAAACTTTTTACTGACTTCTACAATGTAGTTTAGAAAATGGTATTTTAATAGGCAGATTGGGGTATTATGAAAGTATTATATACAATTTAGTGGTCCTAAAATCCCCATAAAATTCCAGTAGGTGTGTTCTGCCATGAGGAACTTGTAGATCAAATTTCAGACTTAGAACTGCTCTACAATTTGAATTAAAATTCAAAAACAGCAAGGAGTATTTTAATTATTCCTGAAAATGTGTGGTCATTTCGTAAAAAGTGTTTTAACAGAAATTTGGTCCTAGTCATGTAGTTTCCAAAAAGGTTTGGTTTGCTATTTTTGGATTATTATTCTATTTTCTATGAATTTTACAACTCTGTAGATTTTCCTAAGATTTGAATAAATGGAAAGAGAGCCGGGCCCGCTTGTCAGCGACACTGGACAGGGGAGCGGCGCTAGGGCAGCGCCCGACGGCGCATCACCAGCGGTTCTCGCTGGAGGGAGAGTCGGCGGCGGTTTCCATGGTGCCCACCGCACTCAGCGTGAGTCAGAGAGTTCGTTTGATGACGGAGGGGCGACGGGGCTCACCGGAGATACGCCGGCGACGGTGGACCTATTACGGCAATGGCGGCGGCGGTGTTCCGGCGGCTCGGCGGTCGGTGGGTGTCGGAGCTGAGCACTGTGAGCTGCAGTAGAGGTCGGGGATGCCGCTGGGCACGGCGAGGAGGAGTGAAATTGGTCGGAAGATGGTCGTCGACGGTGAGGTGGCGGCTCGGCGGGTGCTCCGGCGATGGCACGGCGATTCCGTCGTCGCTGCTTCACCAAACTCGCTGTAGTCAAATGAAATGGAACGAGGGCTATCCGAGGGTCGGCCGATGGAAGGAATTGAAGAGGCTCTCACCGGCGACGAAGAATTCGACAGGACGGCGTTAATGGCGGTGCGGCGGTGCTCCGAGGGTGAATTGCCGGAGTTGGCTAGGGTTTCGGCTCTGGAACGGTTAATTGGATGTGGGAGGGTGTAGTGAGTGAGCTCGTGCGCGATGGAGGAGCTCGGTCGGCGTCGGATTGCAGTGGGGTGCTCAGTCGGCGTGGGAGCTCTGTGGCGGCAATGGCGGCAGGGCAGAGGAGGGAGAAGAGAGGCCGGGCGGGGAGGAAAAAGGAATTCGACGAAGGAACGATTTGTACTCCACCGCGATGGCCTGCAGTACACGGGTAGTTGGCCGGATGGCATTGCAGCGGCGTTCTCGGGCGAAATTTAATCGGCGGCCGCGGCTATGGTGAAGACGGTCGCCGGTTCCCGTACGCGGGTGGTTCGCCGGACGAGCGGAGCAGCGGCGTTCGCGGAGGAGAGTAAAGGCGCACGTCAGGGCTCGCTCGGCTTTAGGCGGCTAGGGGCGTAGGGTGGCGCTCCGGCGGGAGAAGACGGCATGGGCGTCGCTGTCGGGCAGCTCGGTACTGTACTTGTTCCGACAACAGAGAAGAAAGCAGGAGCGGCAGTACAGGAGGAAAGGAAGGAAGAGAAGAAAAAAGAATAGGGTAGGAATTAGGGTAGGGTTTGAAATTTGAATTCCAAAATTTTCTTGAAGTTTCACTAATTTGGTTGGATGACTAGGAATGAAAAGGAAATAAATCTTGAATTCTTGAATTGCTAATTTGAATTTGAATCTTCAATGCAATTTCGGATTTCTTTTATTAATCGTTGCCTCATGTCTATTGTTTACATCTCCGACACAATTAGGTTTTTGATTAGACCGTTCCGGAACTTAAGCCAAGGTTTGATCAACAATGAAATCCAATAACCCTAGGTCCCGTTTACCCCCACTACTCAATCTACTCGACAATTAGGGTTTCGATGAATTGGTTACGGAAGTTCGACCCTATTCGCTGTCGCAACCCCGACCGATAAAATCGTACGGTTGCTCACCCAGGATCATTCGGGGTGCCACTTGGCGAAGCAAGCGACCATACAGTACAATAATTAACAAGGACACGCAAAACATGATTAAAAGGGTACATGACTTCTTAATATTACAACATTGGTTCAGATAATTTAAGTGCGGAAACGTAGTTCGAAAACAAACGAGCAGTCAGCGGAAGCTATAAGTACAACTCGACGATACAATTAAGCACGCCAGCCTACGGGTGCTTAATCTTCATAGGTCGGAGAAGCGGGAACCCACTCGAAGGTCCACTCCGAGGGTGCCTCCCCTTCCCAACCACCACAACCATACGAAGCAAGGTTAGAAGAATCACCTGCAAAAATATTAATCCACAAAGCCTGAGCAACTAATACTCAGCAAGACTTACCCGTCAACGTGGTCATCTATTGACCGACTCCTAGAATGCAGGGGTATGGTGGAAGTTGATCGGTACTTGCGAAACAGCGCTAATATTCTATTCCAATTTTAGCCAAATTAACAGTAGTCACTGTGGAATTTACTAAATGTGCCGCTATTCTAAACAATCATGAATTCATTACAACAAGCAGAGTGAAATTAGCCTCTTTCATCATATTCCACTATTTTCATATCGTTGCGGCAGAAAGGAGCAAGTGCTACTCTTAACCACGAGGAGTAGCAATTATAATTGATTTACATCCTGCAGGAGAAACCCGAATGACACGATACGTGCACACTCAATTTGAGTCACACGTGGCTACCTTTCGCAACATCGTGACAGTGTTGGCTCAACATCCATCCCTCCAAGGACATGGTCCTCCAGACGATGCCCTGCATCCCTGTACGGCCCCAAGCCTTTCCCACTAGCACAAACCCAAGAAAACAAAAGCAAATTCATCCACCTTGCTGGTCCGTTCACCCAGAAAAAGGGATGGCCAATTGTCCAACAAAGCACGGTGAGCTACATCGGTTTCCTGGCCCCATATACCAGTATGCACTCGGTACACACCTCAAACTTGACCAATGCAACCGCACCCGATAGGGTTCTCAAATCTTTACCACACTTAAGGTCAAACATATTTCTCGACTTTTCCTTCTTTGAATAAACACGAGTAGTCTCCATACTACTCGGATGCTACCGGATTCCTATCCTTAAGCATCGCATTCTATCGAGGGCTCTACCCAAAATAATCCATAGGAACCCTACCAAGTCATGCAACTAGGTTTTCACGGCAATTTCCTCGAAACTTAATGCACAAACAATTCCTACATCCATAGTGATAAAAGGAAAACTTGTAAAACATAGGTGTGCACCGGGGCTTGCCTTGGTTTGCAGAATAATCGGAGCACTCAAACAAGAAGTTAGTTCCTGCGGGTGCCTCTTCTGGATTCTCGTTCACCGGCGGAAGTTCCTGGTCGGTTCCTATATGACGAAAATGCAGTGAATTGTTTAATGAAGAGAGTCACAATGCTGTCATTAAGTATTAACTAGAGTTTCATTGTTAGAAATTAGGGTTAGATTGCGACTTTGCCTAGAGTATTAATCGTTTATTAACTACGACTATTTATTTAGGTTAAAAATAAAATTTTTAATTACCTCTCAAGATTATTTTCAATTGATGGTACTCTCTGAAATATGAATTTTAAGCTTTGGTTGAGGCCTAGATGAATTTCCTAGATTTTATAAAAATTCAACAAAGTTTCTGTTATTGGGTTTTATAAAATCAGAAACCATGTGTAAATCTTGGAGTAAAATTATGATATTTTGTGGTGTTACTCAGGTGAACCAAATCTACAACTTTGTTTTTGGGGTCTAATCTTTTTACGGACTGCTACAATGTATTTTAGAAAATAGCATTTTAATAGGCAGATTGGGGGTATTGTGAAAGTATTGTATACAATTTGGTGGTCCTAAAATCCCAATAAAATTAATGCAGGTGTATATGGTCATGAAGTACTTGTAGATCAAAAATTAGCCCTGGCAATGCTCTATAACTAAAATTAAAATTCAAAAACTGAAAAGATTGTTCTATTTATTTCTGCAAATTTTTAGTGATTTTATGAAAAGTGATTTAACAGAAATTTAGTTCATGGTTCAAGGATGCAAATAAAATTTGATTTGGAATTTTTAGATTTTTCCATGATTTTCTACACGCTTGACAACTCCTGGTTAATTACTGGAAAATGAATAAACCAATGGAACAGTGGCAGAGCGGCAGAAACGAGGGCACGGCGGCGCTCCGGTGAAATTCTCGCCGGAGTAGAGGGTTAGAGGGGAAATGGGGTTGTCGTGGAGCATCACCGTGAGCCAATGCATTGATTTGAAGAGGATCAAGCCCACGGGGAAGAGCGCACGGTGGTCGGCGACGTGGAGCTTGAGGCGGCGGCAATGGCGGCCGAAGTGGTGGCGCGGGATTTTCTTCATCGTTGGCGTTGATCTGTGGTCATAACCTGGTCAATTGGGTGCGCAAGGACCAGAGGAGGTAGCCGGTAGAAGGAATTGGAAAGTTATCGAACCACGACGACGAATTTTGGAGAATAGTGGCCGCCGGTGAGGTTTTTGACCGAAAAGCAGGGCGGCGGTGTTCCGGGCAGCCGGCGGCGCGGTCGGGGCTCTTGGTGGTTGGAGAGCAATAGGGGGAGGAGTGGAGCCTAGCCGGCACAACGTCGGGGCTGGGGGATGGCTGGAGCTCGCCGGCGTCGTGGAGGCGGTGGCGGCGGCTATGGCGGCGGTGTTCTCTGGAGCGCGCGGAGGGAGAAAGGCCAGGGGAAGGAAAAGGGGAGGAGCGGCTCGGTTTCATGCGCAAAGGAGAAGCAGACAAGGGAGGGTGAGGAGGTTGCCGTGCGCACGCGCGAATATGGCGATGATGGCCGGCGGCTCCCGTATGGTGGCAGGCGACAGGACGACGAGGACACTGTGGCCGGTATGGCAATGGCGTGCGGGGAGGAGAAGCGAGGGAGAGAGAGGAAGGAGAGGGAGAGGAAGGAGAAGGACAAGCTCCTGCCATGATTTGACGCCACGACAAAGTAATGGCGCGGCGCTGCATCGCCGGCAAGCACGGCAAAGGTACTGGACGGCATTGTAGCGGGGATGGCTACTGTTCACGGTACAGATATTTTCAATTTCTATTTAGTCAATTGAAAAATCTAGCTCCCGAGTTCACAAATTTTTGAAACTTTTTGTGTAAGCTAAGTGAATTATTTGGAACAACTTTTCTTATAAGAACATTCCCTGATTCAGCCCCTAAAAGTCTGTAAATTTTCAACTTGGTTCAAATTTGTCAGAATTTTAAAAGGGTCTAAACTTCTTCCAAAAATTTTGATAAAATTTCAAAACTTCTATTTTATTGTGTAGTAAATTGTTATGTAAAAATATGGCTATGGTTTTGTGGAAATTCGCATAGCCATGAGTTAGGGTTTGGATTTAAATCCCTGTTAATAGTATTTCGACACTGTTGGATGAAATTTTTCCGAACTAGTTATAGTGTTCTGTTGTGTACCCACGTTTTCCTGGTGATTCTTTCGAGCATTTCAAACATCATTTCTTACTACTTCCAGTGTGTTGATTTTTTTTGTTTTAGGTGATTGAATCGTCGATTAGGGTTTCAACACGTCGACTTAAACCCTAGTGACACCTGGGGTGTCACATTCGCGCCTTAATCACTTTCCACCCGTTTTGCATGAATGTTGCCGGGCTCTTTTCTCACTTCAACTCAATTTAACAAATTAGCAATAGTTAAAAATGGCAAAAATGATTATAACTTATTTTTGTTACGAATTAGTAATCCTTTTATTTAATTTCCCTCTACCTTCTTAATTGACACGGAATGGTTTAATTCTTTATTTTAACACCATAGACTTGCTTATTTATTGGATTGATCAAGTTTAAATTTTTGAGGTGTCACACTTTCCAATAGTTCAATTGACAAATGGTTAGAGGGAAACGATTGTCCTTTGAACCAAAATGAAGAAGAGAAAAGTTGTGTGCTCCCTCGGTTCAACAATTAACTGGATCGGAGGAAGTTTTTTTTTCTGAGTAGGAAGTAGTAAATGTTTTTGTCCAATACAGAGTTAGTTGCACCTCATGGATAGCCTTGCTTTTTCTCTATTGTTTTCCCACATGACAGACGGCTAAGCACAAGGTCGTGCAATGCAACATGGGTATGGTGGGTGGATGGAAAAGGTCGTTCAAATTCAGAACCGTTACTTAATGAGGATGACGATGATAGTAAAACCCCCCTCCCCTCTCAACTTGTTCAGGATGAGAGCACACAGTTGCTAAGGATTGGTGGCGCATCTTTTTTGTCTAAGTGGTCACAAAAGCATATGGGTGACACTCACATAGGTAAGAGGAAAAAACAAAGAAGACCCCGCAAGCAATCAACAAAAAAACAAAAGCAAACTGTTCAAAGGAAACGAGAGATGCTCAGTGATGAGTCCATAGATGACGGAGAAAAGAGAGCTAGCCCCCGTACCAAGAGTCAAATGATAGTAGTTCACGGACCTCATCTGATGATGACGACGATGCAGGGAATGCCGCCGCAGGCCATACGGGCGGTTCGGCAGCAAAACCCATCTCACCCCTTCGTTTCACAGGTACAAACATGTGTCTATTAGTTAATATTTTATATTCATCACTGAATTGATGGTCATAATGACAAATCAATCTTTATACCAATTGCAGGGAGCTTAATTTGCCAAGTGGTGGCGACTATAACAATCGAGTTTTTTCGGTTGAAGCCCCACAATATGTAAGTATTTCGAGCCCTAAATATTTGGAGTGATCATTTTATATCATCTTATATTTGGAGCCCTAAATATATTTTTTTCCTTTCATTTAATATCAATTTATCCTTTATTTCTTAATATATAATGTATTTGGAGTGACCATTTTATCCTTCCCTAATTCTAATACTATTCTCCCTCGTTGTCTTGTCTCTCCTGCCGGACTTGACCCTTGGATGCGGCGGCCAAGCTACGCAGCAGGCGCACGTGAGCAGGTGCACGCGGCTGATGGCTTGCGCGCCATGAGCGAGCGTGGCAAGCTGGCTACCGGCGCGGCAGGCAGGAGCCGGACTTCATTGTCCTCAAAAAACTAAAAGATCCGGAATTCATCATATAGGAGAAATTTTGTATGCAAAAGAAAATTGAGTGCAATGGTGCAAACAACCGTTGTTGTCTGTCAGATCCTAATCGAACCATTCCGAGGCTTAAACCCATCCCGCGTGTACATATTAACATAAAATGCCCTAGCATTCCTCAAAAAAAAACATAAAATGCCTTGAACAAATAGATAATCCCATCCTCGGGAATCATCAATCACGACCTGGTCAACAGGCAGCCGACGGCGCGTGGGCGCCACTGCTCCAATTCCGACAGTCGCGCCGGCCTCCCGCTCCATCGAAAGGGCGGGGCGCATTGCTGACTCCATCATCCCGCAAGCTCACAAGCTTGGTACAAAGTTTACTAGCACCCGCAGTCTAGTTGCACCATTGCACTCAATTTTTCCTCATTATACAAGGGCAGTAGAGGCGATGGGGAGAGACACGAGTTGCTTGTAGAAACATGTCCTCTGTTTTGTGGTCTTGTCAGAAACTGTTTTTTTCTGGACATCACCTACGACTACGACGATGCATTTGGGAGCAGGGCATGTGAATGCGACAAAGACTTGGCGCCTTTTTCTCACACGTTTGGCACAACACAACGGAGCCTATTCTTTCATGCGTTGCCCTTTTTTTTGTTTCTCAGTGTGTGAAAGTTTCATGTGACATTTATGAACAAACTCTACCGTGGATAATAATGAATGTGCAACAAGGAGACAGACACTCCAAGGAGCTAGATTCAGAGCAAAGGAGGAGGTTTCAGAGAAATTGTCGATAAGCCGGAGAGAACCCTCCTAATTAAAGGTCCATGCAAATTTGAGAGAGAAACGAAATGGGAGATGAAAAAGGAAGGATAGACTAGATGAGAAAGAACGATATCCGCTGTTGTCCAAGATCCGCCACTTGTTATTGACAAGTAATGGACGTCTTGCAAAATTGAACTTTTTTTTTAGAGTTCAAGAATGAGACCGAAGCCTCAACAAAAACATTTTCAAAATTGAACTTTCCAATAGTTCAATTGACAAATGGTTAGAGGGAAAAGATTGTCCTTTGAACCAAAATGAAGAAGAGAAAAGTTGTGTGTTCCCTCGGTCAACAATTAACTGGACCGGAGGAAGTTTTTTTTTTCCGAGTAGGAAGTAGTAAATGTTTTTGTTCAATACAGAGTTAGTTGCACCTCATGGATAGCCTTGCTTTTTCTCTATTGTTTTCCCACATGACAGACGGCTAAGCACAAGGTCGTGCAATGCAACATGGGTATGGTGGGTGGACCCGAACTAGAAGTCAATGCTACGTGCACTTTGATTGACTTCCCAAGCGAATTTCAATAGAACCGTGAACAGGCATTGATCAAGTCGTGCCCTCCTATCCTGTTCGAATGATTTGCATGGTGGGGATGATTTTTTTTAGTCAAAACTGTTCCGGAGTACCAAACCACATGTTTGTGATCAAAATCCAAGTGGTAGCCCACTTTCTTTATACTCCATGCAAATAATTAGGAGACACACCAAATAACACAAGTGGCTAACGCATCTTGCAAATAAAGCTTGAATCTTCACTGGTCTTTTTCTGCCAGCAAGGATTGCAGCTAAGCATATCACTATAGTACAAAAATTAGTTCATAACTATCTGCAGTAGCGGTTTTCGAACCGGTACTAAATTACCGGTACTGATAATATTAGAAGACGAATCCATGTATTTTTAATCCTTGTAATTCATTTTGCAGTTCCAAAGATTTTGAGGAAAAGTGGAGGGGAAAAAAAAACTCATGCAAGCCACATCTGCTCATTTTGATAAGAGCCAGAGCCCTATGTATTTAAACATAGCCTTATTATCCTAGGTACTAGGTAGCTAGTACAACGTGGAGATGAAGCAACAGCACCTGCGCCTCTCGTTGCCCACCAGCAAAAGCGGAGTTCAAAGCGTAGCGCGCCTCAACTCCCGCCCAACCCTCCGCATGCCATCCGCGCGAACAAACAGGCACTGACCTCGCCATTCTTCCATTCTTCCCCTTCCCCGGTCGGCCACCCACCGGAGATGGACAGCCGGATCCAAGCGCCGATCAAGTCCAGCAGCTTCTCGCTGGCGACCACCCGCGACGACGGCGGCAGGACGCGGGAGGTCGACCGCAACCTCTCCCTCGGCTCCGCCCGCGATTACAGGAAGCAGGACCCGCATCATCATCACGGGTCAGCCGCCGCCCACAGGGCGGAGCAGAGCACCAGGGAGGAGGACGAGGCGGAAGATAATAAGGGCGGTGAAGGCGGAGGCCGAGACCTCGCCGCGCTGTCGGCTGAGATCGACGCGTTTATCACCGACGGGCATGCCGCGGCGGTGGCGGAGGTGACGCTGGGAAAGTTAGCGGCCGCCGTCGAGCGGGTGATCGCGCAGTCGGAGGGTGCCGAGGACAAGTGGGCGAAGACGGACGGCCAGCCGCCGCTGCTCGCCGCGATCGCGCGCGTCGCCGCGCTCTCGTCCGTGCTCGGCAAGCCGAGCCCGGAGGGGACCAAGCACACTGCCGCCGTGCACCGGGTCAACGCCGTGGTTCACCGTGCCATGGCGTTCCTGGAGGACGAGTTCCGTGCGCTGCTAGAGGACCCGCGCGTGCCCAAGCCGTCGGCGGAGCACGAGCACGACCGTTGCGTGCTTCCGGTGGCGGCGGCGTCGGACGCCGGTGGGGGAGAGTCGGCGGCCGCAGCGCCGCCGTACCCGCCAGAGACGGTGGACCGGCTGCGCGCGATGGCGGACGCCATGATCACCGCCGGGTACGCGACGGAGTGCACACAGATGTTCCTTGTCGCGCGGCGGAAGGCGTTCGACGCGGCGCTGAGCGGGCTCGGGTACGAGAAGGCGAGCATCGACCACGTGGTGCGGATGGCGTGGGAGTCTCTGGAGTCGGAGATCGCGGCTTGGACCAAGGCGTTCCGGCACGCCATCAACGTGGGCCTGTCAACGGAGCACGACCTCTGCGCGCGCGTCTTTGCCGGCCGCCACGCCGCCGTGGGCCGCGGCGTGTTTGCTGACCTCGCGCGCTGCGTGATGCTGCACATGCTCAGCTTCACGGAGGCCGTGCCCACGACCAAGCGCGCGCCCGACAAGCTCTTCAAGGTGCTCGACATGTTCGAGGCGGTCCGCGACGCGGCCCCGGTCGTCGACGCCTTCCTCCTCTGCGATGAGCCCCGCAACAACAACAACACCACCACCTCCTCCGCCTCCGCGCTGACCGAGCTCAAGTCCGAGATCGTTGCCGTGCGGTCCCGACTCAGCGAGGCGGCCGCCGCCATCTTCCGCGAGCTGGAGAGCTCGATCCGCGCCGACGCCGGCAAGCAGCCGGTCCCCGGCGGCGCCGTTCACCCGCTCACCCGCTACGTGATGAACTACGTCAAGTTCGCGTGCGCGTACAACAGCACGCTGGAGCAGGTGTTCCGGGAGCACAACAACAAAAATAACTACAAGAACCACCACCACGACCAACACGCCGACGAGAAGCAGCAGAACCCGTTCGCGGCGGAGCTGATGGAGGTGATGGAGCTGCTGCACGAGAACCTGGAGGCCAAGTCGCGGCTGTACAAGGACCCCTCACTCAGCAGCATCTTCCTGATGAACAACGGGCGGTACATGCTGCAGAAGATCCGCGGGTCCCCCGAGATTAACGCCATGCTCGGCGAGTCGTGGGCGCGGAAGCAGTCCACGGGCCTGAGGCAGTACCACAAGAACTACCAGCGCGAGACGTGGAGCCGCGTGCTGGGCATGCTCCGCGACGACGGCGTGATGACCGTCAAGGGCCACGTGCAGAAGCCCGTGCTCAAGGAGCGTTTCAAGCAGTTCAACGCCGCTATGGACGAGATCCAGCGGACGCAGGGCGCCTGGGTCGTCAGCGACGAGCAGCTGCAGTCGGAGCTGCGCGTCTCCATCGCCGCCGTCGTCGTGCCGGCGTACCGGTCCTTCCTAGGCCGGTTTGCGCAGAACTTCAGCGCCGGCAGGCAGACGGAGAAGTACGTCAAGCTCAGCGCCGACGACGTCGAGACGATCATCGACGAGCTGTTCGACGGGAACGCCACGTCCATGGCGAGGAGGAGGACATGACAATCATAAGCACCAACATCGATCATGGCGCGCACTCTCGTTCGACCTAACTAAATTCTCGGTTTAAGAAGAAATGTGTAATTTTTCCTGCTTTTTTTTACCTTCTTTTTGGCTGGTTGTTAATTTCTGTACTTTGGTCCAACAACAGGCGGTGATGTAACTAAGTACTTACTGCATTTCTCAAGAGTCAAAGGCAGCTAGATTACTGTACCCATGACATGTATGGCCTGATGACGTGTTCGTTGATTGGTCTCAACCACTTGACAGCCAAATGCATAGACAATTCATCAAATATTGGTGCCTCGCAGTCGCAGAGCCTCAGACCCCTCTTCATCACTCTGAAACTTTGGTGTAGACCTTGACATCCCTCCACCGCGACTCCATGTAGTGCGACGGGTCCGTCTGCGCGTACACGCCGAACTTGAAGTAGTGCCGGCGGCCGCTGCCCCGGCCGGCGATGACGAGCCTCTGCTCGCCGTCGACGAACACGGCCAGCTCGTCAGCGCTGACGTCGTGGACGACGTTGAGCCGGAACCATCGGTCGTAGATGTGGCTGTCGACGACCCACGCCTCGTCGTGGTAGTACGTGAGCAGGCCGCCATAGACTTGCAGCATCAGCGTCGTGTTGCGCCGCGACGCCCGCGGCGCGCCGAACACCTGCATCACCGACACCCCCGTCGTGCCCGACGGAACGTAGCCGTAGCCCTCGAACTGCCACACACCGGACGTGTACTTCTTCTGCACACTAAACGCAAAGAAGAAGAAGAAAAAAATATTACTGTACTGTACTAGCTAAAAGATTACCTAGAAAAATAAATTACAGCGTGAATTTTCAGAACGGAGGAGATTACGTTTATGTGGATCTCGCTGCGTGGCCTGGTAGGGCTGCCGGGGCTGAGGGGCTGGTCGGTGCAGAACACCCACAAGCGGCGCACGCCGTCGGGGAACTCGTACCTCTGCTCCGGCGGCAGGTCGTACGGTTTGTCCAGCTTGAACCGGTCCTCCGTGAGGTCTACTTCGACGAAGCCGGTGGTCGGGTCGGCGCCGTCCGAGCTCCGGTGTTGACAGCACAAGACTACGACCAGGAGCAGCAGCAGCAGCTGACGCCATGGCGAGGAGTAACGAGGCATCGTGTCGTGGCTGTGTTCTGTGTCAGAACATTTGTGTGTGCCTGTATTCAGTTTTTTTTTTTTCTGAACAGGTTACTACTCCTGATGATGCCGTTATATTGTTCCATTGATGGGGGTGATCCAAACAGATGGAGAGGTGTTCTGTCCTGGGAACATATGAATATTCAGAGAAGCCTGCAGAGATCTCTTCGTGATGGTTCCTTTGTCGGATGATCACCTGATTCCTGCAAAGATTTGTTGTGTTCTGCTCCTTAGTCCTGACAAATGAGAATGTACTATTTGCCGAGCAGGTTGTTGTTTTTGTGTGATTGATTGATGTCTTGTTCTTTGGATTTTTCACACTCCTAGTACTATAGTGCGGTCTGCGACGTGTATTTGACCCTCCCCCCCCCCCCCCCCCCCCCCCCCCTCCTCTCTTTTCTCATGACCTATCGTGCACTACTACTCGTGCTCGTCGAATTGGTGAGGTTACAGTTGAGGAGAATTCGAGATGTGGAGCTAACGATGATCAAAAGCATAATGCAAACGCACAAGGTTGTTATGGTCCCCTTCTCGTTGGAGCATCTCTTGCAAACCCATCTGGGGAGAAACGCATCTCTGCAAACAGAGGCAACGTCAAACGCCGGCTACCTTCTGACACGCAAGCCACGGTGTCGAAGAAGCACCGCCGCCGTACCCCAGCGAAGATGGCCAAGCCGGAACCATTACAGTCTTTTCAGATCCCGGGAGAGGTAGCAGAGGGTCTGGCGGCGCGCCGGCCGAGAAGCTGATCCCGGACGTCGAGACGCCGGCGCACCAGAGGCTCTGGTGGGAGGCGCCGCCTGCTGAAGCGCGAGCCCGAACCGTCCAATGGACGTCCTGTGGCACGAGGAGTCCGAGACCGAGCGCCACGGTCCGCCCCGGCCGCCGCCGGACGGGCAGGCGTCTCTGGCCACGTTGGAACCGGCCAAGTCACTCGCGATCCATCAACAGACGGAAGCGCTACCCGTCCAAGATCCCGTGCAAGTGCCACCACTGACGCAAGAGCCAACTACTACCGAAGAAGAAGGACAAGTTGTACAAGCTCCGAGCATCATGGAGCAGCTGGTAACTGATCCAGAGGCAAAAGCACTGGTAGCTGTTCAAGATCCGGTACAAGCTCCGCTACCCGTCGAAGAAGAACCGACCCCGAGCATCGTGGAACAGCCGAAGCCGTTGGCGAACGATCAACCTGCGCAATCGCTCCCTGCCAGTGATCCAGTGCAAGTACCGGCGGCATTGGTGCAAGAGCCGCTCGTCGAAGAAGGACCGGCTCCAACTCCTCCGAGCACCTTGGAACAGCAGCCGAAGAAGCCACTGGTAACCGATCATGAGGAAGCAAAATCGTTACCTGTACAAGATCCAGTTCAACAAGTGCCGGCGCCGCCATTAGCGCAAGAGGCGCCCGTGGAAGAAGGCCCGGCGGCTCCGACTCCAAGCATCTCGGAACAGCCCAAGCCGTTGGTGATTGATCAACAACGTGCGCAGGCGCGCCCAGTCCACGATCCAGTGCAAGTGCCGCCGCCGCCACTAATGCAAGATCCACCTGTCAAAGAAGAACCGACGACTCTGGGAATATTGGAACAGCTGAAGACGCCGTTGGTGTTTGGTCAACAACATGCGCAATCGTTCCCTGCCAGTGGTCCTCCAGCGCAAGTGCCACTATTGATGCAAGATCAACCGACTCTGGGCTTCTTGGCACAGCCGAAGGCATCGTTGATTGATCAGCATGATGTGCAAGCGCTCCCTGTCCACGATCCGGTGCAAGTGCCGCCATTGACGCAAGCTCAACTGATTCCGGCCATCTTGGTACGTCCGACGCGGCGGCCGCTGGTGATTGATCAACAACAAGCGCAGAGGCAAGCAGTGCCACCACTACCACCACCCGTCAAAGATCAACTGCAAGTGCCACTGCCACCCGCCGAAAAAGAATCGGTGCAGCAAGCAGAGCCGCTACCGGTACTCGGCCAAGGGGATGATGAGGAACCGTCGGTCCGAGATCTCGTGCAGGAGTCCTCGCCGGCCGAAGCACCGGTAGTGCGAGAGCCTCCACTGACGCAAGAACAACCCCTGCAACAGCCGCTGGTGCCGATTGAGCCACCGAAGCAAGACCCGTCGCCTGCTTCACCACCACCGCCTGCTGCACCGACGACGACAGCCGCACCGGAGGTTTTTCCACGTGACGACGGCGAGTCTAACAGCGTTGGATCGGACAGCGGTAGTGGCAAGAGCAGACGTGACCGGCGGCCGGGGGAACCGGAGAGGCGCTTGGGGTCGTCGTCACCACTGTGGGTGGTCGGCCCCGCGGTGATCCTGTTCGCGCTCGCCGCGGCCGCGTCCTGGAGGCGGCGGCGGCAGCAGAGCGGGGCGCCCGGCCCGTGGGGATGATCGATGGAACCCATAGTGTCTGTCGTGTGCGTCGTTCGAAACGTGTAATACCGTCCATCGTAGCGCGTTGTGTTTTGTGTACGGAAAGCATGGACTTTTATCTGATCGTAAAATCAAGTGAGTCCAGGTTGTCAGATATTTTGCGTTGATCGGGTGACCAACCATGAGAATGGACCAAAAAAAAAAAGGCGAACTACATCAGATCTTGAGACCTGCAACATTTTAGTGCAAAAAAAAAGGTGTGTTCAAAAGAAGTTACATAGCAAAAGTTAAACTAATTACGGAGACGGCTATTCGATCGAGTCCTTAGATCTTGCTGGCCTTTGAGCAACTGAGCAGCTCATGTTCTAATAAGTCACGAGAAATACTAGGTATTCAAAGCTGTGTTTATGGAGACAGTAGAAATACGACGGAAACAACAAAAAGAACAGATGCAATTGCAGTACGAAGCAAGAGGTCAACCGAACACTTACATGGCAGCAATGTACTTTAAATGTTAGTGCGTACTCCTTCCGTTCAAATTTAAATGTTACTATTACATTTTCTTCCCCCTTCCGACAAGGGATAATTGGGCGATTCATCGAGGAGGAATTCAAACGGATCTGAACATGACATTACAGTACACAGCAAGGAATGAACAAAATGGAAAAAAAAAATTTGGTGCGGGAGGGCCGCACAGCATCCTCAATGCGGACCCGCCACCGATCCTTGCTGCGTGGACTTCCTTGACAATCGGACGCCTAGTGCACGGTGAGTCACAGACACGGCTCCCAGCACCCGCATCGGCTCCACGACACCCACGTTGGCTCGATATCTCGCCTGCCCTGGCAAACAGAGGAAAAGTAAGGGGAAAAAAAAACAATCTAAATTGGAGCGCTGCGGGCCACCGGCGAAGTGCTCCACCAACAGCGATGCATACTCCTCCGATGGCAGCTGCGACGCGTGCTTGTACGACCTGTGCCTACGCTCATAGGACCGGAACACGGCGGGCATCATCAGCGCGTACAACGGCAGCGCGGCGGCCGGCTAGGACTGGCAGCCTTCGACGCCATCGATGATGCGCGGTTCGATGAGTTCTGGTGCGTGGACGCCATGGATGATACGCGGTTCGGGCAGGTCGACAAGTTCTGGTGCGTGGACGCCATGGATGACGCGCACGCCGATGGCGGCGCTAGATTAGCGAGATGGAGCTTTTTATTTTATTTTATTTTTTTTTATCGGTGGCGAGTTGGAGCTTGGGAGACGACGGAACGTCAAACATACGGATAGGAAGAAGCCATCGCAAGACTGAGCTATTCGACAGAGGCTTGAAAACGAGCCAAAGGTTGGGCGTTTGTGCGCTAGGAGCTGCACGTCCGTTCGGGAGCCGACGTAGCTCTAGCGTCCGATACTCAAAGTGTCCACGCGGCAGCAATCCAAGACGGAGCCGCACAGGGAACGCGATGCGGCCCTCCGGCGCCAAATCTTTTTCCAACAAAATTCAGGTCTGAATTGCTTTTTTCATACTTATCAACAAAGCCCCTCCCTCCATGGCCTCTTTTCGGTCGGAGCATCTCTTCCAAACCCATCCCAAGCAGAAATGCATCCTTGCAACCAAAGGCAGGCATACCCACCCGCACTGAATTAGCAGCTGCCTACCTCCACACACAAATTAAGACGTTGCCGAGCGACAACAAAGAAGATTAAGTCACAAGAAACCACACGCATGGCAGTAGAAGCTTGCGCCGCGGGGCGTACTACATGCCGTTGCAAGCCATCAGGGCGCCATGGACCTCGACCTCCGCGTGGACGTCTCCTGCCCGCCGGCTCCCGGCGAGGACTTCACCTTCGTCACCACCGAGACCGACGCCGCCTTCCTCGTCCTCGCCCATCTCCCTGGTACGTACACGCCAAGCTCACCTCTGTTTGTACTAGCTTGCAGTTGCATTTGTAATACAGAGCATGATTGACTTGTGTGTACGCACGTGCAGGCTACGCGAAGGATGACATCGAGGTCCGCATCGGCGACGCCGGCACGGAGGTCGCCGTGGTCGTCGCGAGGAAGGATGTCTTCTCTGTCCGGGCGGCGGTGGGGAGGGTGCGGGTGGCGCACCGGCAGGTGGTGGATGGGTTCCGCCGCGTGTTCGACGTGCCGGCGGGAGTCGAGGTGGGCCGGATCACCGTCGGCTTCGAGGAGGACGACGGGCTCCTCGTGGTCATCATGCCCAAGCTGCAGCCAAGCGACGGCGGCGGCGACGAGGAGGAGCTCGACGTCGAGAGCGCGGACTGCGAGTCATTGTCCGGCGCGGAAGTCGAGGTCCAGTCAGAGCCCGAGCCCGGGGATGTGCCGGTGGAGATGGAGCTGGAGATGGACGACGAGGCGTCGAGCCTCGAGATGGAGCACGAGGACTGGGTCCACGTCGAGTCCGACGAGTCGGAGGAACAAGAGCCCGAGCGCGACGTGCCGGTGGTCACAGAGGTCGCCGTGGAGACGCCGGTGGAGGTTGTCGAGGAGCGCGACGTGCCGGTGGTCACAGAGGTGGCCGTGGAGACGCCGGTGGACGTCGTCGAGGAGCGCGACGTGCCGGTGGTCGCCGAGGTGGCCGTGGAGACGCCCGTGGAGGTAGTGGAGGAGCGTGACGTTCCGGTGGAGGCGCCGGTGCCGCTCGAGCCGCCGGTCATCGACATCGAGTGTGACGTCGTGTTCGAGCCGCCGGCGTACCGGGAGGAGCCGCCGGTGGAGACGCCGATCGAAGTGCTCGGACCTCCGTACAGAGAGCCCGAGCTGCCGGCCGATGTTCCGCCGGTTGATATCCCCTGTGACGTCGAGTTCGACCCGCCACCGGCGGATGTGGCGGCGGTCGTCGTACAGGAACCAGAGGAGCCCAAGCCGCCGCGTCCTGAACAACCAGCGCAAGAAGCACCGCCGCCGCCACCATCGCCACCACCACCTCCTTCTCCACCATCTTCGCCACCGCCGCTGCCACCACCGCTGCCTCCGCCTTCGCCACCGACAGTGCCGCCACCATCGCCTCCGCCACCGCCGCCTCCTCCATCGCCACCACCGCCGCCACCATCACCCCCGCCACCGCCACCGCCACCACCGTCTCCTCCACCATCGCCACCACCGCCGCCTCCGCCTTCGTCACCGCCGCCACCACCACCCCCGCCTACGCCACCGCCGCCTCCTCCATCGCCACCACCGCCGCCACCATCACCCCCGCCACCGCCACCACCGCCTCCTCCACCATCGCCACCACCGCCGCCTCCGCCTTCGTCACCGCCGCCACCACCACCCCCGCCACAGCATTTACCCCCTCCTCCATCGCCACCACCGCCGCCACCATCACCACCGCCACCGCCACCGCCACCACCGCCTCCTCCATCATCACCACCGCCGCCGCTGCCGCCTTCGCAACCGCCACCACCACCACCCCCGCCACAGTCTCTGCCCCCTCCTTTGCCACCGCCGCCGCCACCATCGCCACCACCACCACTGCCGACACCATCGCCTGCACCGGCACCGCCACCAGCAGCGGTCGAGCAACGCGACGAAGGGACTTCTGGCAGCGAATCCTCGGACGACGGTGCTGGCGCAGAGAGTCGCGGCGGAAGGGGGAAGCGCGACAGGAGAAGAAGGCGGGGGCGACGAGGGCGGCGCCGCCGTTTCCCGCTGGGCATGGTGGTCGCTCCCGCCGTGATCCTGTTCGCGCTCGTGTTGGCTGCAGCTAGAAGGCGGCGGCAGCAGCGCGGGGCGCCGGGCGCGCGGTGAGCCAGCCGGTTGTGTTGGAACGTGTCATGGGGCGCGATGGCGTTTGCGTGTCCCGCCTGCGGCTTACGCCTTGCGTACGTCGTAAGCGGATTTTTCGTGTGATCATTTGCAACTGTCAGGGAGTGTATACACACGTACGGGTGTACTTGGTGAAGTGTATATACACTTACTGACATACACAGCTTAGTCGTTTTTCTGTGCAGAAAAATGGATATTAGCAACGCCTGCAAACACAGTTTCAGTATTTTGACTGTGCCAATGCGATTATGCGAAGCAGGAAAAGGTAAACTTTAGGATTTTTAAAAAAAAGTTCTTACTACAAGAGAATTAGATGTGGTGGTGTTTGGAACAAAAGATTGAAAAAGTTGTACTGGCCAGCAGGAGCTAGGCTTGGGCCTTTTTAGATGGGCCATAACAATACACACTAGTCTACGTTTAACGGGTTGCCTTTGGTTCCTATGAGCCAAAGGTGAGTCCAAAGCTCGAGTGAATTTTATATGTTTTTTTTTGTGAAGAAATTTATATGTTTTTTTGCAAATAATTTTATATGCTTTATTTATTTTTTTATTTTTAAAAAGATTCAAATTACTTCACTTAAATTATTGACAGATGGATCATTGTCTACCATTGTAACACATTTTGATGTGAGGGGCTATACTTGATGCTCGTATTATGGCCTAGCCCAAAGGATACTTGGGTTAGTTGATCGGTGGATTGCACCCGTGTCCATATTGTTTTGTGTCCGATGAGCCCTGGCTCGATCCAAGCACGACCCATCATTCTCTATAGTTTCCTAATCCCACTTAAGCTTAACTGTAGACAGAAAATATCAACGTTTATTAATTTTTAGACATCTATAAAAATGAGAGTTATTTTCACTCAACGTTCTCAACCTTCGATCTAGATCGGATTACTATAATCTATATTTACTGCTATAGTCCGTATCTCTACTACTATTAATTACGTAACTATCTTCCATACATATTATTCCGCCATCCCTTCGCGCGCAGAGTTAAGCTGCTATACCGGGTCCAATTCAATTCGATTCGTCCGAGATTCTTACAGTCTTGCTGTCTTACGCCTGCCTCACATTGCAATATCACATAGCCATCAATCCTCACGACCGTCCGTCCAGCAGTCCGTCAAGCATCCACCACCTGCGCCCGCCTCCATCGAGCAGCGATGACCCATGCCGCCGTCAATGAGCCAAGCCTCTGCCAACGACACACACACTGTAATCCACCGAGGTCCCGGCGGGCGCCGTCTGCCGAGGAATCAGCGCGCGCCGCCACACCGTCCAGCGAAGAGCTGCAGTGCCGCTAAGACGTCCGCCGACCCGCGCTGCTGCCTCCATCGAGGATCCTTGCCGCGGTCGAGGACGCGCCATCGAGGACCCGCCCAGCACCGTACGCCGAGGAACCAGCGCGTGCCGCCACCATCCAGCGAGGAGCCCAGGCGCTGCCAAGACGTCCACCGAGCCTTCACGATCCGCATTGTTGTTGCCGTCGAGGATCCTTGCATAGGAGTCGTGCTGTCTGCCGAGGAGCTGTGTCCTTGCCGTCCGTTGAAGAGCCCCCGTCTCTGTGATGGACCGCATGACGTTGTGGGAGAAGACTGTGCGGATAGCCTAGATCAAGCGTAGCGTCGTGTCACCGCGCGCGCTCGCGGAGCTCGACACCGGCAACGTCCCTCAACTCTATGGCACTTGCTTGCTCTGCTTTCCTACGTGTGTGGTGGCTAAGATACATAGCAGGATTGGGGAGGAATGTTGTGTGTGTGTGTATGTGGGTGGGTGGGGAGGGGCTGAAGAAGAGATGACGGTGGAGGTGCTTAGGCGCTGCAGGTTGACGAAGCTTCGTGTAGTGTAGAATAATGGTAGTACACCCATGGAAAGTAGATGAGCTTGTGCTCGTGTGAGGATAAGAACAATGTGTCACATGGGTTAGGCCCAGTTCGGAGCAGAGAGGGACACACATGTGACACTGATCATCAGTTACTTTTCTCCCTAAAAAAATTATTTTTTTGTCCCTTCTATTTTGGTTTTAAATTCATCTTTTTCTATGCTCTAAATTGATGTAAGTTTTCGTGCCAACAGATCAAAATATGTAATACTTTCTTTTTGACCATGAGTTGACACACTAATATAAACTTTAAACTGAGATTCAAAATTGAGAATAATTAGGCTCCCTCCATGTTTAAAGACTTGATGCTTTAGCTCAGATACAGAAAACTATGAGTGAAAATGTGCAGCGCATAGAAAAAGAGAAAATGTGTAGCGCATAGAGAAGAGTTGACAAGAGTGTTAAATATTTTAAAAGAAAATAGACATGGCTAAAATGAAATATTCTAGGATGGAGATAGTAAAAAGATCAATATAAAATTTACTGGTCACGTGCTTATGTACAACTTTATTTAATTGTGTCTATTTTATTAAAAAATCTTATATACCCGTAGCAACGTATGGAAATACAACTAGTATTAATAATATTTTCATAATCAAATTAAAAAAACTTGTAATTGCTATATCTAGAAACTATGAACATTAAAAATGAAAAAGTCGCAATTTTCAGGTGCCAGAAAGTCTAGTTGGCCCATTTAAACCCGGCCCACGTTGTCAGGTGTAGCCCCTCGGTCTCGGTGTGTTCACCCTTGTTTCTCTCTCTCCCGGTGTCTGCCCGTCTCTAGGCCTTCCTTTTTGCTGGCGGCGACGACTCCTCCGAGCAAGCACGGCGGCGCACGCGGCCAGAACGGGGCACAACTGCCTGCCATCTTGGCTTGTGTTAGCCCTCCTCGTCCAGCTTCGACGGAAGGTGAGAGCTGACCTCTCTTCCCCAATCCTCGAATCCTCCTCCCCCCTGTAGTTGACATTTAGGGTAGTTGTAGCGGGGATGGGTCGATCCCAACCTCGGGGCGGAAGAAGGTTTTGCCCTTGGACGGGGACTTGGATGTGTACGGGAAGATTTTATCCGGTGGGATGCAGCAGCGCCTGGCGAACGGGGCGGGCGCGCTCGGGCGGGGGAGATCTCCGTAGCGAGGGGAGGATCGGTTCTTTCTCGGTCCGCCTCTGCTTAGTTCAACTCACGCTCCGACGCCCCGTCACCCAGTAGCCTCGTGTATCTAAACCCGATCGCTCTATCTCCACTGTTTTACATGCACTGTGCTGTTACGGATTGACTGATTGGTGCTGATGTTGTTTGATCGTACCGAACTTGCTCCCCGGCTCATGTAGTGTGACTTATAGGTTGCTAATGGCGCAACCATTGTTGAATTTTGTAGCGACTCTTGCTGTGAGTGGGCAGTGACTTTGATTAATAGAACCACTTTGAGTTGAACTGCATAACTGAATGATATGTAAATATATTTTACTTTCCCCCGGTCATTTACGTTAGTGTATCGCTCGTTAAGATACATGTGGGAGCTGCTTTTAGTTGACAATTTTAGGAATCTATAAATTAGCCATTAATTGTTCTATCAATAATTCAGAGTCACAATACCTCAATACATGTGTTCTGATTTACGAATTGCTTGTGTTTCACGTGGGGCAGATATGAGT
Organism: Oropetium thomaeum; assembly: GCA_001182835.1. Classification (NCBI taxonomy): domain Eukaryota; kingdom Viridiplantae; phylum Streptophyta; class Magnoliopsida; order Poales; family Poaceae; genus Oropetium; species Oropetium thomaeum. The sequence continues at coordinate 2,580,305 of LFJQ01000013.1, forward strand.
GGTTCACAGAGTTAATAGTTGCTGGGCCTTTGATAGGCACAAAACTGAGATCCATTCAAAATTATTGCCACCTGTGCTAAACTTACTAGAATACTGAATTATTTGTCATATTTTTTAGATGCTTATTATTATTTTATATATAGGTTAGTTGCTCCGAGTTTAGATTAGGCACCCTTCAATGCATCGTGTCGGGAGTGCCGGTAATACAGCCGGTTCAACTCGACCGAGAAAGGAGAAGCGGTTCACATATGTGCTCAATGATGCGGATGATAAAAAGGTATGCTCTACTTTAAGCTAGCCACTGCTGGCAGCTCTTTAGATCTGTTTACTTTTGATATACCGTGCCCTTTTGTTCTCCGTTCGTTTGAAAATCCTGCTGATTCATGTCCCTATTTTTTGTTTTCAGCATTGTGGAGGGATCAACTGTTTGGCATACCTAAATGGTTCTGCTTCTGGTACTAGTGACTATATTTTCAGTGGGAGTCGTGATGGTACCTTGAAAAGATGGCAATTAAATGATGGGGTTGCAAGCTTCTCAGCAACTTTTGAGTCCCATGTTGACTGGGTATGGTCTTCTCTCTGTTTTCATTCAGTCTGACTGCTGCTTAAGAATTTTGCAGGATCCCTCTGGAAACATTTGATGTTAGGATCTTATATGTTCTTTTGTTGGTATTGCATGATGTCATCTATGATTTAATACTTTAATATATCATACCAAAGGCTTAGGACATTCGTTCGTGTCTAATTTTAGCATCAAACAGTAATTTGGCAAATACGATTGATATTTTGACTACAGTGTTAATGTATTTTAACTTGATATATTCAAGTTGATTTGCACTTTTTTCATTTCTTCAAGTTTAAATCGTTCTCAATTGTTCAAAGAGTTGTTTGTTGTGCAGGTTAACGATGCTATTATTGTTGGTCAGAAGCTTGTTTCCTGTTCCTCAGACACCACTCTAAAGGTTTGCTGTCTACCACTCATAAATATTGTTTGCGGATCCTTTATTTCTTCTAATTTTAAATTTCTTCCACAGGTGTGGAATTGCTTCTCAGATGGTACTTGTACTAGGACTCTTCGACAGCATTCTGATTATGTGATTTGTCTTGCTGCTGCCGAAAAGAATGTAATATTACCCATGCCTGTCTCTTTTGTATTTTCCCTGTGCGCCTATGTTATTTTATTTTTGTCATTTAAAGTTTTGACTTGTGCCTATGTATTGTAGAGCAATATTGTAGCCTCAGGCGGTCTTGGTGGTGAGGTCTTCATATGGGATGTTGATGCTGCCCTTAGCCCTGTTGCCAAATCTGTGGATACAAAAGAGGATGAGGTTCCAAATGGAAACTCTGGACCTGCTTTGACAACATTATGCAATGTTAGTAGCAACATTACTTCCAATGGACAATCACATGCATACAGTCCAATCACCGCCAAAGGTCACAAAGATTCAGTCTATGCATTGGCAATGAATGATACAGGAACCCTTCTTGTCTCTGGTGGCACTGAAAAGGTTTGCACTCTGTTTTCTTAGACAACAATATGGAATCTGTTCTTACATTTGGGCGGCCAGTTTTTTTATTACTTGAATTAAAAGACGAAACCCACAGAGTTTCCTTGTGTTTATTATTTATTCAGGTTATCCGTGTGTGGGATCCCAGGACAGGATCAAAAAACATGAAATTGAGAGGGCACACTGATAATATAAGGGCTTTACTTCTTGATTCTACTGGAAGGTTTGTGTCTGGACACCAATAAATGCACTGATTTAGATTCATCTGGGCCATGATGTTACTTGACAATATCTCTTAAGAAAATGTTGATTTCCGTATAATTGCAGACTTCACTTGCCTCCAAATCTATGCTATCTGTTGCCATATAATGTATCAGTGATTATTTATGTTTTCAAAGTGGCAAGTTACTTTTATTTATTTTTGCATTTAGTATGCATAAGCTTTAGAATACTATCTGCTTTTTGCCAACCACTCACTTATCCTTTTTTCTTTTTTCTGTTTTTGTGGTCGTAGGTATTGTCTATCAGGATCATCAGATTCGATGATAAGGTAAATACAATCTCTAATGCCCCCATCCATTCATCTCTCCATCACGCGCGACACTGCATCTAAAAAATTATTTTGTAATAATTGGCCTTGATGTCATGTACTCATGTGATTTGAGATAAATGCTGTGAGCTGTATTGCCATCTTAGGCCCATATAAACAAAACGTTTTGTATATTTTGCAGATTGTGGGATCTAGGACAGCAGCGTTGTGTTCACTCTTACGCAGTGCACACGGATTCGGTTTGGGCGCTTGCAAGCACTCCTTCATTTGCTCATGTCTATAGTGGTGGCAGAGACCAATCTGTGAGTTAAATAATCTCATGTCTATAATTGTCACTAGTTTGTCCTGAACTTTTCTGTTTTCCTTGTATTGTAGGTGTACCTGACAGATTTGTCCACAAGAGAGAGTGTCTTACTCTGCACAAATGCACACCCGGTTCTACAGTTGTCCTTGCAAGATGACACAATATGGGTGGCAACAACTGATTCTTCTGTTTATGGATGGCCAGCTGAAGGGCTGACACCTCAGAAGGTTTTCCAAAAGGGTGGCTCATTCTTGGCTGGGAATTTGTCATTCTCAAGGGCAAGAGCATCTTTAGAAGGATCGGCGCCTGTAAGCATGATTACTATCGTTTTTTCAAACTACATTTCTCCGTTGACGTTGAAGATACGGTTTCGTGACTGGTTCTTTGGTTCAGAGCAGTAACGACGTTGTTCTATGGGCCACTATATTTTAATTTCCATAGTTGATGATTTACTTAGGTGCATAGTATTTAACTTGTGTAACTTAATTTCTGGAAGACCATTCAAGGCTAAACTTAGTATTAACTGGTTTTCTTAATAAGCTCACTAGATCTTTCTTCCCTGTATGATATTTTTGCTAGTATATTATTGCCATTATTTGATAGTTTGTCTGATATTCTTCGGCTCTTTTGTTTATTTTATTATACTGCTAGTACTTCACCACCTGATGAACAAAACTTTTCACTTAGTTATTAACTGCTGTTGAGACTTAATGTTAACTAATGGTGGCGAGTAACTAATTTTGGTCTATCCCACTCAGGTCCCTGTATACAAAGAACCATCTTTTGTTAGTCCTGGAGTTCCAGCAATAATTCAGCATGAGATTATGAATAACAGAAGGCATGTACTGACAAAGGTGATTACAAATATTTCATTTATTTTGTTTTGCTATTATTAAAGTGCAATAAGTGGATCTTGATATACGCATCTTTCTTTGTTTCTACAGGATACTTGTGGTTCGGTCAAATTATGGGAGATTACCCGAGGCGCTGTTATTGAAGATTTTGGCAAGGTTCCTTTTTCTCCTCTTGGATTCTCTCTTGCCCCCATAAAGATACATACATACGCTTTAATAATTAGCATTGCTTATTTGGATCCCATTTTGTAAGTACAGTTCATGCAGGACATATTTTGAATAATCTTGATTTTGTAACTGTTAATCTGCTTCATTTTGATTATGTAGGTTTCATTCGAGGATAAGAAAAAGGAGCTGTTTGAGATGGTATTACTGATAAGCTCTTGCTTTCCATATATCTATAGGAAAATGATGCAAGTTGCTGTAAAATTTGTTTCTTAAATTGTAGGTAAGCATACCTGCCTGGTTTACAATGGATGCTCGCTTGGGATGTCTATCTGTCCACTTGGATACTCCGCAATGCTTTTCAGCAGAAATATATGCAATGGACTTAAATGTTGCTGGAGCGCAGGAAGATCTTAAGGTTTGCCCTTCAACATATCTATGCCTGCTGGCTATATATTTTTTTGGCAGTTCTTCTCTTCTCATAAATTCATTGATGATGTGGTTCTATTAATAATTTGCACCAGAAAGATCATTTCCTTTTGACCAATTTTTGTTATAACATGTCTGAAAACCATTAACGACACATCATTGGAGTGTGCTTTGCCAAATTGATTGCTCCTACCTGCCCACAAATGAGATACAACCTCTACTATCTCACATTCTGTGGCTCCCCACCCCCCCAATTGTGCAGATTAATTTGGCTCAGGAGACCCTTCGTGGTTTGCTAGTTCATTGGTGCAAAAGAAAGCAGAAGTCTAGTTTGCACAGCTTATCAAATGGTGACAATTCAACAGGAAAAGATATTCCACTGAATGACTCAGCCCATTCAAAATCTGATGTCGACGATGGAAGTGAAAACCATGCAACTCACGTGCTTCCATCATTCGAGTTTTCTACAACTTCACCTCCATCAATCATCACTGAAGGTTCTAGTGGAGGGCCTTGGCGAAAGAGAATTACTGATTTGGATGGAACTGAGTCTGATCTGCCATGGTGGTGTGTGGACTGCGTCATGCATAATCGATATCCAAAAGAGAATACAAAGTAATTGTTTACTTCAACCCCTTCTTTTTACTGAGACGATAGGTTTCCCTAGAACTTTTGTTCGCTTTCCATGTATTTTACATTAACTTGGAATAGAGAGAATGATAGTTCAAATATATCAATCTTCTATTTTTGATGTTTGTCATCTTGTGTTGTGATAAATCACCTTATTTCACGCATTTATTGTTTCCTGCGCCATATCTTAATAGGGAGAGTACACGCACACGGGCACTAGAGCCTTTTTTTTTTTTAATCGCAAAGTTCATATACAGTTAGGGAGCCTCTAAGCTATTAGGCACCCAAACTCGATTTGAAGAATCAACACCTCCCACCATTCCTAAGCGAAGACTGATGTTTCTTCTTGTTTTTACAATGGGTGCATTTTATTTGCATCCTGCTAATGTTTCTTTTTTTATGTACACAGGTGTGGATTTTATTTGCATCCTGCTGAAGGTTCACCGGCACCTAACATAACTCAAGGGAAACTCAGTGCTCCTCGGATTTTGCGGATTCACAAAGTAATATCATCTGCCACTTGACTGTTCCATGTTACTTTGAAACAATTACAGTACTATTTTGCATGCAATGTTAAAAAGATGCACCGTTCAAATCCTGGATTTAGCTCATTAGTTAGTCATAGCATGACTGGATAGAATTTAGTATCATTATGAATATTCTTTGTATATCACCTTATTTATTTTCACAAGGTTTGTATATATTCTATTTTATGGTGCAGGTAGCTAACTATGTGGTTGAGAAACTCGTTCTTGATAGACCATTGGATGGAGGTGCTGACAGCACATTTGCTATGGGATTGACTCCTGGTCAACCACTCTCAGCACTAGATAGCTCTTCACGGCTTGGACTAAAACCATGGCAAAAATTGAAGCCATCTGTAGAAATATTGTGCAATAACCAGGCAAGTTCTTCTCTTAACAGAAATTGTATTTCTATATGTAGATGTGGATGTAGTACCATTACTGACATTATGAATAATAAGGAGCCCTTTTTATACTGGAAATATTTACAAGGAGCTTGTGTTTTACCTATCAATTTTATAAAAGCCTTCACAAATATTTTGTTGAGTCATGTTTTGTGTGCTTGTTCCCCCATTTGTCTTTTAAATGCTGGGGCTCTTCAGGTTTTAAGTTTGAATTCTGCTAAATCGTGTAATGAACCTTGAAATTCCAGTTTAACAACATAAATAATAATAGATTCCCTGGAACTTCTGTTGCACATCTTGTATTTTCTTAATTTTCCTCTGGCATACACACTGGCTTTCCATTCTGGAGTAACTTGCTGCATAGCCGTTCCTTTGACGTTAAACAATGCTGTCATGCGAAGCAGGTTCTGTCGCCAGAGATGAGCTTGGCCACAGTGCGAACATATATCTGGAAGAAGCCGGAAGACTTGATTCTTCATTATAGAGTGGTGCAGTCAAGATGATGGAAGCTTCAACTATACATGATCACTTGGTTTTCCAGATGAGCTGAGAAATGTCCACACCAATTGGATGGTGGTGTTAAGAGATACATATGGCTTAAGAGGGATGCCATCATGTTACATGAGGAAGTATTTTGGTGTGTGCCATTTTCCATTCCCGGGGAAACAAGTTTGTTTGCTTCTTTTGTAAAGTTGCTGATCTTGCCCTGTTAGATGTATGATAGCACAGGTATAATGTTCTCTGGTGGGTACGACCAAGCTTGTAAATGTAGAGATTGCGGCTTACTAAATAAAGATAAAGGGCTATGCTTTTTTTTGTCCTTTGTAGAACAGATCTGCTCAAACAATGGCATTAGTGTGTCCATTTTCGGATTGAACCCTGTTTCATCAGCTTGGATTGCTTGATCTAGGAACAAGGCCACAAGGCCATGGAAAATGGCGATGGTAGTTAAAATGCATGAATAGCCATTGTATTGTCTCACTGTTTTAATTTGGTTATTGTACTGTAAAATTGCAAATTACAATCACTAAGCTAGCTTAGTAACCATAATTTACAAATTAAAAAATACATTGGTTAAATTGAAACAGTCAGATAAGTAGTAAAATGGCTACTCGTGCATTTTGCGCGGAGACCTCCCGCCCGCTAGAGGCGAGTCGAGCCGAGCCCGAGGCTGGTTTTCAACTCGCTGGTACGCACGCAGTCTTGCGTACGTATCGTCTCTGCGTTGCACCGGACACGAGAGCGGGCGCGGACGTCGAGCAAGCACGAGTACGAGCATGGCACTGCAGTTTGAGCTGCGTTCCTTTCGTTTCCCGTGACCGGCTGATCGAGGCCTGGCCTGGCTGCGCACACCCATGCTCTGTACACTGTACGTATACTGCCCGCCGCTTGCGTGATGGAGGGGCGTTGCTTGCTTCACCGTGATCGCCCGCGTGCCCGCGCGGTCCCCACCCCACCCAGATGCTCTTCTCTTCTTCTGTGCTGCTGCGTGATGCGTTGCTTGCTTGCTTGCGTGGTGAAGGAGCGTTGCTTGTAGCGTTGAAGCATTTGTATGCCTGCCTGCACAAGGCGCCATGAAAGCCAAGGCAGAGGCCCCACTCCACCCCACCGCAAGTAGTGAATCGTGGAACGGTTATCAGCAGCAGCAGCAGCAGCAGCAGGGTGAGGACCGGGAGGAGGAGGAGGATCGGGAGGAAAAGGCAAAGACAATCATGCGCTCCGTACCCCAACTTTTTATCCTCTGATGATGACCGAGAGCTATTCCATTCCTATCCTGCGTTGCACAAGTACTACTGTGGTACAGTAGTAGGAAAAGAAAAGAGGCGCCAACAAAACGAGCCGTGGTGTACAGTCCAGTCCGGCGGTCGATCGTGGCAGTCAACAAGAGAGAGAGAGAGATCAGACTCGAGACCAGCGCGAGAGTGGTCCGGTTGTGTGAGCATCTTCTGCGGCATGCCGCCGGCCGGCACGTACTATAACGCACAGAGTTTTGACGATGATGCCACTGAATTGACAGTCAGTACCCTCGCCGCGAAAATTAGGGACGTGATCCCTTGGTTTAATGGTAAAAAATCATCCATAAGTGTCATCTAGTTTGATATTTCCTCTTATAAGATGATTTGTAGCAAAAACCTATCCACCCATAAGTTTTATACGAATTTCTTCCCACTCACTCATCTCACATGTATTTTCTAATAATTTATTAAATAAGATTTAAATTTTTATAGACAATTCACAAAATATTCAAAATATTATTTAATTTCAAATATACGAGAACATGATTGTTGTAGGACAATTCAAAATATTTAATTTTTTAGATTTAGAAAAGTTCTATGAAAGTCAAATGTTTCAAATTAGAATATTTATTGGAAATTTTTGAAAAAAATTTAGAATTTCGAAATTTTAAAATTTCAAATTAGAATACTTATTGGAAATTCTCAAATTTAAACTTAAATAGTTTTGAATTGCCTCATAAAAATCAAATGTTCTTCAAGAATTTAAATCTAATAAATATTTTGAATATTTTTTAAATAAACATTTTGAATTGTCTATAAAAATTTAAATATTAATTAATAAATTATTAGAAAATATATGTGAGATGAGTGGAGGGGGGGGGGGAGATTTTGCCTAAAATTTATGGGCGGGTGTGTTTTTGCCATAAATTATCTTACGGGAATATCAAATTAAAAGGAGCTTATTTGTAGATTTTTACAATTAAGTCTTTCCTAACAACTGTACTAACGTTAGTAGTACTAGCAGCCTGCCAACACTGGGGAGGCTTGGAGTTCGAGCTTGGTGTGTTGCACGCTTTCACCTATGATAGATCTATGCCCTAGCTAGGGTTCAAAACGGTTGTGGAAACCATTTTCGTTTTCACATTTCTTTTTCAAAGACAGGAATTAAAACGAAAAAGTTCAGGAATTCAAAAACAGATACAGTCCGGGTGGGGAAATCGGGAACAGGAACTCAGGTCGGGAACCTTATTAATTGTTCCACAACGTCTTGCCCGTATTATATATAAAGGGAAACCATGTTCTTTCCACTTGTATAAACTAGATGTTGCAACACATTATTAGCGGTAACGATCTCTTACTATTTCATTCGTGATGATGATCTAGCATGTCAATTTAATTGATTGTGGGTATGTAAAAAATATTCTATATTTTATGTTCAACAAAAGTCTAGCAACACATGAAAGATAAAGTATGGGTATGGCTGAACACATAAATAAAAAATTAAAAGCAATAAAAAAATGTTGGACAATGAAAAAAAGGAAAACAAAAAATGGGTATCGGATAACTTGCACGTTATATAGGCCTATTTAGGTTGTTGCTAGACCACTCACCCCAAATAGCGAAATCTAGAATTGAAAACGTGACCATCCCGCATGGATGTAGGTAAACGGGATCCCGCGAAGACGGTCGGGAAAACACACTTCCGCTATTTCATATCCCCTTTTCAGTTTCAGTTTTTATGTGTTTCCATCCCGTTTCCATTTTTATACGCTCACAAAACGAAAACGGATAGGGAAATTTTTATTAAAACGATAATACAACTATGGTCGAGAGACAAGATTTTCCCATCCTGATATCACCCCTAGTACTCTACGGACACAGTTTTTGCGCCGCTGTTTTCGACTTTGCTTTCTTGGATTGGATGTTTTGTTTTTGTCGCACCATTTCGAGGATAATCTCTATCAACTACGTTGTACATGCTTTTTCTTATTGTCGGCATCTTTATTTTTAACATCGTCTTTTACAGTTCGTCCTATTTAAAAATTTGTAGCGGCTGGTGCCATCCTCCCTCTATAATATATCTTCCGACTACTAATTGACTTCATAATCGCAAGGTGCAAACAAAACATGTCATAATTGGATCTACTTGCCGGCCACGTTCGAGTTTGTTACCATAATGATGTATGACGTACATTTACGAGTTTTACTTGTAGCAAACTTAAATAAGCGTAGCTACTTATATCTAGAAATGGAGGAATTCCTACCTCTATTTTCTTAACATGACGATTGGTTTTGGACCCTCTATTCAAGCAAATTGGTTGTGTGTACAATTTCTATTTTTTTCTCTTGTATAGCTCAGGCCCTCAGGTTCTACCGTTTTTTTTCTAATAGAATGCTGTATAGCAGGGTCTTCCTCGCAGTTTTTTAAGTCAATTTTCTTTGTCTGAACTAACGAGTGATAATAGTACATGTCTAGTATCAGGAAAGCCTGCTAGATCACACAAAAAACATTGCAGCATGTGATCTCTTCGCAAAAAAACAAAAGGTAAAAGGTTACCCTCAGTAAAGTGTGTGACTGGTGACCGAAGCGTCTGCAAGTCTGCATAGCAGCATGTGTGGTCTCTTCGGTGGTAAAAGAAACGAAAGAAGATGAAAAGGCAGCAGAGAGAAGGAGAACGGCACAGCACAGGCTGCACAGCATAGCCGCCGCAGCCGCACCGGCATTCGCAGCGAAGCGAAGCGGAGCGCAAGGCATCGCCGCTGCGCGCCGCGGCGTTCGGGAGGCTACCGCACCCACGGCAAGGTAAAGCTAAGCACCTCTCGCCGCCCTGCCTTCCGCTCCGGCTTTCCCTTTGCTTTTGCTTCACGGCGTGCTCGCTCGTCTTTCCTCTCGCGCGCGGCGTGCTCTTAGCGTTGCGCTCCGTCGTCCCGCTACCTACCCACGGTGCGGCGGCGGCGGCGGCGGCGTGGGGATGTACATTAGTCCCCGCCCGGCCGTGGCGCCGCCGTCGTGCTTGATCCACGCAGCGCGGCGGCGTAGGCGTAGGGTTCAGACGGTTCGTGGCGTTTTGGATTCTTCTCTTGCTGGTCCTCCGAATCCCGCTCCTCGTAGCTTCGGTTCCTTCGTGCTGTCTCGGGCTACGTGCTGCTAACACTAATACTGGTTGTTGTTTACCGGAATGCTACTAAGAATGCGACTGGTACTATCCCTATTTAATTCTCCTTCAATTAGCCAGCGAAGCACCACGCCTGATAAACAAATCGCGCCCCAAATCCCGATTCAGTCCCTCTAACCGTAGGTCCTAATTTACTGTGATTAACCAGTAGTAGGTCTCGTGGGATCAGGCCAGAAATCTTTGTCTCTTGCGACTTCCAACTGTACGCTAGGCCCCTTGGACATTCTCTGTTGGTGGTCCAGTTCTGTAGCCGGATTGCTTCCTGGCACTATGGGGATGGTCCAATGCTGTATCCGGTTTTCTTCCTGGCACTATGGGAATGGTCCATTTCTGTATCCGGATTTCTTCCTGACAGTCTGGGGGGCCACTGAAGTTTTATAACATCTCAGTGTCTTTATAGTGACATGCCATTGATTTTTTTTTTCCTCCAGGGTGCGTGTTGGATATGAAATGCAGCTTTGATTGTTGGTCTTCCTCTTCTGCCCATTTTGACAGACAACGGCCATAAAATTGAAAGGTATTGGCATACAGTTGTGGTTGCAGTATTTCAGCATTTCTTACCGGCAATCAAAATTCTGTACACTGTTCAGGCATTGCCTGCATATAGTTCGTTGGCTATGATATGTGGACACTCTCTATACAATCATTGCATGTTTAAGATCTGAAATCAGAGGAAACATAAACGAACAACAAAGAAAATGACTAATGTTCTTTGTTTTAACTTACCGTACTGCACCTTTTATAACTATGAGCAAAAAAGTATGTATTACCAAAACGTTCTCTTGGAGGCTCTGGCAGGTTGTAGACATCTGTTCTAGGACATCGATGGTTATTTGATTTGAGGTTCTGGCCTGATCTGAATGACATGAAACATGACTGTCACTTTCATCCAATTCTTTAGTGAGCCAAGGAAAAATTTAGAACAGACTGTATTCTGTAGGTCTTTTCTATATATTGTTTTGGACTCGTTATAGTAAACAATGGATATCTTCGCCAAGCTGGGTGGAGGTTTGCAATAGGTTAATTGAACTATTTGTTTAAATCTTCATCCTTTTATTGGTGGCTTTTTATGTGGTTACATAGTGTGTCCCCTATGTAGTGGACGGAGTCTCACCCATAATAAAAATTGTGTAGCAATTAAACGCCAAATACATCATTTGTTGAGAGGTTGGAATGTTTCATTTGCTTGATGAAATAGCACTTCCTTTTATCTAAAAAAAGGTAAACATGATGACTTATGCTAGACTAAGTGTTATGTTTCATCTTGTGACAGAATAGTGATTTCCTTCTATTGCAGGTACTAACTTAACTTTTTTTTTTAATGCAGATAACAAGTAAAGCAATGGGATCCAATGGTTTCTGCATTTTTATCCTAGTTATATGCGTCATTCCGATATCTATTTCAGCCGAGTTTGATGATATAAGTGGCTTATTCACTCTGAGGGACTCGATCACGGAAGGAAAGGGGTTCCTCCGTAACTGGTTTGATCCAGAAACTCCTCCGTGCAGCTGGTCAGGCATTACGTGTGCGGGGAAAACTGTGTTGGCCATAGACTTATCCTCTGTGCCAGTTTATGCTCCATTCCCGTCATGCATTGGATTGTTCCGATCACTTGTTCATCTGAACTTCAGTGGTTGTGGTTTTTTTGGTGAACTTCCAAATGCCTGGGGGAACTTGCAGCATCTCAAGTACCTCGATTTGAGTAATAATCAACTTACTGGTGCCCTGCCTCTCTCATTATATGGACTTAAGATGTTGAACGAACTGTTTCTCGATGGAAATTCCTTCTCTGGAAATTTGAGGCCTGCTATTGGTCAGCTCCAGGAACTCAGGAAGCTTTCTGTATCTTTGAATTCCATATCTGGCGTACTTCCTCTGGAGTTGGGCACTCTTCACAACCTGGAGTTTCTGAACCTTCACTCAAACGCATTAAGTGGGTCAATACCCGCAACTTTTGGCAACCTTTCTAGGCTCTTGCACCTTGACGCAAGCCAGAACCAACTCAGTGGATCAATATTCCCAGGAATAACTTCGATGGTGAACCTCTTGACACTTGATCTGTCGTCAAATAGTTTGGTGGGGCCAGTACCTAGGCAGATTGCTCAATTACAGAATCTCCAGTTGCTAGTTTTGGGACATAATGATATCGGTGGGAGCATTCCAGAGGAGATTGGTGACCTTAAGCTGCTAGAAATACTCATACTGTCTGCATGCAAGCTCTCAGGTGCAATTCCTTGGACAATTGGCAATCTTGGAAACTTGAAAGAATTTGATATATCAGAGAATGACTTCAAGGCTGCAGTCCCAACATCCATTGGTAGACTGGGAAATCTAACTCGTCTGTTTGCAAAGAGTTCTGGGCTCATTGGGAGCATACCAAGAGAACTTGGTAACTGCAAGAAACTCAAGACTCTTAGTCTGTCTGACAACTCTTTTACTGGCACCATACCTGAAGAACTCGCGGATTTAGACGCCATTGATACATTTTCTGTGGCAGGGAACAATCTGTCTGGTCATATTCCAGATTGGATCAGTAATTGGGTAGATCTTCATTACATATCCCTGGCACAGAACAGGTTTCATGGACCCCTACCATTACTGTCATTGCAGCATATAGTCAGCTTCTCTGCAGAGACAAACATGCTCACTGGTTCTATTCCTGCCGAGTTGTGTCAATCCAACTCGCTGAAGTCACTCATATTGGACAATAATAATCTGACTGGTAATATTTCTGAGGCATTTAAAGGGTGTAAGAACCTAACTGAGCTCAACTTGCTAGGCAACCATCTTGATGGTGAGATACCAGATTACTTGGCTGAGCTACCACTGCTGAAACTGGACTTGTCCCAAAACAACTTCACTGGAAATCTGCCTCTGGAATTGTGGAGATCATCAACCCTTATGGAGATCAATCTCAGCTACAATCAGATTACTGGCCCTATACCTGAAAGCATTGGTGGCCTATCCAGTTTGCAGAGTCTAAAAATAGATTGTAACTACTTGGCAGGACCTATCCCACGGTCACTCGGAGCTCTAAGGAATCTGACAAATCTTTCATTACGTGGCAATGGGCTGTTTGGTGACATTCCTATAGAGCTTTTCAACTGCCAAAACCTTATCTCTCTGGACCTGAGCTCAAATAACCTGATGGGCGACATCCCAAGGGCCATATCTCAACTGTCTTTCCTCAGTAGCTTGGATTTGTCTAATAACCAGCTATCTGGTTCTATACCTGATGAGATTTGTGTCGGATTCGAGAATGAGGCCCACCCAGTCTCAGAGTTTTTTCAGCACCATGGCCTCCTTGATCTATCACACAACCGACTAACCGGTCATATTCCAACAGCAATCAAGAATTGTGCTACGGTTACAGTGTTAAATCTGCAGGGCAATTTTCTGAGTGGTACTATTTCCTCAGAGCTGGCTGATCTAACAAATCTTGAAACCATCGATCTTTCTTTTAATTCATTAGTTGGTCCGGCCCTTCCTTGGTCTGCACCATTGGTACAACTTCAAGGCCTTTTTCTTTCCAATAATCACCTAGATGGTCCTATTCCCATTAATATAAGTCAGATGCTTCCCAAGATTGCAGTGCTAGACTTGTCTAGTAATGTACTGAATGGCACTCTACCCAAGTCTTTAATCTGCAAAGAGTGTCTTGTCCATCTGGATGTCAGTAATAACAGCTTGTCTGGACAAATCCCATTCTTCTGCCCCAAGGAAAAAGCCTCCTCAACGTCGCTGCTTTTCTTCAATGCAAGCAGCAACAATTTCTCAGGGAACCTAGATGAATCTATTTCGAATTTCACACAACTGTCTTCTCTTGATATCCACAATAATAGACTCAATGGAAGTTTACCTTCTGCACTTTCTGATCTCAGTTCACTGAATTATCTTGACTTCTCAAGCAACGATTTCTATGGTGCTATCCCTTGTGGTATCTGCAACATGTACGGCCTCACATTTGCCAACTTTTCTGGCAATCATCTTGGCATGGACAGTTTAGCAGATTGTGCTGCAGCAGGCATCTGCACTGGCAATGGTATTGATCATATGGCGGTTCATTCAGCTCATCGAGTGCTAAAAGCAGTTATCATTTGTGTAGTACTTGCTGTCATCATCGTGCTGATTATATTGGTAGTTTATCTGAGATGGATGCTTTGGAGAAGAAAGTCACTGGCCTTTCAATCAAAAAGGAAGTCACTGGCTCTTGTCCCAACCAGCAAGTCCAGGGCTAGTGTTGAGCCAACATCAAGTGACGGACTCCTAGGGAGGAAGGCACGGGAACCATTGAGCATCAATATTGCTACATTTGAACATGCATTATTGAGGATCACCACAGACGATATTCTGAAAGCCACCGAGAATTTCAGTAAGGTGCACATCATAGGAGATGGTGGCTTTGGCACTGTCTACAGGGCAGCACTCCCTGGTGGTCGGAAAGTCGCAATCAAGAGGCTTCATGGCGGACGCCAGTTCCAAGGTGATCGTGAATTTCTGGCTGAGATGGAGACAGTTGGAAAGGTGAAACATCAAAACCTTGTTCCCCTACTTGGCTACTGTGTTTGTGGTGATGAGCGCTTCTTGATATACGAGTACATGGAGAATGGAAGTCTTGAGATGTGGCTGAAGAACCGGGCTAATGCAGTTAGATGGCAAGATCGCCTGAAGATTTGTCTTGGTTCTGCCCGTGGGCTGGCATTCCTTCATCATGGCTTTGTGCCCCATATCATCCACCGTGACATGAAATCAAGCAACATTCTTCTGGATGAGAACTTTGAGCCTAGGGTCTCTGACTTTGGTCTTGCGAGGATAATCAGTGCGTGTGAAACTCATGTCAGTACAGAGACCGCTGGAACATTTGGCTACATACCACCAGAATATGGCCTGACCATGAAATCCTCTACAAAAGGTGACGTTTACAGCTTTGGTGTCGTCATGCTGGAGCTGCTCACTGGACGGCCACCTACTGGGCAAGAGGATGTGGAAGGGGGTGGAAACCTCGTTGGATGGGTGCGGTGGATGATTGCGCATGGCAAGGAGAATGAACTATTCGATCCGTGTTTGCTGGTTTCATGTCTCTGGCGAGAGCAGATGTTGTGTGTTCTTTCCATTGCTCGCGACTGCACAGTTGATGAGCCATGGAAGAGGCCAACCATGATGGATGTGCTGAAGGGCCTCGAGATGGCCCAGACGATGGAGCGTGGACCAGACATCCATAGTTGAGCTGTTATAGATTCATCTAGGCCGTGATGTTTCAGTTCCTTGATATTATGTCTTAAACAATGTTGATTCCCTTGTATTATTGTTTCATCCTTCACTGTCTTGCAAATCTATGCTGTCGATTATTGCCATATAATGTATCAGTGAGTATTTAGTTTTTCAAAATTACTTTTATTATATTGTTGCAGTTAGTACGCATGAGCTATCTATCGTAACACCAATATCATGGTAGGCATATACCCCTTAAAAAAACCATGCAAGTCATATGTCCTGATTGTTTGCTATAGTTGGACAACCATGTTGACTGTTCACAGTTCACTGTTAAATTTTGAACCTTTTGTGATAGTGTTATCTTTATTCATTATTGTTTTATCTGGTATATGTAGTTTGATGGTTCATTATTCTGATCTTGGATGTTATGAAGTTTCCACATCTTTAAGCAGCCACTGTGCCTGTTAACATCCTTGTCCAGTTATGTGGCCTGATAACTTCATATTAGTTGATTATTATATAGCATTTGCTTGCATGTCAAATTGAATGGCTAGGATGCTGATACCATAATGTTGTGCCAGATCCAGCTTTTTAATATTTTTTGGGTAAGGGCAGCCCGGTGCTTCCATAGGCTGGCCACTTTTTTGAACTAATATATTTATTTATGAATGAAATTACTGATTTGGACTATAGCTACTACTAAGAAGGATGATGTTGCCAATACAGAATGGAAGTCTCTCTTAGTCTCTTCATTGGAAAGAGTTGTATCTGTGTGTTTTGGGAGTGGAATTGGTGGTTCAAGCTGTAGAATCCTGTCTGCCCTTTGTCACCCACCCTATCCTTATTGCTCATTGTTAGGTATTGTTTATCAGGGTCATCTGATTCAGTGTTGAGGTAAATACCAGTCTCTAATGTTCCATCCATTCATCTCCATTGTGCGTGCAACTGAATCTAAAAAATTATTTTGTAATAATTTGCCTTGATGTCATGTGGCTTGTGATAAATGCTATGAGCTGTCTTGGCATCTTAGACCCATAAACAAAACTCTCTACATTTTGCAGACTCTGGGATATAGGACAGCAGTGTTGTATTCACTCGTACGCTATGCATACGGGTTCAATTGTGGCTCGTGCAAGCACTCCTTCGTTTGCTCATGTCTATAGTGGTGGCATAGACCAATCCGTGAGTTGAATAATCTCATGTCTGTATCATAATCACTTCACTTGTTTGTCCTGAACTTTTCTGTCTCTCTTGTATTGTAGGTGTACCTGACATATTTGTCCACAAGAGAGTACTCTGCACAAATGAATCCCAATTCTACAATTTTCCTTGCAAGATGACACGATATGGGTACAACTGATTCTTTTGTTTATGGATGGCCAGCTGAAGGGTGCACACCTCAAAAGGTTTTCCAAAAGGGTGGTTCATTCTTGGCTGTGAATTTGTCATTCTCATGGGCAAGGATTTGCTCCTGTAGGCATGAGTGTTGTCCTCTTTTTCAAACTACATCTTTCTTGAAGATATTGTTTCGTGACCAATGGTTCTTTGGTTGAGGGCAGTGATAAGTTGTTTTTCGGGTCACCATGAGAGTTCTCCTGCCATGGTTGATGGTTTATACTCTTCCTTTGATGGTAGGTGGTGATTTCAATTTAATCAGTAGATGGCCCCTTCTTTTCAATGCTTGCATAGAAACCTTGAATCTTAGAGAGCTTGCTTTATCATCAGGTCGTAAGTTTACATGGGCTAATGCGGCTGAGGTACCTACTTTTGAGAAAGTGGATAGAATTTTAGTTACAACTGACTGGGAACAAAAAATTTCACTCTTTTGTGGAGGCCCTGATCGTACCTCCTCGACTGTTGGATACCAGAGATGGATCTCATAGGATAGGAGCAACAATCCATTATTCAAATTTGAACTAGTTGGCTCACTTGGGATGGTTTTCATGACATGGTAGCTTAGATGTGGTAGAGAGAAACTTAAGGGTTTTAAGTTTGAAATAAATCATGTGATTGCAGATTGCAGTTTGACCTCATAAATAATAGAACTTCAAGGACTCGTTGCTTATCTGGCATCCTCTTAAGTTTTCTCTGGCATAAAAGCACAGTACTTTACCTTCACACATGATTGATGATTTTCCTCAACCAAAGGAAAAGATATGCTAAAATGTTGATCATGTATTGTGGCCTTCCATTCTAGCGTAAATTGCTGCGTGGCCCTTTCTTATTCGGTGACGCTAACACTACTGTAATTTGAAGCAGGTTGTATTGCCACTGGTCAGAGATGAGTTTGGCCACACTGAGAACATATATCTGAAAGAAGCCGGAAGACTTGTTCTTCATTCAGAGTGGTACAGTCGAGGTGGTGGCAGCTTCAACTGTACATGGCCACTTGTTTTTCCAGATGTGTTGAGCATGCCTGCATCAATTGGATGGTGGTGGTGTTGGAAGTACACATTGGCTGCACCAACGGGGCCGCTTGTGGGCTTCTTCGTTTCTCGCAGCCCAGCTCACGTTGCAAGATGGGCTGTTCACTCTAGCAGCGGGGCTTCTTCACTGCACTAAGCAAAAGCTATAGCTAGCTGGGCCACTAATGATCAGCGAACAATGCTCCAGAAAAAGAAATGAAAAGTCTCCAAAGAAAAACAATAGTACTCTACGGAGCACGAAAAATAAACGGAAGGAAAATCGAACACCGCTGTCCGAAGCAGTTCCCCTCCGATCCGTTCGTCCGTCCTGACCTGTGACTGTGTGAGACGGAACGGAAGAGCATGCATGTGCCGCCCCTGAGGCGCTGTCCGGTAAAGCGCGGGCCGCCACCAACCGGCCGCGATCATCGCCGTCCCCCTGGATCTCGCCGGCCGGCGCGCCGCCCGAGGGCAGCGCTTGTCCCTCCTTTCGTTTTCACGCGTGCGTGGGTTCCCCTGGCTGGCTGCCGCGTGGACCTATCGGTGCTCCGCTACAGTCGCAGTGAAACTTCACTCCACACGGGTTAAGGTTTACAGTCTAGTCCGTTTGATGCGGAATGGCCGCGGAGTAGACAGCGACGACACATCGAGCAATATACGCTGCCGGATTCGATTCGATCCAAACGCCAGTGGGGGAATTTGCAGGGCTCCCAAGTCCGGTACGGCGCCTCTGCCTCCTCCTCCTCCTCTGTCGTCTAGTAGTGTACTACTCAGTCTGCTGCCTGTCTGTCCCAACCGGGAGCAGAAGCATTAGCAGTAGCCGTACCAGCAGCATCGGACCATGCGTAACCCATATCTTTCACCGACAACGGGGGCCCACGGCAGCGAAGCCGATCGTTGCTGTCAAGCTGGATGGGAGACTGCGAACTAGTGGTAGCAGCAGTACGGGAAACAATTGACGCTGGGGCCCACCGAGCGGGAAAGGCGTTCCCCGCCGCGAGCCCGTGAAGAGGACGATGCTTTTGTTTAAGGTTATTTAGTATTTATTATACGTGGAAAAAAAGGAAATTTAGTTACAACTGGGCCCAGTGCCCGCTCTAATCCCACCAACCGGCTTTTACCTGTGCCATTACGGCCACGGACACCGTTCCCTCGACTCCACGTGCGCCGTTCGGCCACTGACGTGGTGGGACCGAGGGGTAAGCGGGTGCCACAGGTCATGGAGACGAGGTGGCCATTAAAAATTCCACGCACCCGACCCCTGCTGTCTCCGTCGGTCCTCCCTCCCTTCCTCGCCTGCTCCACCTCCATCCACCACAACCGCTTTCCCGCTCCGCCGCCTGTGCCGATCTCCGCAACCGCCGCCGAGCGGGGCCCCACACGGCCCAACCCTGGATCGCACAGCTTGCCTTTGCCAGCCAACCAGCTAGCCATCGCTCGGCGCCGCCGCCATTTAGGTGCCCTTCCCTTCCTTTCCTTCGTCCGCCGCTCCGCTCACCCACCGAACTCCCGATCTGCCCAACTAGCGAAGCCGCTGACGAGTGGGTCCGTCGCGCGCCCACCTAGCGCCGCCGCCGCCGAGCGGTGTCTTCTTCCCACGCGTACTTCTCGCGCAGCCTGCCGTAGGATCAGTTCGCTACGTCGACGCGCACTCCACCTTGGTCCCCCGCCGCCGCCGCATCGGAGCTCCTGCGGAGGCTTCCGAGCGCTTAGGGTTGGGGGAGCGAGCGAGGGAGCCCGCCGGCCGCTGGGATCGAGGGAGTGATGCGTGGATCGGGGCTGGCTGGGCGGCGCGGCGACGGCGCGCCATGTTACACGGCATGAGGTGCCTCGTCCCCACCAGCGTCCAGGACAGCCCGCGCGCAGCGGCCAAGAGGGTCACGCCGGCGTCGTGGCGGGTGGACAGCACCACCGCCGCCGCCGCCGACGGACCAGGGGACAAAAGGAAGGTCTGCTTTAGGCCGCCGGACGTCATGGAGACAGTGCACGAGGTCGCCATTTACATCCACCGCTTCCACAACCTCGATCTGTTCCAGCAAGGGTGAGAATTTTCTCGCTTCGGGGCTTCGAGCTCCGTCCTTGTTTTTCCCGTCGGTGTTTTCTCGGGTTTAGTATCCTTTTCACCCGTTTCCTTTTTTGCCGAGGGCGTGAAAAGTTTGAAGTGGCTTGATGTAAAGGGTGCGACCGCTACGCATTTCTAGGTTAAAATGTTTGTACTGCTTGGTCGGCCATTTCCGCAAAATATTTGAGTTAGCTTTTCCATCTGTCGGTTCTTAATCGACATCTTTTCGTGCAGTTGAAGAAATTTGGTTTTCTCTATATGTGAATGTGTATGCCATATCCATTTCCAGAAAATGCCTGCGTACAATGCTCGCTAGTTTTCTGGAGATCTGTGGCATGTCGTGAAATGCACACCTTGAGCGTTGCTTTGTAGTAGTTTTTTTTATGACATGAGTTTTGGATTATCTGCAGATGGTATCAGATGAAGATAAGTGCAATGTGGGAGGATAGCGGGAATAAAACTCCAGCCTCACCTGCCAGGGTCGTGCAATATGAAGGTATGCAGGCTTATATCTCATCTCTTGGCACTAACTATGATGTTGAATCCTCTGGTTCCATATCTTGGATAGTTGCATTTTCATGATTCTAGCTGATGAAGTGATTGTTTAAATTGGTACATCTACTGGCGTGCTGTTGGTAACTGCTTGGTTCTTTCCAGAAGTGGCAGTATTAGTACTTAATAACATGCCTAGTGCTTGATTCCGAGAATGGAAACCTGCTTATTTACAAGGGAGAATTATTTATTAGGTTTTGTGGTACCTTGTTGTCAATAAGACACAAAACCATCTTGTTTTTATCTAATTCCACTTCGATAATACCAAGAAGTATGTTGTGTATGTGGATATGTAAAATAGCTTTACAAGCTTGTTATAAATCGCTGCTCCTTGTTTGTATTCGTGCCAAGTGTATTTTCCAATCCACAGGAGATGCTTATCAGATTGTGCCAGCTAAGGAATGGTCTCCCCTTCTATTAAAACAATGATGAATGTCTAGAAACTTTTTGCAATGGGGCTTAGAGAAAATGTGAAACTCATCTGTACTGGATCATTTCTTTTATCTTGCATGAATTATAGTATTGTTTTAGTGGTTATCTATCTGCTTAATCCATCTGTATCTTGCTTTCTTGTAAGATAAGAACGAAATATCCTTGGGGAATTTTGGCCACTATTGATTATATGAGATTCTTATGTTTTGACTCTGTAGTTTTCAATCTTTTAGCTAATAATAGGTAATGACATGGTCATGAATTTTGCAGCTACTGATGCTGGTGCAGATGATGCCTTGGGCATTTGGAAAATAGATGATGCTGATAATAGCTTCTACACACAGCCATTTCGAATCAAGTATGCCAGACAGGATATTTATCTATCGGTTATGGTGTCTTTCAACATATTCAACAGTGAAGAGGAGGTTAGCATTGTCGCTGTAACCCTTTTGCATTTGAATCCACATGGTTGTAGCCTTATCAAGGCACCTTTGATTTTTGTTAAAGGGCCCAGCAGCTTCTGCCGTGATTTTGAAGTTTGAGTTGATATATGCCCCAACACTTGACAGCGGGTGAGTGCACATTCTTTTGAATTGTATTTATGTGTCTCTTGCAAGACTGCAATGCACTTCATGGGTTCATGTATCTACAGCTTTCATCTAGCAATACTGATAATCTTTGCACTTCCGGTGGTGTAGGTCTGAACTTCAAGCTTCTAGTCTCACATCTTCAGCGGCTGTGCATGAATTCAGGATCCCACAGAGAGCACTCTTGGGTTTGCACTCATATTGTCCAGTCCATTTTGATGCGTTCCACTCTGTCCTTGTTGATCTGACGTTACATATAGTGTACCTAAAAGCTGGTGCAACTAAAGCATCATTGAAGGTACACAGGTTTGTGAAGCTTTAGCTTTAACATTATTTGAAATGACGATCCAATGCATGATTGTTTGAAAAATACGCTGGGATGCTTAGTTATATTCTAGTGAAATACATGTATTTCTATTCCAGATCTAAGCACTTTTGAGCTCCACATATAAAAGGTTAGATTGAAAGCATTGCTGCTGCACAGACAAAATATGAGTTTGTTTCTTTCACTGAAAAATGCTACATAACTTCTGTGCATTGTGTTTGAAAGAAAGTTCAGAGATCAATCTCTACAGGTTGATTTTACATAATTTTAAGGGTCTAGGGAGTCATCACCCAAGAACTGTGCTAATTCATTAGCTACTGTAACTATGCTTATAAGGAATCTATAATCATTTAAAGCAGGCATTGATTTCTCAGTTGTGGCGTGCTGCGGCATGAAGTACCTTGATCTTTTATTCTACTTTTCTTGAATGCCTGAATAATATGGCATCTAATGTGCAGGTACCAGACCAAGGTTTAGCTCCAACATCGTACCACATTGTAAAGGCATTACTAAGTTCTAGAAAAATGTTACTTGATGAACTGCACAAAGTCAGTGATGCTATTGGTAAGACCGTTGAAGATTTAGATGGTGCTGACTTAGATCTTGGTAAATATGAGTCTGTGAATCCATCAAAACCAGGACTGCCTAATCCTAGTAAAGTTTTCCCTGCAACTGGAAAGGGTGTTGGACAGTTAGCTGGGATTTTGCATGACTTCTTAGAGGTATGCTTTGTTTCCTGTTTACGAATTGTGATATCCAATAATCTTGCTGATTTGAGATATCTGTGCTTACCTTCAGCAGAGACCCAGTGATGTGGTTAATGGTACAGATGATTCGGTGCTGTATACTTTACCCCAGGAAGAGCTGTTCGAACTGTTTCTTACAGTGAGCAGCCAACTTTCACTTATATGGAATGCATTCTTGAAATTTCATAGGTCAAGTATTGATTTTGTCTTGGATTTGACATGTTTAGTATCCATGGTCATGATTTTCTCTGTTCTATTTTATCATGACTCCATGTCCAAAAGTGTTTACTTTTTCTTGTTCAGGATAAACAAAAGTAAGATATTGGATTACTTGCATGATATTTGGGCTATTGAACGGAAAACAGAATGGTCAATATGGACTGTTCACTCAAAAGTCGAGATCCCGCATCGCTATTTGCGAAGCATGAGTGATGACTCGTCTCACCGCCATCCCCTTAGAGTTTCTGGTTCCAAGAAGTTCCAAGACGATGTAATATTCTATCTCAGTGGAACTCACCAATTTTTTTGTTTTAGGAATCTGGACTCACCATAGACTAAAAAAATCTTAATTTTCGACCGGCTAATAAAATCTGTTCATAACTAGTCCTTATCACTTTTAAATTAGTCAATATGCTATCTATATGTGCAGCCTGTACAGAATTCTGCTTCACGTGCTGAACTACACAGGAAAAGCATAGCACAAATGAAGGTTTGACATTGTCTATTTCTTATGGATATTTGCTAGTATTACAAACATGTTATTGATTTGAAATTTTATGCAGATCAATGCACAGTCTGTTCAAGATATGCACATATATGCTGATCCCTCGCGTGTTCCTGTTGTTCTAATTGAGCAACATGTAATGATTGTTCCGCAGCATGGTTCCAGCAAGGACATGGCTTCTGATGCTTCTGAAAAAAAGGATACTATTGTGCTACCTAAACTACAAGAACCTTTGACACTAAAAAGTAGTGCTGATAAAAAAGGTGGTCGCATCTTGCGAGCTGTCATTTTTGTCCATGGTTTTCAGGTAAGCTCTATTCATCTGGTTTAAATTTGATCGCTATTGAAATTCTAGTTCTCTGAAACTTTCTTGGATTTAAATAATCAGGGTCACCATTTGGATTTACGGCTTGTTAGAAATCAATGGCTTTTGTTGGATCCTGGAGCTGATTGTCTAATGTCTGAGGCTAATGAAGACAAAACATCTGGAGACTTCAAAGAAATGGGTAGCAGGCTTGCTGATGAAGTGGTTGCCTTCCTAAAAAAGAAAGTGGATAAGCTTTCCAGATATGGAGGATGCAAAGAGTTGAAGTTGAGTTTTGTTGGTCATTCTATTGGAAACATTATCATTAGGAGTGCACTTGCAGGTCTTTTCCAACTTACCTGACAAATTGTTCAATACATTTCGTGCCTTGTGACTGATTAATCTTTTTCATGCAGAACCTGCATTACAACCATACCTGAAGAACCTCTACACGTATGTATCAATATCAGGCCCTCACTTGGGTTACTGGTACAGTTCAAATTCTTTGTTCAATTCTGGCCTTTGGCTTCTTAAAAAGCTCAAGGGAGCACAATGCATCCATCAACTCACTTTTAGTGACGATCAAGACCCCCAGAATACATATTTTTATAAGCTTTGCAAGGTATTGCACTATAGGATTAGCCTGCAGTCTTCTATTGTAACTATGGCAATCCAACAGGTAGCCATTTTTGCCAGGAGCATGACCTTTGATTTTTATTTTTATATTTATCCTTTTCAGTTGAAGACACTGGAGAATTTCAGAAATATCGTATTGTTATCATCCCCACAGGTTATTTCCTTTGCTCACATCTAATTAATCCCAGCATACTTGTGGACTTGAACGATCATTAATGAAAAAAATTCGTTCAGATTCTAGACCATGTTATATTTTCTTGTTCGATCAGGTTATCAGTTTACAGAAAATCATTTGTCTTCAAAGTGTTGCATGACACTGGAAGTGACAAAAATCTTGTTTTATCAGGATGGGTACGTACCATATCATTCGGCGAGAATCGAGCTCTGCCCAGCTGCATCAGCCGACACCTCAAAGAAGGGGCAAGTCTTCACAGAAATGCTCAACAACTGTTTAGATCAGATCCGCGCACCCTCATCTGAAACCCGGACATTCATACGGTGCGATGTGAATTTTGACCAGTCCAACCAGGGTCGAAGTCTGAACACCATGATTGGCAGAGCAGCCCATATAGAGTTCCTAGAGACCGACATTTACGCAAAGTTCATCATGTGGTCCTTCCCGGAACTGTTCCGATGATGCTGCTGCTCTTCTTTGGGATACCATAGCATACTACACAAATAGTGCAAAGTACTGACCAAGGAAGGAAAAATAAGCTTCCATAAAGGATCCACCAGAATTCAACACAGAGATGGGTAGCGCTGTAAAGTCCCTAGCAGTACTGGTGCTCCCTCTTCTAGATTCCGTTGTACAAATAGTTGATTCTTTTCATTTTGATTCTTAGTGTGGTAGATGGTTGTCTTTGCTGTTAATTCATATAATCCCTGTTGTCTGGTGTATTTAGACACGACAGTTTAGAAAGGCCTAACTGTTTGTGAGCTTATGCCAAAATAAGCTTGTTGTATTTTCTTTTGATCACCCTGCTTGAACCTGCATAGGTGCAGACAAATAGGAGTATGATAACAGGAACCAGGTGAACCAGGTTTTGCGGTTTCTGTTTGATGAAACTATTTGTCTTGGCAGCTTTGCCACGACTGGATCAGCTTCAAATTGTCGTCCTTTCCTGATGCGGTCGTTCTCATGGCAGTGCCTCATATTGCGTGACATGCTGGCTTCTATAGTAGCAGCCCGAGACCACAAGACTTGATTTCCATAAGAAGCTGGGTAAAAGCTGTATCAAACAGGCCCGATGTTGGCTGCACGTCTGAAACCCCACCGGAACAGGTAGAACAAGAACCCCGGTAAGCAGTTGGACTGTTCAACAAAAGCGAGTTGACCCGTTCAGCGCCTGTTCAAGGCAACGAACTACTAGTAGTAACGGTGTGAGAGAGAGTCCGCAGCCGGTCCTGGTCTTCGAGCCGACGTCCGGTGATGTGAGAGCGCTCTCGGGGTGCTGTCGCTGCCGCCGACGGATCCGTGACGCAAGGGCCGGCCGGGGAACACGGAAGACTGCTGCTGTTGCTGCAGCACCTACAGCTGCTGAAACAGACCCTGACCAGGAACAATTCAGACAGGCCTGCCATACAGCTCACGGCATCGCAGGTTCACAACACTACAGCTGGATTCGATGCTTACAGACAGACAAAACACCATGTCATTCTCCCCTCTTGTCTCGATCATCCATCCTACATGACGACACTGCCATAGTGGCAGGTGAAGTGAGCCATTAGGAAGGGGCTAATGTGTTGTTAGCTGGACGGGGCTTCTCATTAGCCGATGATGGAAGAATACAGCTGCACTTCAACAACAGGTTAGTACAAAATGGTGAAGCCGCCGTAACCTCTAGGCGACAGGAGAACAATGGTGACCAGATAAGGAAAAAATGGATCCAAAACTGCAGACAACTGTATTAGAGTCAAAAGTAGCAGAAATAATATCACAAGGCCATAAAGGCCTACATTTGGACATTTCAACATGCCCAAAGCAGCTGTCTCTATGTCAAATCGCAACCGGCAAGTTCAATGACAAGAAACTCTTTTCCCTGATTTTCATAACAAGATCAACGATCACATGTTTCGTATATTTTGTTACTAGTACTAGCATTTAGTGCAAAGGAGCTTCCTCATTCAGTGGTGCCCAATCCCTCCTTTCATTGGCTTGGGAAAACCCACCGATGATAGTAGTGCAGGTTGGAACTGGTAGGTTAAATTATGGAAGATCACAATTGTGAAGTAATCCTGTATTGGTCTGGAATACAACAAGTCTAACAAAAATTTGACGAAATATATACCAGATGCAGCATAAAACAAGGGAAGAAGGCAGTCATCTTTACATCAGGATGACCGCTTTCAAATCCCTTCTTTACATGAAGATACACATTTATACTCAATACGATCGAAACTTAAATAAGCAAACCAAGAGCGAGAACGCAACTACCTAAAGATCACCGCATTGCCTCCCAATTCGAAGGCAGAATTTTGATGGATGGATCAATCGGCGTTGTGCATGGACGAATCGAGGCCGTCCACACGGCTGCGCACAATGCGGTGGAATACCTCACGCACCTGCCTTTCCAGCGGCTCGAGACCATCCCGCATGGCCGTGCACACGGCAGCGAGCTCTGCCGCAGCCTCCCGCACATCAGCTTCCCGGTCCCCGAAGAGTGGGATTGGGGCCGCGTCGATCGCCTCGGCGAGCTTCTGCGTAGACTTCTCAAGCGAATGGATCTCCTTGAGCAGGCCAGAAGAGTGGCGTCTGTCCTTGCGCTTTCCCTCCTCGGCGAGGCGCTCTTGCAGGGTGAGGAGAGGCGGCGCCCACGGGAATGCAGCTCGCGGCGGCGCGGCGGGCAGGTGGTGCGCCTGGAGCGCGGTGGAACGGTCCGGGCACGGGACGGCGGCGACGAGCGCCCACGCGGCGAGGTGGAGCACGCAGCCCATGGAGTAGACCGGCGCCGCGAGGCCCGTCTCGTGCGCGCGCGGCGCCGCGAGGCCGGCCCCGATGGCCTGGAGCTGCCGCGCGGCGGACCACGTGCGGGACACGCTCCACGAGAGGGAGCGGAAATGCGAAGCGGCGGACGTGGAGGAGCCCGCGACGGCGGAGCGGGACGGGGAGGCGCGCGCGCGGCCGAAGGAGCGGTTGCGGTGGTTGGCGAGGAAGGACGCGACGCCGCCGCTGGCGGAGGCGGCGGTGTCGTCGACGAGGAGCGCGGAGAGGTCGGAGAGCGCCTTCCGCGCGCGGCGGAGCTGGCCCTCGTGGATCTCCCCCGGCGAGAGCAGCACGGAGGCGGCGATGTCGGCGAGGCGCTCCCAGCGGCGCACCTGGTCGACGCCGTCGCGGGCGGCGTTGCAGACGTCGAGCGCCTTGACGGCGCGCTCGTGGAACTCGGCGACGAGCCTCTCCGCGGCGGCCGTGAGCGCGCCGCGGCGGCGCGCCTGGGCCAGGACGACCCGGAACTCCTCCTGGCAAAGCACGAACGCCTCGAGCAGCCGCCGGATCCACGAGACCGAGAGCACCTCCTCCCCTGGTCCCGCCTCGCCGCCGCCCTCCGCGGGCGGCAGCAGCTCCGCGAGGTTCGCCGCCACGTGGCGCTGGAACGCCTCCAGGTCGGCCTCCTCCCCCGACGGCATCGCGGTGGTGTCCCTGCGGAGCGAGAGCAGCGAGCGGCCGAAGGAGGAGAAGGGCGACGGCGAGGACGAGGATCCCTGGTAGTCCGTCACCGGCATGGCCTCCGGCGATCCCCTGTCGCCTGTGAGGTCGCCGACGCGGATCTCGC
This sequence comes from Oropetium thomaeum, assembly GCA_001182835.1. NCBI lineage: Eukaryota > Viridiplantae > Streptophyta > Magnoliopsida > Poales > Poaceae > Oropetium > Oropetium thomaeum. The sequence continues at coordinate 2,608,343 of LFJQ01000013.1, forward strand.
GTGGGTAAGGAAGAGGGGCGGTGGGGAGAGGAGGGGAGAGGGAGGCGCGCTCAGCGGGTTAACGGGCGCGCGCGAGGCTCGCTGGGGGGGGGGGGGGGGGGTGGCGCCTGGCTGTTCCGGTTCCTTGGCGATGGATGGAGATGTGTGGGTGACCTTGAAGGAGGTGGTGGAGTTTTATATGAGCCCGTCAGATTAGGGAGGGCTGCCCAGTTAAATAAATCTAATTAAAAATTGTTAATTTTAGGAGGCTGGCAGGCGTGATCTAATCATCATGATGCAAATGGCAGGGACTGAGCGCCAGTTGTTTATTTATAGCCAAAGAACCAGAAGAAGAAGCAGAAAATTCTTCTGCGCTCGGAATGTATGTTTGTTTTCTTGGGAGCACGCTGCTAGTACCATTTGTTTCACATTTTCTTTTTAGCGGAAAACCATTTTCTCGTTAGAGGGCTTAGAAGAGTATGGAATTACATACAGGTCCTTTGGGATTAGTAGTTGATCCCATGTCGTCGTTGACGGACAGAAAGCAACGTGGGTTCGTTTGTCTCGACAATTATATGGAAGCATAACGATGCCATGTTACATGGTGTATCTTAGGTGATCTTGGAAATATCTTTCATTCGTTTCTTAAATATACAATAGTACTACGAATTTTCCTTTCGAGAATGGGTGCATTGTTTCAAACGGGAACAGGCCCTAACAGTACCGAGTAATATAAAACTATTTTCAAATACTACTGCTAGTGTCAAGACGATTTCAAATATCGGCTGCATTTTTTTTAGCTGCTGCTGTTTTTTACTTACTAGCAGGTAGTAGTACAGTATTTTTGACAATAGGGCTGTGGTAGTACAACGAGCTGCAAAACAAGCAGGAGCCCCATGGGAGCAAATAAAGGGCGTCGGCGGTGAGCTTCACGAGAGGCTGAGCTACGACGAGCCGTTCATCAATCAGGACAGGAACAGGACGCGATCTGAAACGAGAGACGAAAAGCGAGCGTTCACTGCAGCCAGACCAGACACACGGCCACGGAGCGCACGCGGGCGGGACGCGCTGTGGCCACGCAATACTGACACGTGGGTCCCGGCGTCGGAGACCAGGTCCGCTGCGTTCGGTGGGCCACGGCCTCACGGGACTGCGGCTGCGACCACCTCCCCCCTTCCATGGCTTCCAGAAGACCAGAAGTCAAGGAACCAACCGAGCCGAGCCTGCTTGCTTTCCGTGGAGTGGAGAGAGGGACGCCGGAAGGGGGTTGACCAGCCGTGGGCTCCACCGTCGGATGCGTTTGGGGCGGGCAGGTGGGGCAGTTATGTCAGTTGGAAACTGTCGCCGTCGCCTACACTGCACGTGGCCGTTGCTTGCGTGTACGGATGTTGGGCGTGTGTCGGGCCCGCTCGGCAGCGAGTGGGAGGAGAAGTAGGTCCAGTGAGCCGAGCCGAGCCGTGCCGAGCTGGCAGAGAGAGAGAGAGAGAGAGAGAGAGAGAGAGGTGTCGTATTCTATGGTTCGTTGGCATTTGTTTTGTGGTGGTGCTGGTGTCAGCAAAAGTGCCAGGGCAAAGATATCCAGTTCACAGGAAGAACAGGTCGAGACGATTGATGCAGATGACGATGCTTCACTCTCGCCCCCATAATGTTGTTGAAGCATCGCTAGACGGCAAGAGACGAAGAAGAGACGGATAAATTTGCATGGTTTTGTTTTTTTTAGCACAGGCTGCATGCTTTCTCTGTGTGTGTGTGAGAGTGAGAGAGCGCCAACCGTGGCAGCGGCCTGGATTAATCACGTGCGCGCTGACCGAAGGCCTCTTTATAAAGTGGTAGAAGGCTAGATCTAAGCCCATTAAGTATGCCCTTATAGTAGCGTAGCTCCCAGTGACAGGCCCATTGTAAAGCACGAGTGAGCCCAAGTGTCAATTGACCGTCGATTCTACAGGCACCGCCAATCTGTGTTGGGGCCGGAAGCGAAAACGTTCCTAGACCGCCAATCTGTGTTGGGGCCGGAAGCGAAAACGTTCCTAGACCTAGAGTGGGCCGAAACTCAGTCGCTTAACTTTTTAGATTTCCGTTGAACTGAATGCAGCAGGGTCGACGTCCCCACATCCTGCCACTCACTGTCACTCTACTTTGACTCTGTCGCATGCAAACTGCTCCATGACCGCGTCCAAAAGTTCGTTCCCGCTATCAGAATTCAGAATGCGGGGTTTTGTACCACAAGTTAATGTGGCACCTCCAACTCCCAATCCCAGGTCTCACAGGTCCAGTGATCCCTCCTGTTCAGTTCAGCATTTCCTTTCCTGAATTTAACGGCTTGCGCGCCGTTTCGTTTACGTTAGGTACGTACTTACAGTACTGTATTGCTGGATAAGACCGCTTGAGTAATTAAGTCATCATGCTAAAAAAAAATTACCAGGATTGGAACTAACACATTTCTTCGTAGGTTTGTTAAGCAAGAGGAAATATATATATATACATATATATATGGTCATGTAAAATAAGGGAAAGAAAGGAGAAGGTGCGACCACTATACTCCATCAGTTTGTTTTCTTTCGGTTAACGCTAAATGTTGTGTCTTTTCACGTCAATTAAATTTGAACGGAGGAGTATCACATAGAGCTATTAGCATAGTAGTGGCTTCATTAGTAAGGGGATAGGTGCCCATATTTTACTATTTTACTTGTTTATCTCTCTTCTTAATACATCTATATTTCTATTTCTCGTATTTTTATTTTCTGTACGTCTATTTTATTCTCTTTTTTTTAATCTTCGTGTCAAGAGTATTTAGAATGAAGAGAGTATTAATTACAAACATATAGTAAGTAATACTACAAGTACTACTTAATGACACCGAAGCATGTATTATCCTAGAGTTAAAAATCATATCTTCTCTATGTTAAGAGACACATTCCACGCAAAAAAAAAAGTTGTGCCGGGTTCTTTGATTGAGAAGACTTGTTGAGAGGTGCACGTGCGCAGTGAGAGAGTCAGCGGCGGTCACGTGACGGCGAGCCTTCTGCGGGGCTTCCAGTGGAGTAGTAAACCGGAATTGGAATCAGCGATTTCCATCCGAATTCCACAGCACCCCTCGCTAACCCCGATTCCTGCCCGCACGCCGCGACGCGTCATTCAAGCTCGCCAGGACCTGCTCTGCTCGTCGCCACTACCACCGACGAGGTCCACCCTCGCCGCTCGCCGCCCGCGGCCCACACGCCTCTCGGTGCCCGACGCCTTACTTCCAGCGGCGCCTGCGTCGGCTTGCTCGCCGCCCCACCCACGAGGCGTTCCTCACCTCCGATGAGCAGGTGAGCTCTCTTCCCCGCTCCTCTCCTCTCCTCTCGCTTTGCGTTGGTGGGGCCTGACCCACACCCACCTTGCTTCGACCGCGGCTGCTCCGGGCCGCCGTCACTCTGCTCCGGACACCTCGCTCGCGGTCCCACCACTACCGCTCCCGCTTCGCTATCCATCAACCTCGCCGCAGCGCGAGCCCCCGTGCTCGAATCCCCAGATCTGGCCTAACGATCGAACGCCTTTCATCTAATGCAGGGTTGAGCAGATGATTTGCAAGCAAGGGAGAGCATCCGCAGGAGCTTGCAGACACTGAACCGGGCGCTGGTCCGCTCGTTGCACATCGCTCGCGTCCTCTCGCGTCGTGAGGGCGGAACAACACAGCAAGCCGGGGCTCCGTCCTGCCCAGTCCTCTCGCGCCGAGAGGGCGGCTCCCTCGTCTTGCTCTGCCCTCCGCCGGTACCGGGCTGGCGTGGCGTGGAGTGGAGATCCATCAGGAGTGCGTGGATCATTTCTTTTTCCGTTCGCTGGTAAGCGACCCGGCAGCCAAGCTTGCTTTGACTCGTTGCTCGGCAATCCGTTTAGTTTCGAGGTCCTTCTCTTTGCTGTGACGACCGCTGATGATGGAATCCAAAACTTTCTCCCTCAGTCTAGGCGTTCAGTTGCCACGGGAAATGGGTGTAAAAACATGCTGTGAAAGTGTTGGTAGGCTTGTGCTTACGGTAGAAGCCGCACTTAAAGGACGCTCTTTTGGCAGGATCACGCAGGCCAGCTCAAGTCCAGCCAGGTGCCAAGCATGTCCATCACTGTCACTAATAGTACAATATGGGCGGTGATCACCTCATGATGCAATGCGGTGGTAGGAGTTAGTAGAGACAACAAAATCGTGGCTTAATCTGTCTGGTCTTAGTTTTACTACAGATAAACAATTTGCTGATTCACCCCAGTATTTACAGTGCATATTGAATTCCTGCACGGAGCTTGTACCTTCCCTAACAAAAAATACAAACGTTTTAAAAGTAATTGTCAGATACACATGTCCTTCCAATGCACACAACATTTCCAGTGAAGTGCTCACAGGATATATATGAGGCTATTTTCTATGTGACAATTCATACTTCGACAAGTGTTGAAACATGGTAGACAAATATACTCTGATAATGTGAACATAGCCTGTTGTCACTTTTACATTGGTAATTGGACTAAGATATAAAATTAAATCCCATATTCAACAATCTCTACGGCTCTACCTTTTGCAGGTATCTAAATGGTGGCACAAATGTCTGCCCCTAGAGAACATAGATATTCATACATTCAAAATGAAAGGATTGATCTTGTGTCTTTGACAATATCTACTTTTGAAAATGATTCAAAAATCTGTTGAAATGATTAATGAACTTCAATGTATATTCACGCAATATACTTTAATGAACCTCGAAACGTTTCAAACTAGAAGCCACCACATCCATATTATCCTTGTTTTTAGTGAGGTATTAAAACTTGTGCTGACAATATACTTTCCAACCTATTTTTGGATATTTTATAAAAGTATATTCGTGGAATTTCATGATATACTTAGTACTTATTGTCTCCTATGATGTGTTGATACGTGTTTTACTAACTTCTCATACATTCCCCAAAAGAAACGTATACTTTTCTAACAACCATCAAGTGCTTTCTAAATTTTAATCTTCTGTTTAAGTTTTCAGTGGGGTGACGGCGAGGCAACCAAAGCAGGTCTGCCGCATCAGGTATGGAATCTGGTAGTACACTCTATGGAGGTGATGGTCTCTCCATTGATCCCAAGTGGCTCATCGACCCAAAGCTTCTCTTTGTTGGGCCGCGCATCGGTGAGGGTGCACATGCAAAAGTCTATGAGGGAAAGTAAGTTTCACTATTCTTTCTGAGGTATCATCTACGGTTTGCTGATTTGTTATAATGACTTCCTCTTAACTTACCACTTCCGTCATGCTGAGATGGTAGATACAAAAACCAAAACGTTGCCATCAAAATTGTGCACAAAGGGGACACTCCTGAGGAGATCACCAAGAGGCAGGGGAGGTTCTTGAGAGAGGTGACCATGTTGTCAAGGGTGCAGCACAAGAACCTTGTCAAGGTAGTTTTTTTGTTTAATCTTTTTGGTCTTTCATTGGGTTGTGGAGGTTCAAAATGCCATTTGATACGAGAACTAATGTCTGTGCAGTTTATTGGGGCCTGCCTAGAACCTGCCATGGTGGTTGTTACTGAGCTACTAGTGGGGGGATCTTTGCGCAAGTACTTAGTTAGTCTCCGTCCTAGAAGCCTTGAGCCTCAAATAGCAGTGGAGTTTGCGTTGGACATTGCCCGAGCTATGGAATGCTTGCATGCACATGGGATCATTCATCGTGATCTTAAGCCTGGTATGACTTTAAAACCTGCTTACCTTGTGCTATCCATATTATTCATCGTTTATTAGGTAGATTTCTGCAATTCATGGATATACTATTAGTTAGATCTTTATTTTCTTTATTGATTAGGGAAGGACTATATTTGGATATTGTTTTTGTAATGGTATTTCATGATTACGGGTTGCTGTATCTGGTATACTGTTTCTTTTTCTTAAATAAATGTTACCAGCTTATAAACATTGTTGTGGCTAGTCTAATTGTGGAAATCACAAACTGGTTGAATAAATGCATGAGGAAGCAGGAGGAGTTAGCCCTGGCTACCAAATGATTTATGATGAAGTATTTCATTGCTTCTTCAAATTAGTATATATGCAACAGTAATGGATCCCTTTTCTAGGTTAATACTCTTCTTGACAGGTGTCACCAAACCTGGACGTCAAGGTAATGGATGCATTTGTTTATGTCTTGTAAGGCAAGGTCCAAGGAGACACCCTCTAGGAGTCAATTTAATATAAACTAATTTGCATCCACTACCTACTTCAATATGGTAGTCTTTACTCTTTAGTGCGTAGTTTTTAAGGATTAATGTACTGGCAATTAGGATGCCGAGGCTATTGTATTAAAGAGTATAGAGGTGCATAGCAGAGGGGGATCAATGTGTTCCATACATGGTGATTGACATGTGTCGTGAATAGGCTAAAGCTTGCAACATGCAATGTGTACTGTGTCATTATTTTGTTGTATGTATAATTTATCAAACCAGAACATTTAGAGAAGGACCTCTTTAAAGCAACACTTTCCTGGCACAAGGCTACTGTAATCTGTAATATCCTGTTTTAAAAAGCATCAGAACATATAAAATCATAGCTGCTTGATTAGCCATGTAATAAAGCATAGTTTTAAATTATGTACCTCAGTATAGATATAAGCCTGTTCATCAATAGACAAACACTCTAAATTTTCTGTATTTGCGACTAGGAATTTTTCTTAAAAAATAAATGTTTGCCTGATATATTTGTTCAGACATATCTAATCCTGAGTCTATTGTTTTTTTTCCCTTTCATGTAGAGAATTTGTTGCTGACTGCAGACCAGAGAACAGTCAAACTTGTTGACCTTGGTTTAGCAAGAGAAGAGACATTAACAGAGATGATGACTGCTGAGACAGGAACATACCGTTGGATGGCGCCAGAGGTTTGTACTATTGCAATTTCATATTTGTCATTTACTGGGTCTGTTCCTTTCTATGGTAATTTTTTTCATTAATGCAAATATTTAACAGTTGTACAGCACAGTAACATTGAGGCATGGAGAAAAGAAGCATTACAACCACAAAGTAGATGTTTACAGCTTTGCAATAGTGTTATGGGAACTCCTCCACAATAAACTGCCCTTTGAGGGCATGTCTAATCTGCAAGCTGCATATGCTGCTGCATTCAAGGTAAAACCTGGTATTTAAATCATGAATAGTGAAGAAATTTTTTAGTGCATCCCTTAGTTATGCTTGCATGTGTATGTTTGTTTGAAGCTTCATCACTTCCATTATACTTGGTTCGATTATGCTCTACTATTTTTTATACTGCAGTGGGGACTTTCTAGGCCCTTGTACCCATTTGTCTCACAATGCGCTCCAAGCATATTCTATCGAATGTGTCTATTTCTAATACGTTTATACTGGTGTAATCCATCTATTATTCGTTGAGATGACAGGCTTTACTTTCTGCAGAACATCAGACCAAGTGCAGATAACTTGCCCAATGAACTATCAGAAATTCTAACGTCCTGCTGGAAGGAAGACCCAAACGACAGACCAAATTTCACTCAGATAGTGCAAATGCTTCTACACTACCTGTCCACCCTTTCACCACAACGAAATGTGGCCCCTCATCGCACATTCAGCTCGGAGAACACAATCCTCCCTCCTGAATCTCCAGGGACAAGCTCACTCATGGCTTCTCGAGGTGAGATGGAGGATAAGCCAAGGGGTTTCTTTTTCTGCTTCAGTGAGTGCTATTAGCACAAAGCAAGAACTGTGCAAATACCAAAACCAAAAGGCAAAAGAGTATCATCCACTGCTGTGCCGCGATTAGATCGCGGGGGATCTAAGCCTCCGTACCCATAGGCCATACCCAAAGGATGGCAGAAGTTCTTGTACAACTGTTTTGTTTCTGCAAATGAGGTCTCCTGCGTCGCTGACATGTGGACATATCAGCAGGGCTAATCGAGTAACCTTTTGACTCCAGATAGCAATGCTGAGAATAGCGTTATCATGTTTTTTTGTTTCGTTGAACCATGATGCACATCGTCGTATAGAAATAAACTAATAAGCATTCCCATTCCACAGAATTCTACTATGCTGACTTCATCATGGGATAAATAGTTGGATTCTGCTGGGCGAGATCTTATCATCTCTTTTGTAAAACCTCGTGCTTGTGGTTCATACCGATTGGCTGTGGCAAGAAAGGCTACCATCGAATACATGAGCTCTAATATTTTAGGTGAAGCTGAGCTCGAGCACTGAGCTGTTAGGGGAGTCATGCTCTGATGCAGGCATCTAAGTATCCGATACAAAGTCGTTTTCATACTCTAGCCGGTCAAACTTTAACTCTAACCATTGATACATGATTGTTGATTGATCTAATTCATGAACACTCGCGCTACGATATGTTGATATCACCCTCAAATCGCTCTGAACACCACCCTGAAAATCTTGTCCTTTCCTAAATAATTAACACTGCAATTTAGATGACAGTAATTGTTAGAACGATCAACCTATCTCCTAGTGGTAGTTCTACAGATCTCGTAATTTTCTGGACCTTTGAACCCTTCATCAGAGCGTAAAGGCACAAAGAAAATAGTCATGGGCAAAGGAAAAAAAAGCTGATAAAAAATATAATCAGCGCACAATCTACAATATGATATTGTGCAATAGCTAACTAACATGTGTGACTTATTGCTCTACATTATCATCCAGTAGTAAAATCTATAATTACTTATTGTAATATAATTACGATTTACTAAAACTTTGACGTATCAATAACGCTTGATCATGGAATGATATGGAATAAAAGAAAAAAAAAATCAAAATTGCGTCTGAACCACGATTATTGAGAAAATGAGGACAAGGAGACGAAACACATTCCAGATGACCAAGCAGAAACTGACCATATCAAATCGCAAAGCGCTCCACTTTGCTGCACGTTATTAAAACTCATCAGAGTATTGGTTATAATTGCCCACTAACCGAACATCATAGTCGTTGACACCAGTTAGACATTGTGCCGTACACATGTCATCAACGATCAAAAAGAGTGTTACTCTGTAAGAGAACTCCTGCGGTCTGCATCCTCTGAACAAAAGTGTTGCTTCAGGTAACCAAAATTCTATGCAATTGCAACTTTGTTTGATATGACTATGAAACAAGGATCATGCAAGCATTTAAACAACTTGGTGCGAACTGCCAAAAGAAGCTTCAGAATCAGGCCCATGGAAAACTTCGAAATGAGAACATTAATGCAATTTGGTGCCAACTGCAAGAAGAGGCATTTAAGCACCATTTCCATATAAAAAGATATCAATTATTCAACTTTGAATCCCGTGCTTTCTGCAGACTGCCCAAAACGCTATCAACCAGCTTATCCTTCTCTTGATCTTCCTCAGATTCCGAGACAAAAAGGTACTGTTTCTGTGACCGTCTTGCAAGCCTTTGCGCATTTCCAGAGGTCAGATTATCAATATTACCTAGGCCACCTCTAGAACAGTCGGCAAGTCCATCAATGTCTTCAGATTTTTTGCTGGAACCACCTTCCTTGCTACTGTTCCACGAATCAATAATTTGGAGAAGTGAACTCTGCTCAGCATCTCTTCTTTGCTGTTCGTCTGCTGGTCCGTCATTATCTGAGAATTCATCACCAGACGGTGTGGGAGGACAGTAGCACATTTGTTCATCAGTCGCTGCAGTAGTTTCAGTAGTGGACGATACAGGACCAAGCTCCTCCCAAATATCGCCACTGTTTTTATTTCCATTTCCTTTGCTGCTAACCTGCCCATTTCCACTTTCTGCAGGTAAAACCTTTGGAAATTTTACCCTTGCATCAGGCATAATCTGCAACAGCAATTCAAGGTCTGTAAATCCAAGCTTCTGGTGATCAAGTTCATACCCATACTTCTTAGCGAAACGATGCTTGAAAATTTTGATGTTAAACCCAAACTCATATTGCGAGAGAAGCTCCTTCAACAACTTGTGACAATCTGAAAGTATTTCTTCCCTATCGAGAGTCATGTTTGTCTTGCTGTTACCAATGGCATACTTACCCTGCTGCAATGGTTTCCCATTAGTAAAAATAGAACTGAGACCATTGTGCTTGCTGGAATTCGATGGAACACATGTTCTTGTGTGAGGGAGGGTAACACGGAAAGGGAAACGTCTGGAAGGAGTTTCTTCAATCCATTTCTTTTCAGAAACTAACAAACGTACTAGCTGATGCAGATCTTTGTCAAGGAGGCCTACGAGAGGCCAACAACCTAAGCTCCGCAAACTATGTACCAATTCATCCCTGGACAAGAAAAGTAATCATGTAAGAATTGTTCTTTCTTAAAACAGTCAAGATAAAATTTACTAGCATCCCATAAGTCCTTTCCCACTTCCAGAAAGAAATATTTTAAGGAATATTGTATAGTGAATCCAGTAACCAAAGGTAGATCGTAGAATTTCAAATTATAAGACAATGCTGACTTAATAACATAATAAGGTCTGGGATAGAAATATACTAGTTGAAATTCTTTTCTGCCATTAATAAATTTACAATAGCAAGTCTTGTTGCACCGAAATGATTCTAGTTCAAAACACATATATACTGTGACATATTATTATGCAATGCTCTCTGAGGCTGACACTTGTGGTGAACAAGCAATTATAGACAAACCATAAGGTAAGAAAGGAACAATGAGCATAAAATTCAGAAGTAGGAAAGTAAATTGCAGAATAAGGTGCCAAAGTTTTGTAACAAAAAGCAAGAAATGACCCATAGGAACATTATTACAAACACCTGGTTTACATAGTACCCCCTCTGTCCACTTTTGATCTGCGCATCTCATATGGGCTCAAAGGACAAGTACTGCAAACTCCGTCTATCTAGAATTAATTAACCTCATACAGCTTCATTCTGCAGTAAAGTCAGCTCCGTTGCCACACATTAATTGGCCAGGAGTAATTAGGAAGCCAACTGCACAAATAATTAGCCAGCCCAAGGGACGCACAGTTGTTGAGGTTCTATCTAAATGCACATATCAAATGGGGAAGGACTTAAAGGAGGGAGTATAAGTTTGTTAAAACTGAGAACCTCATGTTGCTTTGTCTTAAAATAATGCCTGGCTCATATCAATCTATAAAATCCATTGAGTATATCTATAAAATTATAGACATTAATGCTGATATCAAAAGTGGTTCATACATCTTATTTTTCACAAGGAACACCTGACAATTGCATTTTGACCATGAATCTTGCTTGAAATTTGCAGAAGTATTTCAGGTCAGTCCCAATTTTTTGTTACATAAATATCAGGTAACCAAAACGCATGAATTAAAATTTAACAGTACTAAGATTTACCTTGTCTTTGCTTTTGAAACAAGCTTAGATCCAAGAGGTTTTGCCAGCTGCTGCTCCAGAATATCCCAAAAGTAGGGTTTTGTGACTATCTCATTAACCATTTGTTGTCCACTTCCACAAGTTGAAGTACTTGGAGATTCAGATTCTTCAGTTGAGTCTATCATTGCTCCATCAATGGTGCTTTGTTTGGTTGTACTGTTGTCTGCATCTGATTTTCCAAATATCCACCACTTTGATGCCCAACTAAATAAGCCCTTGCTCATTTTGGAAGTATCATCCTTTTCTCCAGCTTTACTGATGGGAAGAGAAGTAGGTCCATTACATGGTACAGAGCTCTGTTCTGAATTCTCAAAAACTGAGTCCCTCTTCATATTTTCAGAACGGTCATCATCGGATACAATTGACGAATTATCACTTGCTGCTGCAGTATTATCAGAGCCACCTGAGCAGCCATTCTTATTGACCCTTTTCAAAAGTTTCCTATGGTCATCAGCATTATTTTCTTGTGGAGTTTGCATTTCACCAACAACCTCAGCAGAAGTGTTTTTATGATTTCGAGAATCCTCATACTTTGCATTCTCAGGACCGTTCCAGAGAACCCAGATCCTTTTGAACAGTCCGTCTTTGTTATCAATATTTTTAAGCACCGAGGGAAAGGGAGTTTCAGGAGACTTACTTTCATCCAACTCCCTTTGGTTGGCAGATGATTCTGGCTTAGAATTGACATCAACTGTTGGGTGTTCCTTTTGGTCCTCTGATAATGCATCTGACGGGGAAGATGATACAGAAAATGTTGGTGGGTTCCCCTTTACAGTCCCTGGAAAGGGCTGGTTCCCAACCACATTTTGAGAAGAACAGGAAGATGAGACAGCAAATGTACGCAGATTTTCATTTAAGGTCTCTACGGAACTTCTTTTCCCATCAGTACTCTGGAAAGATGAATCTTCTGTCTGAATGAGATTATCCTCCTTGACATTACATTGAGCTGCCTTGGAACTTTGTTCATCAGGACACATCAATTTTTTATTGACAGCAGTTACATATGGCTCATCTTTACCATGTGGAGGCTTAACAAATTTAACAATATCAGGCATTGATTGTATGAGGACAGAAAACTTCTTGTGGCCAAAGAATTCATTATCCAGATAAATATTGTTCTTTTGAAGCCATAATCGAAGCTCTGAGAGGGACATCCCTTTAGGATTTAAACTCAGCGCCTCCTGAATTGCAGTAATTACATTTTTGGGGACTAGCCCTATGGTCTTCACACTCTCCAGGAAGGGGTCATTAAGGGCTCCTTTGTAGTGACCATACCAAGATCCAGATGGACCATCAGGTGGATGGTTCAAACGTTTTGGTAAGAAATCTTCCCCTTTAACTAAAGCATCCCAAGGCCACATAATTGTCGCTGCACTGCAAAGTACACTAGTTGTGTGAGCTTGACTAGGACAAGCAAGCAGTACATTATAGTTGCTCATTCGCAGACGATGCAAGATGTTTGCAAAGTCTTTATCCCCAGATATAAGGAAAAAATGGGCTGGAGGAGGGTTTTGAGCAATCCAGTAGACAAGATCAGCCATAAATGAACGATCAGAACTATTCTTCCCACCTACATTATGCAACAAAACTATTAATATTAAGGAAAGATAGACACTAAATACGGTAATATTCTAATGTGTACAATGACAAGTATTTAATTCAGTACGAAAACTATCCAGCTATTCAAACTGATACTGTTAATGTACATACCATAAACTCTATTAACCTTGATCTAAGATAGCTGATACCAAATACCAAATGATACAATAATCTGAGCCACCCTCAATACTTAAGATGAAAAACCACACATTTGTTCTTTGAAGAAAAAGGGAACATTCATAACAAAGATATTTCAGCACTGAGATGAGTAGCCCGTACATATAATATGCATGCAGAATTACATGGAACCAAAATAAATAAAAAATTAAGGATACCAAACAGAGATATCTTGTGTCATGATTGTGCCTTGCCATGAAATGAGACGCGTTGCCAACAGGGTCTGAGGCTATATATCAAACGAAGTATACTTTCTGATAGTAAAGACACAAACAAACAAACAAACACACCTCAAAAAATGCATATTTCTGATAGTAAAGACACAAAAAAACAAAGAAACAAACACACCTCAAAAATTTTATATTTCTGATAGTAAGCACACACCCAAAAAAAAAATTCATATGGCCATTCATCCGTCACGTTCCCAGTCCTGTAATATAAATGAATGCTCTATTCCCCTCTAATAATACTCTTGCCACGTCCAGGGACAACATAAGATCCAGGTAGTCAATGTGTAAAACTAAACTGTGGATATAATATGGCCAAGGCCACAAAGTTCCATCACAAACAAAAACATTGGTATTCTTTATATTATAAAAATTAAAAAATGCTAAAATCAAGAATCGAACAGACCAATGGATGCAAAATTATTGTTCAATCCAATTTTAGACCGCTGATATCAAAAAGCATGCAACTACATATCAAATCACCACTGACGCCTAAAAGACGCACGAGAAACCTAGTTATTCATCATGTAAGGAAAAAAAACAATTCTACTATGCCTGCACATATGTCAAAGGATTCCGGGGAAAAATGCCAAAAATCACAACTGCACGAAATGGAAGGCAACATTTGTTTGTTGTTGTTGGGGAGAGGGAGAGGGGAGGGGACGCAACTGCGAGGGACGTGGGAGATGGAGACCCCGGTGGCGGCGAGAGCCTCCTGCGTGGAGCGAGCGAGCTGGAGCACGTCGCCGAAGGCGGTGATGGAGAGGGGCCCGCGGATGCCGGCGGCGCGCAGGGCGGCCGCCACCCGCGGGGCGACGCGCCAGACGTTGACGCCGTTGGGGACGTGGCAATTCTCGAAGTCCCACCACACCGAGACCCGAACCTCCCGGCTCTCGTCGTCGTGCGCCGAGGCCCGCCGCCTCTCGCCGCCGCTGTAGAAGCGCGAGCCGCTCGCCGAGGCGAGGCGGCGGCAACCGAGGGCCGAATAAGCGTGTGGGGAGAGGCGGCGGATGAGGATCTGGGACATGGCGGCAGGAATGGATTGCCAATGTCGGCGGCGGCGCGCCTATCCACGCCGGCGGTGGCGGCGGCAGTTTAGCTGCAGGGTTTTAAGAGGAAAAAAGAAAAACCCTTTCCCGGCTTAGAACTTTGCCACGATGGCCATTGGCCATCGCCCGTGACAAAACTCCTGACTCCTGAGGGGCCGAGGCCAGACGCCAGCACGAATGGGCCGACATTTTAGGAGATGGATCGTACCAAGGATGAGATGGTCGTACCAAGATATTTTCCCCCGCCCCAAGAAAATAATTTTCAGACCTGCAGTATTTTTTTTCAAACAAAAGATGAGACGTTTGTTACTAGATCAGGGTAGGGCTACAATCAGCATTCAGCAACAACCAATCCCTAAAACAAAAAAGAACAGCAATAATACAGAGTGCAGCAAAAGTCGAAGTCCAGGATTCTTGTGTGTAGTACCTAGGGCGAAGTAAGAAAATCCCACATTGAGGGCGAGGGGGGAGTAAAACACTTCACACCTCCACACCTTTTGGAGTACACAATAGCCAAAAGTTTAAAATGCAAATGAAATTCAATCGTTTCGTGATGACTTATGAAAGGCAATCAGCATATAGAAAATGAATTGTCGAATTCTCATCTCAGCTACACAACTGAAGTAGAAAAAAAACTCAAATGTCAATTACATCTGCCAACTGAGTTAAGGGCAGGAAAACATACTACTCCACGAAGCAAAGCTATTAATTATAAAACAGACCAAATTTGGACACAACACAGCAGCAGCTGCAGATCAGGTGGGAATGGCTAAACATCCCATTCTAGCGGCTACAAGTTAAGAATGTATCAACAACATACAACATAATGCTGGCCCAGCAAAATTTCGGGGCCAACGCCTTCATGAAACAACTCCTTCAGCAAGGATGGCATTATTCGCAGGCCAGCTTGGTGTCGAAGCTGCTCAGGCAGATTGCAAAGGCCTGGAAGGCTGATAGTGGATAACGGTAGTCCATCGTGAACATGTCCTTTGCCACCTTGCCGAATTGCAGTATCACTTTCTCATGCTCTGGTGGAGGTGGCGGGGCTGCCTGGGACGGGGTTGGGGCTCCTGCAGCGGCCTGTGTTGCAGCGACAAGCTGAAAATTCTTGACAGATGCAACAGTCACCCTGCCCCTAAAATTGAGGCACCAGCACTGCAACTGCTCATGCCATCTTGGGGTCTTGTTTCGGAGAATCAATGGCGTCTCCTTGTGCTCATCATTGTCACCCAACATCATGTCTCCAAATCTCTGACTATTCATGGAGATGTCAGGATATCGTGTGCTGCTGAAACGAATGGACTCATCCACAACAGATGACTTGGAGAATGAAATGCTGCTAAATGACTCATCCAGGGAGCGAGACAGGATGCTGTCGGGCTGACATGGGACAGTGCCACCAGCCTCAAGGGAAGAAGCTGGGATGGAGTGCATAACACAGTTCATCCGCCTAGGGCCCCGAGTGCCCAAAACATTTAGCTCATATGAAACCTGTGCAACGTTGTAGGTTCTGGAAGTGGCTTTTGGGGACACCTTCCTGGAGTAGAACCTACGGATTGCTTTCCCTGGTTGTGAAACATTAGCTGCATTGCATGGAGGCTGGGTGTCATATATCACAAACTTTGTGCCGAGGAGATTCGACCTACAAGTCCAAAATAGGATAATGTCAGTGATATGTACTGATTATAAATTGACAATGGAACTTCTCAAAATAAAGTTGCTTCTGTTTGTGAATTACCTCATTTTCCCAATGTACATTTTATTTGACCTAGATAAATTGTCAGCATTCATAAATATTGTATATTCTGTACAGGTTGGACGGGACACTCTTTTTGCTGATAGGAGGAACTTGCCATTTTCAAGAAGCACAGCTGTAGAAAACGGGTTACATTATGTTAAATAGCAACAGCGATAAAATGAAGGTACTAACAGGTAGGACTGCAAGTAAAACATAAGTTCCAACGATCAAGAAATGGGTGGGAACAAAAAGGGGAAAAAAAAACTTTCACAACTGATTACAGAATGCCAGCACTGAAAGCAATAGATGCATGTGTGTTTCAGTCACAGAATCTGGAGTATCAGCACGGCTGGTGTATATGCCTAATTTTGTCCAATTCCAGAAAAATCTACTATAACGTAGACAGGTTGGGTGCCTTTTTACGCGTTCATTTAGACCACAAAGCAGAAACAATTTTCATTCTTATTAGCTCACAATTTTCATTTTCCTGTTTCACTTCTGGAAAGTGATGCAGAGTACATACTCTGCAAAAGCGGCATAGGAAACTGATTCCCTAGATCTATGAGATCAGGAGTCAAGAATGCGGCTTATGCTGAGCATGAAAACTATAGTCAAAGATGCAAATATATATTATAATTGGCGTGTAATAATTTAACAGTACAACTGCAATGCTGTACCAAAGGTCCAAAAGTACAAACATCTAATGAACAGTAAATTTAGAAGGTTCAATACAGGCACTAGGCCTTGCATTAGTCGTTCAATGAGATAAGGTCAAGTATCTTGCATATTTGAAATGTCTACAAGCTTCACGTGAGATGCGATAGCTCTAATGGCGCATAAGTAAATTACAACAACTGAAAAGTACAAACAAACATAATAGTAACTTGCAGCTGGCTTACCTGAGCTAAGACACAGATATAAGTAGTAAGTTTGGGTAGTTTTGTCCCTTTTGATGAAGCACTGGATAGTCCCATCTCGAGGCCCAGGCTGCACATCAAATGTGTGCCAACAAAAACCATTAATGAATTGATAAAAATGCATGATCTGTATTTTTTAATTATTTTTCCAAGAATATTTTTTCATCTGTAGCATATGAAATGCAATATAAAGAATAAGCGAGCATCATCACCTGTTTCAGTGAAACAGGAAAAGTGATCTTTCCAGAAAACTCTGGATTCTTAACGGTCTCATTGCACATCTCCCTCCAGGTTCGACAAACAGCAGCACAAGCAACTACATGCTTCCTGGAAGGCCATGTAGCTTCACTAGCCTCCAACCTTTCGATTACATCTTGAAGCAGTTCAGGAGGCAAATTAGCCCAGCAGCTACTCTGAATCACTGGGGTCGGATCGTGCAACTCATGTACAGCACCATGAGATTTCCCTCTGCGATGCCCCAAAAGCTTCACCTCAAACCCTCTTCGAGATAAGCTCCCAAAGCCATCCCGTACATCACGCACAATGCTACGGAATGACATCTATTAAAGGTCAAACAGAAAATGCACAGTTGTGCTGACACATCAATCTTCCTCCAGTTATTGTACAATAGGATATGAATCAATGATGTTCAAGATAGATTAAACAGGAAGAGCCTGGAAAAGAAAAGAAATGATTAGCTGACATTAGCATTATAAATTTATCTTAATACAGATATGTCTACATGCCTAAATGAAACCAACAAAGCAACAACCCAGATAGGAAACTCTACAAGAAATATTTTCTAGAATACTGAAACTTATTACTACCTCCATTTCAAAACAGTTTTCATCAGGCGTTGGTCCAAAATAATGATTACCGCGCATTACACCGATTCCAGCAGAAAGCGACAAGAACCGCCTCTACAGACCCGAATCCCAGTAACTTGGAGCCCGAGTCGCAGCTACAGCGGCCGTTTTTGCTTTTTTCCACCGAGTTCCGCCCGATACCAAAGAGACGAGCTAAAATAACCTCGTCCGTGCTAGAAACCCCTCCTCGGCCTCTACCGAACCGAATCCTCTCTCTAACAGCGCGAATCCGCCAATAAAATCATCGCAACATATCGAAGCGAACCAAGCATGGATCCGGGCGAGCCGTACCTGGAGCAGAAGGGAGCGGCGTGGCGGGCGTAGGTGCCGGGGCGCACGGGGCCTACCAGGTACCTTCAGGCGCGGATTGTGTGGGGCGCCATTTGGATCGGGGGGAGGGGGGAGAAGAGGAATGGTGGAGAGGAAAGGGGGAGGAACAGAGGGAGGAGAGGAGAGGAGGCGAAGGAAAGAACAAGTTGTGGTGGGTGGAGAGGCAGGCGACAGGACAAGTGTTTGGGGGTGACGCGACATCACGTGCGCGCAGAAACTAACAGCGACCTCTTGTTTTTTTTTTTTCCGAGAAACTTCAGCATCAGAACAAGAGACCTCTTGTCTATTTTCGAGTTCACTTCCATTTTCTCTTGTTAAAAGAAAGTTTTACATTCTTTTTGGGTAAAGAAAGTCTTTATGTTGGTTCGGAGCTGACAGACCGTGCTTAAAGTGATAGGCGCATGCACACTGTCTGGGGAAAAAATGTCAAATGTTTGTTCTCTTTACCACGGCTAGTGTCCATCTGAAATTCAATTCAGATAAAAAGGGGATGCAATTTCTTTTTCACATGATTCGAGCATTAAAACAACCGAATCTTCGACATTCTAACTAAACTACTCCTTGTCTAATTATTTATCGCTCAAGCTTCAATCCTAAATCAAACAATTCTATCTTTGGCTTCTCATAATTCATGATTAACAACATAAGACTCATGTGCTTTAAGTTCACCATGATAAATACTTCCATGGGCCTTTTCTGTACAGTACCATCGCAAACAAACACGGAGTTGCAAAATACCTTCCATGTGTCTATGATACGTGAACCCAGACCCCATATGTCATCCTCACTTTGCAACTTCATGATTCTACAATGGTAGTCACCTAATTTTCTCTACCTTCATACATACTATATGACTATATCCATTAACATGTTATTAGACTATTTGGAAATTTTAAAAAAATGACTGATCAAAGATATAAAAGTTTGACTTACAAAGTAGTTATCAATGTCCTTAAATAACAACCACATTATAACCCTAGATTCATCTGCACTTTCCTTTTTTGAGGGACTATCAATACTAGACTAAATGTTTCACTCAAAAAAGAAAATACTAGATTAAATGGGAACTTACATCGCATACAAACAATCTGACATTGATATGCAAGAACATACACGCATCAATTCTGCAATGACAGCTGACAGCACCACAAATTTCAACAGTGCAACTTGAAGAAGATACTAGTGCCTACTATCCAAATAAATTCAGATTAAATAATACTCTCATAAACAAAGAATGTTCGATGAAATGAAGCAGCAAATTTGAAGATGGACTTCTAAGGCATTTTGGTTGCACTGCCCGTAGAAGTCCATAGTCGTTCTTTAACTCTTACAGTACTCTAATATATGATCAGAAACCAACAGCAACCTGAAAGGAGAATAAGAAAGTTCAAGGAAAAGACTATAACATCATAAAGCACCTGGAGTAAAGAAAAAGGAAATGACTGCACATTAACATTTGAGAAGCCTACTAACTGTATAATATCAGAAAACAATATACGTTATGGCTTTTGAGTAAATTGACAAGTAAGGTCTGTATCGAAAGTATCATTAGCAGTCTCACGAGACTCTTGAGCTTTTTTGCTATTCCTATCTGAATCTGAAGGTAAGGTATGTGATAACACCACCATCAAGTATCAAGAGAACAAACAAACTTGCTGCCCAGGCAACTGCAAAAAGGTACCATAGTACATGTGAAAGTCCAGGGTGTCATGCCTTTAGGGCTCAAGTGAACCAAACCTAATGCAGCATGGTCCTGTTGCATACTAATGCATCAAATTTCTCTGTCCCAAAAGTTAGCAAATTGATTTTCAAACTGCTGCAGATAGCAGCTTGCTACACTTTTAAGTAATTTCTATTATGTCATATACTCCTTTGGTATGCTTTTACTCGACACTTTATCCGGAATGATCACTCATCCATTTATTTTATGGACAGCACCATCCTACAATAAGAGGACATTGCATCAAAGTTGGCTAACAATTTTAATCCCCACCATAAAAATCATATTAAAGGAAAATTATAGCTGATTTAAAAAGCCTCCTATAATACATCTAGTATTGAAAAATTCTGTTGCCTCACTGGTCAATCAGAATGCTCTGATAGAGGCATCAAAATACAGCAACAGGGAAGAGGTGATATGTCAGAGCCCTCCAATATTACAATCCTCTCTTCATGCATTGGTGACTTGGTGTTATACTGTTATTGCATCATCATATGATAAATTGTGTACTCCTACATGATATCTATTCTAAATCCTAATTTGCAGGATACAGGTTTCAGTTGTAGCAAGTGCAAAGATATCCAGGACAACCAAACAAACAATCAAGTTATTTTGAAAACCTGTAACGTACATAGCTACTAGGCAATATAAGTATTGACATGAAACAGACAAGACTGCCATATTCTCCATTTCAAAGTTTCATCAATTTCGAGTATTGAGATCCTTGAGTTAATAGAGTAATAATATATTGAAAGAAGAAATCAAAGCTGATTAGATGACAACGCAATGATTCAAGTATGGATCAAGCTTAAACAAAAACAGTAGCATGTGGGAGACTCTGTCTTGATTTGTAGAACCATGTTGGAAAACATGATATAGCATGGTTGATGTTTTTGTGATAGGGCTGTGGATGGCTGCACAGACTGTACGAGTGCTCAACAGTGTTGGATGTCGGTAAACATCGAACATATGGAGCTCTGCACTCAATTTGGCTTGGCGTTATTCATTGAATAGGGCTGACTTCTAACAAAACATTGTGACAAACTAACAACTTCTTAACAAAACAATCCTTACCCTAACAGAGTAAATGAGAGACTCATAAATCCAATATTCTGCTAACTAACTAACGGCAAGTGCTGAATTTGGCTTCAAGAAGCCCCGACCTTCTCCTTGTGCTGGCTGTAGTGATAGCCCACATAACAGTTAACCCTCAATCCCTCATGAAAGAGCTCAGAAACTAATGGCAAAAACTGATAACATATGTTTTACAGATATCTCAAGCATGCATGGTATTGCAAATATGCCTTGATATTTTCATGATCTCAGTCTCAGTTAAAACATCTAGAAGATAATTAAGGTATAAAATTGATATTTTGATATCAAAAAACAAGTTACTCAAAACGAACTTTCTTGCAGTGCGTAATAATGATAGAGTGAACTTACTAGCTTGCAAGTCAATCTACAGAACTTGGATAAAGATAAATGGTATCACATCATGCAGGATTGCCATTGCCTTTTAGCTTGAGTTCAAGCTCTAGCTCTCTGTGTCTCACCTCCAGTTCTAAATATTTATTCTCAAGCTTCATTTGCTCATTCTCTAATCTGATATTTTCCAGTTCTCTATCCTTCTTCTTGCTGAACTGTTCCCACTTGAGACGTTGCTTTGCAAGTTCCAGTGCCTCAGCTTCAATATGCAATCGCTGTTTCTCAATCTCTGCAGACTGTATAGCCAAATCTTTTTGAACCAAAGCCAAGTTAGTTCCATCAGGAAAACTTTTGCTGATATCCACTGTGATGCTATGGGGGTCAGACCTCCTGCTACAGTTGTGTGAGCTCGAAGAGTTCCCAAAACCCATATCCTCCTGATCCACCATATGCCGCATCCTTTTGTGAATCGGTAGGGCCCCTTTATTGACATGCATGGTGTGATGGTCATCATCGTTATCTTCCTCATCATCAGTGTCTCCACTATGATCATCTTCATCAGCATCTCCACTTGCTCTCGTTCGTGCATCATGTTCATCTTTACACCTAAGAGCCAACTGTAATGAACGCTGAAGTGCAGGATCCTCAGGTAAACTGATCCTGTTGTTATTGTGGTAGGAGCACATTTCCTCATAGAACAAGTGCTTAGAGCTTAATATCTTCCTCGCATCATCTTTCATCTTATCAGAGAGATTCATTCCATCAAGAAGTTCTGGTTTCTCTACAACCCTGCAAGTAGTACCCCGACCAAGGATATCTGTAAGTCTTTTATATCTCTTATTTAGGTCATTGAATTTATCTTCACACTGTTGTGGGGACACAAGGCAACCTCTCTCACCCATGACCTTTGATATGGCCTTCCACTTTCCTTTCTTCTGCATCATTGCACAATTCCTCCTACCACCTCCTAAATCAGCTCCTGGGTCCTCTCCAGTATAAGATACTGCAGTAATTAAAAGCTTAACCATTGAATCGGTCCACTTCATCCGATGCCAAGCACAGCCCTTCTTACCCTTTCCCATCTGGCTACCAGTGGCATCCTCGTTCAGACCATGATCCTCATCATCGCTCATACTGTTTTTTGTGTGGTGGTGCTGGCGCTGATCAGCCTTGCCATGCTCGCCAAATTGAAATTCAGACAACTGATCATGATCAGTAACCTGATTCAGATGGATTGAGAAATTGCCTGGCATCTGATTGAAACCCTGGTTTCCAGAGTTTTGGGTGTGCATTTGCATGGAGTTATGCTGCAATTCTAGATTTCCATAAGGTGTTCCTTGCATCAAGTTTCCCGAGGGTAGACTGTTTCCATCCATTTACCCAAAGGATCATCCAGTCACTAATATTCCCCCTTCATTAATACCATATACAAGCATATATATATAATAAATTAGCGCTCGAGCAGTCCTTACTAGTTTGAAGCGCCACCTGAGAATGCAATTCAGGGAACAAGTGAGCCAATGCACATGAGTACTCAAATAAGGATCTTAAATTACTACATGAAATCTAGAGGTCCAAGAACAATCTAACCCAAATCATCTATCTATGGCAGACTCGCCAGGACTTAGAAATAATACTGACCAACTGAGCTTCTAAACAACTTCTATTAATTCCTGCAACTCCTTTTGTACATTAATTTAGAGGCAACGAGTTCATCAGCAATTCCACATGCCATTTCTATACATAGCATAATCTTCCTAGATGGAAATTACCTTTCCAGACCGAAATTACCATAATTGCGTCCACTGATAAAACAAGAAGAATCAAAAGCCACATAGGCTCCTTAACAGCGAGTCAACAACCAAGAACTCACATGGTGTCTGGTAAGTGGCAACAGAGGCGGACCGAACTAATAGTACAAGGTCAGGCAGCGCCCCTACCTAGCCAGCAAGAGACTTTTCTTCCCAATACTCGCATCGCCCTTCGATGAAATCTCCCCGTGTCCTCCCACGTGCAGGGATCGATACATCGCTACATCCAGCCTAAATGGCAGCTACAAAAAGGAAGGCGGAGGAGTTTCTAGAGGATGGGGAGGAGACCCCAGCTCTCACCTGAAGGAGACGGCGCTGGCTGCACCAACGAGGCGTTGAGGTGCCTGCCTCCACCGTCTTGGCTACCCTGCGGTGGTGTTGGTGTTGCAGTTGATGTGGTGCTGCCCTCGCTGCTGAAAAGAGAAAGAGACGGGGAACTCCTACACGGGCAGAAGCGTCAGACGGAGAGAGGTGGATGCGGGCATGCGGCTCTACTGCAAAGCGTGCTGTGAACGGCCGTAGGTGAGCCCAACTGCGACCCTCCCCTCAGATACAGTAATTGATGCCTCAGATACACTAATTGATGTCGTTGACTTTTATCTCTCTTAAAAACAACATCTTTAATCTTTTGTTCTATTTAAAAAGTAGGATATCTATGATATATTTTGTTAAATTTAAAATTTTATGTCTTTGATATAATATTTTAAATAAGACGAATGATCAAAGACTGATGTTAGAAAATGTTAATTATTTATGAATGGAGGTAGTAGCTTGGAGCTTAAATTTTATAATTTGTTTATCACTATTCTGAAACCAAAGCTTATATATAATCTTTTTTAAATAAAACAAATGATGAAATTCGTTAGACGTCAACTGCGAAAACTTCTTACGGTCATGTGCGATGTGCACTCTGCCCATGCCAGATCGATGGCCCAGGTTGTTGTACATATCGTTAACTCGTACAGTATAATTTCTTATGTTGGACGAACATGATTTCCATAATAGAGGACGTAGGAGTAGATAAATGATCAGTGGCGGACCTAACACTCGGGCCACATAGGCTGTGGCCGAGTCGTCGGTCCAATTTACAGGCTTAATTCTGTGAACTTTACATAGGCCACCGTATTCCTAGCCCTGCTCAAGGTAAGTGGCCCGAATCTGCACCATTGGGCTGGGTCCGCTACTGTGAATAATCATGGATATCTATTATTATAAAAATTTTTTATGCTAAAAAAATCTATTATAATTTTTTTATCTCTAGTACTAATTAATACTCCCTCCGGTATCAAAAAGAAAATAGTTTAGGACAATGACACAGTCTTCAAAACATGACTTTGACTTTATTTTTGATAAAAATATTTATTGAAGTGACATGTGTATATTTTTCTAAAAGTATTTTTTCAAGATGAATCTACTCATATGATTTTTATATTTTCAAACATTATAATTTAAAAGTTATTTGTGATTTATATTTCTAATATTTAATCAAAATCTTATCTTAAACTATATTCTTTTTGACACTGGAGGAAGTATACTACTGGAGACAATTTGCTATATAATTTATTTAAAGGATTTTGACTGTGTGACACAATTTAATTGTGTATTTGGCTATAGAACATCCTTCAAGCAAATATTTGCTTAGAGACACAATTCAATCATGATTTTGACTAACGGATACAAATTTGTAGTGTGTTGTAGACAATTTCTAGTTTTTGAGTGCATGATGGACGAATATGAAATTTTAGTCTTACGTACTCTTTCCCTTTTTAAATTGTTGTCATTTTGACCGTTAACTTTAACTATTCATCTTATTTAAAAAATATAAAAATATTAAATATTTTTTATGATTCGATTTATCTTTAACGGTTTTTGAGACATGACTTCAAATTCTACACATTTGTATGAACTTTGTGAACAAGACAAATGGTTAAAAGTCAACGGCACTAAGTTGACAATAATATAAAAACGGAGCGAGTATAATTTTCCTTTTTTTTTCAAATATAGACATATTCCCCACACTTAAGTACAATGTTCAAGAGGCTAGCAGCTAGCTAGCTCTGTAAAGAAATTATAATTTAAAGCGGAAAACAGATAGAGCGAACTCATGGCAAGGTTTGATCGCCGTATAGCCAATCACATGCACATGCGCACCGACTAGTCTACCAAAATATTTTTCTTTTAAAAAAAAAGAACTCAAGTCATCTGAGTAAAAAACAGAGTACAGAACCAGTTTCTATACTGTATCGCATCGTGCTGAACCACTCACCAGTAGCCGTGGCAGGAACATGCCCCCATCTTGAAATGGTGGAACCTATTCAGATCCCTGACTACAAACTCCCTCTCAACAATGCCACTGATGAGCTTGAACACCTCATGGCAATCACAGCACATCCTCAGGTTCTTCATTACCCTGATAGTCATCCCTTTCGGGACAACCATCAAACCAAACGCAAGAGCCAAAATCTCACTGTGCACCCCAACCATCTCACCTTTCCCTTCCTCTCCATCATCCTCGTGAGCATCAAACACTCTAACACTGCCAAGTCTCCCTTTGTAGCCTTTCTGCCTCATCTTAACCTCTAACTCGTCTAGCAACATAAGCACATCATCCGCTCTCGCACCAGCACATGTTATCGCACCGGCGTAGAACAGATAAGGGATGTCCTTAACCTCGATCCAGCTGCACCCAGGATCCTTCCTTATGCCGCGTCGTCTCATGCTCGACCATACAGCAGCAGCATTGTCAGTCTGACCAGCCGAAACGAATGCATTTGACATTACCACCAGTCCACCTGCTACATCTTGGTTGAACTCTGACATCCTCTGGCCTGCCATGGTTGCTAGGTCTGCACGCTTATGCGTCCGGCATGATGATAACAAGGAGTTCCACATCATGGCGGCATCGTTGCCTTCAACCTGCGCCTCGTTGGCTAGCTCAAATGCCTCCTCAAGCCGTCCTGCTCGGCCAAGCATGTCAACCGCACATGTGTAATGGCTGGGGCATGGAGCAATGCCGTATTTGTTCTGCATGGAGCGGAGGAGCTGGAGACCGGTGTCAACAAGACCAGAATGGTTGCAAGCGTGCATGACTCCGAGCAGCGTAACATAATTTGGCTGCACACCTCGATCGTTCATCTCATCGAATAAAGCGATTGCGCATTTCCAGAGGCCGTACTTCGCTGCGGCAACGATGATGGAGGTGTAGGGAATTACAGAGGGCTGCTTGATCCTGTCGAACACCTTTCTTGAGTACTCGTAGCATCCGCATTTTGAGTACATGTCAACCAGGGCCACTGCAACCACGTCGTCGCCTTGGTAGCCAAGCCGGAAAACTGTGCCATGTATGCACTTGCCGATGCCCAGACGAGCGACGCCAGCGCAGGCACTCAAGACGCTCGACAGTATGAAGTGGTTGGGCGCCACGTCGTTGACCTTGGTTCTGAGCTCTGCGAAGAGCTGAATTGCCTCGTCCCCAAGCGCGTTCTGCGCGTACACCGACAGCATCGCGCCCCACGACACCACGTTCCTCTCCGGCGCAGCCATGCCGTCGAACACACCGCGCGCGTCCTTGACGCCGCCGGCCTTGCCATACATGTCCACGAGCGCGGTGGCGACGACGGCGTCGCGCGCGCATCCGACGACCTCCGCGCGGGCGTGCACCTGCCGTCCGAGCGCCGCGTCCGCGAGGCGCGCGCAGGTGCTGGCGGCCGTCGAGAGGGTGACCGCGTTCGGCTGCACGCCGCTAAGCACCATGGGGCGAAGGAGAGCGATGGCGTCGAGGGGCCGGCCAGCGGCGGCGTACCCAGACATGAGCGTCGTCCAGGAGACGACGTCCCGGCCCTGCATTCCGTCGAACAGGTAGCGGGCCAGGCCCGTGGCGCCGCAGCGGCAGTAGGCGGCGAGGAGGTAGTTGGATGAGGCGGCGGTGGATGTCAAGCCGGCTTTGAGCAGCTTGGCGTGGGTGGCGGCGACGGACGCGAGGTCCGAGGCGCCTCGCAGGAGGTGGATCAGCACCGGCGTGAGCGTGGCTAAGGGCGCTGCCATGTGGCCCGTTTGTCATGGCTATGTCATCCACGGAAGTGCATAATCGTGTGGGGGTGGGTATGGTAAGCCAGCGACCAAACCGTAGCTACGCGGTGCTTGCCAAGAGCGCCGGCCAGTGAGCGACAGTATGGTGTGTCGGCGACGATCAGAGGCTGGAGAACACAGTGTCTCAGGATGAAGACAGGCCAGCTCCGTGCCACATTAGATAGACACAAGCCCATCGATGAGCCCACAAAGGCTCGGCATAATGAGGCCCACGAAAAGGCAGATCATCCGTTCTGTCATGACGTGTTAATGACAATGACATTGGACTGTAGCACACTGATTACCCTTATCACACAATGAAAAAAAATGGCTGCATGGCCCGCTAATGACCTGTGTCCGGTCGCATTTGGTCAGACCATCTCCACAGGCCCCCTAAACACGAGATCTGGATCCCTTGAATTGGAGTTTAATTCAGATCCTTATAGCTGTAGCTACAATGATACGTTAGAAGAGCTACAATGCAGTGCATTAATAATGGAGCAAAAATACTGTTCAGTGGTACCGTGTCATCATTTTTGCTGTTTACTGGTGCTGTACCATCAAATCCAATCCGTTCAGATCGGACAGTTGAAAATCAAACGAAAATTCAGTTACAGTAGCCTTTCTAACCCTTTGGTTGTGCCCTATCCCCATATTTTTCTTGTCTGTCTTTGAGTTGGCCTCACGCACATCACTCCCCATTGGAGCTTTCCCGTGCAGAACCAAAAAACAACACCGTCCAGTTTTTTCAGCCACATGCTGATGACTTGATCCATAACACTACAGCGTCACATACTACGCGTGGAACCCAAAAAATGGGCACGCCAAGGATTCTTCACAAATTCAGACACAAAGCAATCCGCTATCCAGAGACCAATGGCCCATTCCTGTTACTTACTCCGTGGCGTGCAGCTGCAGTCAAGCTCGCACCACAGATCTCTGAAACTCACGTACCACACACGAGGAAAGAGGGCAGGAACGAAGAGCACACCCAAAAAGTGGAGCTGAAAATGGCTTACCACAGGAACTGGTGATGAAGAGCATCAGATCAATGCTAGTAGTACAGATCTGAACCAAAAGTTACAACCCGGACGGCCAAGGGCCATAATCCACCCACATGAAAAGCAATCAATGGCTGCACATGGAAAAGTTACAGGCAACGCCCCCCTCTCCCTCCCAACTCTTCTTCATCACAAAGCAACATCCCATGTTCTCCAAGTACAGGAGCATGTTCCTGTCTTTGGTACAAATTCCAGACGTCAGTCGCGCCAACACGACATGCTGCTGGTACCAAACGGAATCAAAGCAGCAGATATGCGTGCATTCCGAAATCAGTAGAGCCAACACGTCATGTTTTTGGGACCAAAGTAGCAGAAAACTCATTGAGAAATCAGCGCGTACTGACTACGATCACCAATCCCTTAGTACAACACTGATGGTAGCCCTGAAAGTCACTTTCTTGTTTATTCGGCATTAAATGGACGACACGACAGAAGATTACAGATACGATACAAGAATGAATGTCAAAGAACATGCGTCATTGGAAAAAAAAATATCATAGTTCATGTCCGTCATCAGTACACTATCACAGAACATGCTGGTCGGTAGTTCAATACTCTTTAACATTAGCACAAACTTGCCATCAAACAACATGAACACACATTTCAGAACTGGTTGAATATAGCAGCTACTGAACATCTTTAAGAGTCTAAAAGGTACATGATTTTGACTCGATGAATAAATCCGGCAATATAGCTCAATGGAACCCCAGCAATCTCAAATACAGTAGCTTACATGGCAAGACTCGACAAAAGAAAAGCCAGAATAATGTAGCAAGAAAAGAATCCAGGGGTTTAGAAGCACTTCCGGTGAACAATCGCTGGGCCTGACTCATCATACTCACCCTTCGAGATCCACATCTGTCACATTCAAAGCATGCTTGTTAGTATACTGACAGTGAAAAAATTAAGAAATCATTATGCAGCAACATAAACATAGAAACAGTTGAAGTTTGAGCAACAGAGAAGCAGAATCTTTACCTGTTGGAAGGTGCTGAGGGAGGCAAGGATGGAACCTCCAATCCAGACACTGTATTTCCTCTCAGGCGGTGCGACCACCTTGATCTTCATGCTACTAGGAGCAAGAGCAGTGATCTCTTTGCTCATACGGTCAGCGATACCAGGGAACATGGTTGAGCCACCACTGAGCACAATGTTACCATAGAGGTCCTTCCTAATATCCACATCACACTTCATGATGGAGTTGTAGGTGGTCTCATGGATTCCAGGTGCTTCCATACCAATGAAAGAAGGCTGGAAGAGGACCTCAGGGCATCTGAACCTCTCTGCCCCGATGGTGATCACCTGCCCATCAGGCAGCTCATAGCTCTTCTCCACAGAGGAGCTGCTCTTGGCAGTCTCCAGCTCTTGCTCGTAGTCAAGTGCCACATAGGCAAGCTTCTCCTTGATGTCCCTTACAATTTCCCGCTCGGCAGTAGTGGTGAAGGAGTAACCCCTCTCAGTGAGGATCTTCATCAGGCTGTCAGTTAAGTCACGTCCAGCAAGGTCCAGACGAAGAATAGCATGTGGAAGGGCATAACCTTCATAGATCGGCACGGTATGGCTCACACCATCACCAGAGTCCAACACAATACCTGCAAAATCACAAAGTGGGTCCCGTTGAGATGGACAAAGCTTTCCATTGCAAAATGTGCTTTCATAGAAAGGGATGATCAGTTAATCACCTGTTGTGCGTCCACTAGCGTAAAGGGACAGCACGGCCTGGATGGCAACATACATGGCCGGCACGTTGAAGGTCTCAAACATTATCTGGGTCATCTTCTCCCTGTTAGCCTTGGGGTTCAGGGGTGCCTCTGTCAGCAGCACAGGGTGCTCCTCGGGCGCGACACGGAGCTCATTGTAGAAGGTGTGGTGCCAAATCTTCTCCATGTCGTCCCAGTTGCTGACGATACCGTGCTCGATCGGGTACTTGAGGGTGAGGATACCCCTCTTGGACTGGGCCTCGTCGCCGACATAGGCGTCCTTCTGCCCCATCCCCACCATCACACCGGTGTGGCGTGGACGCCCAACGATACTTGGGAAGACGGCCCTGGGCGCATCGTCCCCAGCGAAACCAGCCTGCAGACAAACATCCAATCAGTACAACGAGTTCCGGACTGCCGATTTGCACGGATCGATCAGGAGGAGGAGCACAAACCTTGACCATGCCCGTGCCATTGTCGCAGACAAGGGGCTGGATGTCCTCCCCGTCAGCCATCTTGCGTTTTGTTCTGAAGCATCACAAAGATTCAAAAAATAAGAAGGTTATGATGGGTAAGCTCTTTCTATTTTAGTTCAGCCATCTTGTGTGTTGCTAAGCTTATGATGGGTAATCCCTCGAGCTACTCCTACAGAAATGCCAGGACCTTGACTGAGGCAGATAAGCCTTTTTCACTGGTAAATTTTCTTCATCTCTAGTAACATTTTTTTTTTAAAAAAAATCAACTGCTCCCTTCTTGTACTCTCCCCCGCAGCAAACGAATCCGCCAGAAAAGGACGGATCGAAATACCCAGAACAGCAAGAAAGTATCGGATTCGAGGGCTGGCTCACCCACGGCAAAGTAACGATCCATCCCCCGCAGAAGGAAACGAATGAGAGATCAGAGAGAGGCATACCAGCGATGCCGTAAGGCGCCGGTCCGAGTCCCCACTTCGCGCCGATGACGACGAGCGGCGGCGAGGGTAACGGGTGCTGCGGCTGGATCTGGGTGGCGGCGCGCTCGTGGCGGAGCCGCGGAGGACGGGTAGTGGCGTTTATACTGTCGAGCCGGTGTTGGGGGATGGGGACGGGATGCGTGGTTACTGGACTACTTACGTGGACTCGGCTGACGAGTGGTCGGTGACACCACCGGAATACGGTTTGAAATACTACGGCGCATGTATTTCGGCTGCATTTCCCAGCCCATACGACTTCAAATTTTAGGTACGTATAGACCCTGGAAAAAAATTTCTACAGAAATATTTTCGTGTTTGGAGTTTTAAAAGTTCGAGGTTTTGTAGCATACATCATATTTTGAGTATAGGCAAAATTTTCAGATGAAAAAAATTATTTTAACGATAAACTATTTTAGGACAAAAGTAGTATTATTTAAGTTCAACACGTTGGGCCAAATTTTCTTTTAGACCACACTGAATAAGATTTTACGCTAGGCCATACTCCATAGTTTCATCTTTAATGCATACACTTGGAGGACCCTTAATTGCTGGACAACATGTGAAAATCATTTAGCCGAACCTGGCTCGTCCAAAATGTTATAGCGCATTTTCAGAAAATAGAAAAGTTATTATCGTTTAAGCAAATCAATTATAGTGAGCTAATATCCAAGAAAATGAAACATTCTGTCACACGTATGGGGCAACGATGGACCAGAGAACTCCAGTTATTCAGGAATTGATTCCTGCTGCGAGTTGTCCAGGACCAATTAAAAAGAAAGAAAAAAAAAAGATAGGAAATCAAGAACGGAAAAGGAGGGAGAAAAAAAAAGAAAAGCGGAAAAGCCCTGAGGCTGGAATGCGCTGGAGATGCCAATACAACCTGGACCGCACGATAGATGACACGAAAGGGTCCAGCCGTCCGATGTGTCCAGCGAGGGCCCCACTGGGCTGTAATCCCTGTCCGCGCGCCGCCTCGCCAACTGGATCTTCGCTGGATCCGGGTCGGCCTGAGTAGATTGGGCCCAGCCCACCTGACGCGGGTATATGATTATTCCAGCTTTTGTAACAGGAATCATCTAACGAATAATTAACTAAAATAATGGCCGCGATAAAAAAACTAAAATAATGGCCGGTTTGTCCAGTAACATGAACTGGATAGCTGTTGGCAATGAGTTGATAGTCTTGTGCACGATCAAGTTAGCCAGCCAATTCGATGTTTCTTTTTATTTCTTTTTGAGAATAGAATACTTAGGGTTATTTGTTCTTTACTTTATAAAATTTAAATCTACTCCACAACTTCATTATGGAGCAGTTCCGTTTCAGATTTACAGATCCCATAAAGTGTTTGCCTTAAAATTTAACTCTGACTTGAGATATCCAAGGTTTCAATTGAAAATATCTATTATATCCCTATAAAAATCTATATTTTTCTCATTACAAATCAATATGTTTTATATGGTGTGAGCTCCTGCGTATATATGTGAGATTTGTTCGATTCAGGAGAAAAACATGAGAAAAGACAAAAGAATACAATGGATATGTTTTGTAATAAGTGATATGATGGTAATTTTTTTGACTCTATGATTTTTAATTTTTTGAGCATCTCCTCATGTGCTCCCTAAAAAGATGGAGGTAGCTCCAACTCTACTTTTTTTTTTCTGGATCTAGAGTTGATAGAGATAAGATATTTAACTAGTAAGTTTGAGAACAAAACAGAAAAAGATGAGCTGAGCTCTTCAACAGGCCCTTACATTATATGCGCTAGCGCTAGGTTACTAAAATATTTGAAGGTCACCTGAGGACTGAAGTTGATCCGTGTCCCACACGTACACAAATGGAGAAGTCTACCTTAGATAATTTGATTTGTTAATATATCATTAATTTTTCATGCATATGAAGTGCCAACATTGTTCGTACTATTAGTACTCTCTTAAAATGTTTTAAATCGATGACACTCAAAGTATTTAATTTATGAATTTAATTAAGAAAACATTCTTAGCTAATCAAATAAAATTGCATGACCTTTATGTCTTACAAAAACATAAAGAAAAAAGAAATCGCATAATCTTCTAGTTCTGTTTTTTTTTTTGGCAGCTGAAACTAGATCTTCTCTTTGCATTTTGTTGGGGATCGGATCTCGAGTTAGTATATTATACTTGGTGAGCTTCCATGCGCGTGCAACAGTTAGGAGACTTTACGGCCGGCGCCATTATCATGCTTGGGGGAGAGAGAACTACTAATAAAGAGTTGCGATTCAGATCAGAGATCTCGGAATGATCTGGACACACAGTGAATCGCCAACCTCCTACCATGGCCGCGTGGGGGCAGTCTGGCTTTGCTTTTGCTCGAGCTGGTACTCCTTGATTAAAGCGTGATTTCACGCTCATTACGTGCCACTTCAACTCCATCCAATCTCTCTCTCGCTCTCTCTCTCTCTCTCTCTCCAGAACTTGGCCCTATGAATGAATATAGCTAGTAACTCATTTGAAATGGAGGTAATTTTTTCGTTTATTTTCTTCTTCTAGTTGTTTTCGACATGGACAACAACTCATAAAATCGTGGTACTTCGTACAATTCTGAGACCAGTTGATGACCAAAACGGGTAATTTGGGCTCAATTCTGTAGTTTGGGCTGGTGCCAGAAATACGTACACGACCTTGGACTCGATCTGCGACGGGCAGCCTGGAAGTTAGGTGAAGCCCAAATTTCGGCCGGCCCAATAGAAGGCTCCGCTCCTTTCCGTGCCGCTGCTGTTCTGCTCCTCCGTTCTCCAGCGCCTGCAGCCTGCTCCTCCGCTTGGATCCCTCCTCCTAACCCTAGACCATCAATCAGATCGGGCGGGCCTCTGGGCGCAGGACGCCAGCGATTCTGGTCGAAATTTGAACCATGTGGGTATCTCGTCCTCGTTCTCTGGATTCTTGGCGCTCGCGTTTCCTCTTTTCCGGATTTGTGGCGTCGATACGATCCGTGTTCGTGTCGGATATAAATGTTCTTCAATTACGTTCCGCGTACCGCGTCCTCGTTTGCAAAACAAGTGAGATGGGATGATTCGTGACCATGGAGTGTCGTCATATAGTTGGGAAGATGAGAGCCTTCACCGATTCGGGCTTCCGTTGTAGAGGTCACAGCACAAATTAAGCGCATGCTACCGCGTAGAGCTGGATTGCCCGTTTCCCTTTCTTTTTTCTGGTGTACGTTTGTGGCTCTTCCAAGGTTGTGCAAGCGTCTGTCCAGTGGGCTCCGATACGCCGGCTTTCACATCAGATGCTTCAGCAAATTGTGACTTACATACGTACACGAGCCGTCAATGATCAAAGTTGAATTTTATATTGCACGTATTTAAATTTCATGGTCTTTCCTGCATCCATGAAGTTTTATAATCCTCAATCCTTTAGCTGAATACATTTGTGTATGGTCTTGATATGTTATTTATTTATAAAGTTTCTCACACAAGTGTAAGTTCCTTCATTGCATATGGTTTTCGTCATGATATGGATAATATTTTGTCAGGGCGGATGCTGAACCTGTTGACCCGAAGAATCACCTAGAGGAAAGATGCAAGCCACAGTGTGTAAAATCATTGTTTGATTATGAGGTGAGTGCTAGCATAATTCCAGTAAGATACTTTTTCGTGGACATAGCAATAAAAAAATAGGAGTTTGGAAAACCAGTGTTACTAGTCATTCATTGTATATCAGTTCCAAAATGAGAATGGTTTGGTACTTGGCCAGTTTGATCTATTTGTCGTACACTATCACATAGCTATTTCATGATGCAAAGCTATTTTCATATATAGCTGTAATCTACAAGTCCCACCTATTTGCTGCAGATAAAGCAAATCCTTATATTTCTGGCAATCTGTGGGGTTCTTAAAGCCCAGTTTAGTTTTGTAACTTTTCCTGATGGCTGATTAGTTAGCATCTACTGTTATTATGTTGTCAGCAATCTTTTTGACTCACATGGTTGCACACCACATCTGAATGGATTAATTCTTGAAACGTAAAAAACTATGGTCTATTTCCCATTTACTTTGCATGTTTCTTGTACTTTCATATTACCGTGGCTGAATGTTGAGCCATAATGCTGTTTTATTTTAGTAGTGAACTGGATCTTGAGGCAATAGGCATTGACTGAAATATCTCAATTTTGTAAGGTTGTGTGATTAGTGCTTATTTCTAATGCAGAGATGCATCAAGAGAGTCGAGAATGATGAAAGTGGGCAGAAGCACTGTACGGGCCAATATTTTGACTACTGGTCATGTGTGGACAAATGTGTAAGTAACTTAAAGTAATCTTGGAGCAGCATTCTGGACTCTTAATCTTGCAGTGCAATTTATGCATGAAATCTGTGTTACAGGTAGCACCAAAGCTCTTTGATAGGCTCAAATGATGATGGAATGCTACTTTGACATGTGACTTGTTTCAGTGGTTCTCAGTTATGTACTCAAATAAGTTGATCTACTGTGTTGTTTCCACTTCTATTTTCTGAGCATAGAATAGAAGTTCATTTGGTCATAACAATGCTGATCAGGGTAGCAAACACAACCTTTTAATCTGGTGATCCTTTTTATGCTACCGCATGGAGAAGGAACCATCATCCTATACTCAGATTTGTGCATGTGTTTACGGCGCAGGTTGCTTTCATTTCCCTATATAATCTTGTTTGGTGATTCATCTCGATAATGAAAATTTCTGCATCAGATTTGAACAATTTCAGAAGATGTGAAATTGTTTTTCAAGTAAAAGTTTGTTTACGGAGTTGATTCTCAAGTAAAAGTTTTTTTTAAGAAGATGTGACTCTAGAATGTATGTGAAGTTGCTCTAATGAACGGAGGGGCTAGGAGCTAACGTATCTAAGTACCTTTACTTGATTCTATAAATCCTCTATATGATTCGAAGAGTATAGGAGAGAATGAATTTAAGTCCTAGAATCCCTTAAACTTTACAGAGCGCGACCATCATTAAAAGTGGTTCGGTCTGTTTTGTTTTCCAAATCGTGTACCGACAGGATTCCATATTTAACAGCAAAATATTTTTTTGAAAGAAATACAGCAGAGGAAGTCCCCACTGTCTTTTTATTGAAACCTGAAAGAAAGAGACAAGGGTTTACACAGTTGGCACATCAACCAAAAGAGAAGTGTAACACACTATACAAGTGAGGGAGCGCTATCTGTACAGGTCTATAGTTGCTAGGAATGCGTCCTTTTTGTTTGGGTGAAGTCTATGTGCTTGCAATTCTGCCTCTTTGATGAGGTTTTTTTTTCCAATCCTCCATTGAGGGTGTATGATTCTTGAAAATCTTGTCGTTTCTTTGCTTCCAGATGTGCCAGGTTCCCATGACGAGAAACTCACATAAAGAAGGGGTGATGGACTTGGGCCTTGGCTGTGGTGATCATTGTGAAGGAATCAATGTTTGCTGGCCAGTTCAAGCTGAGTTGCTCCCAGCATGATTTGCTGAAAGGCCACTTGAAGAAGAGATGAAGCGTTGTTTCCTCTTGATTTTGGCATAGGACACACGTGTAGTTGTCATCTTGTATCTTGAAATTCTTTCTTCTGAGGATATATTTAACAACAAAATATGAGGTCGGAACAATTCAAATGCTGTTGTATCATCAAAGGAAAGGTGTAAGAATAGCAAAATATGGTGTTCGCAATGTTCATTTTAGCTTTATTAAACGTCCTAAGCTTGAACTCAACAGCTTCAGCATCTCCGAATGTATCTGTTCATATTAGATTGATGAGCGTCACTATCATTTGACAACTAGGCTATGAAGCAGAATGGAACTCAGATTAACAAACAAACCCTCAAAACTGTAGTAATGTACTATAAATTTGAACAAAAATGGTCTTGACCAGCTGTCAGTTGTCATATAAAGTTACATGACTCTACGCGGCTTGTTCAGTCCAGTTCAGCAGATTAGTATAAATGGTGTATCAGCCTTCACTTGATTCCACCCCAGAAAACTAGGCCTAATGGCAGAGGGCGTATGGGCTACATGCATCATTATAAGCAGTATTCTGTCGCGTTTGGGCAAACTAAACAAGTATGCCAAAACGATACAATCTCTAATAGTCTAAAATTCTCTAATAGTCTAAAACGAGTGCGTTTTCTCGCGAAACAGCCGTGCCACGTCATCTGTAAAAAATGAGCCGTCGGATCACTCCTTTGAGAAATACTGACCGTTCGAATTGACTTTGATACTCTTATATCTAGGCCCTTAGAGGAAGAGAAAAAGAATATCGATCCTTCCACTACTGATACAGATCTTAAGTCTAAGCCCTTCATGAAACATTGAATAAATCCGCAATCCTTCCACCTACATCGGGAGGCCCATCGATGGAGTCTTCCACCCGACGCCGGAGTCCTATTCGATTCCACACTCCTGCATCTCACGCTCCAACGCCGCTGCCATCGACCTGCAGAATCATGACTGCTCGCCTCACATGCTCTCCTGCCTCCGCTTCCGCGGCACCGAGGCCGGCCGGGAGTGCCAGGTTCCTCGAGTACGCACCCGGCGGAACGCTCGCGGGATGCGGCAGCGCGGACGCGCGGAGCAGTCGCTCGTGCACGGGGAATTCAGGGCGCCGAACGTCATAGTCGGCAGCGACAGCCGCGCCAAGCTCGCCGACTTCGGGTGCGCCAGGGCGGTGGGTCCAGGGGCGCCCCATGCCGCCAACCTTCGTCACGCCTGAGGTCGCCCGCGGGGAAGAGTAGGGCTCATGGCTGACGTCTGGGTGCTCGGGTGAGGACCGTCGTCGAGATGTCGTCCATGGACGACCATTCCGCCGGACTCACCTCCCCGTACCCAAAGGTTCGGTTGCGTCATCACGCAGCCGCACGAGACCGTCAATGTCGAGGCTTGGGTTGTCGGCGACGGGTTCCCCTACGCGCAGGGCACGCCCGGCCGACCTCCTCGCCGCCCACATGCTCATGCTCGCGGTGCAAGGACATACTAAAATGAACCTGAAACACGGTAACCGCTATCCAAACGGCTTGGCCATTAACACCCCATTTGAACAGATTGCCGCTTCTTCTCTTGCCAGTAAGCAGTAGCCGATAGCTATCGTGGAGACAACAGTACACAACAGGGCAGCTCTAGCCAGTCACCACTAGGCATTTTGCAAGACCCGTCCCTCAGCGCTAAGACTGTTTGATGAAATGCCTATGCGGGCCTCATCCAAACAAGTGTGGGGACGTTTCTGGGGACAGCTCAATCTCTAATTGAAATGAACCTATCTTTTCGCAAATCCACAATTCTACAGCTACAGCAAGTTTCTCCCAAGTAAGCATAGTATCATTCAAGTACGACCTTTATATACTCTATTCATATTAACCCATCTTTTTCATTTTGTATGTATACAGGTTCCTTCAGTTCAACTTTTCCATGGGAATATAATCAGGTGACTAGGACTAGCACATGACAAGCTAATTAGTAATTTCATTGTTATATTAGTTGCCTCAATACAAAATCCAGTGAGTTGGTTATTTTCATATTGGAAACAAACTTATATTGATCTAAACATATAGCAAACCTCTACCCACAACTTCACATAACTTTTATTCTGTATCCTTGCATAGTTAGATAAGTTAAAATTTTCACGGAATTGTGTCATCTAAAACCTCCTCAAGTTTCTATCTGTTTTCACTCCAATTGGTCCCTATCTACTTTCTCTACAGCTGGTAAAAATGACAAATTCAAACAGCTATGAAAAGGATGGACTTGTGCATCTTCAAACGAACCTTTGAGTCAATGCTTTGGCTGCTTCTTTTCGTGGATTCAAAATCAGAATTGCAAGAACAAGTGGAAGTCCCCGTCTCTATATAGGCATTAGCTTTTGTTTTAGCTTCGTGCCAAGCTTCAACCTGTAATGTTGATTACTTGGCTGGGACCGCAATGAATTTTATGCTTGGATAAACAAAGTTAATTTCCATCATGACTTTTTACCAATCATTGTGTTCTAGGAGTACTATAGACAATTTAGAATAGCCAAACATAACACTTAGTAATTCAATAGCTCTTGCAATCAGACAATAAAAATTAAGGGGGTCCATCACGTTGACAAAACAATAATTTTGCGGCCACTTGTTGAAGGGCGGCAAATTGCCGCACAAACTTTCTAGTATCCTCTATGCGAGAATGAGACCGAAAAAAAGAGGCCCCATGATGATTGTTCAAATGTACATAAAAGAAAACCAAAAATAATATATGCTACATTCCTCATAATTAGTGTTCAGATACTAAATATGCCAATCACTCTGCGAAGAATGTCAGGTATGTGCAGGGGGGTCAGTCTTTTGCTCCTGAGTCATCTGATTTTTGGTTTGTCTTTCCCGAAGCTCCCTGTCAAATTGATATGGAACGTGTAGTGTTACTTTGTTAAGACTGCATAGGATTTGTTTAATTGTTTTTCGTTCTACATGGAAAAGAAAATGTGTGGCTCTGGTAATACCTGAACTTTAATCAGAAGATCCTCAAGTTCAACTAATATTTCCTGGAAGGCTGGCCGCATCAATGGATCAGCCTCCCAACATCTCTTCATCAAGTCCAATAGCCTTGGATGTGCTTTTTTCGGGAGTCCTGGGCGCAATCCCTGGCATGGCAGTGCATATAGCAGTTAGTATATTTCATTACGCATAGCATAGAACACCTACTCTTCTTACCCACCTGCCTCACACCTACAGCCGCTTGAAGAGGTGTCATGGTATCATATGGGATCTGAACACCAGAAACCTAAAATTAGAAACCTCTGCAATTGCAATGACAAATGCGACACTTGCAATAGGTAACTTCATAGGAAATAGTGTGATTACCTTTGACGTTATGAGCTCCCAAAGCACAATAGCAAAACTGAACACATCGGCTTTGTTATCATAAGGTTGATGATTTATAACCTAAGCATACAGCAGCAAATTTATATCAGAAAGTGATTTTACATTTTGTAACTTTATCTTTAAAAGTCGATGTAAAATGTATAATGTGATATCATGGCATGTCTATTTACTAGTCTCTGAATTTAGGCAAATATGATGAGGTATATGATGACCTGAGCTATAACTTTAGCAATAAGATAATGGCTAGTGGAAAGCTCCTGTCAGCAGCTTCTTTTTTCAGAACTTATGAGAAGACTGATACAACTATGTGCATTAAGAACAGAGTTCTAGCTAAAGTCAGTTCTATCACCAGAAAAGAGAGGTATACCTCAGGTGCCATCCATCTGTATGTTCCAGTTTCAGCTGTCATGATACCTCCTTGATCCTGGAACCGAGCCACACCAAAATCTGCTACTTTCACAACCTAGATAGCAAACAACACAAATAATATATTTAGTTACTGTACTATGTCATGAATTAAGAAATCAATGTAAGATATGAGTGACCTCAAGCCCCCAAAACAGATGACATGCAAATAAGCACAATGTGCGACAGCAGAAGCCATGCCACCCTATTTTCTCCCTAAACATTAAAAGATTAAAGGGGTATCACAATTGAAGCATTACAAAATATATGTTACATACACGATCTTTGTCCATAAGAAGGTTAGCAGTCTTCAAGTCTCGATGGATGATACCCCTTTCATGCAAGTAGCACATCCCTCGGCATATATCAACTGCAAACTTCAAGAGCGTTGTAAGCTCCAGGACATTATGCTGCTTGTGCACAAAGTCATATAGGCTTCCTCCAGACATGTATTCTGTAAGGTACAGAAAACAACTTCAGCAAATATTATCAAAGGAAAATGCTAAAATCTACAAAGATATCAGTTTAAAAGCAAGGAAAATAGTATTTTAATCAACTAACAGGCATAATCTTTTGGAGCTTCTAAGTTAGAATTGACCAATGTTCTGAAATGTAATGCATTGTATTACACATATTCAGAATTCAATATCTGTATGACAGATAATTGATAATTCTTTGCAAATTCCTGATGAATCCAGTACATGGTACTACAAAATTAAGACTTACCTGTAATTATGCAAAACTGGGGTAGCTTTGTGCAAGCACCAATGAATCGCACAACATTTGTATGTTGAATTTCTCTGAAAAGTTAGAAGGTACAGGCAAGCCGTACATTATTAGTTTTTTCGAAAACGTTACAAGAGGATCTTCAATACTTAACTACAACACAAGTTCCATAAAATGACGGATACCTTAGAATATATACTTCTTGCGTAAACTCATTCAAAACATTCTTATTCAAATGCTCAGCTCTCAAAACTTTAACAGCAACATCCTCACCGAGGTAAGTTCCATGAAACCTGTACAAAAGCATAACTCAATTATATAAAAGAGAAGTAACTTAAGAATACAACAATCAAACTGTCAGCAGTATAGTTGACTGACAAGTCCCCACAAGAACCAGAAGCAATCCTTTCTCCCATCTTAAGGAGTCGTTTGTCAATCTCCCATTCACCACCTTTAAGCTGGAAAGGCAATGTTCTTTCCGCAGCTGAGGAGTGAGATGAACCAGACCATGAACCCTGCGCACAGAAGGAACCAGCATATTGACTCATACATCAGCCACTAACAAAACAGGACCTGTTTGCCTAATGCTTAAGTAACATAATTGTATCTGTGTATGGACAATCCAGAAGTTACCTCGTTTCTTAAAATGGATGCTTCCAGAGCCTTGTCCAAGCCATCAGTGTCCTAATCAGAATGTTGTGAAACGTTAGTATAGTTTTTGGTCAGCATAGAACCAGAGTTAACTTATTGACACAGGACTGACAGTACCAGTCAACATTAGACGTAATAATCATCACCTAAAGAAACCAAAATTCATTCACAATTAAAGGATAACGAATCACTATACTTCGACGATCTAAAGCAATATAACAAAAAAAAAAAAATCGAACTGGAGGAGTTCCTCGTCATTTCATTAAGTAGGTACATTGTGCTAAGCTTACATTACGATGATCTAGGTAACCAGGGATGCGAGCTGGCTAGGGTCAGGACAGCGCTTTGACTTATCCTGGTCCTATTTATCAACAAACAATGGGCATGGCATATGCTATCAATTAACCTGCTAAAGTGTAGTAGATTTTGAAACTGCTTATATCCCTACAGGGATCAACCTTGCGCAAAACACATCAGAACATGTATGCCAAATTGCATCCATGTGCACATATTAACTGAGGTACACTTCAGTTAAATTTCTATCATTCTTGTAAGTAGGATTATAATAAGCGAGCGGTATAACTGTACTTATTAGACAATCCACTGGCACTACTAACAAATTGTAAACTGTAAAAATCATGTGCCGATTTAAGGTGTACCATGCCCATTGCAATCATTTGCCAAGGTTACTCAACATCAATCTTACTATTAAGAGCGGGAGTTCTTTATCAGGTCAAGCAAAAGAATCAGGAGTATTTTAGACTCATGAAACAATGTTGAATATAAAAATACCTCAATTGGCCAGCCATCAACAACAAAAACATCAAGAGAATAGCCATCAAAGGTTGAGAAGACATGTGCTTCTCTGATGTTTAGTCCAATGTCAGATAGCAATGCAGAAAGCTGTAGAAATGTTTCAGTTAGATGATGTACCGTGAACAAATGGTTAAAATAATCTTGTAGCAGTTGAATAGCATGTAGAGTATAATAAATGGTAGAATGCAGATAAGTTCCCTTAGTTACGATGCTTTTGTCGATTGAACGAAAATGCACCTACATATCACGAGTATGAGGCTAAGGGGCACAAAAATCTACCTGACTGAGGAGCTTTGGCTTATCGATTGTTGAGAAAACTATCTCATGTATGTTAACATATGATGTCTCCTGCCTGTGAAGTGCACACATTCAAGATTAGTATATTTTCAAAGTTGCAAATTCTCATGAATGTTGTCCATAGAACATAGAACCTTTCTGTGAAAAATATTAGAGACATGTACTCAGGGAAGCACAAACACGTTTTCAACCATGAAGAATCACAGCTCTTTGGGCTATTTATTCATGCCTATGTGAAAAAAGTTCCTACATTTTGTATATGTATTCTTTCCTTGTCTTTACAGACTATAAAAATAAAACATTAAACATGTTCCATCTGTGTGACTACTTATTCAAAATGCGATAGCCATTTAGTGCAATACTCCTATTCAGAACAATTAGTATTCAAAGTATCAGTCCTTCATGTAATATTTAGAAGAAAGGCAACATGTGGTTGGAAAGCTGTTCATTGCTTAAACAAAACCAATATTGCACCTTTTCAGTGTATGATTAGCTGCTCTTGCTGCACATAGTAAAATATAGGTACAAGAATAGAACTTCCATGGCTTTGCAAACATCAAATTCGCCTCAGATTTTACTTATGGAATATAATATAGATAAAGAAAACTCTTATTTGTGCTCCAAATACTACATATACGGTTCCAATGTTTATTTCGAAAGCCGACTCATTTTATGTTCACTGATGTATATCAGTTTAACTCAACAATATATTATAATACCAACAGTCCAAAAATGTAAAGCTCATGCAAATATCTTACTAAACCCCAGTGACGAAAATATATGTTATCATTAGGGAAAATAATACAAAATATGAAACATGCTATTGTCTTAGTCACATTCAATTTGGAGCTCCCTAAGAACTATGGAAGCAGCACATAGCACAGCGATCTACCTTACAGAGAGGTCATCACCATCATCAGCCCCTTCTTCAGATGCATCGGAGTCATATGACGTATCCACATCTTCAATCTTTGATCAAAGTGTAGAGTCAATACAACTCTGATTTCTAATCGGTGATACTAAAGAAGTCATTAATGAATGGAAACACCTTAACTATCTAAGCTATAATTAAAGAAACACAAAGTAGGTAGTGAAGCTGGTTGGGTTTCAAGCAGGTTTGGCCCTTTCTGGTTAATCTATCAATCAAGAATAATCTATCAAGCAAAGCAAGTCATTTTCTCCTTTACAGCAGCCAATACTCTTCACTGTCACAAGCAAGTTGCTAAATTAAATACACAATAGAACCTTTA
This sequence comes from Oropetium thomaeum, assembly GCA_001182835.1. Taxonomy (NCBI): domain Eukaryota; kingdom Viridiplantae; phylum Streptophyta; class Magnoliopsida; order Poales; family Poaceae; genus Oropetium; species Oropetium thomaeum. Next base: position 2,652,268 of record LFJQ01000013.1, read on the forward strand.
ACATAAAACATCCATAAACTTGTGACTGAAGTCTTTCATGCTTTTAAATTGACTTTCTCCTTCAATTTCCAAATATTAAATACTATTTTACTCTCTGAAAAACGAACCAATATAAATATACAACAAGCATTTTAATTTACAAATTGCAATGTATGATCCAGATTCCAGATATGAGAAAGCATAACCATTTTTAGTTAAATTTCCATATAATCACTCTTTCCAGCTAATGTGATAACTACTGCTTTTAAATTGAATTCTTCCTCATATTCCCGAATATTAAATACTATTTTACTCTGTCCATGAAACCAACATAAATAACAACTGTCACATATGATCCAAGGTCTAGATATGACCAAACATGTACTAATTGGTAGTTATGACCAATAGGGTATTTATTTGGTTCGAAGCTCCAGCTCCATGGGGCACTCTGGTAGTTCAGATCAAGAAATGTGACCATTAATAAACTAGTACTACCATTTTCTGTCAGTTATACTTTGTCAAAAGTAAAAAGTAGCTAGTTGTTTACAAAAAAAGTAGCAACATGTAAGTTGCTTGCAGAACTGCCCAAGCCAATATAAGAAAGAGTTTACCTTCAAGAAACGGACATAGAATGCTGGGCGCCTATCTGGATCCTTTGCTTCTGCCAAGACCTTCTGATGGACTATGACATCTGCTGCTTTTTCAACATTAATATCCAACTGATAGCTACAGCATGGGAAAACAAAAGAACAGGCATCGGATTTAAGATTATACAAATAAGTTGATGAAAGAACTAATTAATTGGAACACACAAAGCTAATTCGAGAAAACTGTGCTGTGTGTATGATAGGAATCATCCCAATCCCAATTAATTCAAGAGAACAGTGTTGCTCTGATCTCAAAAAACAGTGCGCCCTCTGATCTTATGTTCTTGACGCTATTTACCTAAAAAAAAGATCGGAAGGATTACAACTAGTAATTTATAAGGCTAAAGGCCAGTTTGTGATTGTTACGCCAGTATGTTCTCTGGAATATTCTTGTTACCTACTATTAACCAAGTTAGCTGTGGTATGAAAACAGACGCTTTCAACTAATATGAAGCATGCCATTTAGTCTTCCATTCTGTCCAGATTACTATATGTTACTGGGAAAAAAAATCCGACAGATACACTTAAAATTTAGAAGAGCCAACCACGCCAGTCAAAGAAAATAACACAGAACAAGGATCAAAGCTTTGCTATTTATGAGAAGCGCGTGAGTTGAGCCGCAACTGAAATAAATAAAAAAAAATCAGAAGAAATAAGATGGAATAGATCAGCATGCAGCCTGCTATGCACTGTTCCATTATCAGAGTCATTAGGTGAAGGCAAAGACCCGAACAATATTTAGTCAGCTCCGATTCCACGCCGAGCCAAACAGCGATCTTAGCATATCAAGAAGATAAGCACCAGCGACCAATGAAAGCAAACTCAAAAGGTCAAATACAGCAAATTCTCAACACCACGAACCTCACCGCTAAACACCGGGAGACCCACCCGGAAGACCAAGTCTAAACGACCACGCTGCCCTTTTCTGACTGACACAATGAGCACAGATTTCCACAACCCACGAGCGCCGAAACGAAGGACGGCAAACCAAACGATGTGCGGGGGTGGGGGATAAGGACAGGGCGGGGCCAGCTAATCGATCGAACCTGTGCGGGAGCCGCGCAAAATGGGCCACTAGATTCTCGCGGAACTCCGGGTTGGACGCGCCCTCGTGCCCGTCGGCGACGAGCCGCTCGTAGACCTGGTCGCAGATGTCGCGGGCGCCTCTGCCTGAGCCTCCGCTCCCGCCCGAGGCGGCGGGCGCCGGAACGGCGTCGCGCGGCGGGGACGAGCTCTCCCCGACGCCCTCCTCAACGCCCCCGCCGGGCCCACCGACCGCCGCCTCAGCCGCCACCATCCCGGCGCCGCTCCGCAGGTCACGTGGGGCGCATCGCCGCCCTTTCCACCTCAACCCCGAAGCTCCGGTCGGGTCCCCTAGGGTCTTCCTTACCAGCCCGCTCGCGTGTTCTAGATGGTTCGAAGCGGTGGGCGCTGGTCAGTTGGAGAGCGAAGGATAGGGAGTGGAGAAGAAGAAGAGCCGCGAGCTTGTTGAGAGTTGGAGAGGCGCGAGGTGTGGAAAAGTGAATACAATGAGACGAGAGGGGTACGAACGTCTTTCCGAGTAAGGGCTGCGAGCCGCGAATGTTGCGGCTCGGGGGCCTTGTTGCGAATTGTGCGGCACGATTGCAGGACAGTTGCATTGAACCCATGGGCGTCGTCCTCCGAAAAGACATATCCAGACCCACAAGTCATATCCGTTAGGACTATAGACTACGTCTACGAAAGACACGAACTAGCAGACGAGGATGGGTTGCCTGAACGGGTGCTGCTACGTGCACGCCACGAATCCCTTGCAGGTTTGGGCGGTAACCAAGTACTCACTGGGAGTATGGGAAAAGACTCTTCCCTCCACGTGACATACTCCTCCACAAAACAATTACATTAAAAATAAACTAACATATCATGTCCTAACGTCAGTTTTTCAAAAACGGAGGAGTATGTCATATTGTAACTGTCAATTAGTTTTCAAAACAATGGGAGGTAACCTAAAAAAATAAAAAAGTTGATTTACGGGTTACTTCTCACATGGGGGCGTGATGTCTTTCGCAATTTATTTCAATTTAGACATTAGCCTACTTCAATTTGTTTGAGACTAAAATACGTTGTTGTTGTTGTTGTGGGCATTGGCATGGATAAGATTTTTTTGGGTGAGAGGTATTCAGTAACTGTCACGAATAAGATTATGTTTTTGAAGGCTTTCAACTCCTAATACTTTTTGCGATGAACTCTTGATTTTTTTAGTAAGCAAGATATCTTATCAAAACAATTATCGATCCAAGTTCAAGGGAACTGTGCTAGACATGAGTCACTTTCATGTATGGTTTATTATAAGCAAAGGCTATTCGCACAATATATTGTGGTAATACATTAAATGTTTAAAACATGTTATAATGTCTTGTTTTATCAAAGAGATCAACAAGTTGATATAAGTTGTACGGTACTTGATATAAAAGGAATTCGGTTGTGTTGAGTCTGATATGATATGAGATGATAAGAGTAAATTATGATTATAATTAAGGTCACTAAATTATGATCTTAATTATCCTAGCAAGTTGAGATGACGCGTGGTCAATATCCAATGAATGCTTGATGAATATTCTCACTGCTTCCAATACCATCTAATGGTTTACATGAGAAGATGTATAAACTATGATCATAATCATCCAAATACCATTTGTACCATGGGTTTCTATTTAATCCATTTGGTTGATGACATTAGTGTTGATCAGTACTAATCGACGTTAGTATTTTAAAACAAGAGGTAATATCTTTCATTTCATATGGGTCTTCCATTTTGGTGATTATTTCATCCAAATATCGGCATCTCATTTTAAACAAGAAACTTCTTGTCTCATGCAATTCTTAACCATCACAATACTAATATAGAAAAACAGTGAACTAAATATATTAAATAAATTAAGAGTCCGTTTGGCAGAGATTACTAAGCTGATTATGCAAACGGATTATAGTCTATAAATGATTATAACTATCAAATATTTAAAAATTATATAATTTAAAAGTAACTTATAGATGATTGTGATTTTAATCAATAATGAGTTTAGATGTTTGGACACACAAGACCATTTATAGAATATAATCCGTTTGCATAATCACTTTCATAATACCTCACAAACAGGTCCTAAGTATAGTTTAGTAGCAGTTAACTAGAATATTGCATATACTTCTTAATTTAGTACATACAAGATATATTGTGAACGGATACTAATGCCCCACTTCTCAATTAATCAAATATGCTATATCTGTCTAAAACTAATAATAAATTTATTGGTAGAAGTGGTAGTGGACCATTTGCTCAATGACTTTTTTTTTGTTAATTTGCACAATTAGCCCTGCTATAAATGGTGTTATAAACGTTTATCCGAAGGTCCTTATCTATCATGCATGTGTTTTAACGTTAAGTTGTCAATCTATCCAACTGGATACATATGTATTAAAACTAAGAAATTTCTTGTCCCTTTGACATGATTCTAAGAACATTCTGTGATCCCTGAAATTGCCATGAACAAAGTCCTAGCATTAGCCTATGTGCATTGGCACTTGGTATATTCCTTTTTTCCATGCTAGTACCTTTGTTGCTCCTAGCTTGGAATTACTAAAAGGAAAATATTAGAAAATAAGATGTCCGTATAACTGGTCCATCAAATTCTTTTAGGAAAAGACAACCATACCCCTGAGTGGATTGCTCTAAAACCTTGACCTCTTCCTTTATTCAAATTGTGGATTAGAACCAAGCCGTAGTAGTGCTAGATGGAATCTGCTTAAAGTGGAAGGGAAGAGGAGAACCTGAGCTGATGGATCTCTCTTTGGGGTCCATGCTTATTCCAACGCAAGAATGTCACATCCCTGTTCCATTCATCACCTCGTCAATAGCATGAATTTTTTATATATATTCTTTGTAAATCTACTTGCTAGTTTGCTAATTACTTTATTTTTTGGTCATGTCAGTTTTGTTAGTCTATTTATGAGGTTATTATGTGAGTGAATATCATCGAGTTTAATTATGTCTCGTATAGTATATATGTTACTGTACAATTTTGAAGATGATATATTTTTCTGGAAGCTATACTAGTATTTCTGTAGTTGCCCTTCTGCATCACGTGATTATGCATACCATCTATTTTTGTTCTCTTCTTCTTGTTGTTATATAGCCTAATAACATATATTATGTGTTCAATCCTTTTCATTGGTGTGTGGCATCATCAAGCATATATACTCTCTTCGCGCGAAAGCAAGATCTCTTTTTGACAAATCGTGCCAAAGCAAGATACTTTAGTACACAATTTGTAAGCGATAATTGCCGTTCCATGCGCAGGATCAGCTAATTAATGACAGCCACATCTAATGTTCTTGGTTATCTGTTACACGCCCCAACACACATGACAACAATCAGGTGGTGGTACTAGCAGTAGGTGCTCCATTATTTGAAGACTAGACAACATAATTAGGTCTTATCGTTATAAAATATTCTAAGCACATTTTGAGTTATCAAATAATCATCACTAAAAAGTGCCTATATCTGATATTTGTATACTCCTATATAACTAACACTCTTCCGTACTATTTTTTTCTATTGTACCGACAGTGCTTCGCAAGACAAATTTTTAATTCTTTTCCTTGGTCGGGAACGCTAACAATTAATTGACAAATGGAGTCTTTATTAATACAAATATCCGTACAAGTATATACGAAACAAATCAAATATAATATGCATATACATACAGCACAGCAACGTTGGGTGGTGAGGCTATTTTGCAGGATCCGTGGCGCACATCACGTTGCTGAGAGCTTGCTCATGAAAAAAAAACAAATACTCTGGAGGTTGATGGGTAGGATACGTAAGCCAGGAACTGAAGGTAGCACTGCTGTCGGCCATTACATGATTCACTCGTTGCTATCCAACGCCTTTTTAATATGGCCTCTTTTGTAAAAAGGCCCCTCTTGGTGCATGCGTCACTTGAGGAGACACATTTTCTTGCAAAAGAGATACCATATCACGGAGGGTTCGAAATTATCTGGGCAGTTCTCACACTTGTTTGGCGCAAAACACTTAAAAGGCGTAGTATTTATATATCCTGTTTATTTAATTTTATACTCACTCTGATTTTGTTTGTTGTTGTTTATTAATATAAATTTATATTAGACAGCCATCAATAAAATAAAATCAGAGAGGCTGCTATGTAAGAGCTAATTTGAGTGTCAAGATGCTTGTACTAGTATTATCTTAAAGAAAACAAAATTTTCTCTCAAATATATATAGCCCCATATAAGAGAGCTTATCACACCACAGGATGTGTAAGCAGGAATGCCTCCTATATATGCCTGGGTCTTTTGAGCAATCATGAAACATAGTATATTAGAATGTTATTCAGTTCATACATGTGGATCAGGTCGCCTTGTTGCCGTGGCTGCAAGGCACTTTGAGAATGGAAGCGCAATGGAAAGCTGCTGAATGCTACAAAAGCCTTCTTCCAAAACCTTTCCCTTTCATTATTGGCAAAGGCGGTTAGTAAAAAAGAAAAAAAAGAAAAAAAGCTTGAAGATGGCATGCGATTGGCTTGGCAAGGGAAGAAGTGGTGGTACACAACATAACGCATACTCTAGTAGTGGAGTGCTGGTCCTACTCGTCTGCTAGTCAGTTTAATTTACCAATGTCGTAGTTATCCGTTCTTCTTCTTGAAATGTTTTTTGGGAGAAGAAGACTGGAGCAAGTAGCTTTCCAAAAGGTTGTGATGAGATGTTGTTGAGGCCCCTGCCCTGCAGTAGTTAAATTGCACAATCATGGGGTAGCCTTTCTCTGTGCCTCAATGGTTGTTGGTCTAATCTTGGGTATATCTAATAGTATGGCCCCCAATTTCTCTTTCGGTGCAAAATTAATTTGTTCTACTCTCGGGAAAGAGAAAATTTTAATTATGATCGTACGCTTCCCCATCATATTCAGCTTTGCGTTGTTTGAATTTCTAATCTAAATGGCGCGCTCTGTCATACCCATAAAATCTTAAATAAATTTAAAATAAAATGTTATATAGATGTTTAGAAAAGAAAAGACAACACGAGCATGTACATCTAACTTTTAAAAATATAAGACTATAAATACCAAGAGAAAATAGGAGTTAAATTTAAGAAATGAAACATATTAAAAAATTATGAGGATATTAACTTTTTTTGAAAACAGTTGAAACATATCAGAGTAAAGTGATAGTGCAAATTTTTTGAAAGGAGGAATTCGAAAAATTTTGACTAAAGTACGGTGTCTAAATAAGATTTAGAACATTTTAAAAATTAACAAAAAAAGCAAAACTATAGAAATTATTGGAACAATTGGACCATTCAAATCATTATGATGAAATATTTGTGAATTCAAAACATAATATATCAATTTTTAAAATTCAAACATATATCTTATGTGATCTCATTTTTTTGAATTAAATATAAGAACACGAAAATTTAAACGGATCTGAAAATAGAGTTATGATTTATTACAAAAGTTAATTCTAAACTGAATATTAAGAGGAGTTTAATCCTATGTGGTGACACGTGGCAGCAGTGACATGTGCCAGGAGCACAAAGCAGCCACAACAGCTGAAATAACGTGGGGACTCGAAATCCTTTGCGCTTAAACTCTAGAATATACATACACATGTGAATAGCATGGTATTGTTGGTAGTGGTTCTGTAGTGTAGCATCGCGAGGGAAAGCGCATCTGCTGTCTTATCCATATCCATATAAATGCCCATGCTTCAATGCTCGCGTGTAAAAGAGTTGCTATGGTTTTTAATTCGGTTTTTTTCAAAAATAATAATAATAATTTAATTATTAATTCCAAAACTAGGTGTCGGTCGAGAGAAATTGCAGAAATAGAAGACAGTCGATAATCGGATGATCGATAAGGGACCTATCGATCATCTAAAAACCGATAGCCTATGTGACGGTGACGAGGCGTCGACGTGGCGTCCAGGAGCTGAGTAGTCAGGCATAGATATGTCCGACAGGATCTATCGGCATCCTGAAGACCGACAGGTCCTCTGGCTCTAGGGTTTGCCTCCTGTCGGGGATGTTAACACCAAAAGGAGCCTATAGGTAATCGGCCTCCTGTCGGGGATGTTAACACCGAAAGGAGCCTATAGGTAATCGGAAAACCGATGGACCTATCGGTGACCGGAAAACCGATAGCCCCCCATCACCGTTATTACATGTCAAATCATGTTATATGTTGAAACAAAAAAGTTTCTTTTATACATTTTATGTGTATGTTGTGGATATGTATTGGGCAATATGATTATTTTGTTGCACATTGTAGTGTAAACGTTTTCAAGAACAAAAAATATTGTTAAATTAAGAAAGATACATGCGGATTATAAAATTGCGAAGATACATTACTTGATTGATAAAAAGTGAGTTACAAGTAGAATGCATTCCCTTCTACACTACGATAACTGCGGGGGTATTATCGATTATTAGTACTAGACTTAGAGCAGCTAGTGGAAATGAGAAGATGAGGAAAGCCGCTGTTGCGGTGGAGGTTTAGTAGGTCTAGGCTTGTGATGTGGGCATCTACAATACAGGACCTCGCACCATATCATGTCATCATAGTCAGCGATGGAAATGACAAGATCTTCATTTGATGGTTCAAGAGTCGGAGCATTTAGCAGCTGGGTGAGGTCGAAAATTTTGTCCTCGAGGTAGGTGATGAAGTGCTGATATAGATATATTGCCTCTAGTCAACCCATGAAGTCCATCCACAATTGTCGTCATCATCATACGATTGTGGGAAAAGTAATATATTCATGGAAAGTAGTGTTATTGAATAATAAAGAGAGTTAGACGTGAAAGGAAAATTGAAATTCATAGTTACCGCTCCGTAAGGACAACGAAAAAAAGGGCGACCACTATCCTCGCCATAGTCCATCGTTTGCACAACAGCATCAGCGCCATGTTTACACTTGGGACATTTCTCCTTCGTAGCACCATATGGACGCAGAGGATTGACTGGACTGAATTCAGACTTGAACTCTAGCGAGAACTCAGGTTTTGATACGGTAAACCATGTTGGTCCGCCGACCAGAGGAGGGGTTAGAACGGCCCCCTGACCTCCACGACCACGACCTCTACTAGTTATTGATGAAGTTGGGTAGTTTAAACTTTGCATATGCATGAAGAAGGGGGCATGGCATGATATATAGAGGCGGTGCGCAACACTTTGGATTCCCTAGCGCTATGTGGGAGCACATGTCGGATATCGAAGGACCGAATAGGGTATCGGAGTGTTGATGGCCGACATGTTTCACATGCATCAAATAGTATTTCAGAGACAGAATTTATTGTATTCCCTGACGCTATGTGTGACCGCATGTCGGAGATTGGAGTACCGAATAGGGTATCGGAGTCAGTCTTGAAGCCCGACATATTTTTGTGCGACGAAACAATGATTGACAGATGGACTTTATTGGATTTCTTGGCGTTATATGACAGCGCATGTCAGAAATGGAATGACCAAAATATCTAGCAGATTTCTGATAATACACATAATCATAATGCAACATAACCAGAGTACAACATAATTATAGTGATACATAAAAATAGTAGAACATAACCGTAGTACGAGATAACCATAGGATAATATAGTCATCATGAAGCACTGTCCTGATGAACAATCAACCATCACGACGTTGGGTCTTCTGGTGCCTAATCTGATTTGTCGGGTAATGAGCTGGTCCCATGCGTGGCGAGTCCTTGGACCGTCCAAAGGGGTCGACTCCGCCTGCAGCGTGAGCTGAGTCGGTACTGGAGCTCCAGGTATCTGCGAATAACCCTGCACTTCCACGTTGCTCTATGTCATCAGCTCGTTGGAAATGGAAGGCGTGAGGTTCCTCGTGTAGCGACCTACAATAAGAGTATTAGTTTCACTCTTTCATAAAGGGGTAATTCAAATATAATATGAACCGAATGCTGAAAGAAAAGATGAACTGCTAGGGCCTGATAACCTGGCGTCGGAATGAAACTTGACCCAAAAGGGACGCCTGATGCACCAGCCTGCAAATGGGACGGGCCGGGCTCCTGAAAATGGGATGGGCCGGGCTCCTGAAAATGGGACGGACCGGCCTCCTGAAACTGGGACGGGCCGGCGTCGAAGTTCATCCGAGAAGAAGAGGGTTCCTCGTGAAAACGGAAAGATGGTGCTGCAGTGCGAGGTGGGACCGAACCTGTAATTTTTTGTCAAATAATATTATTTTAATCATTAATTTCAAAACTATGTGTCGCTTGTGACAAATTGCAGAAATATAAGCTAGTGGGAGGTTGGATCCAACCTGGCTGGAACCTCAGACGCACGTTGTACGACTGAGAACATCATGAGCACCGAAGGGCGTCCCTGCAGCGCCGTGTAAGGCGAGCTAGCGCTGCTCCCATCTCCCGCGCATCGAACATAGGAGGGTTCGCATCACACCGCTGTGCGTAACCCACAAGTCTGTTGGGACCTCTGCACATGCTTCGGACTATATGCATGTGAAATACGAATATGAGTAGAACACATGACACACAAGAAATATAGGTTTGTGGAAAGTACGTACCACTATGTGGTACGCCGAACCCGGCTGCGGAGCAAACGTGTCTGTGATGTCAGCATCGTGCTCCCTGACCTTTGCGGGCACTGGGTGACATCGGATGCATGTTCTAGCCGTGTACTACTGCAAGTACGGAAAGTACGCTTTCTCCACGAAAGGGCCAGATGGGACCCAAATGTCCTCAGCAGCACCAGCCCACCACTGAATCCAAGGCAGCATCTTCGCGGCCCATGATTCTTCGTAAGCGAGGCCCTGGCCTTTCCTAGTCATCCTGCAATGATTTTTACAATGTCTTACTGTGTACTCCCTTTAGGTTGGAAAAGAAACTCCTCTTGGATAATGACACGGTCTACAAAATAAATCATACTTACATATGGTCAGGATGGACGGGTGGTCGGGGAATCGGGAATGTCTGGAACAGTTCAAGTTGACGCATCACTCGGTTCACCGCGTATGGCTCGACAACGATGTGGTACACAAGGTGTCGCCTCGTCAACCATAGGTGCTCATCATGAGTGCATAGGGACGACAACCCGCACGGCGCACGCCTCTTGACCTCCAGTGGACCCCATGGCGTCCATCGGATACGATCGACTCTAAGCTGATCAAAAACGCAAGCACGTAGTTTCGATATCCCCTAAGGACGGTGCCTGTCACCCAAGTCATCTGCATTACGATTAATATATTAATTATAAAATATAATATAAGATGAATTTGACGTAATTGAAATGTATTTTTGATACCTTTCTTTGACACCATAGGGATCCCATTGTAGGCTTGTCCATCTCATCGTCCTCATCCATGTACAAGTTGTCATCGTATGGATTGTACGAGGAAAGAGTAGGTCGTCCGATGTCAAAACGCTCATAACACCACAACATCAGCAACAAAAAGGCAGCCAGTAAGTGATCCGGCACACTCCTCCTTCTACAACCGTCGTACAACACTCTGTACGTCGAAGCCAACACGGCAGACCCCCAACTAAAATGGGGCATCTGCGCCACGTCTATGTCAGCTATGATTTGGGCGACGCCTATCAAACGCTTGTCAACAGTGTCGTGGTGCGTGCTCGTGAACATGATTCAACCAAACAACCAAAGAAGGTAGGCCTCCAGATATCGGTGCACTCTCCAATCCTCCGCATCTGCACTCAACGTCTCTGCTCGATACTGCTGTAGCCATACCTTAGTAGGTCCATGGTTATCGTTGAACTGGAGTTGATCTTGTCCGGAAAGGACGTCGTGAAATCGGTGCAAGATATCATGCATCCACGTAGCTTGCAAAGGAGGAGGGAAAACCACATCCCCTGCCACAGGGAGACCTAATAGCACCGACACATCTTGTAATGTCGGAGCCATCTCACCCACTAGGAGGTGAAACGTGTGGGTCTCTGGTCGCCAATGGTCCACCAAAGCTGTGAGTAGTGCACGGTCATTGGGAAACTGAGGAGACCTCCTACCCCTGGGGTCCAACATCCGCGCGAGTGGTAGTAATCCATATGCCTGCAACCTGTAAAATAATTTAAATTTGTCTCAAAATAAAGTGTAATATGTAACAAACAATGTTTTTGAATCAATAGGTCACCTCGGAACCCATCGGTCGTCCAATGTCCAAAAGTCATCGAAGCTCCGTAGTCGAAGGGGATCATAAAGATCAGCGATCTCGGAGTAAGAGCGATGCTTCAAATCAATTGCCAGATCGATCAACTCCATGCCTGTAAGAAAGAAATGACAACATTTAATAACAAAATAAAATATGAAAGCATATATACAATAGTTCATGTGCAAACCACTAACTGAAAATACGTGAATATAAAAAATGTGACTTCTCCAACAATAATAAAAATATAGCAAAACATAATATATCCCATAATACAAATATTACATGACATAACACATAGTACACATGTTACAATGAAAATAATACATCTTACAATATGATATAATACATAGTACACATGACAGAATTAAGTTGATAGTCCTCCTCTTTCCGTGCGGTCGCCCCTCCTTGGAACACATCGAACCTCAGTGCCGTCAAATCTCCTTTCCATAGCGTATAAGTTGCAATCCTTTGGTAAGTGGTTACCTCCGCAAATTATGCACTCTTTGTGACCCCCACGTGCCTGACTGGCATCCATATCATTTCTTACTGGACGCATTTTGCGACGACTCTTTATTGTAACTCGCTTGCTTGGATCCGGGATCCAAGCTGCTTCTCCCTATGGTGGCCGTGTGAAGTCACAGACGGCTGTCCAACCAAGTAACTCACCACACCATGTAGCCTCCACTGCTTGCTTTAAGTAGTATGGTGATATAAAATTATGGGTATCAATGTTTCCCTGAACACAAGCGATGAAGACATAAGAGCAGGATAAATGCAGCAACTTCGATTTGTTACATGTGCACTCACATTTGTTCAAATGAGGCTACAGTATACATTCCATTGTTACTTCAACACGAGCAATGCCAAGCCCGCTCTTCCCGTGCAACAGCACCTCAAAAACTAGTTCTCTGTTACCTGTCCTCCGAACCAAATGTCTTTGACCTTTGTCACTTTTCTCTTTCATATACTCTGTGATTTTAGAGGAGTACACTACTTGATTGTTCGACATATTGAACATTACTTTAGCATATCGCTCTTGCAGATATGTTTGTGTGTCACGTGTTATATCCTTAACGATAGCTACAAGTGGAAGGCTTCGTGTATCTTTCATAACCCAATTATAAATCTCGACGAGATTAGTTGTTATTATACCATAACGGGATCCACCTCGATCTTCTATCAATGCTCATTTCTTTATTGACTCCTCCTTTATCCACTTCGAGAAACACCTCACTCTTCTTCCCCCTTTTTGTCTTCGTGTCATGTTGTGTGCTTCATTAGGAAGAGGATCCAAAGGAAGTGCCTCTGCATCATAACCTGACAGAGCCATATCTCTTAACTCCTTCATTTGATTGCCATTTAATTTATCAAGCTCCACTAATAGGTTATCGAATTTTAAACGTTGGTTCTGCTTGCATAGCTACTTGAACATATTCATCAGACGTTGACTCTTGAATTATCGATGAAAGTTTACAGCCAAATTTCTCATGCACCAACGACTATGTAAATCTGGCCAAAATGCTTTGTCCGTACTATTCATCTGCAAAATATCAATTGCTGATAATAGATCAGCATTTCGATCATGTATGATGTAAATATCTAGCCTATTTTAAACAACAGCTCTCTTAAGCCACCGAAGGAACGACAACCAAGTTTCAGTTCTCTCATGCTCCACAAATGCAAATGCAATTGGCCAACCTGATTCTCTCCATCAACCCCAATAGCAGTAAGGATTTGCCCCTTATACTTGCCGGTCAAGAACGTACCATCCACACATAGCACGCGTCGGCAGTGTCTAAACGTTGCAATCATGCATCCAAATGACCAGAAAGCACGTTGAAGTAACTTGTTACCACCTGCAGTAAAAGTCATGCCATGCAATTACAGTTCCCGCATTTCGACCTTGAATAACTTCAAGTAATGCGGGAAGATTATGATATGAATCCTCGTAGGTGCCAAACCTTCTCTCCAATGCTTTCTGTTTTGCCATTCATGCCATGTCATACGATATGTCATACTCATATCTATTCTGTATACTATGCATGATAGCGAAGGGAGACATTGCAATATTTTGCACTATCTCTGAATACAGTGCATCAGCAACAAATTTTGTTGTTATATTTCTATGCTTCAAAAGAGTATTTCGCAACATACATGAGCGAGGTACCATAATAGAGACAACAAATGATGTCTCATTCTTTGGTAGGTACCCATGAACACGCCACGTGCAGTCTGGAGTAATGCACTTTACATCATATGTTCTTAGGTTTGAAATTACCACTCTGAACTGCTTCTTCTCAGAATATGCCCACCGCTTCACCGTCATTTGCAAATCCCCCTTATCACGAAACATCTGGCCCTGCCTCACTTCTACAGCATCGTATTCCCAGGCTGAGTTGTGACAATCATCACATGTCATATTGTCCATATCAACCCAGTCCTCTGGCTCTTCATCACCCTCACTCCACCCAGCCCGTGTTTCCACAAAAGTTTTATACTCATCATCATCCCTCTACATCTCATCTACAATGACCTCATTTTCTTCTCCACAATCTGCAACCATCATTTCCATCCGGCCTTCTCCCACCTTATCGTACGTCTGATTAAGCTATTCTGTGGTAGTATTATTCTCAACTGTAATATTTTGCTCTGTAGTCTCAACGATTGCTGCAGTATTTGAAACATCCACATAACTTTCAGCTACTTCCTCATGGCCTTTCGATGTGCTACTCGATTCATCTTGAACAAGCAGCACGTCAGTCAAATATTTTCTGGATATCCATACATACGAACTTTCGCCAACTTGTTATGTTTTTAATCTCAAAAAGCTCCCATTTGTATACCCTTTCGTACATCTTAGGAATTAAAACTTTCACCGTTAACCGATCATGTAATGGGATATTCTACAAATCTTGCAACCATCTCCACACTTTCACTCTGGACACCTCACAGGGTCCATTAAACTAACCATCCACATATGAAAATTCATTCAAATCTACACCGTATTCACAATGCCTAATTTCTCCTTCCCTATAAAATACTCTGAATCTGACGATACTGGACATCCTGACAACAAAAATTGTCGAAGTTCGTTACCGTCGACTAGTAAATTTATCGTGGGGGGTGTGTTTTAAGGCTTCGATGGTTCGCGAGAGGACACAAGGATTATACTGGTTCAGGCAACGATGCCCTACGTCCAGTTTTCGAGCTGCTCGTGTTACCGCGACAGGGATTACAAGGGGGTTACAAGCGGAGGAGGAAGTGAGGGTGCTTCCTGCCTCTAAGAGTGTTCGTGGGTGTTACAGGCGTGTGAATTTGAGAGATTGTTCGTGTACTCGAAAGCTTGTGCGCTTGAGAGCTTGTTCAGAACTTGTTCTTCGTCTTCGATCTCCCTCCCCTTTTATACGGTCGATGTGAGGAGGGCCGCTTCCTTGAAGCTGACAGCAGCCGTACTCTAGTTAGGCCGGGCTGTGATGGGGCGTCACCCTTGGTTTGACCGTACTGTTTCTGTTCGACGGAGTGGCCTGTGCTGTCATTCGGTGAGCTCCATCCGTGTGGAGAAAACACCACTGTAGGAACCGGCTTGGTGACGCCGTGGCGTGGCCGTCGCTCCAGGGTCCTATTGCACAGGACGATGAGTCTCTGACAGGAGCTGTAGGAGAGACGCCCATTCCGTAGACGGTGCACGTCGTGTGCATTTAACGCCCACTTGTCTTGGTAGGCGGGCGGCTCTACCTGTCAGCGAGCGTGGGAGTGTCAGACATTTATTTCCCAACCGTCCCCGTCCATTCTACTCATGGAGTAGTAGGCGACTCGTCCGACCCTGAGGTCGGGCGAGGCGGAGATGCGTTCGCTCGACCCCTATAGAGACGGGGTCGGGCGCGCCGTCCGAGCGTGGAGGGTCCGACCCTTCCTCGAAGGGGTCGGGCGAGGCGTAGATCGCCCGTCGGCTCGGCCCGCGGTGCATCCGTATGATGCGGAGGCGGGTTTAGGCGGGGATCACTTATGTCCTGATCACGTCATTAAGGTCGAGGGTCATTAAGATTAATTACCTCTAGTATTGACCCTCAACAAAAATATTTTTAGCTACCATTTATTTACTTTCTAATTTCATAATATTTCTACGAACATCGACTTTTTTTCCTATGTTCTAAATATATTGTACGTATATAATATAGATTTTATGAACGAACTAATTTGTACTACAAGATAATAATCTAAAATAAATCACTATCTAAACAATCATCACAAAACTAAATTTTTATTCTACATAAACTATCATACTATTTAATCTAATAATAAAATATTATACTCACTTCTAATCTCACGTGGACGTTCTTTTTCTTCCTTCTCATCCTCTTCCTCCTTCTCCTTCTCTCCTCCTCTCCTCCCGCGAGCACACTCCGACAGGCTCCCGGCCGCGCGTGCGCCCCGACCAGCTCCGCTCCTCCCCGCCGTGCGCGCTAGCCTCTGCCGCCGCCCTCTCTCGTGGACAAATGCAAATGCGCAGTCACGGGCGACCGCCGCCGATAAGTTGGGGGACCTATCGGTCTCCCGCAAACCGACTAGGTAACCCTATCGGTCGCTCGAAAACCAACTAGCGACACAAATCGGGCCCGTTGGGACCCGACTGACCCAGATCTGTTGCACCCTGTCGGTAATGGATTACCGACAGCCCATTCATCGCTCGACAGTCCGTTCGTGCAGCCGATAGGCCACGTGGCAGCAGACGTGTCCGCTAGTCGGCTTTCGAAGAACCGATAGGCACATATCGGTTTTCAGATGACCGATAGGTACCTTGTCGGTCATCCAAATACCGACTGCCTTCTATTTCTGCAATTTCTCTCGATCGACCCCTAATTTTGGAATTAATAATTAAATTATTATTATTTCAGAAAAAAGGGCAAAAGCAACATTCACGTGCCATATATCATGTGCGGTGCAGTTGTGGCTCTTTTTTTTTTCTTTTATTACTTCTAACTCTGGGTTTGAATTATTAACGACAGCTCATTTGAATTACTACCTCCGTTCTTTTTTATTTGTCTCCTTTGACTTTAATCAAAAACTTTAACTGTTCGTCTTATTCAAAAGATTAGTTTAAATGTGTAAAATTAAAAGTTAAGACTAAAAATTTTTTATTAATGAATCAAATCTTAATAAAATATTAATATTTTTTATATTTTTTAATAAGACGAATAATCAAAGTTATTGGTTAAAGTCAACGGCGACACATAAAAAAAATCGGAAAGAATACTAGTCTATGTTAATTGTTTGGCTGTCAATAAAAAAAAAAGAATTACGGAGGGAATATACCAGTGTGAGTAGAAGGCAGTAGAACGAAACAATCTATCCTGAATGGGATAGTCCACAACATTTGATTTCAGCCAGCACTTTGTTTGTGATAATAAAGCTGTGGTAGAAACCAGTTCATTTGCGGATAATACAAGTCTTACTACATTCATTCATCAGAGGTATCATGGCAGAGAATGCAATATCCGAGCTACCTGGGCCTCAAGTGCATTTGACGCAAGAGTACTGGACCTGATTGATTTGTCTACGGGCTGTGCTTCCTATCAGAGATCCATAATCTGTGATTTTTCTATTTTCACTTTCGTCAGGAAACGTATAAATTCATCCACAACAGTTATAATCCATAGATTAGATGATGCATTGGATGCAGGAAGCTGACAGGATTACATGATTAACTCAGTGGTAGTATGTGATAGCACTGTTTTTCTTTTTTTCTCCACTCCCATGTCCCATATAATTGAAAATACGAGCGTGCCATGGAGAAGATGCCTGATCTGAGCATCATGCTGCGGCATACCATACGCCTGTGATCTCTCTCGTCCTTTGGCGGAAATCTGACACCAGATGTATGAGTATGAGAGTATGATGCCTTGCCTTGGCACTGCGAGAGAAGAAGCTGCAAATTGCAACTCAATCGAACCGAGTAGTAATGTATAACCAGATCCGTAGTATAACTAATCCTACAAGGGAGGGACAGCTGCTGCGCTGAACAAGCTAGAGAACAATGTGGCAACAGCTCAACAGCCAAAGCGAAGAACGGTTACCTTTTCTGTAAATTTCTATCGTCGTTGTCGTTTCCACTCGGTGTCACAACACGCAGGATTTGTTGGCAGCATTACCGGCCGGTTTGTTCCTCAGATTAATAAATAAATCCTCGTGCCCCACCTGAATACACGTCACGTCATCTCATCTGCATAGAAAATCCAGAGAAGCAGCATCAGCGTTCTTCAAAGGGGCCAAAAACAAGAGCTCAAAGTTTGGAATTGGAAAAGCATGGTAGCACGGGTTTTGGGTCGGTTCAAGAAACTTCCTCCATTCGACCGGTATTCTGACGTGTGATTAAGGAGAGAGCATGACATGACGACACCTGGCACGATCGAGAGTATCAGAGGTGAACAAACACCGAGATAAATCCCAGTGACTGGTGCGGTAAAATCAGCTTGCCTCATTCGTAATCATCATCAGCCGGCAGCTGGTTGATCCAGTCTATATATCCATGCAACAGACTTTGCTGGAGAAATTGACACCTGAAAAAAGTAACAACAGATACCCCCGGTCACAGATAAGGATATACAAACATACGTAAACATCCTTAGAAACCAGTTGCTAGCCGTACAGTCCTTTCCACACTGGAAACATGCCAATTCGGCATGATATAGCTTGTACAGAAAGAATAGTACTTTTTATGAAAACCGATCCAGTATGCATGGCCAGCGATGTGCATCGTTAGATTCCAGAGACTTTGCATCATAATCGGTCATGACCACTTGGTGCACAGCTGCATATCACATACACATAGTTCGTGCTTGGTTTGTACTTTGTATTTGTAATAAGTAACTGCTACATGGGCCAGTCGATGCAGCAAGAATATACTATATCATTAATATGTTCACTTTTCTAAAAGAAAAATACATGGCTCACCAAGAAGTAAATAAATGTAAAATCAAATGTCCTACCAAAGACCCACTGTAAAATTTCTGTCACACAAAAGCAATCCAAAGAACAGTGGACACTGATGCTAACTCGCAGCTCAGAGCTGTCCGGCCGTCCCTTTTCTTCTTCTTCTTCTTCTTCTTCTTCTTCTTCTTCTTCTTCTTCTTTTTCACACAGGACTCCAAACAGATACTGACGTCAGAGGCCTTGAGTTCCAGCACAACGCAAGCCTGCCCTCCTCATGCACAACCCCGAACCCCCTGCTGAAAAGCCCAACCAGCATTTTGGCCTGAGCGATGTTGAAACTGCTCAGGTCACAGGCCCTGAACCCCTCCAGATCTCCACTGACCCCACCTGTCACCGTCCCATACTGCCCTACGGCTTCCTGTATCCTTGGTCCCAGCATCTCCTTCTCCGCAAGCTCCAGGCACACGCCGTAGCCCCCGTCACAGAAGCCGATGGCCAGGGAGTCCAGCACTGCGGTGAAGTGGTGCAGTGCTTCGCAGAAGAACTCCGTAAAAGAGGCGACGCCGAGAGACGGGTTTCGGCTGATCCTGAACAGCTCGTCTTCGATGAGGATCACCAGCTTAGGCTGTAGAATCTTGATGCTGCCGAGGAGCAGCACCTGCAGCTTGATCAAGGAGCTGTACGATTTATCTGTGGTGTCGCATGAGATGATCACTGGGCTGCTGCAGCTCTTGGCCAAGCCGTGCAGGACCTCCTCTGTGCGCAGGTGGAGGGAGCTGTACCGGAAGGGGAGGCTCAGGGATTCAGCGAACTCCGAAAGCCACCGTGCAGTCATGCAGCACGGCCCAGCATCGGAGTCCGCCTCGGCCATGACTGCCGTGAGGTGGAACGTCTTGCTGCCGCTGCGGGAGAGATCTGATACAAGCGACGCCCACTGGACTCCCTCGCCGACGTTGAGGTCAACGACGTGGATGTCCGGGTTGTCCATGGTGGCTTCCAGGATGGCTTGGTTGGCTGTGAAGTGTGCAAACTTGATGAACGGCGATAGCTCCTGCAGCATCCGGTACGCCGGCATCCGGTTCTCCGGTGCTGGTGCAGCAGCAGCATGGCGTTCGGTGCACGCACCAGACATCCTTAAATGCAGGCCCCGAGTGAAGTAGAACGCCAGATGATCAAATGAGCTGAAGGCTGCATGCTGATACCTTCTACTAGACGAGATGCTGGAGATGAGGCTGTCAAGCCTTGATAAGATGGCTGAGGTGTTGATAGAGTCCCCAGCCTCGACTGCCCTGGCACAGGCGACGAGGAGGTCATCTAAACTGCTCCCCTCCTGCTCCTGGATTGTAGCCACCACGCTGCCATTCTCCTGACGAGCGAGATTCCCATCGAATCTGGCAAATGGATCACCATTGGAGGTATCATCTTTAAGTAAATCACTGGCTTCTTGGATCAGCCTATCCATGAACTCATTTTCTTGCTCTTCATCATCAGGTGAAGGAATTGGATCAGGAGCATCACTCATGGTGCCGTTCTGGGAGGGAAATACTACTTTAGGAGGCCAAAGAAGATAGCTGCTCTCTTCATGTTGCGTGGGGAAGGGGATGAGAGGGGAGCAAGGAAATGACAGAGTCTCCATCTGCTGCTGTACTCAGAAGAAATTGCCAGCAATCCGTTGCTGCATACAGCTAACTTATGTACACACAAGGAGGAAGCAAGAGGCTTAGGACCATTTCTCAAGAGGAGAGAATTATATATGCGGACCTTCATGGCTAGTGTCAGCTAAATTGTCTTACCTTGGAGTCCCAGTGGGAGCAATGTTCTAGCATGAGATATTTGGTTTTTGTACAGTTCTCTACCAACTTCAGAGGATATGACGTGTCATAGTCTCATTTTGCTCTTCAATCAGAGCAAAACAGAAATAAGTGAGTGCCGGGGAGAGTATATTCCCCTCGCAAAAAAAAAGTGAGAGTATATTCCTGGAATTCTTCTTGCAGGTTGCTGCATGTGGTTGGGTTCTGGATCATATGCACAAAGTATTCCATGTATGTTGCAACCCCGTGGGCAATGGACAAGTAACATTGTTACAAAAAGAAAACTAAAGTTGCAATCCTGAGAAGAAACTTAATTATGATCTATAATTCTGTGCAGATGACAAAAGTGACAGCTTCCTTTTGAAGGATCTAACTTCTTGAAACATTTGTTCTGGAGCTAAAGTGAATAATATCTCCGAAGGCAACACTCACTGCGTTTTTACACTATTGTTGTTAGGAAAGGAATTTTAATTCAGTTTTGAACAACATTTGTTGTTGTAACAACATCAATTTATTAAGAACACTAGAACAGAGGGTGTAATGTTACTTGATTTTGCAACAAACGAGATCATTTTAATTATTCTCCAATAATCTCACGACACGGATCTGCTGCCATGCCGAATTCTTATATGTGTGAGTGTATTACCAAACAGACTGCATGAGTACTGAAAATTGGTAGTACCTTATTATAAACCCTAAGCAGTTCATAATGCAGCTAGTACATTGATTCTAACACCACTTAAATATTTAAGGTGTATGCATAAGCAATAACCAATAGAATATTAGAGTATAACTAAAGAGAACAATGTTGCTTGTCTGAAGGGACAGAGTTGATGCAGAAAGTGAACTCACATAAAACAAATGTGGGTCACTGATATGTTTCTTTGTTACAAGCCACCTTTTGTTTGACATATCAACTTGACCCATACTATTCTCCCTGGTAAATTATAACTACAGTATGTGTTAGGACCGTGAGCAGTATATCAAGTTACAATCTTCAGTAATGGATATAGCAGGCCAGATACAAAAAATATAAGTGCCATGCTTTGAGAACCTGTTACTACTACTGACTGTTAAGTCGAACAAACAAAAGAATCATTTCTTGCTTTCTTGCCTAAGGCATACCAAAGAACGGCATTAGAGGACAAGCTGAGATGTCACCATCCACAAACCAACGAGGGGTGCCTTATATATATATATGCATGATTGGTCCAGTGACACTACTGCCATGCATTGTCTATCACCAAGAATCTCGTTGTCATGATTAGCCAGAATAAATAAGATATCAAAGTATAATAAATTAGACATACACAGTTGGAAAAGAGATCTTTTTTGTTAATTTTTCAAGAAAGGATACTTAATAGCACGGAACCTATGAGAGCTAAGCACATGAATCTCTAATGTTCATTTTGTCAATGAAACAGATAAGAAGTTCATCGTAGTTACCAGAACAATGAAGCAATCCAGGAAGAAATTCATTATAATCAATCCGGAAAGAAATCCATGATAACCGATCCAGTAAGAAATCCATGATATAAGAGAAGTAACCTCTTATACTGTAAAGTGAGAAGGAAAAATTACGGTCATAGCTGAAGACTTCCCAAAAACCATCGTAGAGCATAGTGGTAATTAGTTTGAAGTTGGGAAGATAAATGACCTCGTAGTCTATTCCATATGGGTTGACTGTTTGCCATCAGTACGAGATAAACCATCAACAATGATCAAATGAGTTCAAGGCCGACTGATAGAGACTTTGACCTCGTCCTAATCATTTAATCAAATCAAACCAGAGAAAGAAGCAGAACCTTACGGTTCATCTGTTCATTGTACCAAATGGAAAAAAAATAATCAAATTGGTTCATTGTAGCACTGTATGGATTGATGTTGGTTTTACGGTTTGATTGGTATAATACGAGGCAATAACAAAAGATCCCAAAGTGGGCAGCAGGCAAGTTGACCCAAAAATCAGTTAAATGTACTCGCTTCCGAAAAAGAATGATAACATCGAAACTCATAATAACCATTTGCATTAATCATACATTCTACGGTTTGAAAGCCAAAGAACTGCATGTAGCCTCTCCTTTTCTTTGAACAAGAGGAACCTGATCCCAGTGATAATCTAGTCAAAAGTATTCCCCGCCCCCGGAGGTAGGAACAGTAGCTTAGGACCGACAGATCACATTCGATTGGCGTCATCATCATTGATATGGTGGGAATCATGCAGTCCAGTAGCACAAACCAATAAGGTTCTGAAAGCAACTGGGAGATCTGGGAGATCCATTACAATTGTTTCTGAAATATGAAGTTAAAGGCTAAACAGAAATAATAAAACTCAAGAAGTAGCTGAAAAAATAATAGTCATGTATAAACCAAAAATAATAATAATAAAGGTCTACCGTGATTTAGGTCAGCACCGTCAAAAAGGAGAAAAAGGAAATAAGGGAGAAGAGAGCAACATCATATCTCATCCACCTCCAATATGCTGTTCCCATTTTGTCAAGTAATGAAGAAGACCAACCAACCACCTGCCCAGCCAGGGAGGACCAGGCAAAACATGTTCTAGTGGCCTAGGGGGAGTTCTCCTTCCTACTGGCATGTTACTGCCTTCAGCAAATAAGTACTCCCTCCATTCGTATTTGGTTGACGTTAGGACAGCCAACACAATTCAATTTTGAACTAAAAAAATAAAAATGCTGTCCCCAGGTCAAATAAATTAGAACAGAGCATGTATGTAACATTATAAGTTCTACTAGTTATTTAACAGGTGGTATTGATCTATCTGCATAAATTTGTCCCAATTCATAATTTTACCAAATATTGTAATGGAATATATCAGTGTAGAAACGTGCAGTTATAGTTTGATTTATTACATTACAAATGTTGAAAACTACAATGTGATTTGAGGAAGCAATTGTTGGTGGCTTAGTAGGCCATCATGATCCATCCATTGTCTTTGCCAAATTACTTGATTAAGACCTTGGTATGCTAGTGCTAATTCGGCGCTCATTAATGCCTTGCTCACCAACTGCTTCCGATGCTATGTTGGATTAGAAACATGTACACAAAACCAAGGCACATGATGGAACAGGACAACGTATGTATCACAACATGAGGCAGAGGTTTCATCAGGGTCAAAAGAAACTTGACATTTACAGAAAGACAATTTACAGGGTAAACACTGATAGGTATTTTGTTAAGGCAGTTAATTCAATCTAAAACATTACTCCAGAAACCAACAATGGAAAAAAAAAAACAGAAACAAGAATGTGTCATACAGAACTACATGATACAAAGAAGAGCTAACTACCCTACCAATGAGTCACATGCATACATTGTACATTAGCTATCTTTACAATGCTGAACTGCAGTTGGTATATGACTGTCCTCATATGAAATCCATGGAGTCGTTTAGGGACTGACCACTCAGCGACTGGCCCCCATTTGATGGACTCTGGTGATGACTTGGATTGCGTTGCTGAGCCTGGTGTCCACCTAGGTAGTTCATGTGCGGCTGTTGAGAGAAATAGGATGGCATCTGCTGCTGAAGTCCACCGTTGAAGGGGTTCCCATTCATGTTTACAGCTTGCCCTGCAGCTATCTTAAGTCGCTGGACCTCTTCTCGCAGGGCTTCATTCAAAGCTACATATAATAGAAAGCAAAATATCTGAATAAGCGTAGTAGTCAAGGACTGCTTTAGCGTATTCAATAATGACATCCCAGAGATACAAAAAGGTTTTGAAGGAAGATCAGATCATACCGTCTCGCAGTTTAGCTTGCTCTTCCATTGACTGCAACCGGAGTTTGAGCTCTCTATTCTCAGCAGTTAAACCAGTTGTATCCCTCTACATTTGAAGTAAATCAATACATGGCTGATAAGTAAATCAATACATGGCTGATAAGTAAATCAATACATCACTGATTGCATGTGGCTAACAAAATAGATGTTGCATCGTAATAATGTTAAACCACAATCATGACAAAAAAAGAAAAAAAAATAGAACGAAAGAAAAATAAACTGTTTGCTTACAGTATTCAGTACCATTCCTCTATCTAATATTCTCCAGCAAATAAACGAAGAGTTGCATAGCAAGGACAAAAATTACCAAGGTGAATAAGCCAAGTTATCTCAGGGCTAGATTTCTACTTTACGCTTCAGAGCATAATGTTTGTTCATTGTCATTGCTTACGTAAAGGGTAGCATACTAGCCAATTTCTGTTGATATATAGACACATTTCTTATATCTGTAACCATTAAATCTTCAGCTTAGCACAAACCATCTGATTCTATCCATTTCAGTCAAGTCATACACTCAATACTATGAAATAGAGCACCAGGTAGATCATTGTGGTGAGCAGCAACCTATCTGGTTCCAAACATCAGCTTTACCTTTGAAACTATAAGGTACCTTGAATCTCACCATACTCCACTGGTGCATATTCATGTTATGGATTCTTCTCTATGGGCACATATAACCTTCAAATTAAGTTCCCATTCTGGATTCAAGAAATTTTACAGATTTCAGTGGAGCTGAACTGCTCCATACATGTGGAACCACTACAGGTCAAAAATAGCATCAACAAATAATACATTAAAAACAAGCTGGATGTGGATACATGATAATGCACAACATATACCTTTTTTGTAATATAACATTTTGATTTTTCTGCATGTGGTTTCATATGCATTTTTTTGACTTGAGGTTTTTTGTTTAGTGATTGGTAATTAAGCAATCAGAAATTTTCATTACACCAGTGTCTATCCCTAACAGACTATTCTTCAGTTTGAAAAATCTTGGCTCCTATTCTTCTGCTGCTTAAGAGCTCACATATGCAGAATGGGAAGATTGTTATCCATAGAAGTACCAGATGCTAAATACTAGCAATTTTCACATGAGTTCAATGGAATGCTAAATTCTTTGGAAACTGCTGGGTCCTCGGTTGTGGCAGAAGTGGCAACTATAAAGTAGGCCAAAAGAGAGCAGTATGGACAAAGTGATTGTTCGATGCAACAGCCACTCGATATAGTACTATTTAATTGTAGGCATAATTCCTCTCATAGCACTAGATCTAAAGAAGTTTCCTCTCCTACCATTATTTTTTGCAGGATTTCTCTCATAGCACTGAATTTAGAATAATCTTCTCCGTCTAACACATAACCGTATGATTTGGAACTAATGACCCATTAAATCTGTTAACCATCGAACTCTTGCCTTTCTTCTCCGGCGAGCAACGCACGGATGCCCTGGCGTCTACCAATGTTCTGAGACCACCTCGTCTTCCTTGACTGCCGAGTGCGGCCCACCCAACAGAACTCCTCTCTCAGGGTTGTCATTGTCGAACCTAGGCAAGTTATGCTTTAAGGGGATTTATTTCTCTGGGATCATTGTTGACACAAGTGCTAGTACGGTTAAGAAGAGCATAGAGGAGCAGGATAGCAGCACTTCGGTCCACTGGGATTTGCTACGGCAGCCACTTGGTTCCAATCCAAGGGGAAGCAATTAATATTGGCAGATTTCGCAACGGGAAGGAACATGATTTACTAGAACATGGGGTGGAGCAAGCTCGTGGGAGTCGGCCATGAGCTATAGAGATGAACATGACAGCTGAGGAGGACACACGAATGGAGGAAGACGGAATACTAGACGGAGCTAGAAATGGGTCCAATGCAGTGTTATTTTTGAAATTAACAAAAAAAAATAATGGTACATCAGCAAAGCAATTAGTTTTGAGTGTTATGAGAGGGATTTTGCCATTATTATAATGTAGCATCCCGATGTGAACAAAATGACTAAACACACTAAAACAAGGACAACTAGGTCTAGTTTCACCATACATATCATGAACTTTGAAAAGCATACAGCACACTGTTACACACAAGTATGCAACCAAAATACAAGAAGCAAAGGAAATTTGAAACTGAATTTATCATAATTACTAAAAGAAGACACATAGCAATTCACAATGGGTTCAAATGATTAGACAAAGCATAACCCTATACCTGGAGAAGCGTGAGCTGCGCTGATAAGGTGGTGGCCTCCGTCTGCAGAGTTTGGACCTTCCTCTCCAGTTCACCAGTGTACTTGATCTTCCTCTCCTTCGACCGAGCAGCCGACTGCCTGTTTGCTAGAATCCTGCACAGGGTAACCACCACAAACTTTAGCATCAATCGAAAAACTCCAAGATACCGCGACAGGAAACTCTTAACAATCTCATAATAGCACAAAGGACAGACGGTAGCTCGGATATCGAAGTACCGTAGATAGCAGCGGCAATTGCAATTAACTCTATCTATTCATACACAAGCTTCACGTGCCCAATGTTACAGTAACGGGTGACAAATCACATTCTAGATCCAGGAAGCATTCAGATCAACAGTTAGGGTAAAGGGGGGAAAGAAGGAAGGAGAGCACAGAGCAGAAACCAAATATTTTCCCTACCTCTTTGCGCGCTTGGGGTCGATGAGCGCGAGCTCGGCGATCCTCTCGGCGGGCATGGCCTTCTTCGCGTAGTCCGGCAGGCCGCTCGACAGAGCGGACTCGCCTTCGAAAGGTGAGCTGACCCCATCCATGGACCCGCTCCTCTTATGCCCGCCACCGCCCCCACCGCCAGAACTACTCCCCCCTCCTTCGCCCTGCAACGCGAGGCCCTCGAAGAAGGCGGCGTCGAGAGAGAGGCTCCGCGAGTGGGCCTCGCGTGGCGGCCGGGCCGCCGCCTGCGCCGATGCCGCCGCTTGCTGCGGCGGAGGCGGC
This sequence comes from Oropetium thomaeum, assembly GCA_001182835.1. Taxonomy (NCBI): domain Eukaryota; kingdom Viridiplantae; phylum Streptophyta; class Magnoliopsida; order Poales; family Poaceae; genus Oropetium; species Oropetium thomaeum. The sequence continues at coordinate 2,679,567 of LFJQ01000013.1, forward strand.
GGCGGCGGCGGGGTGGGGTCGGAGATGGCCGGGGAGTCGTCGGAGAGGGAGGGGAAGTCGAGGTCGGAGAGTGAGAAGTCGCCGTCCGGGTCGAGGAAGAGGTCCGCGTCGGGGAACCGCAGGAACGTCTCCGAGTGGGCCCGCCGGTGGTGCCCCCGGCTGCCTCCGCCGGAGGACGGCGCCGGCGCCGCCGGCAGCGGGAAGCGCGGGTCCATGTCCGTGGGCGCTGGCAGCGAGGTCGTCAGCCGGTGAGTTCCGACGGCGGCGGTCGTGGCGGTGCGAGCTCGTGCGCTGGATTACTTGTGCGCGGGGGGGAGTTGGGTGTGGAGTGTGTGAAGGCTCAGCGAGGGGGCCCGTCCGGGTTAGTGGCCGGGGACGTGTGAGGATGTGAGGAAAAGCGGAGGACGCGGGGTGCTGTGCGAGGTCCTACAGCAGGGGCAATAGCGTCATTTGATGAGAGGAAGGAATACCGCGTTGGTGCAACCAGCGTGAGGTGTTCTTCAGCGAACGCGGGCCCCGCGCCAACTGTTAGCCGGTGGCTCTCCCTTGTGTACGTATGACATGTGGACCACGAGCACGGGCCCACAGTTCTGTGTGGTGGAAGTCCGGTACTCGGTGCTCTACGGCTACGGCCTACGCCGTGCCGTCTCGTTCGAAGGCGGTGGGCTTTGCGCTGTGGAAGTGGAGCCCACGCTGGAGACACCCACACGCAGCCATGCACAGGACAAGAGCAGCGACAAAAAGCAAAACGTGTCATTGCGGTGGATTATTGGAAGAACTGTGTGTTCGGTAGTAGTATTCCTTCCTCCTTACATGTTGCTTCCACAACAAAGTTGTTTCTGTATGTTGTTAGAAAAGCGTCAAGTGGTGATGATGGGGAGCCGATGAGAAGAAGAGCCAATAAGGAAGAGGTTCTTTTTTTGCTTTAGCAGCTAAAAGTTTGTAGAAAATGTCATGTCGAGAACCAGCTGGACAATGACTACTGTTTTGATTTCCTTGTTTAATATATGTAACTAAGCTTGTCAAAACTCTAGCGAAATACTCCCTCGCTCATGTTTGGAGTTCTCGACAAACAAGCTACTCATCCATGCATGAATGTTAATAATAACTAAGTACATTTTAAGGGTGTTTGGCTAGCAGAATCGTTTCTGATTCTACGGAAAATCGCTAGAATCATTGCCAAATGATATTTTTCATGTGTGATTCGCATCAAAATTACTTGAAACGTTTCACTCTTTTTTACTAAAAATAAGAATCACATAAAAAGATGTTTCTAGTGATTCTGGATTATTCTAATTCACTTCCTTCATGTTTTAGCTGAATCTAAAACGTTTCAACAAATGAGCCAAACGATTTTATAAAAATGATTCCGATTCAATAAAAAAACGTTACACTAGAGACTCCAAATCTGAAACGTTTATAAAAGAATCTGGAACCGTACCAAACACACCTTTTACTTTATGATTAGTGAGCCAACATCAGTTGCCCGGCTTGTTATATGGTTAGAAGAGTGTTGTCGATGTCAAATCATTTTCCTACGACACCAAACGGAATAAACTTTGGCTATAAATTAATCACAGTGTTTGTTCTTTTTGAAATCTTTTAAAACATTTATTCGTCTCACTTGTATGATACTCCCTACGTTTTTTTAAATATAATCACAGTTAACTTTGATCAATAATTTTAACCATTCATTTTATTTAAAAAATTTATTCAAATATGTCACATAGAAAGTTAAGTTTCAAAAAATTTAGTGATAAATTAAATTATAACAAAAAATATATATTTCTCATATTTTTCGAATAAAACAAATTTTAAGTTGATGATTAAAGTCAATTATGACTATATTTAGAAAAACAAAGGGAGATGGTTTTTTTTTTTGACAGAATTGGGCCGACCAAAGAACTAGGTTCAATGGCCCACTCGTCACCTCGGCCAATTTGGCGGCCTCACCACTAATCATCTTGGAAGCCCACTTGGCCACTTTCCAGCCCAGGGAATGTACCCGGAATCTGTGACACAGAGGACAGAGAAGATACGGACGACATCCTGAGGTTCCAGAACAGCTGACGTGGCACCTCTTTTCCGGTGATTTGCTCTCCCCGGTTCCCCACCGCCGACCACCGCCCGCAGTCCATCCTCGTCGCTGGCCGCCGCCGTCGCTGCGAATTGCACCTCCGCCGCGAGGAGGACCCCCTTATGAGGTGAGTTAGACTACCATATAGATCCCTCTCGGCTCCGACACTCTGGTGTGGTGATTCAGACATGTGTTTCCTCGTTCAATTTGAGTGGGAATTTAGAGGTGGTGGCATCCGGTCACCGAAATTACTCGACCAGTGTGGCCTGTGGTCCTGATCTCCTTTTTGGTCTTGGCAGCTGTGAGCCGCATCGAATTGGTTGAATTGATTGACTGGTGCTAGAGTGGGAAATGGTGGAATTCTTGCGACGCCTCGCCGGTGCCCTGCTCAAGTGCTGCGATCTTGACATACCCAATCGACCAAAAGGCCTCGAGGATCCCGGACGTCTCGCCAGGGAAACAGTTTGTATGTTCTTTGGCTCGCATTGTTTTTCCCAAAGACCTTTGACTCCCATCGTTACTTCTATAGAGCCTATCTGTAGGGCACATCGGTATATGCTGTTCTGGAATCTTATTCCTTTTCACTACTCAGCAAAAAAGTTCTTGTCGTTCTGCAGTTAACGTGAACGAAATAGAGGCGCTGTATGAATTGTTCAAGAAGATTAGCAGTGCTGTGGTTGATGATGGATTGATTAATAAGGTCCTAGCTTCTGCCAATTCCGTTGACCATGAAGTGAGGTAGTCATAAACTTTTAGTGACCCGATTTCGGGTTTGAGACTTTGCAATCTTTTCTACAGGAAGAATTTCAACTGGCACTGTTTAAGACTAACAGAAAGGATAGCATGTTTGCTGACCGGGTATGTCGACAGGAGCTCTGCACAATATGTTTTTATTATGAAAATATAGTTCACTGCTCTCTGTTCATAATGTTCTGTGTGTTGATACGCATTGGTGCTATTTGAGTCACCTTATTTCGAGTTGCCTATCATAGGACTGATAGTACACTGGGTGTGGTATAAACATCGGCTTTTGGCAACGCCACTAAATTATCTAGAAAACAATGAAGTCCAACACTAAATCATCCTGTTTTCAGTTCATCAACTTAAGTATTTGATTTTCTCAGCACAATGCAAACTGAATTATTTTTCTTGGGAATGTAAACACTACATTATCGTTGCAAATTAGTTTTTTTAGATAATGGAACCAAAGGTCCCGACCTCTAATATTAAAAATAGCACACAGCACATGTTGCAAATTAGTATGCCTGTCAGAACATTCTTATATTAGTTCCTTTTGTAGTGACCTCAAGTGAATTCTGAATCATCCTGTTCTTAACCCATTGACTTAGGTATTTGATTTGTTCGATACAAAGCATAATGGAATTCTTGAATTCGAGGAATTTGCTCGAGCGCTTTCTGTGTTCCATCCTAATGCACTACTTGATGACAAAATTGATTGTAAGTTTTCTTAATTTTATTTACATATATGTCCTTGATACTGACACATAAGTATTTACAATTTTTCTACTTGATAATTATTCAAGACAGGATCATAACTCATAAGTTGTTTCCGCTTTCTAAATGTTCTTGACAGATAATAGGTTATTGGATTAATTGGTAAATACTTTGATTTTGTATGTGTACACGATAGGAAGCTAGAGCTGCATGAACATTTTTGTATACTGGACTGGCATTAACCCCCTTGCTCAAGTTACATGGGTGGTGGTTAAAATCACAGTTGGAAGTAGTTTCTTTTGATTTGTGCCTGTATCGATCGTGTAAACTTTAAGGGAGGTAGGCATATGACTTTTATTAGTGCATAGCGTGCACCTCTGTTTTCAAGAACATGTAAAACTTCTAGATTTGAGAACTTATCATGGTGCACTTTCAAGACTGAGCATGTAGCTAACAATTGAGTTGATTCTTTTGTGTGAAATTTTTGAAATGTCTCATTCAACCTCATGCTCCTATCATCTTGCAGTTGCTTTCAAGCTGTATGATCTCAAACAGCAAGGTTTCATTGAAAAGCAAGAGGTATCACGTTCTTACTTGTTTTTAAGTAACTATTTCTTCTGGAGTATATAATTTGGTGGTTTGTTCGGGTTACTGGTGCCACATTGCATCTATTTTTACTAATGTGCTACAGTATCTTGTGTTAGTTCACTTCATCGCCCTCTGGACTCATAATCCTAGTCAATGAAAGAGAGATTACAGAGTGCAGGATTTTATCTGATAATTTGACTGAATTAAATCGACAATGTTGAATATCTATGAATCATGACATGTAATCTGAGGTCCTCAAAAAAACCTCTGTTTTAGGATTGTTCTTTTATTTGCTTGGAAGAAGCACATTCAGTTTTTAGTGAGTGCAGTCATACGCACTGAAAATTTCATTGCATATTTTCTTGATTTTTAGGTTAAGCAGATGGTAGTAGCAACACTAGCCGAATCAGGAATGAATCTTTCTGACGACATTATAGAAGGCATTATCGACAAGGTATACATGAACAGTTGTATTTCTGTAGTGTTAATGTCTGCTAAATTTATGCTCTTTTTCTTACTCTATAGTCTTCATTTTCTCTTTGCTAGACATTCGAGGAAGCAGATACAAAGCATGACGGAAAAATCGACAAGGAAGAATGGCGCAATCTTGTATTGAGGCATCCATCTTTGTTGAAGAATATGACTCTCCCATATCTTCGGTCAGTATTCTTGGAAATTTTGTGCTTTCCATAATAACGTGAATTTCGTCCTCAACATCTTGGTTCCTATATGTGAAGCTCACTGACAGATTCTTAGGTGCTATATGACCCATCTCTAAAGTTTAAGCTTTTTCACTGAGTTAGAAGCCTAGAATATATGAATAACTTTGACTTCGTTTTTGCTGTTGTTAAATCTAATGAAATGTCATCTCAATGACCTTTGGCATATTCTGACTGAATCTGGATATGTTTGCTTGATTAGTAATACAACCTTTGGCATTGAGTTTCTTACCATAACATTTTCTTTGAACAGGGATATTACAACAACCTTTCCAAGCTTTGTCTTCAACTCTCAAGTAGAGGATGCTTGAGGTGCCAAGCTCAAGATTCCTTTCAAACATTTGAGATACAGCAAACCAAATTCGAGGCCTAGTGGGCACTTGTGTATTCTTTTATTTCCCTTGAAATGTAAATTTGATTTTGTGCTAATCTTGTTCTTGGTGGGGTGCTTCTTTTGTATAGTCTGTTCTGCACTGTATTGCAGTATGAACTGTTCTGTATCATGTAATTATTAACTAACATTCAGATATACTATTTTCTTTTTGTTCATCTGATTGCTATCATGGTTATGTCTTGCTGCAGTGTTGCCTCTACAATAAGTCAGAACGAATTCTCTTTTGCCATGCTGTTAGTTGAGGGTTTGTATTTTGCATGACTGTTTGGCGGGGTGTGAATGAGTGCTCCTTCATATCTTGAACAGAGCCAGGCAGATGAGGGGGGGGGGGGGGGGGGGGGAGGGGGGCGGGGTGTTGAAAGGTATTGGTCAGTTGGAACAGACATTAACATGTTTCTGGGTTTCCTCGCATGTTATTGAGGCAACCCAACCATTTCAATCTAATTACCCCGATGGTGGGGCAGTCAAGAGGTACATGCATATTTTAGGAACGACTTTTGAAATGGAAACTTTTTTTTCTGAACATGGTACCCTCTTTTGAGCTGATTGATAATAATATTTTACATTATGTTGGTGCCATGTGAATTCACTCGATGGCCATTCAGTTGTCCACTATAAAAATGAGCAAAAGTATTGCACTGTGCCATAGCATCCACCGAAGTCCCTGGGCTTGAAGGGAAATATTAGCATGGTAGAGTAGCTAGGGATGCATGGCAAGCAGAGGTTCACACGTGCTGGTTTATGCGGGCATGAAAGGTTTTGGGAATAGGGACAATGAGAGTAGCTTCTCCATGAGTTGGTTTTAGTACCCATCCTGTTCTGTGCATCAAATCAAATGTGTTCGGAATACATCCTGCTCTAGATGAGATTGCCTTGCTTCCAATTTTGTGCAACCAGGGAAGTAGGGAAGCAAAACCAAACATTGTGCAGCATGGACGATCATGTCGAGGATAATTATGGCTAAAAAGCAGAATCCCGACTAACGTGCAATCGTTGCTTGATTTGTTCAGTCGAGCTTTGCGTTGTCACCTGTCCGTAGAGGCGTAGAGCTTTGCGTTCAAATGATAAAGGAGAAGAATTGTGCTTAAGCCTTAAGGTAAATCAAATGGTCATGCTATGCTCTCATTGCCTGAAGAAAACGGAAAAAGATCGGCTTCGCTCTGGACCGTCGGTAATCGTTGCGCGCGCCGCCGCCCGTCCGGTGCGCTTTCATCGCCGCCGTCTCTCCGGCCGTCGGTGGGCCAGTGCCATTGCCGAGACAGATCCTCCGTCCAATCGAGCTAGTTCTGCACGCGGCGCGCGTTGGGACTTGGGAGGGATGCATGAATGCCAGGCGGATGAAAAGTGCGGCGGCCATGCGCGGCGCGACCAGTCGAGGCGCCCTCGGAGCCTCGTCGCCGTCAGATTGCTAGGTCGCCGACCAGACGTATTTGCATTTAGCCCCCCAATTTGGATCGCGACTATTAATCGCGATCTAAATTAGAGACTTTTATGTAAATAGTTGGATCGCGAATAATAATCGCGATCAATTATTTGCAGGAAGCCCCCTATTTGTACGGTGGGCTCTGCTCTGCTGTTTCGGTTCTCTCAGCCGCCGTCGGCTCCTCCTCGGGCCGCCGGCCGCCGCACCATCCTCCGAGCGGTGCTTCCCTCGCTGGCAGATCCTTCGATGGAGTCGCGCACCAGCACCAGGGCGCGATGCAGCGCCGCAGCGAGCCCGGCCGGCCACAGTGGAATCCCGGCCCAGCGGAGGCCGACCTCACTAGAGCGCGGCGACGCAGCGCTCGCAGCGAGCGCCTGTCGGAAAAGTTAAATTTAGGCGACGAAGGGGTCGCGCTGTGTCTTCATGGAGGCGAGGCCCGAATACGAGCGCCGCCGCTGTCGTGATGGCTCCATGTCCTCACACATCACACCTCGCTCCAAGAACTGCAGCAAGATTATTCTTTCTTTTCAAAAGGATCCTTCACTCCAGAGTGGCATTCATTAATGTAGTAGAATTTGAAGATTGAAAGAAGCTGAGATACAATTTCTGAAAAAAATTCGTAAGGTTTGGTTCTGACGAACATCACAGCTAAGAAATTTAGCGAGCTACTGCATGGCTGCATCTGCTGCGTGCAGCTCAACAATACAGAGAACAAGTAAATGCTATCTATACACTACTTCTTGGCTGAGTTTTAGTGAAATTTTCAGTCATAGGACTACAGGCGGAGGTCTTGGCTTACTTACCAGAGCATCAAATATATTTCTGTCTGGCGTTGATTGGAGGGTGGACACTGATCGGGACATGGAGTCATGTACGGTATACAGAGTTACAGACTACAGAGCGGCTTCGCCGGAATGCGCTGTGTTATGATTTCAACGACAACATTGATCACGATGGCACATCCTAACGGAACCAAGACAAAGAACAGATCAGCTTCTTCTGTACATTAAAGGGCACGTACAAAATGAAACAGATTCTTAGATCAACTTGCAAGTTGCAGCAGCTTCCGTCTCACTCTCAGAGACCGTGCTCTGCTTATGCTTGTGCTTGCGCTCCTGAAGAATTGACGATGAGTTGCTTGGCACGGCGGTCTTCCGTGTGGGCGCCAAGGGGGACAGCGCCGTGCTGAGCTGAGCGGCGGAGACATCACGGTCTCTGTCCTCTGGTACGGTGGCTTCACGCCGGCGCGGAAGTCCGTCGTCACTAACTCGCTCTCCCTCTCCGCCGCCGCACCCGCGCCGTCCGTGTGTCCCAGGTGGAGCACCGCCATCGGCCAGCTCTATCCCTAAAAAAAACGAACAACGCGCGGGTGGTCCTGGTGGGCGGGGCAGGTCTCGGACGAGGCGTGCCCGCTGGGGAAGCGCCTTCGGTCTGCTCTTCTTCAACAACCCGCTCGGCACCGGCTTCAACGCCGAGTCGGCATCCTCACCAACCATTCAGTCGTCGATCCGTGCTTGGTCATCCTTCGCCTCGACCCCGGCTTCCGCGACGAAAGCGGAGCCATGAATCGAGGCCGCGAGAACGTGTGCGGACTGCGGACGCGGCCGCACAAAATATCTGGTCATCTGCTGGAGGAACAGGAGCGTCAACAACGAAGTCGGCCGGCCGTCGTATATGTGATGGTGGCAAAGATGACCGTGTGTTAAATGTATATTTTTATATCACGGTTATTAGTTGCGATCTAATTTAGGGGTTAAATATAAATATGTGTGAGTCAGAATTACATGTCTGTGGCTGGTATTTTAGGCCGTGTCGAACTAATATAGAATTGTTTGACTCTGACACGTGGGTCTGATGCTCGTCATAGAACGTTGGAAACAAAAAAAAAACTTAAACTCAATTATTGAAAATGCGAGAAACAACAATGCATAAATAGGTTCAAAACAAAAAGGAAAAAGTCTATTTTACACCTCTCAACTTTCACCAAAGTCCAGCTTTCACCCCCCACCTACAAAACCGAATATCCTGGAGCACCGAACTAACGAAACCGGTTTTCTTTCACCCTCTGGTGGTCTGGACCCTGGTTTCGTCCTACGTGGACCGCCACGCTGGCGGGCGGCACGCGCGCGGTGCTGAGTCAGAGAGGGAAAGAAAAAGACATGCACGGCCTTGTCTTCCTCCGCTGTCCGCGGTGCTGAGTTGGAGAGGGAAAGAAAAAGGCGGGCACATGGCCTTGTCTTCCTTCGCTGTGCGGTCTCCATTTTATAAGACCTCCTAACCCTAGCTCGAGGCGGCGGCGACACGGGCGGAGATTCTTGGAAAGGGAGGGATCTGGTGGCGGCGTGGATGCGGGAGCACAGTTGAGGCAAGATTCGCAGGTTAGGGTCTCTTTTCCCGCTTGATGTGTCAGATTGGGTGTGTGCAACGAGGAGCTGAGTATTTTAACTAATGTTGATATTTTTTTGTGAGTTTGGTCTTGATATCGAGGTTAGGTAACTATTGTTTATGTGATTCGCAGTACGGTAGGATGGATCCATTATCGACTTTGGCAGTTCGGTTCCATTTTCATGGGGAGTTTGTTCGCACTCGGTGGGAACTATATTATGTAGGGGGAACAGAAGCAATGTCTTACATTGATAGGGACAAGGTTAGTTTTTCAGAGATTGCTGGACATCTGAAGGACCATACCAATGTGGTGGAGGGGTCAAAACTGTTGTGGTTGTTCCCTGGGTCTACACTGAAAGATGGTCTTTGGATATTATGGGATGACAGTTCAGCGTTGGAGATGTCTCAGGCCATTGTTGAGTGTGGTGTTGCTGACATTTATGTTGACTCTGCATGTGTGGTAGATGTTGAGAAGGATGATACTGTTGCAGTTAGTGACTATGAGGATGAAATGACACAACTATCATCAGAAAAAACAGACGGAGGTGAAGGTGATGATGAAGTTACAGTGATCAGGCAATCCAGGGCAGAATCTTTGTCTGAGACTAAAAAACTAAAGGAGTTCTACTCAAGTCCAAGAAAGACAGCGTGTGGTAGTGGAAGTGGCAGGAACAAGGGCACTAAAAAGAATGAAGAGGAGAAGGATAAGGCTGCTGGAAATGGGGATTCAAGTTGTGATAGTGATTATATCCCAGGTGATGATGGTTCCTCTGAAGAAGATGATGAAGCAGTAGAGATAAGAAAGAAGTACAGGGAATTTAAGAGGAAGTTGAGGAGTGGACAAACAGCTAGTTTGGATGATGTAGTTCTGAATGATTCCACAACAATGGAGTCTGGTTTTGTTGGTTTTGAAGATGATGGTAATGAAACAGAGTACATTGACTCAGATGATGAAGAGTCATTGGATGAGCTAGGAAGTGATGGGCAAGTTCAGAGGAAGGCTAGTAAGTTCCCTAGGTTTAGAAAGAGTGATGAAGTTCTAAAATTTTCTTTAGGAATGAAGTTCAGTGGAAAGGCAGAGTTCAAGAAGGCTATTGTGAAATATGCAATGGCTGAGAAGAAGGTCATAAACTTTGTAAAGGATGAGGCCAAAAGGGTTAGAGCTAAGTGTGACTGGGAAACATGTCCATGGATTTGTCTACTCTCTGACAATAGTAGAAATGAAGAGTGGCAGATTGTAACATTTGAAGATTTCCACACATGTCCCCAAGAAGGGACAATAAACATGTCACTGCTAGAAGGATAGCTGAAAGATATGAGAAGTTCATAATGGCAAACCTATCTTGGAACCTGGCAGCCATGCAGGTTACCATCCAAGAAGAGATGTTTGCTAATGTCTGACTATCCAAACTGAAGAGGGCTAAAGCACTGGCAATGCAGAAAATACTTGATGCTAGTAAAGATCAGTACCAAAAACTATATGATTATCAGTTGGAGCTGTTGAGGAGCAACCCAGGGTCTACAATTATTATGCACAAGCTCCCAGATGTTGAACCACCCACATTTTAAAGAATATACATCTGTCTTGATGCTTTGAAAAAGGGTTTTTTGGCTGGGTGTAGGAGAGTGATAGGGTTAGATGGCTGCTTTTTCAAAGGAGCATGCAGTGGAGAGCTTCTTTGTGCCATAGGAAGAGATGGAAACAACCAGATGTACCCAATAGCGTGGGCAGTTGTTGAAGTTGAAAATAATGCATCTTGGGACTGGTTTTGTGACTTGTTATGCAGAGACTTAGGGGTTGGACTTGGAGAAGGATGGGTTTTTATTTCAGACCAACAAAAGGTACCCAACATACTGTATATTTCATGTATTCAATAGTTCATATGTAATACTCAGTGCAAGTTCTAACAATAGGGTTCTATGTAATACTCAGGGTATTATTGAAGCTATTAACAAGTGGGCTCCTAATGCTGCATAGGAATTGTGCAAGGCACATATATGCCAACTGGAGGAAACATTTTAGAAACAAAAAGTGACAGAAAAAGTTCTGGAAATGTGCAAAGGCACCATGCCTCATGTTATTCAACCTAGCTAGAAGGGATCTGGCTCAGGAAACTAGAGATGGAGCTCAAGCCATCATGAACACTCATCCACAACACTGGAGCAGGGCCTGGTTGAGGCTTGGATCTTGTTGTGACTCTGTTGACAACAACTTATGTGAGTCTTTCAACCATTGGATTGTCGAGGCTAGGTTCTTTCCAATAATCACAATGCTGGAGACCATCAGGAGGAAAGTCATGGTTAGAATCCATGACCGAAGAACCAAGGCAGCAAGGTGGCAGACTCAGATATGCCCTAACATACTAAAGAAGCTGAATGTTTACATCAAAGAGTCAGCATTTTGTTATGCACTCTGCAATGATGGTATGAAGTATGAAGTTGCACATCATGATCATAGGTTTTCAGTGGACTTGGAGAAGAAAGAATGTAGTTGTAGATATTGGAGCTATCAGGGATGCCTTGCCCCCATGCCATTTCTTGCATTTTTTTCAAGACAAACTCTCTTGATGAATACATTGCTCCTTGCTTCTCTGTGACACAATTCTGCAACACTTACAGCAATTGTCTGCAGCCAGTGGAAGGGATGAGCAGTTGGCCTGTGTCAGACAGATGTGCATTGAGAGCCCCAGGTTATGTTAGAATGCCAGGGAGGCCAAAGAAGGAAAGAAGAAGGGAACCACATGAGAATCAAAAACCAGGAAGGATTTCAAAAGTTGGTACCAAAATCAGATGCACAAAATGCAAACAAGTGGGTCACAACAGATCAACCTGTGACAGGATCAATGAAGGTCATTCAGATGCTTCTATGAAACCTGGACCTGCTGTTGCACCGCCTGCCACTACACCAGTATCTGTTGCTGCTACACCCCCTACCAGTCAATCTCAGGCTTCTAACAATAACATGGTTCCCTTACATAATAGCCAACACAGTGATAGATCAAGCAGAAAAAGGAAAAACAGAGAACCATCAAATAATGCTCCTTCTCAGGTACTAAACCTCATTTTTTTACCATTGCATCATTATATATGTGTCAATTTCCATCTCAACTGTTCAATTCCTCAATTTCAGAGGCGTGTGAAGAGTACTACAAATGCTAGAGTCAGCACTGGACCTGGAGGATCAGCTGTACTCGAAGTCAGTGCCACTGTACTAGGTTCTCAAGCAAGGTCAACTATAACCATCAAGAATTCAGCTTCTGCATCTGCTGGCGCTGCTACTTCTTCAGTACCAACAAAGAGGACTGCAGGCAGAATCAAACCAAGTACTCAGTGTACCCCTGTCATGTTTCTACCACCATTGGAATCTGATAAACTGTGATACCATTTCCATTACCTGTTTCTATGTGTGATGTCTGAACTATGTCTGAATTATGTGAACTATGTGTGTCCATTTTTGTATTGACAAGACTATGTGGCATTTGTGCACCTGTAATGGCAAGTTATGTGGCATTTGTGAACCTGTAACGGCAATACTCTGCTTTCTATGTTATTTGACCAGTCACATTACTATCTACATTTCCTATTGTAATGACAAAATTTTGAAAAAAAAACATATGCCATACCACAACCGAGATTAACATAGCACATGGCATAACACCAGGTCATCATTGCACACACAGTTCAATATTTACCATACACATGGTTAGTTCTACAATATCACATGGGCAGACGTAACACTAAACGAACTTAACACAAACACATCTACTTCTTGCTAGCAGAATAAGTTAACCTATTACATTGCCAGCCACTTCATTCCAAAGCAGACCAGAAAGAAGACACAGATAGCCCGTAGCACCATCTTCTCTAGCTCCAGCTTCTGCACAACATCGCGCAACCCTTTGTTCTCAGTCCGAACTCCTTCCACATTTGCCGCTTCATTCTTCAGCTTCGCCAGCTCCTTCCCCTGTTCCTTCACCTGTGCCTCCCCCTCCTCCAGTGCTTCCTTCAAGACCGCCCTCTGCCTCTTCCCCGACCATACTGCATTGCGTAGGTCTATGAGCAAAGTTTGCACGAATGCATCATGCGGTCCCTCGTGCCAGCCCATGAAATTGCAACCACCATCCTAGATCAGAGCGGTAAGATAAGAACAAATCTCAAACCAATGTCCCTGCAAATACTTCTAATCAAACACATTTCTATTCCCCTTGTACTCACCCTAGCTCTGTAGCACTTCAAGTACCGGCGTCCGGGGTTGTCATCGCTCCACGAGATCCACATCGCCGCCTTCTGCTGGCAGTGGCAGTACGTCGGAGGGTGGTAGTCTAGCGGCCCAACGCGGTAGCGAATGGGGAAGTGACGCGCATCCTCCCCTGCGCTCCATGCCGACGAGCGCAGAGAGCTTGAGCTCATGGGTACTGACCTTAGGGTTAAGCACGGAGGAGTGCGCCGAATGAATGAACAAGCATGTCTTTTTTCCACCGCCCGTTTTATTACCGCTGCAAGTAATCCTAGTCACCCCCCTTTTCCCGCCAGCGTGGCGGTCCACGTAGGACGAAACCAGGGTCCAGACCATCGGAGGGTGAAAGAAAACCGATTTCGTTAGTTCAGGGCTCCAGAATACCCGGTTTTGTAGGTGGGGGGTGAAAGCTGAACTTTGGTGAAAGTTGAGGGGTGTAAAATAGACTTTTTCCAAACAAAAATAACTCAGCCAACCAACATGGGCCGCACTTGGCCTGGCCCGCCAATCATCATAGAAGCCCATGCCATTCACCCGATCGTCCTGTTAGTCCTGGACGTGATCTGAGCCGTGTACTTGATTCGGACGATCGAGAGCAATTTTCGCTGGAACCAAACTTGGTGCTGCCCCCTCCGCCCTATCCCTAGCTCATTCTATCCCCTACCGGTAGCGTGGCTAAGGACGAGCGAGAAGAGAGGGGCAAGGGTAACATATCCATCAACGATTCGTCGTAGTGTCGTGTCGGTGCTCACACGCGACGTGCTCGTGATTGAGCTGCGGCGACGTGCTTGTTTCGTGGCAGCGCAACGCACCCGCTCCCTCTTGCATGCTGGTCCTCAATCGTTGCGGTTGTTTGCACGCTACCCGCATATACCGGTACTCATGCGTAGTAGCGCGGTACGCTTTGCGGTTGAGGTGTGGTAATCCTCTACTTTTAATTAAATAGTATGAAAATCTTTTCTGAAGAGCTTATTGTAATTAGATAGATTTAATTTGTTGTAGTAATAATATGGAAACTTTCTCAAGATGCGGTACATTTTTTTGGATGAAAAGAGTCAATAGGATTTGTTTGTAAGCCCGCATTAATCATTATTAATGATAGTTGAGCCGAAAATATGACTCAAGGACACTTGCATTCCTGTGTTCAAATTCAAATTCAAATTCAAAGGAGGCCAAAACTGGTCGTGCGTGCTGCTCCCTCAGCTAATATCGTGCTTCATCGACCTGAGCCCGTTTGACTTCGTGCCAGGCCATGTTCGTGCCTAAAAATGTGGTGTCCCAGAATGGCCCATTTAACCCAGCCCACGTGATCAGCTATTTATACCCAGCATTCCGAGGATTAGAATATCTAAACCCTGTTTGGTTTCGCCAATCCTTCCTTCTTCGGTTCTTCCTTGCCTGTGCGAGGGTGGGGACGGCCTGCGCGAGGGTGGGGTGCGGGAAGATTTCATCCCAACGGACGCTGAGGGGAGTGTGAGGAGAAATTTTCTCTCAGAGAAGGGAAGAGAGGGGTAGGGGTAGGGCGGCAACCCTACCTCGTCCTATTGCTCGTCCCGCCTCTGATTGGAACATGGTATGTGTGCGCGACTCCTCACATTCCTCGTCTTTGTCCTGTTGGGGTTTTCTGTCTTCTTTTGTTCTTGAGGATGACGGGAAGAAATGTGACCGGAGTGAGTTTGGTCCGCGATGTGCTTTGAAAATGACGGTTTCTTGGGGACCGATTTTGTGCCAGTACAGGGAATCACCAGATCGACCTTAAACTGAAAGATTAGGGCATTACATTGTTGTGAGACGCAATTTATGTGTGTGTTGGTTTGCCACTCGTTCTCCGTAAGTTAGTCCTGGTCCTGGTGGAATTTGTGCCCGGGTCATTGAATTTTTTTTTTTTTTGGATTTTTATTTTGTGTGTGTGTGTGTGTGTGTGTGTGTGTGTGTGTGTGTGTGTGGCAGGTGCTCTGCCAAGTTCATCAGCTTGTGCTGCTAACGCACACAGACGCACGACAAGAGCAAAGCAAAAACAGAATTTAGGAGTTAGTTGGGAAGATCCTGGACAAAGACAGCATCAGGGCTGTAAGTTCCCTGGTGTATCACGTACTGAATATTCATCAATCTCTTCGTTTGTGAGCTGATATTTTTGATTGGGTACTGGTATAGAATTTGTATGAAATTCAATTTCCCTTCACTGATGGGTCATTCCTTTCCAAACATTCATTTTTGCTTAGTGTGATTTGGTGCAGCTCTGAAATGATGACATAGGAAATTAGAAATGATGCATCTTGTAATCTAGCAATGATTTCGTGACTGCCTGACTGGACTATCCAACCTGATATTTGACAACTTGGGATGACTGCAAATTGTGCCGTTGCCATGGCTCCAATTAGCCTTGCGGTTGTGGTTCACTTGTCTTAACTCTATTTCAACTGAGCATGATGGGTCAGGGCATATCGTAATTGGATCAGGGTCAGGGCTAGGCACTAGTTCAGTGTGTGTCAGGCACTCAGGTTTAATATTTACTAGCAGAGTAAGGACGGTGCCATGGTTGCGATCGTACGGATTTATTTATGGCTAACAGTGACACAGTAGTGCAGTCAGATGACTATATACACATATAAATATGAGTGGCAAGTCATGTAGTGACACACTGTAACACTCTGCCTTCTTATTAATAACAAGCCAGAAATTTTTCTGGGTTTTTTCAAAAAACTAAAACACCTGTTTGTGGGATGTTTGATTAAATGCGTTGGTACTCATTTGATATAGTTCCTTCCCATGGTTTCATCTCCATAAGAATAAAAATAGTTGTTGGCTAGCCAAGCCTATAAAAACTCTCCTCCTTTATCTGGGCTTGAGACTGGCTATGTCCAAAAAAACATAGGCTGAGTTAAAAGTTGATGATTATATCATGCGGTGCTTCTACCCATAGATATGTTGATAACAATCCTTTCTTGTAATTTATGCAGAATATTGTATGTGAAGTCTGTGGAGATATTGGTTGCAAAGAGCTTCTGTTATGTTGCAGAGGTTGCAAGGATGCTGCTGCACACCTGTATGTTTTCAGTTAATCCTAATGATTCTTTTTGTTACGAGGCCCATCTGTGTTTGACTTCTTTATGATTCATTTCATTCAAAGAATACTGGGATAATTGGAACATATGGTTACCTGGTTTATCTGTGTTTAAATTCTTTTGATTGTGCATCACTTGATCTAGCAAAGCCTTGGCTGCACCTATGAATCTGTTTATCAAAACCAATATATCACATGCTTTTTAATTGGCAAATGTCACATTTATTTTTATGTAAGATCTATGATAAATTACTTAGTGTTATGTTGATTTAATTAGTAATAATTTCTCAGTGCCATTTGTATAAATCTTAACCCTTGATTGGCCACCTAAAAAACTTTTATCCCTTCAATGTCATTGGTTTTAAATTTTAATTCCTTGAACAACAAAAATGGCATGCAAGAGATTAAAATTCTAAATTTTAATCCCTTTACTGCCACCGCCCATGGCATTTAAGCGATTAAATTTTAAAACTAATGGTGTTGAGGGAATACAATTTTCTTAGGTGGTGAATTAGGGGTTAAGGTTTTTAACAATGGCATAGAATGAATTAGCCCATTGAATTATGATGCCTTTTCTTATTATGATTTTTTATTGCTTAGATACTGTTTGGATAATGTAATCTTCGATGGATCCTTAGTAGACTGGTTGTGTTACGAATGCCAACAAAAGAGTGAAGGAGCAATTCAAATGGTGATGACGATGGCAAGTGAAAGGGATGGCAATGGGTCAGGTTCGAATCGAGTGGAGGAAAACCCAATCGGTGGTTCTCTAGAGAAGGTGTCAAGTGAAAGGGCAAGTCATGCTTATTCTGGTTCGACACTAGAGCAACCAACTACCAAGGGAGCAGACATGACTTGTCAGCAAAAGAAGCACATAAAGAAGAAGTCAAATGGGCCAATGGGCAACAGCACCAATAGAGAAGGACGCAATACAATTGCGAAGGGTTTGCGTTCTTGTGACACAATTGGTACAGAAACAACTGAGAACCACAATCGTGACAAACCGTTGGTTGACAATGAAAACTCTGTACATTCATTGAAATTTAAGCACCCAACCCCATTGATAGTAAATTGCTTGGGTTATAGACTAGGAGACAAAGCAATTGTAGGGTCGCATCGCAACTCGAAGAGAACTCCCAAATCACTCAGAGCCCAATTCAGAGGATCAGTTCAAAATAAAAAGAAAAATGTTCTAAGATCAAAGAGTAAGCAGTATAGTCCTGCATCTGTGCATGGAAATTCTGTGCTTGAGAAAGATGGTGCAAACATTTCTAACAAAGACACTGATCAAGACAACCAGGTATATCAATCCGCTTCAGTTGGCTGCAAGAATACAGAAGTGAAGTCTGGAAACGATAGTAAGAAATTGGTTGGTGCACTTGAAGACAAGTCTGAGGGACATAATGATAGTGATGTCAATGTAATTTACGGCTTGACACGAGAAAGGAAGAAAGAAGTAGTCAGATTCCAACTGGATTATCGGGCTACTGATGAGTTGCAGCAGAGAAGCATAGTTGCCAATGCAACACAACAATTCGCTCCTCAATATGATGCTATGGACAAAGTCATGCCCTGTTCACCAAACATGCGTAAATTGGCTAAGGAAAACATTGAAAATCAAAATATACCATTTGAGCACATTGAAAATCAAAGTCGAAAGGAATATCAGAGGGAACCATCAAATCCTTTTTACGGGGCTCATTCAAATCCATCCTCCGAAACCTATCCATTGAAATTACTTCCTGAGTGCAGTACTACAGAAGTGGAAATTTCTGTTGACTTTGGTAAGGACAACACAAAAAGACGAAGGCAACTCATTCTAAATGATGAAGATGATGATGATGAAGAAGAAGGAGAAGAAGAACAGGAAGATTTGAGCAATACAAATCCCAGTAACGGAGGGCCTGTAAAAAAACGGAGAAGATACATAGATGCAAACGAAGAAGATGAAGAGGCTGGCACAGGTAATGATGATGCAAACATGGAATCACAGACCGCAGTTGCAGAAGACTATCGTCTCCAATCTAGAATATCACCCAATTCTGATACTGCTGAGCATCAACAGTACTACATTTACTCACGACCTTGTGATGAGCCTGTTTGGAGGTATGTTGTATGTTCCCTTTTCTCCTGCTGATCTAAGTAATATCTCATTGTATAAAATCGTGATGCCTTCTATTTCTATGTCTATAGTGGAACATTTATGATAAACAGTGAAGTATTTGGTGAGTTTGACGCACACTTGTCAAACAAAGCATGCCAGAAAGTGTGGGATTTGTCTAGAAAGTTGCAATCAGTAGTTGAAGTAATGAAGCTGCCTAGGTTGCAAGCCTGCCCCAAGAGTTGGAAGTCTGAATCACCTACTGATAACTGCATCGGATTATTTTTCTTTCCATGCAGTTCAAGGTGTGTGCTAGCCTTTGTCCCACTATTTTGTCTGCTTGATTTGTTTTTGAGGAACTAATGTTCTCATTGCACTGTAGGCCAAATGAGGAATCAAACAAACTAGTGAATGAAATAACTGAGAGTGATGATGCCTTAAAAGTTACTATTGGTTTTATTGAGCTGCTAATATTCTCGTCTACTGTATTGCCAGAACAAAATCAACGTAAGTATTCAGTTGATGAGCTCTTCTTTTTATATATTTCTCCTTGTGTAACAAAGATAAACGTTTGATTTACCTAATCAGATTTTCTATTCAGTTTTGGGTTATGCACTTTAACATCTTTTCTTGTGAGCAAAATTTGCTTTCACGAAGCGTTGTCCTATACAATGTTTATCAATTGTTGATTGAGTTCTCTTATTTTTCAGTGTTCCAGGGGAAGTACTACTTGTGGGGATTGTTTAAGCACAGGAAAGATGCATCTGGCAGAGGTGGTCTAGTTGGAGATGGTATAGCGTGTGCCACAGAGGAAAGCAAATTACCAGAACAGCGTCTGATGTATCAACTAGAAGGCATGCAATCTAAGTCTGCAGGGCAGGAAACTTCTGCTGTGATGCATGCCGATAGTGAGATAGTGGTGGAAGGCAACTGTGTGGCACAAGAGTTGGCCATGAAAATTGCCAATAGAGAAGGTATTACCTTGCCTGACAGCAAGTTGCCCTATGGTAAGCTGAATTCTCCACGAGATGGATCAAAATGTTCTGTTCGTCCAAGAATCGATCGTGAATCACCTGAAGAAATGAACCAACATGAAGAATACCTCTCATCAGCTGTATTGAATGGCTCAAGTGCCGCCAAATCAAATACTGAATGTGGCGAAGGCGAATCCCACACTGGCTCTGGACCTCCCACTAAGGAACTGTTTGGGTTAATCACTGCCCGTACGCCGAGGGCTCAGCAACTCATCGAGGAGATGATTAGTGACGGTTCAGTGGTATTCTCAGTGCCGGAACAGACAGAGACTACTGAATCTTGCAGCAATGCTGGCGTAGGATCTGGCCTGAACTCTGACACTGATTACCAACATCCACGTGAGCACCCTCAGTCTTTTGATTTCATTTTGACAGGCCCTGATGTGCCTGATGTGGCTTCTGGAGCCTGCCTGGAGCTGTTCCCAGTTCGGCAGGAAAAGATCGGATGGGCTTCAAGGGTGGAATCAACGGAGGAAGTAGACCTTGATCTGAGCCTTGGCTCACGCTCCCGAGCGCCCACTGTGCAGCTGTGAAGATCGTTTCTGGAGTTGTTGGTTGTTGTACAGGCTGCTTTGCGATATCATTTCTGCTGAAAATCATGTAGTAGATGTTTCCTTTAATTACTGCTGCTGCCTAATTGTTGACTTGTTAGTAATATTGTTAGCAACTTAGCGTGACATTAATGATGACATAGTTACAGAAGATGTTTGTTGTACATTGTACTTGTGTCCCCGTTCGGTTTGATTTTTGGCGACAAGATCGGGATTCAGGAAAGTTTGTGGTTGCTTAAGGTCCTGTTTGTTTCTACTCCCATCGGCTCCGCTCCATCTGAAAAAGGCTCTGACATGTCACTGTAGCTCAGAGTGAAATCCTTTTTTTTCGTCAAATGAACGGGGAGCGGGTGGAGCTATGATTTCTGGCTTCGCCCGGTCCCGGAGCCGCTGATCTTTGACACGCCCTAAGTAATGGAAGGCCACCCCTGTGAATCGAATCCGCTTCTCCCGAGGTGTGCCAGTGGGAAATTGTTTTTACCTGTATATTGAATAATAGCTACAACGGAGATACTAATGTATAGAGGGTACATGACTCAGTCCCTTAACAGAATTAAACCAAAGGCATGGTAGAAGAAATTAAATTTGGGATCAATAAAAACATAATCTTGTTTTCATATACATCAGTTTAATTAGATGAAAAGTTTCCAAGAAATTCCCACGCACGTCAACAGGAAAAACAGAAATAAAGGCGTGGGCTGATTCAGTCTACGTACGTGTATGAAAAGAATGAGGCAAAGCGCAGCAGTTGCCAGCAGCAGGATCATGATCCTCCCCGTCTTCTTCTTCAGCTGCTGCTTTGTTGGGCTGCGGCCGGAGACGCGCGCCCCGGGGTCCCTCATTACGACCTTGCTCCCGAGCAGCACGGAGTTGGTCACACCCTGCACGTTGTTGTTCACGTAGATGTTCACGCAGCAGCAGCGGTGGTTGTGGCCGCCTGACGACGCCGCCACCGACATCGCCGCCCCCGTGCTCGTGCATCCCTCGGCGGCGATGCGGGACCAACTCGACGAAGAGGGGCCGCCGTCCGTGGCCGGAACACCCATCTCGGTCTCGAACAGCCAAGAGAAATGCCTGCTGCTCCTACGCAACCACATCCCCCTCCCCCTACGTACGTGGTTGGTTCTCTCTCTATATATATGTGGCCGAGCGTGCACGTTCCTTTCGTTTTGCTGCGAAGCCAAGAAAGGGATCTCGGAATCATCGTTCCTTGCAGACGGAGTGCAGGCTAGGCATCTTCTACCCTTTGTTTTGTTTCGTCGTCAGTTTGATAAAAAATCGAAGCTTGTAGCACATCCATCAAATCCTAAAAAATGTTGCAAAATAACGCACGTAGGGATGGGAAATTTAGTGCCTGTTTGATAGAGATTATGGTGCTGATTATAAAATTGTTTATAGATGATTATGTAAAAAAACATTATCTACTTTATGATACTGTTTGATAGGGATTATGCAACAGACTATCAAAACTGATTATGCTTCACAAGTGATTATAAGTGCCAAACACCTAAATCACATAAGTGATTATGCCTAGAAAACAGAATAATCACTTTTTTCATTTGTACTAGTATAATATATAATTCATAACTAAAAAAAATAGCTTATCTCCTGATTTTACTAACATAATCTATTTTGCCAAATAGTGACACACAAACGAAAACAGATTATGCACATAATCTGTTATAAGCACATAATCTGTTTTTATAAATAATCAGCTATAATAGTTTCATAATCAGTTATATAATCCTTGCCAAAGAAACATATGCATAATATATTTTCTTATGTTTTGAAGTGTTTGGCACAAAGCTTGTGAAAGTTGTGACAAATTATTATTTTCAGCTCATCTAAAATAGATTATGGTAGTATAAATTTAAAAACAGCTTATGAGTGAATGTGACCATAATCACTTATGAGTTTTAAGTGTTTGATAGGTATAATCACTTATGGACCATAATCAGTTTGCATAATCAGTTTTATAATCCCTACCAAATAGGCCTTAAAATCCGTAGTGAATAAGAGAAGTGTATTTTTTGGATGGTGGGTAGGGAAAGTTATAAATTTGGATGGCAATTCTCTCTCTCTCTCTCTCTTTTTGTGAAGGTTGGATGGTTGCTCAACAAGATTGTATATATAATATGAGTGTTCAAATTTGTAAGCACGTTAAAGATATAACAAAAATTATTTAAGATCTCTTAGATTTAATAATTAGAATAGACAGAGTGCTCCTCCCGACATAGTATATATATTTGGTTAGACCACACACCAAATGAATAAAGTATGGACACACACCATAGTTTCCCCTGTGTGTATATCAAGTGCGATAGGAATGAGAGGCATCAGGATGGGGCACTCCTCAATCTTCAGTCTTTCTGGGCTGATCTCTCGCCTCCAGCTAGGGAAGTGTTCTCCAAAAGGTCATGGAACCCAACTATCACTTTCCATCCAATCCACTGAAACGACCTGCACGTTGGCAAAGATGGCGGCTGTAGCTGTCTCCCTTTCTCAGTTTGATTGAGCTCGTCATCAAGGAGACAAAAATGATTCCAAGATTTTCAAAGATCAATGGTAGAACTAAAACAATATCACATTGAAGGTCCTTTGTCGAAGGACAAATAAGATCTACAGTAGTGTAGTGATGTTAGTTTTGTTTTGGTACGATAATGTTTGTACGTGCATCGTCATTGGATAAACTTTTGACACGCAGATTCAGTTGATGTGTTGTATATACCCTTAGTTATAACTATAAGAAGACGAGAGATTTTAGCTTCTTTCAAAGTCACTGTTGAGATTAATACTATCTTCCCATTACCTGGGCAAAAAAAGGAAGCTACTCCTTCAATGCAGAGATGGAATTTTTGATGGGGGGTAAAGCCTTATCTCCCACATGCAGCTCCGGATTGAGCCTTCTCTCCGATGTGCAGCTCCGGATCGAGCATGTCGTGTTCCCAACTTGTTCATCGGTTACTATATTTTTGAATAAAAAAGATTACGTGATTTGAACTTTCTTGGAGAAATTGTATGTAATCAGCTAGCTGCTATGACTCTTTATTAGCACGCTTCCGCACAATGTGCGTATCTGCTCTGCCTTAAAATTGCAGCATGCCTGTATGCACGTGTGGAACTCAATTATAGAACAGAAGCGATGTTTCATATTTGAACTTTCACATTTATCTGTGCGAGACGTTCAGGTTTTTCTGCGCCGGTTATTATTGCTTATTGGTTACGGTTGTTATCAATAGCACGCTTTGGAATAAAATTGTCAAGCACCAAGCTTTTATACTCTAGCTAGTCAATCAGGTAACTGTACATCCAATGTGTTGTGTAGCTCAGTATTGTCAAGCAGACACAGTGTCGTCCAGAAGAGCTAGATATGTGTTTTAAGACTGCATTGCTGATACAATGCTACGCGTTATGGTAATTATTCTGAGGGAGGGGATCATAGAATCCATATCCTCCGTTCATATTAATGTTTAGTGTTACTAGTAGTTCACATGCACCCACCGCTCGATGCGTATTTACTGTCCCATCAATCTAAAGATTAACTGGAGTAGGATGCCTCTCTCTCTATATATCTTGGTCCCTCTTTATATGTAACCTTCATCGACCATGCGACTAGGTGAGTAGGATGCGCCGGAGGAATTGCAACTAGGAGAGAGTTAGGAATGAGAGGAATCGGGAAGGAACACACCTCAAAGGTGGACCTCTGGGTAGCTATAGAAGCATGCATACTCCCACGGGATGGATAGAAGGTCGCTCCTTTCCCAAACTGCTTGAAGGCGAGGTCAACTTACCAGTCCATGGTCTTGCATACGGGAGGGGAGGACGAGCGCAATGGCACTCGTGGGCGGCTGCGCCAACGACCAGACCCATGATGACAACCGACATAGGAGTGTCAGGATCGGAAGGATCCTCGCGCACCGGCAAATACGCGGAGCAAGTGGGAGCGGCGGCAGACATTGCTTGAGTCATCGCCTCAGAGCCAAGTCAATCTGGTGACTGCACGAACTGAAGCCAAGCCAATGCCATCCGAGGGTACTTTAGGAGCTGTCATGGTGCGCGTGGGATGCTGTTTGGCTGACACGCGCCGACAATCTAGCAGGGGTCGCACAAGGCAGTTGGTAGGGCCCTGCTGTATAGAATTTTTTTCCGACGACAATGCGCTGCACCTTTGGCTAGCAAGATTTCCATGCCGGCGAAGGCCACCCCGCTCCATCCTTCCCCCCGCCCTAGGAATTAAATCCACATCTTGGGGTGTGCGCCAATGGAAAAAAAAATATCATTAGGAAAAACATTGTATTGAATAATAACTTTAATCGGGACAATATATAGAGGTTACATGGCTCAATCGTTGAATAGGAAACAAAAGAGTGGTGTTTGGCTGGTCCATTTTCCATGGTCAATAGCTTACAGCGTGATAAAATAACATTCCTTTTTGTTTTGTTGGATTGGGCTGTAATTTATTCACGGCATGATTCGATTCGGCGCTTTAGAAGGGGGATAACATCCCAATGGCTGTGTGAATAGATCCCATCGCCCGTAAAAAGGAAAATGATCAGCATCCGCGGAGGCGGCGCTCATAATCTCGCTTGACTCCCTCTTTTCTTCACACCAGCGGCTGCGGCAGCGATCATCGATCTTTCTCACCTCTCTCCGAGCTTTGCATCTGGCAGTGGAGGCGGCGACGGTGCCCCCCGCGTGAAGTGCTTTGCGTCCACCGGAGGCCCCCTGCTCTGCGTCTGGCAGTAGTGGTGGCGTCCCCGTGTCAAGTGCTTTGCATTCGGCGGCAGCGGCAGTGCCCCCGTGTGAAGTGCTTTACTTCCGACGCTAGTGGAGGCTCCCTCATGTGACCTACTTCGTGTTCGGCTGTAGTGACGAAGCCTCGTGTGATTGCTTCGCATCCAAGGGCGACTGTGTGGCTCCATTCTCGCGTTATCTGCTTCATCGTGCCCCGTGTGAAGGGCTTCTTGCTGTTGCTGGAGAGCAGATTTCATGAGATTGGAACATGAAGATGATGCTCAAGGAACCAACATCCATTTGTAGAGCTTGTGCAAACAAACAAAACAAGTAAATGACAATCCCGTCGCTAGTCATGCTGTGAACGATTAAAATTGGAACCGGTTCCTATGACGTTTGGCAAAGGGCCTGATAGGTGTCGACTCGGTCAGCCATTGTTCCTTTTTCAACCTCAACTCATCAGCCGACTGCTTAAAAAAGAACTCCATGTCTC
Source organism: Oropetium thomaeum (assembly GCA_001182835.1). Taxonomy (NCBI): domain Eukaryota; kingdom Viridiplantae; phylum Streptophyta; class Magnoliopsida; order Poales; family Poaceae; genus Oropetium; species Oropetium thomaeum. The sequence continues at coordinate 2,704,822 of LFJQ01000013.1, forward strand.
CATTGCCCACCCTAGTAAAAAATGAAAGCCTGATCACCAGGTGCTCTGAGAACCAGACACAAGTCACGCTGCTCTGCTCGTAGTACACTATTGTTTAGCGCTAGTAGCAGTTCACATTCACCCACCGCACGATACGCATTTATTCCCGACCATCAATCTAAAGATTAACCAGAGCAGGACGCCCCTCTCCTTGGTCCTCTTATATGTAAACTTCATCTAGAGCATACCAAATGAGTAGGAAAACTAAAAAGAGGAGAGAACACGAGGAATTGCAACTGAGAGAGTCAGGAATGAGAGGAACTAGGAAGGAGCACACCTCAAGGATGGACCTCGGGGTAGATGCAGAAACACAAATACTCCCATGGGGTGGATAGTGGGTCGCTCCTTTCTGGAACTGCTTGAAGGCACGGTCAACCCGTCAGTCATTGCCCATGAGTACGCGAGGGGAAGATGACGGCCCTCGCACTCGTTGGTGGCCGCGCCAATGACCAGACCCATGATGGTAATGGTGGCGTGCAATCGGTCGAGGGTGGCGATGCTATCGTTGTGTAGGATCAGGACGCCGGTGCTCAGGGTTTTGACTCACACCTGGGCCTTGGAAATCAAAATTTTGACGACGGCACTAAGAACAAAATAAAGCCCCATCGGAGGACAATAAAATCTGAGGAAAAGAGATAGACTGTTGGAGATACCCTCACATGTCCTTTTTATTAAGGTAATGGAGATTTTGTGCTTGTCTTAGTCTATTTTTTTGACAGATTAAATAAATGCCTGTAGTGTCCTATTTGTAAATCTGAAAAATTAATTTATAATTGATATTGGAATATTCAGTAATTTGGCGAATTAATGAAGTATTGCATATATATTTCTTAATCATACCACATAACACAAAGAAAATGTAGTCTAGAACATAAAGAGAATTAAATAATTTAGGTTGTTTGATGTGGAACATCCCATATGGTGAATATAGTAAAATTTTAATCACCTGAAAAAAAGACATAACTTTAAACAAAAAGAAGCCTGATCATCATGTGCTCCGTCAAAGTGACGGAGACACAACCACGCTCATAGTACTAATGCTTAGTGCAACTCGTATTTCACATGGACCCACCGATACGTGTTCATTGCCCACCATCAATATAGTTAACCTGAGCAGGACCCCCCTCTCTCGGTTTGTCTTATATCAAACCTTCGTCTTGACAATACCTGGTGAGTACATAGGAAATGCAAATGGGGAGAACGGGACGAATTGCAGCCGAGTTAGGAATTAGAGGAACTGGGAAGGAACACACCTCAAATGTGGAACCTGAGGTAGTTGCAGGAGCACACTTCCTTACACAAGATGGATGTTGTGTGGTTCTTCTACCTCCCACAGGGTGGATAGCGGACCATTCCTTTCCGTGAATGCTTGAAGCCTTACGTCAACATGGAGCATATGTGTTTTCCAGGTGTATCAGTATTTTAAGATATCCTCCTCAGTGTTTTATATTTATATTGTTCGGACAGATCACATATTCTTGTAGTTTTTTGTTAGTTCTTTTTTCTTTTCTGAAATGACAGGAAAGAAAAGGATGGAGAGAAGTAGTATTTAAGTTCTTAAATGGTTATTGATAGAGCAAAAATTTAAATTTAAATTTGGACTTTATAAACTTGTTATGTAATGGTATCGTTTTCAAAACAAAGAAAGTACGTACACTACCCTTAATAGATCGCCTATGAATCTTTTGCCAGTTTTCAAACCATTCCAATGCATCAGTAAATTTGCAATTTTGTAGACTGAAACAGATTTAGGACACAACCGTTTCTTGTGGAACTTCCACATTTACCAGTGTGTGAGAGATGTTATCAACTGAAACATTCTCCGTGACGATATTGAGAGAGGAGTGTGGATTTTGTGATCCAATCCATTAGCATTTACTCCGTATTTCCATTAACAAGTGGACATGTATAGGAGGAGGGGCACACAGCTCTGTGCTCTCTATACACTGATACCGTGCAGTGGTGGTATTTCCCTTGTTTTTTAGTTCAAGGACGGCAATGCAGAATCACCTTGACTTGCAGCCGGTGGCGTGTGGACAGGCACATGCATATACCACTAGCCATGCATATTTTTTCACCAAGTGAACAGCGTATGGACATTACACCATAGTAGTTTCTGTGTGTATATCAAGTGCGTTAGGAATGAGAGGCGTCACAATGGGGCACCCCTCGATCTTCAATTCTTTTGGGCTGAGATGTAACCCCTACCGGGGAGAAGTTCCTCCCGAAAAGTCATGGAACCCAACTATCTTCCCATTACCTGAATAAAAAGGAAGCGCCTTGCAAACACACACACACACACACACACACACACACAAAGGAAGCTACTCCTTCAATGCAGAGAGATGGTATTTTTGATGGAGCCTTCTCTCCGATGTGAACAGCTCCGAATAGATAGCAAGTCTTGTTCCAAACTTGCTCATCAGATACTATATATATTTTTGGAACAAAAAGATGGCGTGATTGATCTTTTTACTAGGAGGAATTGTTGTCAGCTCTATGGAACTCAAATATTGAACAGAAGCGATGTTTGCTGAACCATTTATCTGTGCAAGGTGTTCATGTTCCCCTGCACCAGTTATTGGTCATGGTTCTTATCAACAACATGTCTCGACCTCCGCTTGTCCGCCGCTGCTTAAACAAAATACTCCATCCCGACTTATCGCACCCACACCCTTGTCTTTTTTTTTTCAAAAAATAATAAGCCTGATACCAGGTGCTCCCTGCTCCGTCCCATGTGGCTTGTAATACTAATGTTTAGTGTTACTAATAGAGCAGTGGTAGTTTTCATGTACCCACCGCGATACCGATACGTATTTATTGCCGACCATCAATAATCTGAGCAGGACACCCATCTCTTGGTCCCTCTTATATACTGCCTCCATCCTCGACCATACCGTGTGAGTAGGAAAATTCAAATGGAGAGAAACGGGAGGAATTGCAACTGAGATAGTTAGGAATGAGAGGAACTGGGAAGGAACATACCTTAAGGATGGACCTGGGGGTAGCCGTAGAACCACATGTACTCCCACGGGGTGGATAGCGGGTCGCTTCTTTCCGGAACAGCTTGAAGGCAAGGTCAACCCACCAGTCGACCGCCTTGTGTAAGTGAGGGGAGGAGAAGCGTTTTGGCAACCGCAGGTGGCCATGCTAACAACTGAGCCCATGATGGCGATGCTGCGTGCCAGGAGGTTGCACGATTTCCTCAATACTATATTCTTATTAATACGATCAAAGGAAATTGTGCTCAGTTATGATTGTTTTGCATGCTTGTGCCTTCAAAGTGCAGCTATGCACGTGAAACTCAAATAAAGAACAAAAATGAAAGTTTCCCATATTCCGTGCGAGATGTTCAGGTTTATACATGCTGAGTAATTGCTGGTTGTGGTTGTTATCGGTGTTGTTCGGATGGGCAGCATCAGGCTTTATACCGTAGTCTCAAACAATCAGGTAACTGTACATCAAGTATATTGTGTAGCTCAGTGTTGTCAAGCAGACACAACGCTGCTAATACCACACAACTACGGTAGTCATTCTAATAAGAGAGGGGATGAATTCATTTCAGTTCGTAATATCAAAACAAAGTTCTAAAATGAGATATTCTCTCTTCATGTCATTTCTTTTTCCTTTTGCAATTTCTCCGCTTCCTTCTCTGGTCCTTTTTGAGTGTTTCTAGTGACTAGTGAGAAGTGAGTGAATCCAAGTCAACCTTCCTCTAACGTGGCGCTCTGGAGCTCTTGAGATCAATTGGTGTTGTTGATCTTTAATTTGGGATCAGGATGAACTTTAATTAGTGGCACAACTGCGAGATCTACCTGTGTTCCGTCAAATAGATCGATCAAGTTTAAAAGATTTCATTATAGCTCAGGTAAGAGAGATTCTATCAATTTAATGTCTCAACTGAGTTGAGATTTGTTGCATTAAAGACAGAGGGAACGAGAGGTAGTAGCATTTAGCGCTACTTAGTTCACTTCACATGTGTGCCAAATCCTTTCACTGTACTCTATTTAAAGACCAAGGGGACGAGAGGGGGAGAGATTGATCACCGCAACTCACAAAAACATCAACAACACACTGTTCTCCGGTATCCATGTACTTATAGAAACACAAGCAACTTGCATTGATGAAGAACTTCACCTGAAAGTGGAGAGAGTGTGAGGAATCATTCCATAGCTTTCTAGTGTATTATGTATATTAGGTATATATCTGGGTGTTTGCTAGGAATGTGGTGCATCAGAGAGGGACGTAAGCGTCACCAACTTTGGCTATAAGATGTTGTTGCTCCCCGAGAAGCTACCGTTATTAGGAGCCGAATTTATAATGACATGTCAGCAAATTTAGCTTACGTGTACGACAATATATGAAGGGAGAGTGCACTTTCATACCAGCCCAGAAGATGAACCGTGCTCATGCTCCCAAGCAAAGAGCAGCTCTGGCGACACCTTTCAGATCCGGTGAGAGAAATCGCTGCAGCACCTCATGCTGGAGCTGCCTCGCATGTGCAATGCCTCTCAGCGATGCATCGGCCGCCCTGCAGTGCTCTCCTAACGCTGGCGTGCGTCGCTTCGCTCAAACCCTGGTGAGAGGTGCTTGTGAAAACCTTGTTGTGCTGGTTGATAGCATGAATCTAAACCTAGGTGCAGTGTATCACCTGACTATATGAGCATGGGTTGAATCGAAAAAAGAAGAAAAAGAGAAATCAGAGCTTCATTTTTTTTACTAAAATCAATGTTCATCCTAGCCCAATTGAGTTTAATGAGAACGAATCAAAACAAAATGACAAAAAGTAAGGATATGTATGCACTACAAGAAATCTGACCTTCTGTGACGTTGTTACAATGTCACGAAACATGAAAAAATGTCATAGAATCCATCCATGACATTAAGTTGATGAAACCCTCATTGTCACTGAAGCCCCGTCACCATTGGTAATTTTGTGACGTCATCGCGTGGCTATCTCCATTTCATCTACAAGAGAAATAAAAGCATGGCTTACATTTCTTTAGCTTTGCACATGCATGATACGTGTTTATAAATTGTCTGTCATATCAATGTTTTGTGCTACTAGACACCACCCACGTACTACCGATACGTGTTTATAGATAATTGCCACCATCAATATAACTGACCTGAGCAGGACTCGCCCCTCTCGGTCTGGGTCCTCTTATATACCTCCTTCATCTCGACCATACCAGGTGAGAGTATGTAGGAAAAATGCAAATGGGAAGAACGGGAGGAATTGCGCGACTGAGTTAGGGATGAGAAGAAACAGGGAAGGAACACACGCCTCAATGATGGACGTCAGGTAGATACACAGCAGCACACTGTTCTTACAGAGGAGGGATATTGTGTGGTCCTTTTACCTCCAACAAGGAAGATAGCGGATCATTCCTTTCTATTACTGCTTAAAGCCTTAGGTCTAAAGTACTATGTCGTAATTTTTTCACGTATAGTGGTATTTCAAGATATACTTCTCTGCTTTTCTTATTTTTGTCGTTCGGATATATCCTTGTATCTGTTTTATACGTCTATAATAGCCTTCCACATGCATGAACTTATTGGCTCAGTATCAACCAAACAAGATTCCTGATTATGTAAGAAACCTTGTATTTACTAGCTGTCAAGCAGTGGCGAAGCTAGAGCTCTCAACAACCGGGTGCACATCTTCCTTGACAGAGCTTCGCGGTGTTACAGTGGTGCACGTTTCTTATCTATCCTTGTGCACATAAAGCAATAATCGGATGATTTTAACCGAAGTTCGTTTTCTAGAGTGGTGCATGTGCACCAGGGAGGGCTCACCTAGCTTCGCCAGTGCTGTCAAGTGATTTAGATTTCGTATGTATCTTAGTCACATTTTTGGAATAAATAAAATGAATGACTGGAATAATTTGTTTGTGAAGCTGAAGCAATTCTATAACTACAATTTTTTGTAGGTAGTTCATAGGCGAATCAAATATTTCTTAGTCAGACCACATGAAACAAAGTAAATGTGCGATTGTTCTTCTTTACTTGAAACATTGTTATTCAGCAAAATATTTTTTAAATAAAGAGTATTATTCAAAAGTTTTAGTTATTGAGTCCACATTTAATAAAGATTAATTATTAAAATTTCAATCACCTCTTTAAAAGACACTCCCTTGATACCTAAAAAAGAAGAAGTCTGGTCGTCCATTAGAGAACGAGACACACAACCCGTCCTGCTAGTAGTACTAATATTTTGTGTACGTTATTTAGTTGGAGACAACGGATACGTGTTTATTGCTCACCAGCATCAATATATTTAGCCAGGACTCTCCTCTCTCGGTCCCTTTTGTATATAACCTTCATTTATCACGACCACCGTAACAGGTGAGTAGGAAAATGAAAATGGGCAGAACGGGTTTTGGAATTGAGTCAGGAAATGAGAGGAACCGGGAAGTAACACACCTCCATTATAGAACTGGGGGTAGCATCACGCAATAGAAGCACAATTCCTTATACAGGAAGGATGACTGGATAGTTTCTGCAATCAGATCCTCTAACTAAAGATCAAATGGGATGTGCGTCCGTCGATTTCGCATCCGCGACAGATTTGTTTTCCTACCGGATGCTCTGCTTCTCATCGACGTCCAAGCGTACCAGGCCAATGCAGCTTGTTTCAACAAAATCACTGTCACCAAATCGCCGAGCATAGTGACTGGCGACCGCATTCCCCTTGCTCCGTGCTTCGTTCGTGGCTTGTAATATGGCCATAAAGCAAGCAGTAGATGCAAATCAATCTGCTGCCATCTGATGGCTTAAGAACAAAAGCAGTAATTTGAATCCGTTATTTGTTAGACTGATAATTTTAGTTCAAAGTTGGATTTTATGAACTTGTTAGCTGTAATAAACATCAATTTTATGTACAGAAGTATACATGTAAACTAGTAATTTTGAGTACCTATGAATCTTTTGCCAGCTGCTTTCACACCATTCTAGCTAATCCATCAATAAAATTGCAATTTTGGAGACTTATGTTTATAATGAGAAAACCACTGTTTGTTCAACTTTGGTATGTACCGGTGCGAGATGTTTAGATTCTCAGTACCAATTATTGATGAGGTATTATCAACGCAAAATTTTCCATGTGGATTGATGGGCAGCATGAAGTTTGTGATCCATCCATCAGCAGTTACTTGATATTTTCAATGACAAGCGGACACGTATGAGGAGGATCGGGTTATCTACAATGAATCATAAAATTCAGAGGTGACACGTAGCTTGAATTAGCATCATTTGATAAAATTCAGAGGCGACACTGTAGCTTGAATTAGCATCATTGGTAACCGATCGCTATGGAATGAACGAACCAAGTTCGACGCTACATACAGTATAGTAGAATCTCTCTGTTGCAGTACCCCATAAATAGTATATTTTGCTACTGTTTGATGAATTGACTTCCTTAGAATCCCTATGTCACCTGCCACTATTTGGTGAATTGAGTCCTTTAATTCAGAGGACCCCAATCGCTGGGGACGGCGTGCTTGTCAGCCTAGGTTAAAATGACAGAGCATGTGTCGCATAGATAAATATCTAGAATTCTAGACGAGCAGTGAAAATGTTAAGGAAGGCCGAGTCAATGCTCGAGCGACGCAGCTGGTGCATGAAAGAAAACAGTCATGGGTGCCAGGTCTCATGTGCAGAGGCTACATTATGAACGTCAAAATACTAAATGAGGCACAACACACCCACTCTTATAGAACTAATTAAACTTTTTTTATATGCTAATACTTGTTTGCTGTCTTCATATCTAGTACTACAACCTTACCATTCATTGCCCCCCACCATCTACTGTGTCAGCTTAATCAAACCAGCAGCAGGGTTCTCTTCTCATACTCCAAGATATATATGCAAACCATATTCGCACTACTACAAAAACCATCAAATATACCCCTTCATCAATGCCGCATATTTCCAAACCGATATAAATACATTTTCAATACCGGTTCCAAAGGTCCTGCCGCAAATCATAATTGAGCCTGTAGAACCGGTACTGAAAATGCGCTATCAGTGCCGGTTCACAACAAGAACCGGCACTGAAAGTGCCGAAAAGTATCAATACCGGTTCTTACAGGAACCGGCACTGATATCATATCTTCAGTACCGGTTTCTATTATGAACCGGTATAGATAATGTACAGAGTATATAAAACGGTGCTTCTTCCTCCTCCAAACCGAGGAGGTCATTGCTGGTTGGGGATAGGAGCTAGCTCCATTGTTGCGGGTGGATAATTCAAAATTCGGAAGAAATCAACCTATCTAAAGCTGTCTACGGTTAGTGAAGCGCTTTTACTGCTTATTTCAATGACTTTTGCTCTCTAAGCTTAGCACCCGGTTTTAAAATCTACGGTTAGTGTATCGAGCTCTCTATACTTAGTGCTTGCTCTGTACTCTCTAAGATTACTTACATTGGAAGATTGATCTATATTACTCTCTAAGATTGCTTATTAATTAAAGATTGCTTTATCTCGATATTGCTCAAGTTGACTGAATGGATACTCCTTCAATTTTTTTTAATATATATATGTCGTTCATGCATATTTTTGCTGTTTAACTTTTAGCTCGATCTTTTGCACTGTGGCCCTGATTTGAATAAGGCTACAAAGGCTATAGCTGTTCAACTTTGTAATTTTAACTTTTAGCTGTTCAACATTGCGGTTCAACTTTTAGCTCGATCTTATGTAATTTCCACGATGAATAATTGATCAATTATATATATGTATATGTATATATATATATAATTGATTTTTTTTATGATGCTAATAATTCTAATGTACCAGATGGATCGATCGTGGATGTATGATGGTAGCACTCTTACTAAACGCTTCCTCGTTGGATTGAAAACTTTTTTGAAAGCCGCCACAACATACAAGAAGCCAAAAAACAAGTCTGACATTCATTATATATGTTGTCCGTGTCGTGATTGTAAAAACTTGAAGAAGTTTTCAGATATAGAAGAGATTCGTACACACTTGATTACAAGGGGTTTTATGTATGGATATTTATGTTGGACTAAACATGGTGAAGTTGAGGAGGATTTACAAGCGAATAATCCTACTACATATTGGTCAGACATGGATAGCGAGTATGTGACAGTAGAGAGGCAAAATGATGTTGATGACCTAGATGAAACGTTGCACAATGATGTTGATGCCCTAGATGAAACGTTGCACAATGATGTTGATGACCTTGATAAAATGTTGCGTAATGTGGAGGATGATTTCTCTAGTAAAAGTGAATATCAAAAGCTCTTAAAGATGAAAGAAGACTATAAGACACCTATGTACTTGAGTTGTAAGAAAGAATACAACAAGTTGCATGTTGTTCTCACATTGCTGCAAATGAAGCTAAGCAACAGTTGGTCCGATAAAAGTTTTACTGTATTATTATAATTTTTAAAGGATTTCCTTCCTACCAATGTTATGCCTCAAAACACATATCAAGCTAAGAAGATTGTTTGTCCATTAGGACTAGAAATAGAAAAAATACATGCATGTTGGAATGACTGCATGTTATTTCGCAAAGATGATGCAAATTTGAAGGAATGTCGTGTTTGTGGTTCATCACGCTACAAGTCCAACAGTGAACATATTGATGGTGATGATATGGGTGAGAACAATAGGGCTAAAAGAACACCTGCTAAGGTTGCTTGGTATTTTCCAATAATACCTCGTCTAAAGCGGTTATTTGCTAACAAAGCAAATGCTGAGTTGATGCAATGGCACGAGAAAGGGCGCAAGAAAGATAGAAAGCTTCGACACCCGGCTGATGGAATTCAATGGAGGAACTTTGACAACAAATACAAGAACTTTACAGCTGAATTAAGGAATATTAGATTGGGGTTGAGTATAGATGGGATGAATCCATTTGGAGACACAGGACACACACATAGTACTTGACCTGTGACACTATGTATCTATAATCTTTCATCATGGCTGTGTATGAAGCGTAAGTTTCTTATGATGCCTTTGCTGATAAGCGGACCGACTCAAGTCGGTAATGACATTGATATATATCTAAAATCATTGGTTGATGATCTTCTTGTACTGTGGAATGATGGTGTACGAGTATGGGATGAGTATAAAAAAGAGATTTTTACTCTACATGCTATGCTTTTTGTAACGATCCAAGATTTGCCGGCTCTTGGTAGCATATCAGGACAGCTCACAAAAGGATACAATGGGTGCATATGGTGTATGGATGAAACTGGTGTCATATGGTTAAAAAACTGTAAGAAAATGGTATACATGAGTCATCGTAGGTTTCTACGTGCAGATCATCCATATAGAAGAAATAGAACAGCTTTTGATGGCACAGTCGAGAATCGTCAAGCTCCTAAGGTTCGTGATGGGAAACAAGTATTCAAGATGGTATAAAATCTGAAGGTTGTCCTTAGAAAGGGAAAAGAAAGTACAAAGGCTCCGCCTGATAGTTTGTTCAAAAAGAGATCAATATTTTGGAACCTTCCGTATTGGAAAGACTTAATGGTCCGTCATGCAATTGATGTCATGCACGTGAAGAAGAACGTATGTGAGGCAGTGGTTGGTACCTTTCTTAACATACCTGGCAAGATAAAAGACACACTGAAAGCACGTTTGGACCTAGAAGATATGAAACTCAGAAAGGATCTCCATCATACAGTCCTCGAAAATGGGTCAAAGAAACTTCCAACAGCTTGGTACACCCTTAGTAAACAAGAAAAGATGAGCCTATGCGGTTGCTTGCATGGGATAAAAGTTTCAACTGGTTACTCTGCCAATGTCAAGAGACTGGTGAACATGAATACACTGAAGTTCCGCTTCAAGAAGTCCCATGATTGTCACATGATGATGGTTCAACTACTGGCTGTTGCAATTAGAGGTATTCTACTAGACAAGGTCCGAGATACAATAATAAAACTTTGCTCATTTTTCAATGCAATCTCTTAAAATGTCATTGATCCGAGGAAGCTAACAAAGTTCGAGACTATTTTTCCTCCTTCCTTTTTTGACTCAATGCCGCATCTTCTAACGCACATTGTTCATGAGATGAAATACCTTGGTCTTGTGTTTTTGCATCAGATGTATTCGTTTGAAAGATTCATGACGGTTCTCAAAAAATATGTTCGTAACCGAGATCATCCAGAAGGTTCCATGGCACAAGGCTGGGCAACAGAGGAGGTTATTGAGTTTGCCATTGACTATATGGATTTAAAATCAATTGGTTTGCCGATATCAAGACATGAGGGGCGACTAAAAGGGAAAGGAACACGAGGATACAAAACAATCAATGTCAACGACTATGTTTCATTCATCCAAGCACATTTTTGCATTCTTCAACAGTCCCTAGTGGTGGGCCCATATGTCAACAAGCACGTACAAATGCTACGGACCAAAAATCCAAAAAAGTCAAAGGACTGGATTCAAAGGAGCACAGAGATAATTTCGGCACTTGGCTGCGATTACATATGATGGAAACAGTTCACAACGATGAAAAGAGTGCAGATGAGATACTATTGGAAATGCTAGCTAACGGACCGTCAACTACGATCCATACATATCAAGCGTATGACATTAACGGGTACACATTTTACACAAGGACGCAAGACACCAAAAGCTGTAACCAAAATAGCGGTGTTCGCATTGATGCCTATGATTATGATGGGGAAAAGGAGACATACTATGGCTTCATAGACGAGATATGGGAACTTCAGTATGGAGAAAAATTAAAGGTCCCTCTGTTTCGTTGTCAATGGGTTGTACTACCACATGGACTAAAGATCGACAAGTACAGTATGACAATCATCGATTTCAAATTTGTTGGCTATAGAGAACAATCATTTGTGCTTGCCAAAGATGTCACACAGGTCTTCTATGTTAAGTATCCAAATCCTTGTAACAAAGAGGAGCGTCATATCGTTCTACAAGGAAAAAGAAATATTATTGGTGTTGAGGATGTTATCGATGAGGAAGACTATAATCAATTCGATGACCTACCTCCATTCGGTGATGATATCGTCCTCCCCCTCATTGACGACAGTGAGGAAGCTACGTACATACGTCGTGATCATGACGAAGCTATCATTATTAGATGAAACCTCCATTCGAAGAGGATATCGTCCTCCCCCTCATTGACGACAGTGAGGAACCTACCTACATACGTGGTGATCATGACGAAGCTATCATTATTAGATGAAAGAAACAAGTTTTCATGTAATATTTAACTAACTACTATACTACTTGTATCCAAAATTAATACCAGCCAAGTAGGGCACTCCCCTGCTTTTATCTTAAAACAAATTACTACTCATATCATGCATGGTACTGTTGTAACAATTTTCATGTAACGGTTCTTTCAAAAACTTATTCAATATTTACAGGGATTTTATTAAGTAATTAATTAGCTTCAAGTATTCAGTGAGGAGATAGTCATATTTAAAAAAAATAAAGAGAGGAGAGCTTTTTTCCTTTTACAAAAATTTTAAATTCCACTATCAATACCGGTTCCAATTTAGAACCGACATTGATGAAGTATCAATGTCGGTTGCACCTTGAACCGACACTGATACTACTCTATCAATTGCGGTTCCACAATAGAACCGGCATTGATAGCGGAATATCAATGCCGGTTCAAGTGGAACCGGCACTGATACTTCTCTATCAGTGCCGGTTCTTAGTGGAATCGGTATTGATAGTGAAGTATCAATGTCGGTTGGTTGCGAACCGGCATTGATGCTGTGTTTTCATCAAAAGTTATAAGACCCGCCCGCGCCCGTTCCTCACTTTCACCAAAACAAAGTCGATCCCTTCGCGCCTCTTCCTGTTCCTGCCGGCAACCCTACGGTTGTCACCCGCCGCCGCCAACGATCCCGCTCGCGGCCACCTCCGATGCTCCCGCTCTCGGCCGCCGCCTCTGCCGCACACGCCGCCGCCTCTACCACCCACGCAGCCACCGGCCCTGCCACCTCTGCTGCTCGCGCCCGCTGTCCCTGCTGCGCACTCTCGGCCGCTGGCGACCCTACGGCTCTCTCCCACCGCCGCCGACGCTAACGCTCGCGGCCGCCGCCTCTGCCGGTGAGATTTCCTTTTTTTCCAGCACATTGGGATAAGGAGGTCGCGATCGTTGGGACAAGGTCATCGGGAGTTTATGGGTCAATTTCGATCATTTTGAGTCCTTGTTTCACTATAGTATATACTTGGAAGGGGATTGAGCCCTGGCGCAGATGTAAAGCTGTTGCCTTGTGACCATGAGCTTTTAGATTTCAGTATAAAGTTTGGATTACTTTTAGGTTCAATTGTGATGAATGGGACGATTAGCACTCGCTCAGCAGAGGTAACTTCGGAAGAAATCCATTCTAAAACCTCATTCATAGCACATGCTGCAACAGGGGGCTTATAGTCTGGAAGAACAATAATGAACACCTGAAAATTAAAAAGCATTGCTTAAATACAATCATTTTTTTGTGCTTGCAGATTTTAAATTTGTGGTCATTAACACAAGTCATGTACCAAGTTATATGGTACTAATACCTGATTGTTGGTACAAAAATGGGAGGGAAGCAACATGAAAACAATACAAAAGCTTTGTGAAGTATAGTGCTTGTAGTGTCATGTATATAGCCTTGTGAAGTATAGTGCTTGTGAAGTCCTGGATATAGCCTTGTCAAGTCCTCGATGTAAGTCCTTGTAGTATAGATTACCTTACAAACCTTTTTGATAAATGTGGGGTGTTTTGCACCCTTCGGCACTCTTTCACGGTTGCTAGTATAGTGCTTTGTGGCATGTCCTATTGTCAAGTTGCTGATAGAAAATTAATGGTTCATGCTTTTCTATAAATAAACAAACTCATGTTTCATTTGTTGTAGGAATGCCACGTAAAACACGAGTACCCCAACCCATCGAGGGTCCAGATCATGAGCTACATGAAGCCACTGGGGATGATCGGATGGATAGGCCAAGTCACCACCCCTTGCAACATATTCAAGCGCCAGATGGAGAGTATAGTGATGAGGATGTACATGGAAGCCTAAGTGATTACCTCAACTTCGAGCAAGGTGCAATTGCAAATGAAGATGGTGATGGAGAGGATTAGGGGGGAAGAGGACGTGATGGTGATGAAGAGGGTCATCACAATGAGAGCCTAACCACACAAATCAAGCGTGGGCGTGGTCCGAGCAAACTCCCTGATGAGCATTTTACCATCACACATGTCCACCAAAACGGGGAACCCCTTGAACCTAAGCGTGCGGCAACTATATAGAAGACAACAATTGGAAAGCTCGTAAGAGACCATGTGGCCATAACTTATCGATTTTGGAGGAAAGATGCAAGTGTCGATAAGTATGCAGTGCCTAATAGTGTTAAAGAATTTCTATGGCAACAGCTGATGGACAAGTTTGAGTTCCCGACTGGATGTGACATGGAGGTAGTGAAGCAGAGGGCCCTTTCCTCATGTGCCCTTTCTTTCAAGACATTTAAGGGTACATTATATAGAAAATTTCACTTGCAAGGTCTCACACCAGACTAGAATCAATATCTAGCAGAGAAACCTTTTTGGAATGCATTCACAAAGTATAAGGATTCGGCTGAAGCTCAAGCCGTCAGTCAGAAAAACAAGACAAATGCAAAGAAGAACCTGTATCCCCATCGAACAGGATCACGGGGTTACGCAGGCAAAGAAAGCCAATTTGAAATGATGGAAGAAGAGGTAATCCGCTTGGGTGGTACTCCAGTGACGCTCAACTGGAACCCTCGATGTAAGAGGTTTTTTTGGGCTAGAGGAGTTACTTTATCACCAGAGGGAGAATTAATCTTCAAGGACGAGCGGGATAAACATCTTGCTGAACTTTTTAGCAAAAGCCAACTCTGAATCTTCGGAGGGTACTTTCAAGCCACATAGGGATTACGATGAGCTAATCTATGGATTGGACAATAAGGAGCATCCGGGCCGCACAAGAGCCTTTGGTAATAAGTCTTCGAAGATTGCAATGCAATCAAACGCTGATAGCTATAGGAGAAGAAGGAACACAGATGATGATATCATGCTCATATTAGAAAATGAGAGGCGAAAGACAGCTGAGATGATACAACAGGAAACAGCCAAAGCTAGAAGCGACTGGAAAAGGCAATCAAATGTTACAAGTCAAATTGGCAATCGGAGTAGTTGTGCATCCACACCATTGGTACAAGAGGACAATGCTCATTATGCCATTGATGACCTTAAAGAGAGTGCACCATGCAAGTTGGTTTCGTCTCTATTGGGTGACCCGATTATGGTGGGTTCTGGGTTGGCTGAGCCTGCGGATGAAGGGACTATCTTCAATGGTCAGCCGATACCAAAGGGGTATGTAATGGTACATTTGGACAGTGTAACCCCGCCTAGCAGTAAATTCAAACTGTAATTCTCTGGACAAACGGGTGAAGTTATGCTTAAAAAGAATGTTGGCTCATACGTGTTGTGGCGAAAGCGTGACATCGTGTTTGGTGACTTGGACTCTGATAATAATTCAAGCTCCGCACATTTGCCGCACGTACGAGGCCAAGATGAAATGCCGCAACAACAACCATCACCCAAGAGCCTAGACGACGCCGAGCAGGCAGATTCATCACATCAGCAGTTGTCACCCGAGAGGCTAGAGGCAACCAATGTGGCAACCTCATCACAACCGTCGCCTAAGAGGTTAGGGGTGACAAGAGCAGCAACATCATTACAACACCAACCGTCGCCCAAGAGGTTAGCCGTACAAAAGCGACCAGCTTCCCAAATGCAACAAGGAAGACTGGGAAAGTACACTATGTCACCACAGCAAGGCAAGAAACCACATTCAGCACGACCTAAGAAAGCACAACCTAAGCTATCTTATGAGAAGATCGATGAGGAACTTAATGAATCGGTGCGTGTTGATGTCACAAAGTTTTTTGAGAAGCCAACAATCCCCGAGAGGATAGAGGCCGATCAACAGAATGAACTTAGCTTTCTACGAACGTTGAGCAAGCCTCCTCGAGGTTCACCAACTAACTTTGCACGCATAATATATAAATAGTCCTATAGGGAACGGTCAAATGAGATTCTAGAGCAGAGAACCCAAGAGCAAAATCTTGATGAATTTCTTGCCAGTGCTGGAATAACAAAAGATCAATATATGGATGAATCGAGGATCGAAGTTTCTAAGTCTACCCGTAAGAGTTTTGTTCTTGGTCAACCAATGGTTGATGAATATTTGTTTGATGAAAGCACGCAAACACGAAAATTCCATAGCTGGTACATGGAACAAGCAAAAGAAGGTAGAAAGATGTTTGCATTTCGATACAGACACAAAGATTTTTTACATGGTTATGGTGAGGAATATGTCTTTTGGGATGAACTGTATCAATTATTGCAAGGAGATGCTCTTGGAGCTCAACTCATCTATTCGTGGGCATGTAAGTCACGTCTTTGTCTAGTTCTGAGTATATTTTGATGTACCCTATCTACCTAATCTTAATTATTTTGGTTTTTTGTAGAATGATTTTAAAAATGTGTGAGGACAAGAAAATCGAAGATACTGCTATGATGGATCCATTGCGTGTCAATGAAACCATGGTATCTTCTCAGCCGAAAGAGATAGAGGAATACATATTCGGCTTTCTCTTGACATCACTAAACAAAAATAAAATTTTACTACCTTACAAATTTGGGTATGTGTTCATCACTTATGAATAACTGTTATATACACACTTCACTTTGTTTATTACTTATGAATAACCATTTGCTATGATTCTTTTGTCTTTTTATAGTTTTCATTGGGCCCTTTTTTCGATTGACATAGCGAATAGCAAGGTCATTGTCAGTGACTCCAAAAAGAGACCAGAAATTGATTGAAAGAGTCTCAAAGATGTCTTACAAAGGTAAATTCATTGTTTTGTTTTTTATTTGTTATATCATGAACACTTATTATAACTTCTAAGAATATATGTACAGGGTGTATCACAAATATGTTAAGGCTAATGGGAGGTGCCTTCCATTCACAAAAGATCTCAGGTTCGAAATTAGCTTGAATTGTAGGAGACAACCTGATGGAAACAATCAGTGTGGCTTCTATGTATGTCTTCTGATTGAACCCGTTAAAGAAGCTATGTATTCGTCCGTCCATCCGAAGGACTATGCAAACTTCACAGTTGACGTAAGACAAACATCATGTTTATACAACTTTTAATTTGCACATGTGAAAAGTGATTAACTTTGATTACTGAAATTGCAGGTAAATGATCGAACCGAAGGAATCTCACAGCAAAGAATTCTAGCAGTTCAGGAACAACTTATAGGATTTATCAATCAACACGTCATTTCAGATTCCGGTGTGTTTCATGTGTCCATAGATGGCCAACAACAATCAAAATCTATGTCACAGTCTTCTAAAAGATCTACGCCAGCATCTTCAAAATACAAGAAGCGTATTTAAGTTGCATCACTTAGTTACAAAAAAGGTTGTGAGGCCTATGTTGTGTGAGAGTTTTTGTTGCTCCTGGTGTTTGTATGTAAGACTTTGTATATAGTACATGTGTTCATCAAAAAATATTTCTGAGATTTATAGCTGCTACTAATTTTTGTGAGTACTATCTATGTTTATGATATGATGATGATACTTTCAGATGTCAATAGTGATGCTACTGCCAATTTGGATTTTTAATTTTTATCATGGAACAAACCATCACTACCGGTTCTTAACAACAACAGGCACTAATAGACTAGCTATCAGTGTCTGTCGTCGTTAACATTAGTACCGGTCCACAACTGGAACCGGTACTGATAGTTAACATCAGTACCGGTTCATACCTGGAACCGGTACTGATAGTTAATTATCAGTACCGGTTCACAACGGGAACCGGTATTGATAATTTGAGTTCCAGTACCGGTTCATGTTGTGAACCGATATTGATGATCTGCTTATCAGTATCGGTTATATACCGGCATAGATAAGTCAATATTATCAGTATTGACATATTGCTGCCGACCCAAAAATCGGTATTGATGAAAGTTATGAACCGGTAGTGATGAGTCTTTTTGTAGCAGTGTCGACCACGCTAAAACTGAGTAGGAAGAATCCACATGTGCAAAAACACTACTTATCCACCCGGTCATGATGAGCGCCTTAATTTGCTAATGGATAAAGTAGGCACATGCAAATGGTAAGAAAAGAAGCACTTGCACCTTTTTGTTTTTCTCTGTATATCGAGAGTATATGTTAGGGGTGAGAGCATCAGAGAAGGACACAATCTATCTTCGTACTAATTTGGGCAAGTTTGGCTACGGGTGCGATCCCGGTTGGAACGGCGACAGGCCAAAACTGCTGCGGACTAAAACCGGTGTCACATGCGACAAACAGCTCTGTACCCCTCCACGACGCTGTCCACTTGTTCGCATGATCTTGCGGGGAGGCACACCCAAGGCAGGGACAAGGCCGCAAGACGGCTTCTTCTGGATCTCACAAACCTCACCGTGCTGCTAAAATCTGAAAGTCTCTAAAACAATAATAACCAAACAGAAATTGATGGCCACAACCCGAATCGTATCTCCCTTGCTCAATAGCCTATATTATTCGAAGCTTTTACTCTTCCTAGCTCAACAATACCAACATGCGTCCCGGTTGCTCTTTCGACTACAAGTCGACTAAGGGCCATGTACGTGGTTTGCAAGCAGTCAAGGCTGATCCACTAATGCTCATATACTGCAACAACATGCTATGGCCATTTGCAATACACATCAAAACCGTCAAGGCATCGATCGTTGTTGAGCACAGAACAGCCCTGAAGTAAATTGTCTTTATCACGTGATTTCAAATCATGAAGGAGGAAACTCAAATTTTAGTTTCTTTGCATATTTTGTAATTTCTATTGTTTAGTTAATTCAAACTTTCACGTGAACAATTTAGCACTTCATACATTTTATCTTTTTTATGCAAAAATTTTTTTGGTTTGGGAATACCCAACCACTAGATCCTGGCTCCGCCACTGGAGACTTGCATCTTTTGTAAGTTAATTCACACAAAAATCAGTTGGTGTCTGAGTACCCCACCACAAAGCACTCCTAGTAGCTGAAGCAAAAGACCAAGCGCTCTTTTTCTCTTTGTTTTTTCCTCCGATGAGAGTTTGTAGTAACCTAACAACAATCTTAATATGGAGCCCGCCCATACTCCTAAGTTGAGTAGATGTTGTAGCTGTTACATCACGACCGCTCTTGTGTTTATGTAGAATATATCAACATGTAAAAGTACAATCGTCTCTTGAACAAATGACAAGATAAATACAATCTAGATGAGCAACGGAAATGTTAAGGAAGACCGAATCAACGTTCCAGTGACACAACAGGTGCGTGAAAGAAAACTCTCATGGGTGCCAGGTGTCATGCGCAGAAGCTAACACGCTGGGACGACACTGTGGACGTCAAAATTAAAAGGCCGCTCGCCATGTACTTACTAGTCTTGTGTCAATATATATTCTTCAGTGGCATTTCACATGCACCCACCACCAACAGTTTCCCTAGCTATAATATATTACTAATACTCTCAGTGAATCAATAGGAACATTTTATATAGATACTACGTGGGAAATCATACAAAGCGTGAATAAAAGAAAATGGAAATGGGGAGAGAATTGTATGGAGAGAGCATGCTCCAGAATTCTCTTGTATGTAGATGTAACTATTGCTTTAGGAACGAGAGGCATCCAGGAGCGACGCCGTCTAGAACGCCATCGGGGTCTCCCTAGTTGCTTAGAACACGGTGACCGCGCTCTGGGACCTGCCGCTACCCTGAAATACTCCCAGCGGCTCACCAGGACTGCTTCACCGTCCTCTGCTGGTGGCATCTATGGAAGTATATAGGCACGACGTGGTGTTCAGGTTACTTTCACCGTCGCAGCCAACGTCGCCGCTGATTAACTGCAAAGAAACTAGGATACTGCACTGCCGCATGCGCGCGCTATGTCGTTGATGCTTGCTGTTTACTATCCTATCTCCCGGTCTGTGAAATTTCTTCTTTGCACTAGCTTCACCTGCATGCTTAAACATATAGTTCCATCTACTGACGGCCAGTGTTTTAAAAAAAATTCAGGTGGGATACTTTTCTCCCACAGTACGTTGATGCTTCAAAAGGAGAAAAAAAAAAGAGAGAGTGAGAGAGAGAGAGAGGCGGCGTTACTTGGCTGTAATCCCCATACCCGGTCTCTTCCTCACGCAAAAGACTTCATCCATGCTCTTCTCTGAATCTTTCTCCGCACTTGAAGAACAGCTGGTTTGCGTCCTAGTATCCGTTACCAACAACACACAATAGCAGCATCGAGATGGGAAGATTGCATGCATACTGCTGTTTAATTAGTCCGGGTCGACTACACAAAATGTTGTATTGGCACTACTTGGAGATTCTTTATTTTCTAAGAAGAGATTTACCATTAACAAATACTACAATTTTGTAGGTATCTCACCGCAGATACTTGACTTCTCTGCCTTGCATGTGAATAATGGAGCTTCACTCTTATTACAGCACTGTTAGAGAAATGGACAAAACTGGAAGCTGGAAGTTGTGAATTCTTGCAGTGCATCAATGCATCTGCCTCTTGGTCCATTATATAGATATCCAAGATTTGAAAAAGTAGAAACTAACTAAAGCAAAAGAGCAAGACAGCTAATGGCTGTGGTCAGCCCTACACTTTACAAACTACTTTAGGGTACTGCTAATTTCAGAGCATCCAAAAAGCAGCTAGTGCTTTTCCTACCAGTGATTAGAACAAGAACAGCCACACATGAACTTATCTCACAATTCTCCCCCTAAGTCTTGTGTGTGGCCTCCGACTTGGTGTGAACCAGTCTAACTCGAGCTCGCAGCTCTTGGAACTTCACCCGCCCAAGTGATTTGGTGAGAATGTCGGCGAGTTGGTCCACAATGTTGATGTAGCTGGCCTTCATGCTCCCTTCTTCCAGGCAACTCCGAATGAAGTGATACTTGATTCAGATGTGCTTGCTTCGCTCATGGAAGACGGGGTTCTTGGCCAATGCCAGGGCAGACTTGCTGTCCACCCTGAGCTCGACTGCCTCAGCCTTCTTGCCGAGTAGTTCTCCCAGCAGGCGAGCCAGCCACAATGCTTGAGTTGCGGCAGAGGTGGCAGCTATGTACTCAGCTTCGCAGCTTGAGAGCGCCACCACCCTCTGCTTGATGGACTGCCAGCTTACGAGACACTTGCCGAGGAAGAACAACGTGCCACTCGTGCTCTTGCTCGTGTCGATGTCGCCGGCGAGGTCGCTATCGCAGTAGCCGATGAAGTGTGCTGCTCCAGGGTTCCTCGCGTAGTGTATGCCGTAGTCTAGTGAACCCGCGACGTAGCGCAGGATTCGCTTGATGGCTTGTTGGTGCTCCGCAGTTGGTCGGTCCATGAACCGGCTCACGTACCCGACGGCGAAGGCCAAGTCAGGTCGGGTGTGCACCAGGTAGCGCAAGCTGCCGACGATGCGCCGGTACTGCGTCGGGTCGACCTCCTCCGCCTCGCTGTAGCGGCTTAACTTCAGCCGCTCCTCCATCGGAGTGTGGGCAGGGTTGCAGCCACCCATGCCACCCAGCTCGATGACGTGCTTGGCGTAGTGAGCTTGCCGAAGGGTGATGCCAGTGTCGTCCTATCGGACCTCGATGCCGAGGTAGAAGCAGAGGAGGCCCAGATCGCTCATCTGGAATTTGGCCCTCATCTGAGCCTTGAACGCCTCAACCTCTACTCCCCCTCACCGGTGATGATGAGATCATCGACGTAGACACCCACCATCAGGACTGAGCGGCCCTTCCCTCGCCGGTACATCGCCGCTTCATGCGCGCTCGGGTGGAAGCCCATTTCCTTGAGCGTCTTGTCCAGCTTGACGTTCCATGCGCGAGGTGCTTGCCGCAGGCCGTAGAGTGCCTTCCGCAGACGCAGCACCTTGCTCTCCTTGCCGGCTGTGACAAAGCCAGGGGGCTGCCGCATGTACACCTCCTCCTTCAAGTCGCCATTGAGAAACACCGACTTGACGTCCATATGGTGGACGCGCCATCCTTCCTGCGCAGCGAGGGCGAGGAGGATGCGGATGGACTCAATGCGGCCACAGGCGCGAATGCGTCCTCGTAGTCGATTCCTTCTTGCTGGACGAAGCCCCGCGCGACCAGCCGAGCTTTATGCTTGATCACCTCCCCTGCCTCATTCTTCTTGAGCTTGAACACCCATTTCAGGGTGATGGGGCGGTGGCTGGCCGGCAGGTCGACGAGCTCCCACGTCCGGTTGCGCTCGACGGAGTCCATCTCCTCCTTCATGGCGGCTAGCCACGCCGCATCGCCTTCAACTTCAGCGAATGAGCAGGGCTCCCCGGTGTGCGTCAGGTGCAGTTCGGCGTTGATGTTGCACTGCACGGACCCGGGAACCACTCCGTCGCCCAAGATGTTCTCCATGGTGCGGTACCGAAGTGGCGTGTCGTCGTGCGCAGCATCAAGGCGATCTTTATCATCTTCCAAGGGGGTGGCGAACTCCGGCATGGCACCGTCATGCGTAGGCTAAGTGGTCGGCGTCTCTGGCTCAGCCAGCGATGCAGTCTCAACAGCCTGGGAGGCCGGAGTCTGCGGCGCATCCACATGGCCCGGGCTGGAGGAGCTCGTGGAGGAGGCCCCGTGCGTTGGCGACGAGAAGCTCGACGTTGTCGTTCCGTCCCCTGCTCCCCCGGCTGCCTGCAGCTGGACATAGTCGACTGCAAAGTCACTTGTCCCAGCCAGGCCGCTGGCGTCAGCCTCCTTGGTCCAATCCCAGCCGCACCCTTCGTCGAACACTACATCACGAGCAGTGCGGACGCGGCGGGTACTCGGGTCGAGGATGCGGTACGCCTTGCTCCCTTCCGCATAGCCGATGAAGACGCCGGGCGAGCTTCGATCGCCCAGCTTGGAGATGTGGCCGAGCTCCTTCACATACGCCAGACAGCCAAACACACGGAGATAGCTCACCGCCGGTGCTCGTCCATGCCAGGCTTCGTAGGGAGTCTTGTTGTCCAAGCTCTTGGTCGGCGACCGCTTCAGCAGATGAACGGCGGTCATCACGGCCTCTCCCTAGAATCTTGCCGGCATGCCCCTCTGTTTGAGGAGGGCGCGCGCGGTGGCAACCATCGTCTGATTTCGGCGCTCGACGACGCCGTTCTGCTGCGGCGTGTATGGCCCGGAGTAGTGCCGCTTGATTCCCTCGCCGGCGCAATACGCGGCGAACTCGGCTGCGGTGAACTCGCTGCCGTTGTCTGTGCGCAACACCTTGAGCTTGCGGCCGCACTCCTTCTCTGCCTCGGCCTGGACGCGTTTGATAGCGTCTGCGGCGGCCGTCTTCGTCGGGAGGAGGACGGCCCACATGTACCGCGTGGCGTCATCAACCATCAGCAAGAAGTACCGCCGCCCTCCAGGAGTCGCCGGCGTGATGGGGCCACATAGGTCGCCATGGACCAGCTCTAGCTGATCGCGGGCGCGGTAGGCTGCTTGGTGCGGGAACGGACGACGCCTCTGCTTAGTCACCACGCAGGTGTCGCAGAGCTGCTCGACATGGTCGATGCAGGGTATGCCGCGCGCCATCTCCATCCGCCCCAGCTTCTGAAGCACCTCGAAATTGAGGTGTCCCATCCTCTCGTGCCACCGCCACGCATCATCGTCACGACGGGCGGTGAGGCAGACGGAGCGCGCCACCTCCATGTCGAGGACGTAGAGACGGTTGTTGCCACGGACGACCTTGACGAGGAGGCGCCCGTGACGATCCCAAATCCGCAGCACGCCCTTGTCGATTTCAACCCGCGCTCCACCCTCGTCGAGTTGCCCAAGACTGAGGATGGAATTGCGGAGGGCCGGGATGAAGTAGACCCCCCGCAAGAGCTTGTGCTCACCAACCTTGGTGACGAAGACGACGGACCCGACCCAGCAAATCTTCACGGCGGAAGCGTCGCCGAACTTGACGGAGCCTTGACGCGACGGTCGAGGTCGACGAAGTGCTCGACGCGGCCCGTCATGTGGTGAGTGGCGCCGCTGTCGAGGTACCATCCTTCAAGTTTCTAGTCATTGCCGCCGCGGCCGAGGAAGGCGCGTGCGTGC
The DNA here is from genome assembly GCA_001182835.1 of Oropetium thomaeum. NCBI lineage: Eukaryota > Viridiplantae > Streptophyta > Magnoliopsida > Poales > Poaceae > Oropetium > Oropetium thomaeum. The sequence goes on from LFJQ01000013.1 coordinate 2,728,957, forward strand.
GGCTCGTCGATGTGGAGAAGAGCAGTCTCCTGGGTGGAGCTGTCTGAGAGTGGCGGCGTTGGAGGAGTGGGTGAGTGAATTAGGGTTTCACCCCGGCCGCTTAGTCCTGCAGGCTGGGCCGATGGAGCGGCCATCACCACCACTGGGCTCGCGTGGGCCAGGAATAGTGCGGGCTCATCGTCCTCATCAGCTTGGGCCAAGTGGGCTGCACCGCCGCGCTTGGGCTGGCGGCAGTCCATGGCCCAGTGACCGTGTCGTCCGCAATTGAGGCAGACATCGTCACGGGTTGCCCTTCTTTCCCCATCTCGGCCACCACCTCCTTTACCACCGCCGCCATCTCGACCTCCGCCGCCGTCTCGACCGCCACCGCCGCCGGCGGGCTTCTCGCCTCCACCGGTCCGGTCCTTCTTCTTCGGGCGTCGACGGCGGTCCTTGGACGAGCTCAAGCCCCCCCCCCCTTTCTGGCAGGCGAGCCACTACTCCTCGGTGAGAAGGAGTTTGCCGTCGACGGAGACAGGATCGACGGGCGGTGTCTCCTCGCGGTCGTCCACCACCTTGAGCCTTCCAGCTACCTCTTCGATGGAGAGCCTCGAGAGGTCAAGGAGCGTCTCGATCGAGAGGGCAATTTGGGTGTACTTGCTGGGGACGACGCGGAGGAATTTCTCCACCGCCTTCTGCTCGTCAACGTCGCCGTCGCCGTGCTGCATCAGCCGCTGCATAAGGCCGGAGAGACGGAGAGCAAAATCATCGACATCCTCACCGGAACGGAAGGCGAGGCGATCCCACTCCTGCCGCAGCTTGTGCAGCTGCGCCCTGCGCGCATGGTCCATGCCGATGCGCGACACAGCGATGGAGTCCCAGGCGTTCTTGGCGGTTTCCTTGCCTGCAAGGGAAGACGCCATCTCCGGTGGGACGGAGGCCAGCAGGGCCTCAAGTGCCATCCGGTCCTCGTAGTAGTCGACGTCGTCGTATGTGACGGCCTCCCATAGCCGGCGGGCCTGCAGCTTCACTCTCATCAGCATGCTCCAATCATTGTAATTCGTCTTGGTGAGCATCGGCCATGGCGTGCCGCCACCGGACTCCTTCTTGATGCGCTGGACGACGGGGGACTCGTGGCGGCCGCGGCGGCCGCGACGCCGCTGCGGTGAAGGTGAGACCCGGCGGTGCCTGCGAGGGCTCCGCGGACCACGCCCGCCATCTTCCTGGTCCTCACCTTCGACACCAGCATCACCAGTAATCTCGGCGTGCAGTGCAGCAGCAGCCGCTGTTGCTGTGTCGGCAGCAGCGACAGCAGCTCTGGCCGACTCGGCCGCCTGCTGCGCAGCTGCCTCGGCCGCGGCGATGCGGGCTTGCCGCACCTCAGCTTCTGCCACCGCCCGGCGAGTCGACGAGTTGGACATCCCAGGTTAGAAACCCCACTCTGACTACCAAATGTTAGAGAAATGGACAACACTGGAGGCTGGAAGTTGTGAATTCTTGCAGTGCATCAATGCATCTGCCTCTTGGTCCATTATATAGATATCCAAGATTGAAAAAAGTAGAAACTAACTAAAGAAAAAGAGCAAGACAGCTAATGGCTGTGGTCAGCCCTACACTTTACAAACTACTTTAGGGTACTGCTAATTTCAGAGCATCCAAAAAACAGCTAGTGCTTTTCCTACCAGTGATTAGAACAAGAACAGCCACACATGAACTTATCTCACAAGCACGCAGCTCCCACTATCATCGGTACTGTACATCTGGTTTTACTTGTTGTCGTGATGATATTGTTTCCAGTTGTTAAGTTAAGTATCGTTCTAACTTTGTTATCAGTAGAATTTGCAGGTTACACGTAATTATGTCGACCAAGGAAATGTACCGTGCGCTCTTCCACACTAGTATTTTGTAATTCTGGGGAAATCTCTCTCGTACTACCAAAAGCTCTAGTCCTTTCGGTTCCTCTCGTAAATGAATTAAAAGAATTGGATGTGTACTAGTCTAGCGTGTCCGATCAGAACCGATCCATCTAAATACAGATGTGTACTGAATGTTAAAGAAAATGGTATCGTGTGTAGGAGGCTCTCTATCACCACTCCATGTCGAGCAAATGAGGCACACAACGGATTTGATCTGCTCGTAGCACTAATCTTTAATGCTACTTGCAAAATTCACATGAGCAACGTTACGTATTCGTTACCCCCCAGCACCCTACTATCTCAAAAGCAGAGTCCTCCTCTTCATAGTCCAACAAGATATCTATATGGAACCTTTATTTGACCACACAACATATAAGTGCGTGTGTGTAGAAGGAGCGCACATATGCAAAAACGCTACTTATATATCCACCCGGTGGTAAAGAGTTCCTTAATTTACTAAAGAATAGAGTATAGGAACATGCAAATGATAAGAGAGTGGCAGCACTACTTGCACCTTTCAGTTTTTGTTTGGGTACCCTTTTCTTTGTATATGTAGTGTATGTTAGGAGTAGGAGGCATCAGGGAAGGACACAAATCAGCGAAGCTACGAATCTGCGCAGTTTGTTGGCCATGGGTGTGATCACGTGAGTTCCCGAAACAGGCACAGACCAAAACGGCCGCCACGTGCACCGTTCTTCGCGACGGACAGCTCCGTTCCCTCCGCGGCGCCATCCGTTTGTTCCCTTGCTCCGGCGGGGAGGCACATCCACGGTTGGGACAACCGGACAAGGCCGCGCGTGATGGCTTCTTCTCTGGAGCCGATCAACTTCACCGTGATGCTAACCGCGTCGTCGTATTGCTCCTCTTCGCCGCTTTGGCAAGCATGACATCAGCGTAGCCTACTGAGGTCTTGAAGCAAAGAGAAGCGCGCAGCAACATCAAGTCTTGGAGGGAGGGGCGTGTCCTCATTTGGAACGAGATTACGAGAGGCATCAGGAGGGACACCTTTAGTCGGCCGTGATCCCCATCGTCCTTGCTGTATTAGTTGGTCTCTTCCGCATGCAGAATTTCAGACACTCTTCATCGCCTCGTAGGTGCTGTAATCTCTCAATCTCTCTGGCACTTGAAGAAAAGCTGGTTGCGTTAGTATCCATGTACTATTTGAACAAACGACGCGCTGGTCGCATTTGACCACCATGAACCAGCACATTTGGTGTGTCCAAACTGTTTGGTAAGTATGGTCACAAACAAAATACACTAGTATTTGGCAGTTGTGGTCTAGGAAAGCAATTTTGGTGAAATTTCATTGAAATATTCGAAATTTCGTAAGTTTCGGTGAGGTCTGAAATTAGACCAAAATGAACAGTACCAACAAAAGGCAAAATTTCATTGAAATATCTGAAATTTCGTATTTTTTGGCAAGGCCCAAAATTAGACCAAAATGTACAGTACCAACAAAATTGTGTGTTTTATAAAATTGTGTGTTTTATAATCTTGACAAGTCTCGATTGTCTTGATTATGTATGCAATCATGATGTTCTAAATATTAAACACAGTTTCTTGTGAAATCATATCGATCTTTTTTTAACAAAATAAATTTTTTATTGAATTTTCTGAAATTTCATGTTTTTAGTGAGATATTCAAAATTTCTTAATTCATGAAATTGTTTCCTACATGTTGTGGTGAAATTCTCTCGTACAACGCTTAAAAATTTCAGTGCTTCCGTCCAGTTTCCCTCATAAATAAATTTAGAAAATGAATAATAGCAATGGCTAATTAATAAAAAGGGCTGCTCGCTAGTCACCATATGTCGAAGAAAACTGACACCCAACGGATTCCTCTCGTAGCAATAATCTTTATGCTACTTCATATACACATCCTTACCCATTGATCCCCACCCACCACCTATTCTAATTAAGCAAAGCAGGGTTCCCCCTCTCGTAGTCGCAGTCCTAGTCAATATATATGCAAATCTTCTTCGACCACACCAAGAAGAATGGGCAAAACCACTATTTATCTCACACGCCGTGAGCGCCATTGCAAATAAATGACTACAGCAGGAACATGCGAACGGCAAGTACAGAAGCACTTGCGCCTTAGGTTTCATTTTCCTAAATATATCGAGTACTGCGTTAGGAGTAAAAGGCATCAGGTAGGGACACAACTCTATATTGTGACACAACAGGGCCTGCAATCTTATTTTCACGTCTATCTGTGCAAGTTGTTGGTCATCTTTGTTCATCGCCATCAATATGACAACACATCAAGTGCATCATGTACGCCATCCATTTACACAGCGGAGCAAATTGAGCAGCTGGCACGGTTGGTTTGAAAGCCCCACCAACAACTCTGCTTCCTGGAGGGAACAAAAGGGCTAAGGTCACTTGTTGTTTTCATTATCTGGGCAGTTTGGAAGGAAGGCAATGCCAGAATTTTTGAAGGAAGAGAGAGCACAATCTGCGGCATAATCAAGGAGCGAGGCCGCGACCATCGGATCTACAGCTGAGCTAAGTGCATAACATATAAGTATATTAGTCCATTAATTAGTGAGCAAAATAGTAGCCTAACAAAATTTAAAGTTCACTTAGGCCATGCCCCAATGTTGTAAGCAAACTTTATTGTTTCTTTTACTAGAATGTTGACAATATTTAAAGTCTTTTGGAAAAAGAAGCAAGCAGGCACATACATGTCATAAGCTTTATGCTAGACGTATGCTACTGCAACCATGAATACGGATCCTGTACAACTCATTTTCTAATCCAGATGATTCTCTCTGCCTTTTTTATCACCGGGCAGTTTGATGTATATTCTGGTGAATGAATTCAACTCATTCCATTAGTTAGAGCCTTAGAGGTCTGATGATTTGAATCGTCTCTTGTGATGCTGGCACGAAGGGCTATATGATCATTTACTTCTTGTTAACTGATCGGTCCATTGATAACATAGTAGTGGCTCTCTTTTGAACTATAATGGGCATTGGGTTTTTTTTTTGGAAAAAAGTAAATGATCTATACGTTTTCTTGAGCGAAAGAAAATCATAAGAAAGGCTAGCAAGCAACAAAGAACTGGACACAAAGCCTTTGTTCGCGGCTACGGGCCCAGCCCACTTACCTCGCCAAGGCGTTTCGCCACGCGTCGCAGCGCCGTCCTCGCCAGTGCCGCGCGGCGCCGTTACAGTCATGGAAGCCAGGCGCCCAGGCCACCGCCTCGTCGTGATCCGTGCACCGCACCGCTCTCCCGTTCTGAATCCAAACCAGCGCTGCCCGCTGACCACAGCCGTCAACCCTCGCTGGCCGCGTGAGTCGCTTCCCCCTTTCCATATCCGCCACCGTTCCGGTTGCCCACGCCACGCCTGCTGCAGTTGCTCTCACCTGCGCACGCCGGACGCCAGGGTTCCTCGTCTCCTTTGATCCGCCGCCGCTTCTCTCCGTGGTGCTCCCTTCCGAGTTGCCTGCCGAGTGGGGTGTATTCTCAGCGGCGCGCGCGGTTGATCTTCGGGGGGGCTTCTGCTTCTTCGTATTATACTCGCTTCCCGGAGAAGGGCGCCAGCCCTAAGGTAACGGACTCCCCATCCTCCCCCACCGATCTCTGTTACTATTCCTTCGTCTCCTTATTGCTTCACCGGTTGGTTTCTGTTGCCTCGATGAACTGATCGTGTTGTTGCTTGTATGCGCCCTGCATGCGCTTCGATTTCTCGATGTGTTAAGGATTTTGATGCCCCTAGATTGGTTCTTGTATCCCTATACAAGGATTTAGTGGCCGATCGACTGGGTGGGTGCATTTCTCGATGGGGATCGGCCTCTGCTGGTAGCAATTGTTGCAGCAATCAGATTGACTCCACTCTTGGTGGGCGTTAAAATCAACCATGTTTTTCATCAGACGGGTCTTACTGATAGTCAGATTATCCGTGAACTCAAAACTACTAGTGAGGCAGTGGTCCCCAGGGTAATGTAGGTCAGACACCCTAGTATATTAGTTTTTATTTTTTAAAATAAATATATAAATCTAATTCAATTTTTTTAAAAAGTTTTACGCCACCCGCAAAATGCAAAACTTGCATCCCTACTCATATGTTTAGTTTATTATGCTAATAATGTACTGTAGTGTAATGTCTGCTACTGAGCAGAATATTTAGACAATCATCTCAGATTGATGAGGTCACCTCTCTCATATGACTTGCGTTCTATTCTAAGATATAAGATACGTCAAATTCAGCATGATATAAACAATTATCTGAGTGCTTTTCATGTCCTTCCAGTCTCAAGTTATGCGCTATTATTGTGTTTACTTGAAGCCCAATATATCCTGAAGAGTTTTATAGTTCTTAACCAATCTGGTGACACTTTGTCTGCGAGCCAAGTGACATACTTCCTCCGTTTCAGTTTCTTTTTACTGTTCGTTTAGGACAGGATATTTATACAACCAAGGAAATATTAAATAGCTCAGTGGTCCTTCTTCATGAAATCATGGAGCGTGAGTTTACTGGTTAGCGAGGCAACTTTGTAAGGTTGACGGTGCAGGTTCGAAGCCTGCAGTACGCACCCTGCTTGGGGCACATTTTTTAGCCAATGTTTGCATGGCGCGTATAATACAAAAATGAAGCGACTGAGGAGTTAAAGCAGTAGATAGCTCAATTTCTCGGTTCCTCCCTAGGGTAGAATGAACGCTAATCTGAGAATGTGTGAATGGGCTTAAACTAACACTAAAAAGAAACGTATGGAGTATGTACAAGAATGCCCTTTCTTTGTTTCTCAAGCAATTAGTGAGAGCTGAAATGTAGGTCATCTTGCATCTTCTATGACACACATATAACTAGACTTAGGCCCTTTTTAGGGGAGTTGCAACTTTTGCGTCTTTGTTCTTAGCCTAGCTTCTTGCGCCTCCACCCTCAGTCGAGCTCAAGTCCATCGCGTTGCTCATCCGCCCATGCGCCAAGCTATCCACCACCTGCGCCCTTGCCTCATCACTGCCAAGGAGCCCGAGACACAACAACGAAGACGAGGGTGCCCCCAAATCTGCTCTACCGCCATCGAAAGGGCAAGCTCAAGATAAAGAGGGATCGATGCTGTGAGCTCATGATGGAGGGGGATCAATGCAGTCGAAGTCGAGCCTGAGGAGCCCATGACTTTCACGCTCGAAGATCCCACCACCGCCTCTCTAGAAAGGGTCTCCACGCCGTCGTATTTGAGAAGCTCCCCTTCATCCTCAGCCAACAGGGACTCTAGATCCATCCCCGCCTCCAAATCCTCATCTACCAAACTTGCCTCCAGATTCATCCCTGCCTTCAAATCCTCATCTACCAAAACTGGCCTCCAGATTCGCCCCCGCCTCCAAATCCTTATCACCGAGTCAAGCTGCTAGCCAAAAGCGAGGTCGGCAAACGCTTCTTCTTGGCTTCTCTGAAACGACGCATCTTGGACTAGGAAGGAGTGACTTCTCCAAAAGATCGTGGCCGTGTGGGGACGCGAGCAAAAGCTCGGTAAGCAATGCCCTAGTTGCTTTTGCGCTTTTAGTGCAATGGCTCACTTTTTCCGCTTTTCTGGTTTATAGAAGCAACTCCATTTGGGGAAGCTTTTTGGTTCTACAGCTGGTTTGACAAGCAAAAGGGGAAAACTCCTCCAAATAGGGCCTTATAGGGCCTTAATATGTTAGTGTCCTGCACTTATCTTGAATTGTATAAGCTTATTGTGTTTTCTTCCCTCAAAACAAAAAAATCATTGTGTTTTTATTTGATATTAAGTACCCCTACATAATAGGAAAAAGTCCACTTCACTCCCTTGTATAGTCTGGATACCTCGCTCAACTATCCTTTCCTTTGTTTTTGCCTCAATTTTTTTTGTCTCGGTTCATTTGACACCTTTAATTGGTTTTTAATCATGTTTTGCTGACATGCACCAAGATTTGGGTGGGATTGCCCTCTTAGCTGACATGAGATTGATGACATTAGTGGGAGGCATGCCAAGTGCATCGCCTATCAGAAGCCTCCTCCGCCACATTCTCGCCATGTTGATGGTAAAGAAAAAAGAGAATAAAGAAAGATAGGCTTCAACTGTTAGGCTTGAAGTTCACGGCCCATCTAGCTAGTAAACCATATTATTGTCCTAACTGCATGTAAATACAGACATGCCGCAGCAACACAAGCTAATAGTCGTCGCCAGTCACCCCCTAGGCTTCTTTACTAGATTAGCTCATACATCAAGATCCAAATGTATTAGCGGCTATGGAGAGCGAGAAGGGAAGTCGACATCGTCCAACGGCATCCAGCGGAGTGGAGTGGATCAAAGTGGGCAAAATACGATCGAGGGCAAAGGTGTCGTTGGCGGTTGGGCAGAGGAATGAAGCCACCGGCGGGGCCAGAGTAATTGAAAGTGGCTAGGCGAAGCAGAGGCATTATTAGTGGCCGGCAGAAGGAATTGATGCCAAGCTCACACGAAAAGGCAAAAAGTATCACCGATTAGCTACGCATTTACCGCTTAAACCTTTCTTTTGGGAAAGCAATGCAGTGAGCCAGCAGGCATTGCCTAGGCGCTTTTTTTAAGCACTACATATTCCATTTGAAACATTAACATACATGTGGGTTCACAATTCCTGACCAAAAACCAACACTTTGATTTTGGTCCAAACACATGATTGATTTGTGCTACAACAAACCAATGAGACCAGGCAAGGCAACGGGTCGAGTTCAAGACAGGTGGAGAAATTACTCGCCAGTGATGAGAGCTCAGAAAGACACTCGCACCCGAGCCCGCAGGTGAGAATTGAGATCCGCGCCCACACTTGTCGGGTTTCAAGCGTGTCGTGGGTGCTGGTCTGGTTTTGAAGCTCCCTAAAAAGGTCACCTTGTGCCCACTGTGTGGATCTAATAATCATCTCCAAATTCGCAACTGGCATCTGCGGAATCATTTTGAGGCCTTAGAACCAAGAATATCAGAGCGACGCAAGACGGAGCCACGTGTTACGAAATGAAGAGAGGCTGCTAACCTGTACGATGGAGTGGACCAGGTCATCGGCATGGCTGATGTTTGTACCAGCGTAGAAGGAGGCCAGCAAGTGGTCACATGATGAGCGAGGTGGCGGCGGAGGCATGTGACATCTTGCTTGCGCCTGGATAGGAACCTCGTCCATGCATGATACGACCATAGGGTTTGCCCAACGTCGGTTGCTTGGACTGCTTTAATGACTTGATGGGAGAGAGAGGTAAATGGTGGGCTGCTTCGGCTGCCAATGGTCAGCCATGTGTGGACTGTGAAGGGGATGGTTTAGTGACTTAGTGACTTGATAGGCTATATATTCATTGATGGGTTATATTCATTGCCTACGAGGACCCACGGGTGAAAAGTACATCCCGCGCCTTCACTCTTGATAATGTGGGTCGGGTGCAAGTGGCAACCACTGGTGAAAAGTGCCATCTGCACCAGCGTCTGTCAGGTGCAAAACCCGTCAGGTTTCATGTTTATGGGTTGAATTGTCATACCTAAATGAGACAAGCTATTCTGGCTTATGTTGGTCCAAATTTTATATCCATGTGTTTTGTTGAAAACAAATCTATTGTATGGTAAAAGAGTTGATGTGCATTGTTTTCTAGGTTTAAATTGTGATATGAATAGTTTTGCAATCCGACTTGATTCATGAACCAAGGCAAGGATTGGATTTGGTTCTCAATATGTTTTTTCTATAGGATTACATGATGCCGAGTAGACGTAAAAGTAGGTTGAGATCAATGCGTGGACAAACAATTATGAAGGAATGGTTGAAAGAGGAACATATGCGACGTGCAAACTTAAACTATCTAAGAAGCAGTGGTGTTGCTAATGGAGATGGCCGGCAAGTTTGTTGTGCCACACAGCCAACCAAACAGAGGTCGATCGAGGATAACAACTCCAAGTGTAAGGATGCCTTGACAAGGAATGAAAATTTGGAAGCATTGCCAATGGGTCCCAACAAATCAAACCCTGCCACCTCAAAGTTAAATAATCATTTCCTTTCTTCATCAAAAACTGTTAAGGACATCCGATGTGGAGATGAGATTTCTTTAGAAGAGGAGACTCCTATCTCGATGAAGTCGAAGAATGATATCCCTGAATTGGGAAATTCGAGGGACAAAGTCTCTATGAAGGTGAAGGCAACATTTCATAGTACGAACAATGTTGAAAGTTTGCCATCAACTAGTGTGTACAACCAATCAATATTGAGTTTAGAGACTACACAAGCACATATGCAAATAGGCTGTGGATCGCAACCGACCAATTCGTCTCGTTTAGACGCATGCAATGTTCAACGTTCTCCATTGAAAAAGAGTATGGAAGGTTCAAAGCAACCTCAATTCAAGGCTATGGATGGGTTGATTCATAAGGAAAATATTGTCAATGGAGTAACCAAGTATAATGTTTGTCCATCAATAGTAAAGGGAGCAACGGAAGGACTTGGAAGTGATGGGGAAGTACAACACCTGGACGTTTCAAATTCTAAGGCACTGAAAAGCGAGCAAAGGTACATGGAAATAAATGAAGATGATTATGGCAATGTTTACAGTAAAAATCCCATATCTATTCAAGTTGAAGAAGTTAATAACCTGACATGTGTTGGAGATGATACCAAAGTAGTGACGCAACTCGAGAATATGACTTGCAAAGAGATGAAGAAACAAAGAGAAATAAAACAAGATATTGAGCCTCATGATAGTTATCAAAGCATAGTGGATATAGATGGTGATTGTGGTGGAGATATAAGAACAAGGTTTTCGATTGAAACAACAAATAAGAATTTAATGGCCTCTGATGGCAAAATCCATGAGGTCATGTCTAGCGGGAGAATAGAACCGATGCAAGAAAAAACACATTTCACACTTGGTGATATATTAGAAGAAGATGTTGAGGATGAGGAGGAAGTTACTCGTGTAGCAGAGAAGAAATGGAGTCGATACATAGTGACAAGCAATGAAGAAGTTGAGGTAGATGGTGTCGACCATGATTATATTGGTTTTGAAAGCCAAGAGAGAGAAGAATCAATGCAAGAGAAAATACATGTGACGCTTGCTGATGATGGTGATGATGAGCATGAGGAGGAGGAAGTGTCTCAAACTTATGAACCGAAGATGAAACGGAGGAGATACATAGAGACAAGAGAAGATGAAGAAGATGAGGCACATATTGTCGATCATGGCGCTGAAAGCAAAGAGGGAGAAGTATCAAAAGTGGAAGTGATTTCGTCAATGGATTGTATAGCAAATGTTTACATACCACTTATGGCAGAATATGTCGAGCAACAATGCTATTATTGCTCAAAGCCTATTGATGAACCTGTTTGGCGGTATTATAAACGTTCTCCATTTCAATTTTACCAAATTTATAAACTTCTTTTTATGTTCCAATATTGTTTTGTTTATGTTATAGGGGAACATTGAAGATCGATGGAAAAGAATACATATCATTGGTTGGGCATTTGTCCACCAAATCTGGTGAGAAAGTATGGAAACTATCTAGATCTTTGCAAATGACAGTTAAAGTGATGAAACTTTCTAGTTCAGACATCATACGGAGAATATGGAATTCATCAAAACCTACTGATGATAACATCGGCCTGTACTTCTTCCCTCATGAAATGAGGTAACTTGTGTAATCTTTACATTCCATTACATATGCCTTCATTCCTTTTGAAACACTGTTCTAAACACATTCTATATGTTGTAGGTATGATGCAAACTTGGATCAACTGACGAATGAAGTCATGGAGAATAATTTGGTCTTGCAAGCGGTTATTGGTGAAGCTGAGATGTTGATATTCCCATCATGTATACTACCTGAACGATATAAGAGTATGTGGGATGCCTTTTCTTCTGCCTTGGAAATATAATTGATTGGTTTTTAAGAACAGGATCAGCCCTCCAATCTTTCTGTACTATTGTTACTCCTATGTTATTATTATATGCATGTTTTTGTATTTGGTTATAGTTTGGATGTGTACTGATCTCTGGTTGATTGTTATTAACATGTTATGGTCAGGCCTCGTTACATCCCTACAACTGATATAAAAGCACAAATGAATAAATCTCTCCCTTCCTTGTGAACACATGGCCCTCCTTAAATTCTTTCCCTTGCTCAGCTTTTTGTTGCGCTCTGGGGTCATTACGAACAATTATAACGGTCCTTGAGAAGTCATTTTTATTTATTTGAATTTCTTTTGACTAGGCTTTTCTTTATGTTAGTTAGTAGGCACTCATAGTATTATATAATTACTTGCAGAATTTCAAGGGAGACACTACCTTTGGGCCTTGTTTAAGCGAAGGGAAGACAAATTTGTTGTCGGTACAAAATTACTGAATGATACACCATGGTGTGTACAGGAGGAAAAGAAGGGAAAAAGACATGTCTCGAGCCAGCAAGATGATGTGGATGATGTAGAACCAAATAAGGAAATAATTTTGAAGAAAAGTGCCATGGTGAACTCTAAATCACCTGCTGAGGGCACTCAGGAAGTCTCAGCTAGCTACGTACCAGGCACCACCAATATTGACTATCAAGTTAAAGCTCCTGACGCAAGGAAGCAGGTAGATGTAAGGTGTAAAAGTGTACACGCTGCTGAAGCTACTGCTGCTGCTGCTAATTCTGCTGCTGGAATTGCTGAAGCTGCTTCCCTTGCTACAAATGCTGCTGACGTACCTACAAATCATGAACAGTTCAACTCAAGCGCGGGAGTTTCGCCGGGCAAGGTCCTCTTTATTGCTAGAAAAACTCCAAGGGTTGAACAGATCCTTCTGGAGATGGATCGTGACGAATCATTATTATTTTCTATGCTGGTATAGGCGATACAGGCAGGCAGTACCGCACCAACCATGCTGCACTTAAGCATTACCTGCTCGACGAGGATGAGTCAAGGTCCCAATGTTAGCGTAGCTACCAAGTGGATGAAGCTTGTCAGCCTTTATAAAGCATCTCCCAACTTTAGTGTGTATCTAAATCACCGGTTTGTAAGGTTCACCTTTGCCTACGTCTAGTGCACCTACCTTTCGGTTTGTTTTAATTAGTGTGTGATATATCAGCTATCATTTACTGCTGTGTTTACATGCGAGGGTGTTTTGTTCGTAGCACTCATGCAGTGCTACCAGTTACCTGATATGCAGTTCTAAGCAGTTACCTGAATTAGTCCAACCATGTGAAGGTTTTTCAGCAGTTGTCATATATGAACTATGATGTCTGATGGTAAAAATTATAGAAGTCACGCTCTGTGATACCCGCTAGACATTACTGAACTGGATCTTTCAGTTCTGGTAGTGTGAGCAAATGAACAAGAAGTGAAGAAGCAGTACATACGTGCGTGTTCTGGTTCAGTTGAGGAGATTAATCTTATTCTGTTAATCTTGTTGCAAAGCCTGCTCATGGTTCCTGCGACCATTGAATTGAAGAGTCTGTTTAGGTATCTCCGCTGAATCTAGCATAGGTTCTTAGCATATTATCTCCGGCTGCTGGTGCTCGTACCTCCCTCTCCATCTCCTGCTCGTATCTCCCTCATGGAACCGGTGAATCAGGCGGACAGCTCTTGCAGTGCCTCGCTGGCTGCGAGTGTTTTCAGTATTTCCACAAATTTCTTTGCCTGCCTCTTTTCTGTTCATAGACAAAAATCAATCAAATGTGACTAGGTACATGTTTTCAGTGTGATAGGTTCCTCTCATCAGTCCGCATTGACAAATAGCAGGCCGGCAAAGCAGAGCACCACCAGAAAAGCTTTGTTCCTTTGTCTTCTCTACTCTGCTCTGCCTCCAGAACCGCATGGACATGAAGAAGGCGGGTAATGGAGGTCGCGCAGATCGATGGCCAGACCACGGTGATAATTGCATGCGAGCTCTGGGGAAGGGGGAGCCCCGGCCGACAGCCGGTCGAGGTCGACGCCGGAAGCGGAGACGCCTGCGACGGCTCTACGTACGGCTGGACGCGTCCAGTTTTGCCGGCATGCGATGGCCGTATAACCGGGGCCGCGGCGCTAGCCTCCGTTTTTCAGAAAAGCCCCTGACCGCGATATCTTCCAAAAGGCCCCCTAGTTTGGATCGCGATTAACAGTCGTGATCCAATGTAGGGGGTATTTTGTAAAATGTTGGATCCCGGTTATTATTGATCATGATCCGGTAAGTTACGTAACGCTCCTGACTGTTGTGAATAATTCGCGGTTTGATCCTTTCTTTCCACCGAGACAGGCAGCAGGCAGGCATCCCGTTTACGGCGGAGGCGTGATCCGCGGCGCCGATGGGATGGCTGCCGCAGCCAGTCGTCCTTGTGCCGGCGGAAGGTTCGTTCACCCGTCCTATTCCTGTCCTAAAACCCTATCACTCCAGGGGGTTTAATTTGGCTTTGCTCATGTGGCAGCGGGCACGAGACTTGGACACCGGCCGGGAGCGCGTGGTTCGCTGGCTAGCTAGTAATACCGAGAAGCCATGAAGAAGATGGAGGACGTCGTCGATAATCTGCTCGCGGGAGGAGATGGGATGGGATGGGATGGGATGCAGCGGGCCCTCCAATCGCTTCAGTGCCAGCGGCAATTTGGACTACAAGTATAAGCAAAGGACCGCATCTGATGTGCCGCCGGGTACTCGACGGAATTGGCGGAGTAGTACTCGACTTGCAAGACGTGACCGTCCAGACTTACCCCGGCGAGCGGCGAGCTTCAACGAAAGAAGGACCAGCAGAGCTAATAATAGCCAGAGTCCTATACTGTGGGGCTGCTTCATCAGTAGTTGATGAGATCCAAGAAGCAAAGCTCAGCAAGACAAAAGGTTAATGGAGGAAGAGAGACCGCGAAGGAATCGATCGGCCACAACACCACGGTCATTATATATGCTTCATTGTAACTGCACCGAGATCCAGTACTGCAACCATCTATATAATGAGATTGATATACTGGTGGGCAGTAACGCATCGAGTGACGATGGACCGACCTATTGCAAATTGCAATAAGCAGTAACGAAGATTGAAAGCATAATATTATAAGTGAAGTGCACAATAAGTATTTAAACTTGTCGAGGTGTGTCACCTAGATCACTCAGACTGTTAAAACATGGATTTGACACCTTAAACTTGTCAAAGTGTGTCATTTAGGTCTCTAAACTTGCTATATGATTTATCACAATCTGTTTAGGTCCTCAAACTTGTCTTAAAATATCATCTAGATCCTCTAACTTACTAATTAGTTTACTCACAATCTAAATAATTTTAATTAGCATTAATATATCTATTTGATGTCTCTATCACAATCATATGTCACTTAATCATAGATTGTTAAAGTTAAATATCAGATCAAAAATGAAAATAAAGATTATTGAGTTTTTTTCTATTTTGATCTGATATTTAATTTGAGAATCTCAATTTTGCTATTTTAAGATAGTGTAACTTCGATAACATGGTAATAATGTAAAGGAGAATTCTCTTTCTTAGTCTACTGAAATTCGATCAGGTTTCACATGACGGTGGGGCACAGAGGGTGACTACAGAGCACAGGCGGAGCGCGGTGGACGGCGGCAGAGCTGGGTGAGTGCGGGCGAGGCGGGGCAACAAGAGCGCCACCATGTCGTGAAGGCGGTTATCACCGACGGTGGTAGCAGTTATCAATTTAGGTTGGGGGTTTGTTCAGCGTTTCATTATATTCGAACATAGCTTTGCGGCGCCTGATGACTGGTGGGCGGAGGTAGCCATTCTCAAAGGGTCCCTAATGCAAATGATGAGTTCATATACTTAAGAATGATTAAGAGTAATATATGGCCATGATAGAGACATTAAATAAGCATATTAGTATTAATTAAAAATATTTAGATCATAATTAAACTTATTAGTAAGTTAGATAACCTAGACGATATCCTAAAAAAAGTTTATGGACCTAAATAGATTGTGATAAACTGTCAAGTAAGTTTGGGGATATAGATGACACACTTTAATAAGTTTAGCGTGTTATATCTGTGTTTCGTGAGTTGAGTGACCTTTGTGACACACTTCTTCGAGTTTATTACTGTATAGTAAATATGAGCCATCTGTCAAACGTCAGTTTCGCACCGTGATTGGCTCATGCTTAGCGGCTAGCCCACAGGCTGTTCAATTTCCTTTCCGTGTGTGGTTCATGCTATACGTACGATCAGCATGCGTATATATACGAACCGAGTCGAACGTACGAAACAAGAGACAGCGCGCACATACGTGCAGTCACACGGGGGTCGCTGGTCCTTGTCCGTATCTTACTCGTCCGTAGATACAGCGCTACTACTACTAATAGACTACTAGTAGAAGAGACACGTAGTCGATCGCAGACGATGTTTTTTTCGTGCAGGGAAAAAAAATGTCGTGAAAGGAAAATGTACCATTAATTACTATACGTGATGCATGGAAAATCCCGGCCCGTTTGGCAATCAATCTTAACGTCGTCCTATTCCGGACTCCTCGCGCGCGGGCGTCCCCGGGCCGCTAGGAAATATCTTCCGTTACCGGCCGCGTTCCGTTTCCATATCTGCCGGCTGCCGCGCGCGCTTCGGCTCCGATCCGTGCGCCGCACGATCGAGTCGACAACCAACAACCGCCTCGAAGCGCCTCTATAAATTCAGGGGACCCCTGCGGGCCTGGGTTGCGCACAGCCCCGTGCTTCCTCTTCTGCCCTCCTCCTTGCCGGCCGGTTTCTCTCTTGCACACTCTGGTTTCGCGCCGCATACTAGCAGGACTCCGGAGAGTTCGTCGAGTTGGGGGGATTCGTAGTGCGGTTGCTTGCTGCACAGCTTTCTCCAGGAGGCGATTGATTCTGCGGGTTCTCTCTCCGATCCTATTTTGTCTTCTTCTCCGTAGCAACCGTCGTCACTTTTAAGGTCATACACTACATATATTTTGACTGCTGTAATGCTCAGTGCTTTACTACAGGTTTCACTATATTGCACTAGGATTAGTTGTCGTTCTACTTAGTTGATTCAATTGCTTGCTTGCTTGCTTCATTGTTTTTGTGATCATGTTTTTGAGTAAGGATCGATCTGTTAGCCAATTGGATCGGGTATAGGGTTAGGTTAATTACATGGTAGGGGGGTTGGCTAATTGCAATACAGGACCACAGGGTAATGATGCCCTTTTTAATTATGACTTGAATAAATATGCCTATAGTAAGCTGTGAACTATGTTTAAATCAAAATACAGTCCAAAAATCCATCACATAAGGATGCCTCGTTTTAGTATTTGAAGAACTAACAACTAGTTCACGTCACATTATAGATGAATCTTCTATTTGAACTATATACTATTTTACCTATTACATAGTAAAGTCAAAATTTTTTGTTGTAGGGATTCTATTTCCAAAATAGCAGGTTGTGATGACAAATTTCCATCCAATGCCACGAAAGCCAGTTGGAAGAGGGATATCCAACATCATGAAAAGGTCTCGAAAAGAATTACAGACTACACGAATACATATGCATAGAGATTCCCACGGCAAGAGGGATGCTAGTTGCAATGTAAATGACCATGGATCACACACCACCAACATGTATCCTTCAAAAGGCAACAATGTTCAGCGTTCAGAGATTATAAAAATGGGGAGTCCAACCCTATCAAAAAGGAGTATTGAAGTTTCAACACCCATTGAATTCAAGGTTGCAGGGTTGGTTCACAAGGAAAATAATATCAATGGAGTAAATAATTATAAAGCTTCTCTGTCTCTATCAAGGGTAAAGGAAGGATCAAAGGCTGCTCAAGGACATGCCAGTGATGCCACGGATGATATAGTCAATAAATTGGATTACACAAATAGTCGCAAAGAGTTCATATCTTTTATGTTCAAAAAGAACCCTTCAAATAATCAAAAAGGACTTAAGGAAGCAGATTCTGAGTTTGGTAATGATGTACTAAGTTATAAGTGTGATGCCAAAAAATATAGTGAAAAGAGACAGAGAGAACTATCAGTGGAAGGAAAGCCTAAAAACAGTGTCCTTCAAGGTGTGCAACTCGACAACGAAATTGGTAGGCAAATGAAGAAATGTAGGTGTCACAAAGTAATCTCTAAATGGGAAGACGATAAGTCTAACAATGGTTTTGGAGATCAAAATCTTGGTGTCAATCATAATGTTATGCCCATGTTACATGCCAAGGAGCAAAACTATTGTTGCTCAAAGCCTATTGATGAGCCTTCTTGGAGGTATAATAGATAGTTTGTTTTAATAAAGTTTATTTATATGTTTTTAGTATTATTCACATACTAAATGTTTTTGTTTGATGTTTATATCAATAGAGGAATCTTTAAGATTGATGATCAGAATTATGTGTCGTTGTCCGGGCATCTATCAACCAAATATGGTGAGAAAGTTTGGAAATTGTCAAGATCACTGATGCCCATTGTCGAAGTGAAAAAGGTTTCTAGGTCCAAGGCTTGGCCGAAAAGATGGAATGCATCAACACCTAATGGCGACGACATTGGTTTGTACTTCTTCCTGCATGAAATGAGGTGCCTTACAAAGCCTTATGCATTCCTTTCATTGTATTATTCTACCTCCATTTCCATAACTAAACACCCTTCTCATATACACCTAGGCAAAATGAAGAAATGGATGAACTACTTAAAGAAGTCATAGAGAAGGACTTGGCCTTGAGAGCTATCTTTGATGAATCAGAGATGTTGATCTTCCCTTCTACTCTACTACCTGAACAATATAAGAGTATGTGAATTTTTTTAAATATATGTATGGATTTATTGTTAATAGGGATCACATTCACAGGTTTGTTGCTCACCATGTTCCATGTTTTTATATATTGCAGGATTTAAATCAAAACACTATTTGTGGGGAGTATTCAAGCCTACAAAACCTAAAGCTATTGCGGTTGCAGATCCATCAGGTGGGATTGGATGTTGTGCGCATGAAGTAGAGAAAGAAACACGACATTTCTCAATCAATCAAGAGAAGGCACAATATGAAGATCAAAATCCAACAACAATTTTGTTGACGGGTACAACAACACTGGGGTACCAAGTTTTATATCCTAAGAACCTAAACAAAGTCCAAGCTACTAGTGAGCAGCCAAGTCAAAGCGGGGTTTTGAACCACAAGGAGATGCACTACATCGTTCGATGTGCACTAATGAAGTGATGAAAAATGCTACCGAGGCTGGCGGTATATTAGGTGCAAATCCGTCAGAAAATGACCAAAATAGAGGATCTCCTCCCTCGGAAAAGGTTTTTGGGTTTATTGTCAAACAAACTCCAAAACTCTTGCAACTTATTCAAGAGGTGGAACGGGAAGGTGGTGTAGTACTTGCAATGCAGGGGGAGATCATAGGGTCTAGGCCTTGGGAAGGAAACAAAATAAACCATGCACAATAGGTAGTGCGGTGGGTTTTGGTCGTTTATTTCTTAAGCTTGGACATATACGTGCTTTTGATATGAATAATAAGCTCCTTAGTTGCTTTGGCAGAGTTGAATCTGAATTTGTTTAGTCTTTTTTATCCCTTTTTGCAGTACAGTACCTTCTGTTTATGTGGTCATGTCTTTGGACTTTTTATCCATATACTACCTCTGTTTTTTTCTTATTGACACTTTATAATACAAATTTATACTAAAAACGTCAACAATAAAAAACGGAGGTAATACTAGTTTATTTAAAATGCTTTTTTTTTTGTTTGGGTCAGGTCGTAGGATTCTCTCTTATGAGTGCCACCGCCCTGTGTTTCCCAGAATGCTCCAAATGCTCTCATCGCAATCTCTGTTTGCATCTATATAACTTGGCCTGAATTTCTTGATGTATTTGACCCTTGTGTGGTATGGCATGTTTTCACATCCATGTGTGACCATGTCGATAGCTAATTAATTAATGCCTTTTTTTCTCCTAAGTCCTAAGTGTGTATTAAAACATTCGCGCGTGAAAAACGCTTGAAATCCGGCAAATGCATATGGTGGGAAAGCCGCCGGTTCATGTGTGTGATAATGTGAATATGCCTGCATGATTGGCACCTGGTCAAGCTCGCGTCGATATCGTCTTCTCTGAATTACGTACATCAATGCTCGAGCTTCTTTTTTGTCTCCGCATCTCTTCCCCTGTTCACACCACCGTCCTGCTCGATCGAGTACCTGTGCTTCTCGTTTATGATCTAGCTGCAAGGTTTGGATGCCTAACAGAAATACGGTACTCCCTCCATTCTTAAATAATTAATATTATTAATTTTTTTATAAATTTTAATCATTCATTTTATATTTAAATAATTATAATTAATATTATATATTTTGTTATGTTATATAACCAAAGGTATTTTAACCACTACTTAAATTTTATGTATTTAAATTAATTTTTTAAATAAGACGAAATGATTAAAATTTATGAAAAAAAATTAACAACGTCAATTATTTATGAATGGATGGAGTATATATGTGTGAAGAATTCCTACGATATAATTAAAACGAAACAAGTTTACCCTGGACACAATAGGAACAATAATGAATCCATGTACGTGTAGTATACAACTACATTTGTCGTTAAATACTTATAAATAAATTGTTATAGCTGGAAGATAATAATATTAATTTATTTCTAAATTAAAATTATTATTCTACCAAAACCTCGCGTGGCGGGCACCCCACATGTTTTTCTACGACTGCCAGAGTATTGCACGGAAGGCGGTGTGTCAACCAAGTCAACGTACAAGTCTCCCTCTAGCCATAGCTACACACTACTAGCTTAGCTCGATCGTCTATTTGAACGGGAATGGACAGTCTCCAATTCTATGTTTCTTTAACTGTGACTCGTAGACTTGAGAGTGGACAGAAGGAAGAAGGCCATGCTCGCTGCCGTATCATCGGCGTGTGGTGATGATACAAAGCAAGCCAAGTCCTCCAAAAGACCAAAACTGAATTCATCGTAAAGGATACTCCGTTTCTTAATTGTTATCGTTATTGACTTATTATATCAATTTTAATCATTCGTTTTATTCAAAAGAATTTATTTAAATATATAAAACATAAGTTATGGTTCAAATATGTTTATTAATAAATCAAAATATATCAAAATAAATAACATTTATCAATATTTTTTTAATCTTGTCTGAGTTAGATGTACATAAACATACAGTGCTACTCACGCACGATGTAACTTTGGCTACTGTTGTGTAAACATATAACGATAAGATAAAATATTAGGCAGAGAAGTGATAAATCTTCTGTCTATGAAGTTAATGTAACGCCTATACATTTAGATCAGCTAACACTTAGCATGGGTTTCACTTAATAGTAATAACTCTTATGTTTTTGTTCTCTTCGCGTAAAAGAATTAACTTGATTATTATTACATTTCAAATGGGGTATTTAACTTGACCATACTCCACCTTGCTTTTCAATACGGGACTATTTTCCCTTGCTACCATAATGCTCCGCTTTGGTCTGAATTCTATTTTAGGCGAGGCTTCAAAGTTAACTAGTCAAATTTAAACATAATTGATTTCAACCAGGCCGTCAGTCTTGATGGAATTAGCTTCGAATCAAGCTAAGCCAAGGGTTAACCCAATATACGTTATGTAAATGGATGTGTTTAGTGAACTTTAACTCTACCCTGCGTGACACGTCTAGTACGAGTTACTACAGTAATACTCCTACCAATAAGCGTACCCATGCATTGATATGTGGTTGCTCAAGAGTCAAGACCTTTTTCCAGAGTGTACGCTAGACGTGTGCACCTCGCCACAGATTGCGTATGTTGACCTCAATTTCACTGAGGCACGGCAAACCAAACCAAGGTAGTACTACTACAGTGTTTAGAATCAAAAAGGTCATGGGTTCTTCGTTCTCGGCGGATCCGATCCTGCGGCAGGATTCCTGCCTGCGGTTCCATGCTATTTGTTTCCTTGCTAGAGATTCCATGCCATTCGAACTGCCGGCGCCCGGCGGTGAAATGTATCCAATGAAACTTTACAAAACTGCATCCGATCGATATTACAATACTATATTGTTTTTCTCTCTGTGATGGTTCGACGACTAAAAATGAGTATTTACAAAAAGCAGCAAGAAAATTTATCAAAATAAATTACAACAAATGACAAATCCAAATCTCTCTTTACAATTTAATAAGCTAGCTACACCTGCACTACAAGCAACATGTTACTGCACAGAATCCTCTCATCCAATTCCTATTGCTACAGCGCCTAGCTAGTACGTACACGTAATTACAGGTACCTAGAGAGCAGGTACGCGCTGACGCATGGCGACCCGCTCCACACGCCGGAGTGCATCCTCAGCACGGCCCTGGCCGCCTCCTTGACGGCGGCGTCGCAGTCGGCCTGCAGCACGCAGCAGAGCTTTCCCACGGCGCCGACGGCCGCCATCTCGCGCAGCACCTCCGGCGACGCGGCGCGGCCGCCGACGGCCGCCAGCACGCGCACGGCGCACGCGTCCGCGGCGGCGGAGGACGCGCGCAGCAGCCGGCGGGACACCACGGCGACGCCCGCCGGGTGCGCTGCCACGGCCGCGCGGCCCTCCGCGCACGCGCAGAGATCCGCGAGCAGCGCCATGGTCAGCTCCGTCGTCACCCGCCTGTTGTTGTCCGCCGGCGACGAATTGGCGAGCTCGAGCTCGATGGCCTCGTGTGCGGCGCCGGCCTCCACGATGAGCGCGCGGTTCCGGGCGACGGGGCACGCGCGCAGCATCGCCCGCAGCGCCGCGTGCGGGGCCACGCGGTCCCGCAACGCGGCCGTCACGGAGGCGAAGAGTTCAGGACGCAGCCGCAGCCTCTCCAAGACCCCCGGCGCGCTCGCCGCCGCCTCCATGAGGTGCTCGAGCAGGCGCACCGCGCTCGCCCGCGCCGCGTCGGCGCCGCGGCCGCCGGGCGCGAGGGCGACGAGCACATCCGTCAGCGCGTCCAAGACGTCGGGGGTGATAAGGCAGCTGTCGGAGTCGGAGACGACGTCGGTAGTAGTAAGCGCTCGCAGGAGTGCCAGGCACGCCTCGACGGCGGCGATGGACTCCTGACGATGATGATCGTCTTTTTCTTCGGTAGCCGTCGTAGTAGAGCTTTTGGTGGCACACGAGACGAGGATGCGGAGCACGTGCGCGACGACGCCGGCGTGCACCATGCGCCGCCGCGCCGCGTCGCTCTGGGACGCGAGCTCCACCGCCGCGCGAAGCACGTCGACTGGCGGCGGACAAGGCTCCACGGGGGCAGCAGAACCCAGCTTCTCGATGACCTCGTCGGCGGCGGCATCGTCCGGCCGCCGCTGCTGCTGCTGCTGATCTCGCTCCACCACCGGCGGCTTCTTACCGTCCCCGCCGGCTGCCGGCGGCCGCGGTGTCCATGTCCACGACTGGATGAGCCTCCGGAGAGTGTGGTTGGGAGTGAGGTCCGCGAGAGCGAGCGGCTGGCCCGTAACCGGGCACGTGGCGTGGCCGGCGGCCAGCCAGCGCTCGATGGCGCGGCGGTCGTAGGAGATGCCGGTGGGCGCCGTGACGGGGTCCTGCATGGGCTGCAGCGAGATGGGGCACATCAGGTGGTGACGCATGCCGCCATGATCGTCTAACGCCTCCATCGCCTTGATTACGCTACGACTCCGTGAGGCAACTGGCAAGGCAAGTGGTATCTGCTTTGTTTATATAAGCCTCGACCTCTCTCGAGGAAAGAACATGCGTGTGTAATACACCAAACACATGCAAATTTTTCCTTGCGTTCGCTTTCAGAAACCAGAATACCTGCTGCTGCTTAATCCGTCAGTGTTCAGACCGACCAATGCGGATGCGCGGTGCAGCATTGCGAGCTTATTGGGGTCTCCGATGGTTATCAGACAGACACGGACCTCTCGCTGTCGACAAGATCAAGTTGATCCAATTCAAAATCATTCATTTTTGCCTTGTTGGTCGGATTAAATTCTATGTAGTATCCTGTGTTCCACGTCTCTGAAGATGTTTTGCTCGAAATCCTCGCATGTCAACATTCTGACGAACGTCGCTGAAGGCAACGTCGGAACGAACTCATTTATTGTTGTACTGGATTAATATTACGTGTTCTTTGACCGCCATCTCACTTTGACTGGACATTCGGTTGTTTGACTGAAAGAAAGGCTAAGCTATGCGACGTCCTCCTTCCCCTCCTCTTGCAGTGTTGCTGTTCAGTTCCATCAGCCCGGCCCGCGCCGTGCTGGCTGGGCACGTTGCTGTTCGTTTCGTAGATTTTGTTCGTATTGGCTCGGAGACAACGAGGGTGTTCTGGAATCGACGACAGAGATAATTTTCCTGATGGTGAAACGAAATCAAATAACCGTAGATTTTGTTCTTCAGTAATAAATTTTTCTGTCAGCCGCCACAACAGAAACGATATTTCATATCAGTAGATTAGTATATATAAAAGGTTGGCATCGATCTTCTTTAGAAGAGGGCTAATAGTTAATACTGACTTTCATTCCAAAACAAGTTTTGCTTGATGTACATAGTTTTAATGTGAATGTGACAATCAGCGGCGCTGGCCGTTCTATAATTAAAACTAAGTCAAAGCAAACTATCTAGCCCGCCGTGCAACATTTTCCGCTCTATACACTTCTCTCTTCGGTGTTACAGGGTTATTATACTGTATATACTACTACTTACAAAGGGCGGTCGGCACGGCGTGTTCACGCAGGAACCAAACATACAATTATTTTCTACTAGTATGTGTTTTGAATATTTTAAATAACTATACAGTTACATACAAGTTCAAGGGCCTTACTTGAAAATACGAAAACATGTCCAGGCGGCCTGTCTTTGCATGCGAGCGCAGCCCAGGCTTGGCGACAGCGTAGCGGCCCGGGTCACCTGCGACCAAAGCGAGTTGCAGCCCAGTACGCGAGAAAACAAGAAAAAAGCTAGCCCAGGCGGGTACCAGCGCCGCCAGGCCCATCACCGAATTGACATACTGTACATGTTTAACCAAGAGGACTAATTGGATGACCGATTTGATAGTTCGAGCAAAATGAGTCTCGGGAAAAGGTTGTGGGAAGATTGGCATTAATGTTATAAGAATATATATGGATACTATTGCTTAGTGTATTTCTCAGCATTTATTTTGTTCTGGTGACAAATACTTGTATTCCATCCGTTTGTCTTTTATTGATATGGAGATATTAGTTTGTGCAAAGATATGAAGATATTTATTTATTTATTCACTTATATATATGATTCGGATGTTGGGTGCAGTACTACCGATTTTAGGATTCCCTTGGAATTAATTTGCAGCCAGCAGCTTTTCGTATATAAATAGAAGTATGTGGTGAAAGGACGATATACAAAGAACACCATTTGCAAGTTAGCAAGGAAACCTTAGTACTTGTTGGTCCTAGCTAAAAGCATCAAACAAAGATACTACATGCATGCATGCATGATTATGGCGATAAGAGGAGGAACAACCACCCTTCAATTCCTTGTCTTAGCTTTGGTGTTCACTATGTTCATAGCAAATCATCAAGTTTGGGGCAATGACGACGACGATTGCCTAGCAGAGAAAATACTGATCATGCGCAAGTGCCGCATGACCATCGCCAAGAGCACCCCCTTCGTCAGACCAACCAGTGCGTGTTGTAAGGCCTTAAAGGAATCTGACGTGGCGTGTGTCTGTCATATCATCAACAACGACGATGAGACCAAGGTCCATGTGCTTCATCTTGTTTGGGCTACAGAGTACTGATGCGGAGAATGTAAGTTCACGTGCTTTTCGTGTTTTTTTTTTGTGTGTCTTTCATGTAATAGCCTCTTATTATCTAAGTAACAATTGTGGTTTTGTTTTTCAGCTGGTTGGGTTGTCCCGCCTACACCACAAGCGCCACCACCGCCAGAAATGGCATAACCATATGAGTGAAACGTCTTCATGAAAGGAAGTCAAATAACTGTGCCTATATGTATTCCTTATGTATCTTAATTAATATGACAAACTGTAATGTCCTGGATATAGAAGATGGACCTTTTTTTCTTTTTTTATTTTCTGAACTATATGTTCTGGTTTTATCATTTGGAAGTCTACCTATACCCTCCCACTGCAACTTTGGTTGAAGATTTTGCGCAATCTGATCATTAACCTCGTGGAACCCTTACTTGTGCTGGATTAATATATTATTAATTGATGGCATATCCATCATCTTGCAGTGATGGACTATCTCAAATAAACTAGAACTCTACTAAATTTAAAAATGAAACAGATATACCTGGTCCAGAAGTATTTGTTTTCTGCGTTTATATTATCAAATAAGGTATCTCCAGCATTAAACTCATATGAATTTGGTGATCGCGTGGTTTTATATATATTCCTATCTAGGAACGCATATATAGTTCGATCGATCTCTTGTGTCTAAACTAAGCAACAATACCAACATTCATCGGCACCAGCAACAAATGTATCTGAAGCATATGATTCTCCTCTTACTAGTGTATGAAATTTACCCTCTTTTTTATTTTTGACATGTTTAATTTTTTAAATTATCTAAAATCACTCGTCTTATTCAAAAAAATTTGTTTGAAACATGTAAAATTTTTAGTTATGATTCAAATAACTTAAGTTATAAATCAAATCATAGCAAAATATATAATATTTATCAAAATTTTGAAGCCCAGGAAAAATGTACTATTAATTTGAAGCCCGGGAAAATACGAAAACATGTAAAGGCGGCCCGTCTTTGCATGCGATGCGAGTGCAGCCCAGGCGTGGCGGCAGCGTAGCGGCCCGGGTGATGGTGTGACTCCGAAAACGTGACCTGCAACCCGTTGGGCTGGGAACAAAAGCGAGTTGCAGCCCAGTACGCGAGGAAACAAGGAAAAAGCTAGCCCAGGCGGGTACCAGCGCCGCCAGGCCCAACACCGAATTGACATACATGTTTTAACACAGAGAAGAAAGTGAAAAGACTAATTGGGTGACCGATTTGATAGTTCAAGGAGCAAAATGAGAACGTTCTGGGAAGATTGGCATTAATGTTATAAGAATATACTATAGATATTGCTTTGTGTATTTAATATTAGCATGTATTTCGTTCTGTTCTGGTGACTAATACTTGTATTCCTTCCGTTCGTTTTTATTGATGGTCTGCGGCGGGTCGGAGGGAGTATGTATTATTAGTTTGTGCAAAAGATATGTAGACATTTATTTATTTATTTATTTCACTTATATATATGATTCGGATGTTGGTGCCCAGTTTTAGGATTCCCTTGGAATTAATTTGCAGCCCTTTTCGTATATATAATATTCTCGTACACCAATATAAATAGGAGTATGTGGTGAAAGGACGATCGATATACAAAGAACACTATGTGCAAGATATATAGCAAAGAAACCGTAGTAGTACTTGTTGGTCCTACCTAGAAGCATACAGTATCAAACAAGACACTGCGCATTTCCTTCAAAAAAACAAGACACTGCGCATGCATATGCATGCATGATGATGGCGATAATAGGAACCACCACCCTTCAATTCCTGTCTTAGCTTTGGTTTTCACAATGTTCACAGCAAATCATCAAGTTTGGGGCAATAATGACGACTGCGTACAGAGAAAATACTGGATCATGCACAAGTGTCGCATAAGCATCGCTAAGCGCACTTTCTTCGTCATACCAAGCAGTACGTGTTGTGAGGTCTTAAAAGAATCTGACTCTGCCTGTGTCTGTCGTATCATCAACAAGAACAAGGTGAATCTGCTTCATCTTGTTTGGGCTGCACAGTTCTGTGGCAACCCTGTGCCACCCGGAACCAAACGCGGAGATTGTAAGTTCACGTGTTTTTCTTTTCCTTTCGTCTGTTTTTCAAGTACGTAGCATCTTATTATCACGGTAGAGTGTTAATAATTATTAATTTTGGTTGACGAGTAATAGGTTTTTGTTTCTCAGCCGGTTGGGTTGTCCCGTCACCACCGCCACAAGCGCCACCACCGCCAAAAAGGGCACAACTATGATTGAGATACATCATTAAAGGAAATATATAGATAAGATAAGATTGAACCTTACTTGTGCTGGATCAATATATCATTAATATATTTGATGGCATATCCATCATCTTGTAGTGATGGACTATCTCAAATAAACTAGAGAACTCTATCTATTAAATATAAAAAATGCAACATACCTACTCCAGAAGTGTTTGTTTTCTGCGTACATCTTATCAAATAAGGTATTCATATCTCCAGCATTAATTAAATTCATATGAATTTGGTGATCGAATGCTTTTATATATATTCGTATCTAGGAACGCATATATAGTTCGATTTCTCGTGTCTAAACTAAACAACAACACCAACATTCATGGGCGCCAAAACATGTATGTGAAGGACGATATGATTCTCCTCCTACTAGTGTATGAAATTTGTAACCGAGGATGATGGTGCCTCAAAAAACCACTACACAGATAAACACCGAACACCAACCACAAACCTTATGTTGTTGCAAGCAATTGCAGGAGAGAGAGCCCTTCAAATTCTTGTTTCTTCAGTTTAATTAGGACCGATATCGATCCTACTCTTTTTCCTTTCCGAATTTCATTTCGTTTTCACAGTTTCTCGCACCAAGGTGGCGCAGCTAGAGGTGTCGGGGTCGAACAGCGCGGGCAGAAGGTACTTCCTCTCGCGCGAGCCATAGTTCCCGTTGTAGCTGGCCCCGGTCGCCGCCTCGAAGAGCAGCTCGCCGGCGTACCGGGTGTACGCGTCCTTCCCGTACACGCCCGTGCACGCCGTCATCACAGCGCGGTCGGTGACGGCGCAGGCGAGCATGCTGGCCAGGTTCGTCACAACGTCGTCCATGCCCACGTCACCGTTCGGCGGGACCAGTGCCTGCTGGTTGTGGTTGAAGAACGGCCACGCGCACTGGCCGGGGCACTGGGTGGCCGGGTTGCCGGCCCACGCGTACGCCGTCGCCGCGCCGCGCCGCACCTGCTCGTGCAGAAGCTCTCCACCGCCACGTCCTCCGCCGTGAGCACCAGCGCGACGCCGCCTTTCGGCGGCGCCCGGGCAGCCAGCGCCGGGAGCTGGGACAGCCGCAGGCGTTTTCCCAGCAAGCAGCCGTCGCGCGGGCGCGTAGTAATACCTACTTCTCAAAATGCTTGTACTTTATATTCTACAAGAAAATCTGTCAAAATATTTTAAAATGACTGCTTTTATACTACGCTTTCCTAAAAAAACACTTCCCAGTTTGTATTTGCGAAAACCAAAACATAATAATCCGTTTTACCAAACACTTTAAATGTACAATTGGATCTCCTATAAAACATATTCTTTTTTCTAAGAATTTGTACCAGACGGCCCAATTAACCTGCCCACCTAGCCATAGCAGGAGCAGCCCCGACATGAGTTTCTTATACAACTTTGGATTTTTCTATAAAAACCTGTTTTTTTTCTTTTTTTTCCTATCTGTATCATTCTTGCATTTTAATTTACAGAAGCCGATCTGTTCTTTGTCTTTGTTCAGTTAAGAGATGCCATGGTGATCATCTTGTCGTTTAAGTCGTAACACAGCGGATTCCAGCGAAGCTTCGGATGTCCGTGTCTCGATCAGTGTCCCCTTCAATCAACGTCAGACAGAAATATATTTGATGTTCAGCCACGAAGTTCTGAATAACTCAGCCAAGAAGTTCTTTACAGCATTTCTTTTTCTGTGTTATTGAGCTGCACGCAGCAGATGCAGCCATGTTTACTGCTCGCAGAAAAGCAACTCGCTGAATTTCTTAGCTGCGATGTACGGTAGAACCAAACCTTCTGAATTTTTCGGAAATTGTATCTGCTTTCAATCTTCAAATTCTACTATTAACGGATATCACTTTGGCCTTTGGGATTAAGAATCCTTCTAAAAAGAAAGAATCATCTTGCTGCGGTTCTTGGAGCCAGGTGAGGACAGGACATGGATCCCGACAGACAGCGGCGGCGGCGCTCGTATTCGGGACACGTTCTCTTGGCCTTTAGCGGCCTCGCCTCCATGAATTTTCCAGCGTGTTCACACAGCGTGAGCCCTTCGTCGCCTGCATTTTACTTTTCCGGCGGGCACGCTGCGGCGCTACATCCCCGCGCTCAGGTGAGGTCCGCCTCTGCCGGGACTCCACCATGGCCCGCCCGCCGGGCTCGCTGCGGCCCTGCCTATCACACTTCGGTGAGGTCGGCCGGCTGACCTACGCAGCGAGTGAAGAAGCGCTGGGAGGATGAGTGCGGCCCGGACCGGAGGAGCCGACGGCAGCGGACGGCGGAGGAGGAACGAACTGAAGCAACAGCGCTGACCGTACAAACAATGGGTAAATGAAAACCAGATATTTACATTTACATCCCTCGTTTAGATCACGATTAATAGTCATGATCTAAAATAGGGGTATAATAAAAATAACTGGATCGTAAGTATTAGTCGCGACCCAACCATTTACATATACGTCCCTACTTCGGATCGTGCAAACGTGTCTGGTCGGAGGCATAGCCGTGTCTGGCGGCGAGCACTGGCGACCGCCGCGCCCCCGCACTTTCATCCGCCTGGCATCCATCCCTCTCAACGCGTGCCGCATGCAGAACTGTTAGCTCGGATGCAGGATCTGTCTCGGCAGCAGCACTGGTCCTCTTTCTCGACGGCCAGAGAGGCAGGGACGACGGCGATGAAAACACACCGGATGGGTGGCGGCGCGCGCATCGGTCACCGACATTGCAGCAGATGATGGATGCGAGCGGGGTGCTCATGGATGAATTGCGTGCCGTCGCCGCTCGTTTTCTTGGTCATCTCCGGCGCCTTGCGATCCTGCTACACTCGAACTCGGCTTGGGTGCTGCTGTGGCGGACATGGACAGAACTTGCGGCGCCAATGTGACCATCGAGGCGGACAGTGTCCTCGAGTCGAGACGCACTTCCATCCATTCCAAGACGTTCACGCTCTGCCCTCATCCTCATCAACCACCATGGGCTTACTTCCTGATGTCGGCGAGATGATGAACGATGGAGATGTCACTTAATTGTGAGTAAAACCCAGAAACATGTTAATGGCTGTTCCAGCTGTCCAATACCTTTTGCCCCTTCTCTGCCTGACCCAGTTCAAGATACGAAGGAGCACACATTCACACCCACACCCCGCCAAACAGTCATGTAAAATATGCATCCTGTATAGGTAGCTGCTATAAGGGTGCATCATTCGCTGCAGGTCCACAATACAAACCCTCAACTAACAGCATGGCAAAAGAGAATTAATTCTGACTCATTGTGGAGGCAACACCGCAGCAAGACGTAACCATGATAGGAATCAGATGAGCAAAAAGAAAATAGTACATCTGAATGATAGTTAATATTTTTTTATCACATGACACAGAACAGTTCATAGTGCACTGCAGAACAGACTATACAAAAGAAGCACTCCAGGAACAAGATTACCACAAAATCATATTTACATTTTAAGGGAAACAAAAGAATACACAAGTGCCCTCTAGGCCTCGAATTTGGTTTGCTGTATCCCAGACGTTTGAAAAGAATCTTGAGCTTTGGCATCTCAAGCATCCTCTGCCTGAGAGTTGAAGACAAAGCTTGGAAAGGTTGTTGTAATATCCCTGTTCAAAGAAAATGTTATGGTAAGAATCACAATGCCAATGGTTGTATATTACTAATGAAGTAAAAATATTCAGATTCAATCAAAATATGCAAAAGGTCACGGAGATGACAATTCATTAGATTTAATAAAAGCAAAAACGAAGTAAAAGTGGTAATCATACATTCTAGGCTTCTAGCTCAGTGAAAAAGGTTTTACTTCAGATATGG
Organism: Oropetium thomaeum; assembly: GCA_001182835.1. Classification (NCBI taxonomy): domain Eukaryota; kingdom Viridiplantae; phylum Streptophyta; class Magnoliopsida; order Poales; family Poaceae; genus Oropetium; species Oropetium thomaeum. The sequence continues at coordinate 2,760,538 of LFJQ01000013.1, forward strand.
GTTATATAGCACCTAAGAAATCTGTCAGTGAGCTTCAGATATAGCACTAGGAACCAAGTGTATGATGAGGACAAAACTCAAGTTATTATGGAATGAACAAAATTTCCAAGAATACTGACCGCAGATATGGGAGAGTCGTAACGAGGAAAGATTGTGCTATTGTTCCTTGTCAATTTTTCCGTTTTCTTTAGGCAATGAGCATAGCATGACCATTGCTTACCTAGGCACAGTTCTTCTCCTTATCATTTCAACATATATAGGCTCTACGGGTGACAATGCAAAGCTCAATTGAACAAATCAAGCACGATTGCACGTTAGTCAGGATTCTGATTTGACATTGAGCACCAATAATTTCATCTTGAGCAGGATGAAAAATACCGACCACACAACTCACGGGGAAGCTACTGTCATTGTTCTTATTCCGAACACATTTGATGCATAGAACAGGATGAATACCGACAACAATGGAGAAGCTAGTCCAGGCGCTGGGAGCTAGGACAGCTTCAGGCGCTTCCCCAGCGAGCGAGCACCCCTCGTCCAAGACGTGCCCCGCCAGGACCACCCACCTGCGCGTTGTTCTTGGAGAGGTAGAGCCAGGATTCCACCGTGGTCCGCCGGCAGGGCTCGCTGCAGCCCTGCATCACGCTTCGGTGTGAGGTCCGCCGGCGGAACTGCGCCGGGAGCGAAGCACCGCTGGGAGGATGGGTGCGGTGCGGCCCGGACCGGAGGAGCCGACGGCGGCGGAGAGAACCGAAACAGCAGAGGCAGAGCAGAGCTGGCCGTACAAACAAGGGGCTTACTGCAAATAATAGTCGCGATCCATAGATTTACATTCCCATCCCTCGTTTGGAACGCGACTAATATTCACGATCCAAACTGGAGGGCTAAATGCAAATAACTAGATCATTTTGCGATACAAACTGGGGTGCTAAATGCAAATAACTAGATCGCGACTAATATTCACGAACCAAACTGGGGGGTTAAATGCAAATATGTCTCGGTCGGCGTCGGCGAAGTAGCAGTCTGGCGGCGGCGTCGCGACGGCGCTGGCGACCGCCTCGCCCCGCACGGCCGCACTGCAGAACTAGTGGGTCGGATGGAGGATCCGTCTCGGCGGCACCACCGGCCCACCGACGGCCACACCCACACAGAGACGACGACGAAATGGGCGGCGCCCCCGGCGCGCGAGCATCACCGACGGCCCAGAGCGCAGCCCGTCTTTCCACTGTTTCGGTGGCGGAGATTGACATCGTAGCAGCAGATGGAAGCGAGCGGGGTGCCCATGTCTGAATGCGTGCCGTCGCTGTTCCTGGTCATCCATCTCCGGCGGCCTGCGCGCCTTCCCGAAACTCGAACTCCGCGAGCCGGACAGTGTCCAGATTAAATAGCCGTTCAACCACACCGGGGGCTCTCCTCTGTCTCGTCATTATTCCTCCCCGGCTACGCTGCGTCCCCAGCCTGTGGCGGCCCTCCGGCGAGCTCCCGGTCCCGGTGGTAGGAGGAGGAGGAGTCGGACGATGCAGACCACACATTACAAGCTTGGTGTTGGAGATGTGCCGCTCGAGAATCGCAACTCGGAAGCTCTCGCAGCTGCCGTGGCACCTCAGCGATACAGTACTTTACTCCTGCAGACGATGAACAAGCAGAGCTCAAGGCTCAAGCAAGATTCTTCTGCAGACGATGATACCCGGATCTTTTGCTCGCATTTACATTTTGCTACCACGCACGCACACGCACAAAGAAAGAAACAGAATGGAATCACTATCTACAATTCAAATCAATCCCTATTCGTAGGAGCCAAACATGAATTTGCACTTATCCACTGTCAGATATCCTCTCATCCAGTGCTACAGTATGCGAGTAAACTGACGAACCCTGTTCTGCATGCTAAATTCGGCGTAACCAGTAAGTAGCATGGGACGGCTTAACTGGTGCATACCAGCCGTTTATGAAGGCAACCCCATTGACAATACTAATCTTTCGTTCAGTCAAATGCCATGGTCTGTCTTTTCACACTGCTTGAAGAATTGTATGCTGCATCAAAGGACCCAGAAAAACAGAATATGTTTTAGCGGGTCAACGTTCCTACTGCTGCAAAAGGTTTTCATTGACCCATCGCATGCGTTAACTGAATAGCAGCTTTACATCTGGTTCATCATCAATTAGTAAATTCACCAAAAGAGGTAAAAAAGCAGTTAGAAACCTATATCTGCTGTTTCTAGGTTGGTTGGTGCCTACTGCCTAGGTAAGAATGTTCAACAAACCATTCACATACAACAATCTGCAGAAGATATATGAGCGTCAGATATTCACATGTATCAATGATATTGCAGCTTCAGAAATTTCTTCCATCGCCGAATTGCGTCGGTGGTTGAACTGCACCATATTCTGAATATTCCTGCAACAGATTGCAGTTACACTAACTGAAGCAGTAGGCATTAAACCGAGTTGGTGAGATATCGGTACTAAACATGAACAGAAATAAAGGCAAAAAACTAGTATTTCAAGGATATTTGGTTCTGTGACAGCAATAAAGAAATAATTAAGTGCAACAACAACCAAAGCCTTTTTTGTCCCCAGTAATTAAGTGCTAACAATATAAAAAAACTAAGTTCAATTCAGCGTCCAGGAAACAGCTTCGTATGTCATTTTTCTACTTTTCAAACAACATTTGCAGCAAACGTGTAAGGAAGATTGGGAATATGGGTATATTTATAGCCACAGAAAAGAAGATGATCTACCGAAACTAAATCAAAGGTAGACTACAACATCAAATAGCCCGTTGCCATATCCTACCATTTTGTTTTATTTCAAAAAAAAAAAGGTGCCACTTGGCTGTGTTCGTTTGGCTTTTAGCCCAAACAAACAGCCAGCTTTTTGAAATCAAACCAAAAAACCATCTTAACGCATGTTACCCTAACCTATGATTATATACAGACTAGAACATTCATGCAAAAGTACCTGTGATGCGCACTGAGGCATAGCCTGCATATTTGTATGGCCCGGAATCTGACTCGCTGAAATGCCAGTAGCAGGATATCCCTGAATCGCATATATAGTGCACAAATTCAGCAATATATTTGCAACTTAATACAATAATATTCAAAAAGAAAACATGGTTAGGATATCTACCTGGTAGAAGAAAGGTCTACCGATAGATGCGTTTGACCCAATATCATCTGCTGCATAATACTGATCTTGATTTGGTTGATCGACAAAAACTGAGTTAGCCGGTTGAGGCAGAATCACTTGTTTTACATTTCCTATACAAAATATTTATCAAAATAGACATAATCATTCACAGAAGCAAAAAATGTATGCAGAGTAAAAAGGATATACTTGAATTTTTGTCCAGCTTAGCTGATTTTTTCTTTCTCTTTTCAACTCTACTCCCATCTTTCTCTTTCCCAGAGGGATGCATATGCAATCTATTTAGTTCACACACACTTTCCAGTGTTTTTTCTCCATTTTCAAGCACATCCAGAATAAGTTTTCTTGCATTCTGATGAGCCTTGCTTTTCATTAGCAGATCATAAACAAACCACATAGTTCTGTTACGGTATGCAAACTCAGATTCAGTGCGATCTTGTTCTGCTAACTCATCAACCGGTAATGGATATGTAGCTTTTCTAACATATTTCGTCCATCTCTTCAAAATATATCTTTCAGGGATTCTATCGACATTCTTGAGACCAAGTGCACTTAAAGCATGTGAACAAAGTATACCCATAGTCTCAAATTTTTTACAACTACAGCTCAATTCCATGGTAGAGGTGTCAAGGTAAACTATCCAAACTTTTGGACCACCTCTTTGCAAAATAAACTCAAAACTAGACACTGTTTCGCTACATTGGATTTCCTGATATGAAGTTGCACTGCATCCATCTACAAAATCTGTTTCAAGAGACTTATAGACTTTGTGCGTGTAAACTTCAGCAGCATGTTGCAAAATTCCGCTATGCTTAACTGTATACTCTGGAGCAGTCTGATTACACTGAACGTCCTCCAAAGACTCATTTTTACGCCAACTCCTTACAAGCTTATCAAACTCAACAAAAAAAGTGGCGAGTGAAGTTGATACATCACCAATACTGCTCAGAACGTTGTGTGAATTCTCACTCCTATCCAATGATTCGATTCCACCATCAAAAGCGTCCTTGTGAAGTGCTGTGCACCATTTATGCCTCTGCTGATACAGATCACTAAGCCACTGGTGTTCCTGCATATTATATTCATGATGCATCATTGCCCATGTTTCATCAAACTCTGCTTCTGACTCACATTCTTTCATGCACTTGGAAAGCATGCTCCGAAATGTTTCGGAAGCATTAATAGTGCTTAAATGGGCCTGCAGGTTCTTTTTGATGTACCATTGACAATAGCAATGGTGTGTCCCAGGAAAAACATCTTCAATTACCTTGGAGACAGATTCATTCTGATCAGTAAAGATTGTTTTAGGAGGACGACCACCCATTGACTCCAAGAATGACTTGAATAACCATTCATATGAAGTTGAAGATTCATCCAACAAAAATGCACAGCCAAACATGACGTTTTGCTTGTAATGATTCACGCCAATAAAAGGGGCACATATCAGATTATATTTGCTGGTACGATATGTTGTATCAAACAGCACCACATCTCCAAAACATTCATAGTCGAGCCTGCTTCTACCATCCCGCCAAAAGAAATTAGACATCCGGCCTTCTTGATCTACTTCCACATCCCAATAAAACATGTCCTGTTCATTTGTTCTGTGCTTGAAATAGCCAACAAGTGCCTCAGCGTCCTCTGGTTCAAGCAGCTTGTAGCTACGAATGCTAAGCTGGCTGTTACATTCTGTACCATCTTCATTTACATGCAATTTTTCATGCATCGTTTGGATTTCAGCATTCATCATTGTATTCAGCACAACAGGTTTTGGAACTGAAAGGGTCCTTACTGACCTTAGTAAGTGTATCTCTTCAGGACGAACCAACTCATGATTGTGTTCAGGAATTATCTGAATTACTCGCCATTGACCTTCTGAGTCAACTCTGAAACGGACCATTGCTTTGCAATTAGTTCTGGTCTCCGGTTTGTTAAAGTTTGCCTCAGTTAGCTGTTCATCATCCTTCATACCTTCCTTTGAGCAGTAATAATCTTTTGTCCGGATAGATTTGGTCCCTGTGAAGTAGTACTGCTTTCCCTTGCGGACACTAAATCCCATACGATGACCGTAGTCGCAATACAGCCTGTAAGCTTCTTCCTCACTGTTCGCAATTTTATTCCGCAATTCTTCAGTCAACTCTTCACGGCTTGGGATCATAGTATTATTTTCCCTATCCTCTTCCTCATTTTCTGCAGGATCTTCCTCCCTTCCCTTCCCTCCCTGTTCTTGACTGTCAAAGGTCACTTGCTCTACACCTCCAGCATCATAAACTATTAGATGCGTATCTCCATTCTCCTGGGATTGCTGCTCATTATCTCCAACATTGGCTAGACAGATGGCCTCCCCATCAATCTCAATAGCTATACTAGTACCTTCCATCACTGCACGTCTACACAACAAAGACAGTGTTCATACAAACGCCAGATGTATATGAAAGGCCTACCAGAAAAACACAAGGCATGATGGATGCGAGAAATGAAACTCCGTAGCACTTGAATCTGAACAATTTTATACGAATTCTAACATGACAATTTGGAATGGAAACCCACAGGCGGACCGACCAATAGGGCGAGGTAGGGCGGCCGCCATACCTAACGCCAGCGGAAAGAAACGCTCCTCCCCTCTACGGAAATCTCTGGACCCCGTTCGCTAGACGCAGCTGCATCCCATCCACGGGCAGAACCTTCTTCCGCCCCCGGGCTGGGATCAACCAATACCCGCTACAACTAGCCTAAATGTCAACTACACGAGGAGGGAGGAAGATTCGAGGATTGGGGACGAGAGGTTAGCCCTCACCTTCCGTCGAAGCTGGACGAGGAGGGCAAACGCAAACCGAGCTGCCAAGCTGTGCCCCGTTCTGGCGGCGCGTGCCCGCCCAGTAAATCGGGGAGGACAGCGGAAGGAGACGACGAGGAAAGGGTATTCAGAGGCGTTGGATTAGAGGCCGTTTGGCAGCGCTCTCACTGCCAGCGCTCCGCGCCCGCGCTGTATTAGAATGTAACATAACAAAATTTTCAAATTTTTTATACAAATTCAATTCTAAATAAAAAATCTATATGTGTTCGTACGAATTAAATTAATATATTGCTCAACTTACAGGTAGAATTTGTTATCTAATTACCACTGATATTTATCAAATTTATTATGTTACCTATAAGGTAAGTTCTTATTATCGGTAAAATTATCTTGTGAAAGTTTAAAATTTACATATTTATAATTTCTCCATTAAGAATTATCTTGTTTCGTTTTTGTCCTTTATACTGTAACACGATAATTTTTTTAATACTCAAATCACATGATTTCCAAAATAGAGGAGGAGCTTGTCTGTGTTGTCTTCAGCCTTCAGGACAATATTCATCTGTAGGGCATTGAGATTTTTCGACATTTGACCTTGCCCAATAAAATATTATTTCTCGCTTTAAAATGATCATTTTCCCTTTCAATCTTACTACTGGTTCTATAATTTGTAGCTATTATCTACAAACAAAAATTATTTTCATCAATGATGAAAGCTATACATCACAAGACGGTCTATCATCCCAAAAAAAGACAAAAAAAATTGAAGAATTTAAGTGTTTTTATTAGCCCGGAACAAATTTTGTCAAGTGTTCCCATGATTTTTGTCAGCATATAAATTATAAACCAAGTGTTCCAAACATACAATCCAATTGTTCCTACCACAAAGGATCAGACGCTCTTAACCAAATGTCCATCCAAACCACACACCAACCCCGCCCACCCCCCACCCCCCCCCCCCCCCCCCCCCCCCCCCCCCCCCCCCCCCCCCGCGATACACACACACCCCACCCGGCCATCCCCCCTCTTTTTTTCTTTTTTTGATAACATGTTTCAGAAATTTGTTGTTCCTGGGAGCAGGACGGCGCGGAAAACTGGTGGGATGGTTCGCTGCAGCCAACCGGGCGTTTGAGGCGGCAAATCACAACTGGGATGGTTCGCTTCAGCCAAAGCAGACGTTTCGAGGTGGGAAATCACGGCGGTACAATGGATGAATGCGATTATGAATGCCAATGGTGAAGCACACGGCGTTATCGAAACGCGAGTATCCTTGGTTGGGAATCCAAATATGCAATTTGAGCGTTTGAGGATCTGAATGACACTCCAACACAGGTTTACAGGCCAACAATGCATTTATTTATGGACAGCAATGATATTGGTTTATCTGATGGAACATCCAAATTAGAATAATTTAGAGTTGAACTAATGTTATTATGAGTCACTGCCTAAAAAATAACCACAGAAATAGTCAAGGGAAAGGCTACTTCTACAAAAGTGCTTCCCAACTCTGATGCTAGACAAATCATCTCAGCATTTTCATTCAGTAGATGACAAGCACAAAAATTCGCTAACATGCAGAGAGAACATCAGCAACAAACAGAAACAAGATTATACAACCAAAACATCGCTAACATGCAGAGAGAACATCAGCAACAAACAGAAAATAATGATTCCGACCAACTATCCATGTCATGCTATGCATCTACTGTTAGGCTTTCTGCATGCGCATTGCAGGGACGATGCACTGTATGTCACAAGAATCCAGCTCGTCTTGCATTGACAATGCTAGTCATGGCAGAAGTTGAAGTCCTGCTCTTAGCATTTCAAAGGTGCCTCTGAAGGCAGTTGTACTCGCTCACCTAAGATGACCTGTCACCGGTATAACAGGATATTGCGCAGCCCCAAGAGGTATTTTTACATTGTTAGGATTCTCTCCGGCCCTGCCATCACAACTAGGTTCTAGCAAGCGCATTAGGGAGAGAAAGATTTCCATTCTTGTAACATCCCTGTTGGCCTGCATGACAGAATAAAACAAAAAAATTATACCAAAAGCAGACATCAAAGGTAGCAGCAGGCAACTAAATTCATGGAACAAAAATTTCAGCATGCATCAGGATGATCCTCAGTTTTGGGAGAAGCTATTAGCTTCTGAATTCATACACTAATTTCGCTAAAATGAAGAAATGAACTACTTACCTCAACGGTGAACCGTGCCCAGATTTTATTTTTCCGTGCTTCCATCACCCCTCTCAAGATTGTCAATCCTAATCCTTTGATAAAATCAGCTATCTCCAAGAAGATACCTCTATCCTCACAAAGCATCTGCAGTGGCACCAACATCAGCAATGAAAACAGCACGAATTGAGAATGCATAGAAAGAACTGGTGATAGCACAATCATTCACCTCAACAAGCATCTGACGAGGTCGCTCAAGATCCTCAACAATGATGGGGCATGTCATAGATTGACTACCAACATCAAAAGCCCATGTTGCACCACCTTCAAAGCAGTCTTTGAGTGGGCCATTATCACCACCAAGTATCTGTTCGGAGTTTACAAATGACATGGCAAAGAATTGCAAGGTCAACAAACTGTTATCTCACTGAATATGGTTCAAGTATAACTACAAATTAATAAGTATGTGCATACCTTAGATTCATTAGAATCCTTGAGGTTGTCTGCGTGTTTTGTCACACTTTGCAAGAAAAGCATGTGCTTAATGGTCTTCTCCAATAATGAATCAATGCTACACTGTTGACAAGAAATGAGGTGAGGATAACAGTCATTAGACTACAAGCATATAAAATGCTTGGAACAAGCGTAATTGCATGCTTAAACAATAATACAAGACATCCAGACATTTGTTGACAAGAGCATACCTTTGCTCCATTAGGTACTAGTTCTCTGAGCTCCTTTATACGATCCTGAATAAGTTGGCGGTCCTTTGGCCTTGGCTTAGGATTTTCTCCTGGTCGAGACCTCTTTCGACTTGCCTTGCTTGATGTATCAACACCCTTGCTGTTTGAGGCTGAGACGCTTTCACATTTCATGTTTTGTCCACTCTCAATCCAAAGGCGTATCTGAGATTTCTGCATTCCATTATTTTGGGAAAGACAGCCATCATCTGCCTTCTCCGGGAAAGATGGCTGCTTAACAAAATTTGAAACAGACAACTCATTCTTAACTAGCAAAGGAGGAGCACCACGTGACTCGCAGTGCTTGGTCTCCTTTGAGTGGCTATATGAACTGCTAGGAATGTCTGTCAATGAAGTTTTGCAAGAGGCACTATCACCAGAAATCTGCTTGCCACTGGGATTGACATTAGAGATAACCGCATCCAATAGTTGGTCAGAATCAGTTAGTGAAAATATCGCAGAATAAGGGAACTCATCACCAACTGAATCAAAGGCGGAAGAGGTATCAAGATGAGCAGAGGGCTCAGGAATATTTCTAGTTGAACTCTCAGGTTTTGCAGCCTTCCAGTTCAGATCATTATCCACGCTGCTGTACAATTGATGAAATTCAGTGCTAAACATATCAAACAAATCATTTTCTGTAGTAGGATCCACAAGGAGTGATGATGACCTCTCATCCGAAGTGTCATGAAGCTTGCGCCTATCCATGTTCTTGACAACTTGAACAATTACATCAGCAGGGTCATTAACTTCATTAACCTTCTTTTGGCAAACAAAATCTGAGACATTATGCTGATTCTCTTGCGAAATGGCTGTTTTTAAGCCAATAGAAACTTTAGTATCCGAGCCAGATGGAGTTGCAGAACCTTGAAATGTCTCTCTCTTGGGACTCTCCATTTTCATAACGAATTGGGCAGACTGGGGTATTTTATATGAAATAGCTGGTTTATATCCTGCCATTGCAGAAGTTGAAGTGCACCTTTGGCCGAACATTTGATTTGCCGCACTGGCGTACAAGTTACCCTTGACTACCCTACTGCTTCCTGGGAGAAAATCAAAATTGCCACCACCATTGAGAAAATCTAGTGCCTGTCCTCTACTATGCAATAGAGTTGAGTTTACATTTTCATGGATTACAGGATCCCGGCATGCAAGAGATTTCAAGAGAACATTTCTGGGTTCTGACATATCTTCCAAGCTTCCTTGTTCTAACTGTCCGCTGGTGGTCTTCAACAATGGATGCTTTTCCATTGCTGCTGAGACAGACGAGATAAGGCCTGAACTTACAACACTACGTTGGATGTTGCTCTCAACTCTCGTGTCACAGTAAATTGGTTGCTGTCTGAACCTCAAATCAGGGGTATACAGAATGTGCTCTTTAACAGCTTGACCGTTTCTCTGTGCAACCATTAGCATTGAAGCATTCCTACCAGTGTTTGCCAATGTACTGCTTGACAGAGCTGTGGCATCCGGGCCATAGCATTGTTCATAAGACATTGAGGATCCACTGAAAAATTTCGAACAAGAATCTGCAGTGTAGTTACTTGAGGGAGCATTCAAAGGGCGTGACTGAACCTTTTGGTTAATATCATTTTTGACTGATGCAGACGAAGCTATGCTTGATCGGTTGTTTAACTGAGAACAAAGCTTCTTATATTGGAGCACAAAGTCTGTGTTTTCCATGACCTGTGAGAAAGCAAGCATTTTTAAGCTCTATGTCAATAGCATGGTTAGCAAAGTCTGCATAACAAGTAGCCACAGTAAGATTAGAAGCAAATTCCCCTTGATAGGGTCCTTTGAGAATATTTTTCTTATCTATTTGGCAAAACCCTGAGCACGAATTAGAGAAAAGACAAGTAGCTCTTCTTTACATGTTTCCACTACCATCCATAAGAAAGTTTTGTCCTCCTAGGATCTCACCACAGCATAGTTTATAAAGATACGTACTAAGAGAACAAAACATTTGACCAGTCAAATATATAACAGGGTCATAAAGTCGTACACCATAGAACATATAATAATGACATAGAAGAACTTCAAGTTGAATAGGGTGATTATATAATATCCAATGGCTAAAGCATGGAACTCTTACCACACTAGTCGAGCCTAGCTGCAGTACACCACGTGGTAGCACTGGAACAATTGCAATAGTCTGCACAACAAGCAACTTCTTGAGAGGTTAGAATAAAATAGTGTCAGTAAACAATCTTTAATGGGAGGGCAACAATTGCACTGACCCGAATGCCAGCAACAAACTGATGATTCATCTCGGCAGCAACCTGTCACCATGAGATGAACTCTAGATTAGTTTGTACCATCACATAAGCTCTTACTAGAATTTGATATCCCGAAAATAGGAAGCAGTATGTTCCACTTTAGTTTAGGCACAATGTAAGCAAGAGAATAGACTGTTGGTACATTTTCCTCGAAAGAAAATTAGGTAATCCTTACAGAGGATGCAAGAAGAAGGGAATTTGACAAGGAATTAACAGGACGGATAAATTAAGGTTCATGAGCCAACTTATAAGAAGCATCAAAGATGTGTTCCACTTATTTGTATGTCTATTTGTGTGCTTTTGCAGCTAGCTTATTAAAACGACCACTTGTTCGGCAGAATAATAGACCAAACACACTACATGCCAAAGCTACAAGACACAGAACAAATACTTGAGGACAAAATAACCCCACAAGGACTTCTGCAACGGTATAAATCCCCTGCCCTCAAGCTTTAAATAAGGTGGCAGCAAAATGGACCACGGAAAACTGAAATTTGGGTTTTACTTATAATCAATTCACAACAAAGAAGGGGCAATCGTACCTCGGATCTGAGCTTGTGATCATTGGCAGCACCATGGACAATCCATTGATGATTGCCAGTAACAGCAGCACGGCCAATGGTACTGAAGGACAGAAATGCAGAAGACATCCATCAGTACCAACTTCTCGGATAATACTCACATTATAAGCAACAGAATAAAAACATCACGAAGAACCGATACGCAATTCTAGCTTACCCTTCTCCGACAACATGAACTTGTGATGCCATAACCTTCCTGACAAGCGTGCACACACTGGTTCCTTGTTCGCACCCGACCTCAGAGGCCTCAGATCCAACTGAGCATGATGCGTGTCCGCAATAGCCATCCTCCCAAACCAAATGCCTGCACATCACCAAGGGAAAGACACACGAATCAGCAAATACGAGCTGACTTCAGTGCATTACGAGTTGACTTCAGTGCCGGGATTCATGTTCTAGTAAATTTACAGCACGGGCCTCTAGACACTAGCTTCTAGCACACCAAAGAACCACCGTATTAGGAAGGAAGCTGGGGAATATGCTCACCCGAATCTTCCCCACGCGCGCACTGCCCTTATACTACTACTAGTCAGCAAATCTAGCTGAAATGGAATGTCCAAGAAAACTCCATAGTCCAAACCCAGCAACAAAATAAAGATACTAAAACTGCCGCAAAAATGGGAGAGAGAGAGAGAGAGAGAGAGAGAGAGAGAGAGAGAGAGAGAGAGAACTCGCAAGATCGAACTGCAGGAGAAGCTTAAGATCCAAAGAAATATTAGAAGAAAATAAAATGAAATATGGGTGGGCAAGCTTACACGGGGTCGGCGGCGCCGATTGCCTTCCAGAAGACGGCGTACGACCAGCCAACCTCCTCGCACAGCCGCCGCAGCGCGTCCCCCACCGCCATCCTCCCCGCACGCACGCTCGACGCAGAGAGGAAAGGGAAGGGAGACCGACAAACCCTAGCTCCACTACTCCAGGGGCCGCAGCGCCGCCTGCAACAACAACCCCCACGCAGAACTCGGAACAGGACAAACGAGCAAGACGCCTAACTAGGCGCCGCCGCGGCAGCTGGCGCGCCTGGCCTGCTTCGCGGCGCGGAGCCCGCTGGCCCTCGCCGTCCTAACGCTTCTTCCCCTCGCCGCCGTCGCACAGGCGGCCATCAACAGGGCCCACTCCAAGTCCAAGCAAGCGCAGGGCCCAGTGTCAGCGTCGGCGCTTCACGGGTGAGCGACGAGGTCGAGGTCCGGGATGGGGAGTAGCCCACGGCAGCGGCACTTGGGGCGAACGAGCCCGAGAGCCTGCCTGCCTGCCTCTCCGGATTAGGGAGCTCGGGAGCGAGTGGATTTGCTACCGCCGCCGCCGCCGCTGCTGCTTGCTGTGAGGGCTCGTCAATGTTTCTCTCTTTCTTCCTCCTCGCTTTCGCTTTGGCTTCTTTGGGTTCTCACTCTACTGTGTGTATGTTTTGGCTTTCTCTTTGTTGGTGCTTTGCTGTGCCCCCCGACCTTTTGCGTTCGTTCTTTTTTCCTCCTTCGCGGCTCCCGAGGCAGGCATCATTCTCTCCACGAGGGCACAATGGGAATGCTACCAATCTTCTGTTCCCATGTTTAGCTGGATCATGCGTGTGGCACCATGTGAGTTCTTTTTAAAACTCTAAACAAGTGTGAAGATCATTTTTTAAAGAAAAATCTAAACAAGTATGAACGAAAATGGTCCGATCGAACAAGCCGAATCAGTCAAAAATGGCTTATTCGACCACACTCATACGTGTCTTCGCTTGATTGTGATGAGCCACATATGTCATAAACACATCCATGATGAAATATATTGAAGTTTTTTCTTGAGTGACATATAAGGGAATTCCTCAATTTAAAACAACTTTGTCTTTGGAGATGACATTGTAACCGTGAGAAATAAATTTGAAATATCGAATATCTAATTTTATATTGTGGTGCTGGTTAGTGTATATACATATATATACACACGCTAAATAACCATCAGTAAAAGAAAAATCAGAAGGAGTGCCTTTTAATCTTCTCTTTGCAAACACACCACGACAGCATAGCTTCAATAGCGACACTTGTAGCAGCTAAAGGCGGAGCTTATATATTTTTAGGTGAAGCCAATCGCGACTGGGAACCTTGGGTTATTTTTATTCCTTATTCTCCTTTACTTTACAAAGAAAAAGGCAGTGTCGTGGAGCTCTCGTCGCATTTGTATTGTGATGTGCAGTGTAGTGTAGTGTAGCACTTCTTTTTTAATAGCTTTATAATGCGGTATATTCAGGGACCCCTGCACTGCACTGCAAAGAAGACAAACAGGATAATGCAAGCTAATCCAACAAATGGAATGTCGTGTACCGAGCTTACTCGACAGTTTACGGTTATGCCCCCCGCATTGCTGAGCAATTACGCCCTACGCCTATATGGGCCTTCAAAAGGTGAGCATGGAGTACAATTATGCGGTCGTGTATTCTTTTGAGGGAGTGGTGGGGTAATTCTCAAATTAACAAAAGATGTAGTAGTAAAAAATATTTGATTTGCAGAGGAGGCAAAAGGGGCAGAGCCTAAACCATCCATCAGATGGCAGAGCCTGTCTTAGCCCAATCACAACGTTTTCCAAAGGTTGGCTGTGTTAATTACTAGCTGCAATGTACTAGTACGGTCTCTGCAGCTACAAATTGCTTAGTATACTACTACTACGACTACTATAGGAGTATAGTAGTTAAAAATATGTTGATGGCTTCCATTATTATTTTCTTCATGGTTGAAGACTAACAGCCACTGACCGCCGGGACCCGCGTGCTCGGACCCCAAATTCAGTGGAGACGTGCCTGCATCAGGGTGCGTACGTGTAGCGTCTCATTTTTGTGTGTTTTTGGCTCTCTTTTTCGCGAGGAGCATTTTCATAATGAGGCGCTTTGTGAGATCTTCAATCTGTGTTTTGAATGGAAGACTGGATGGATGACTCCGCTTTTTGTTGTAAAGATATGCTATTATAGCATGCTAGTTGTTTGATCTCGGCCTTTTTGTTCTGGAAAAAAGGATTTGGCCCAAGTATTTTTAATGTTGAGATCTTGACAGCAGCTCATCAATTGATCGATTATTCTGCTTTGGACCATCCTTTATTGATATACTAGTAAGCATGACGAGTGAATAATAGTACTTTCTACATATTTAAAATTGTTGACACCGTTAACTTCTAACATCAATTTTAACCGTTCATTCTATTTTCTAAAAAAAGACATGATAAATATTATATATATCATTATAATTATATTTTCCTTTATTATTAGAGGTATTCAAAACATGGCTTTCTAATTGATCTTACTACTCTCCCCCTTCATATGGTTACTCGAGCTCCATTTCAAAATTTTGTTACAACTAAAAAGTCATTCAGAAGCCAGAAAGGCCAATAAGGATAGAAGAAAAACAATAACCAGCTTACTACCGCTTACTCCCATTCCACACTTTTTTTAAACAGTTTGGAAGTTGAAAAAAACAGACCATCATTTTCTGCATCAAAAAAAGAAAAACATCCTTGAACGTGTGGCTTTCCTTTATTTAATGAGAGGTGGCCTAATCCCAAGATAAACGAAGAACGTATTAATCCAGAGCTTAATTGATTGTGCGGATCCATTAGTGGAGGCTTTGCTTGCTGGCTGGCTTGGTAATCCTATACTCCTCTTCTGCTTGATGTGGATGCGTCGCTTCTAGAACTAGAAGTGCCCCACTAGAGCACAAACAGGGACGTTTATTTGAGTTTAGTCACATCACAAACACATGTGCCAAAGCTGTTTTGGCTGGGGACGGCTCAATTTCGTACGTGTCAACTTCTCTATCGGTTGGACCAAAATATAGAGCCAAATTAGATGGTCACTTCAGCCTCTCGTTAATTTGTTGTAGTGTGATGCGTGCGTGCTTGGTACCATAGGGACATTAATTAATTAGCAACTCTCGCCTCAGTTTGCATGTTCATGATTTATTTTGTACTACTTGACATGAGATCGATGAGATCATGGATGAGATAAATACCAAACACTATGATATTTGAGATGCCCTAACCGGCTTACTACCTTTGTTTTTTTATTGTTGACACTTTCTAATATAAATTTATATAAAAAAAGTTAATATAATAAAATAGAGATAGTATTAAGAAATAGAATGAACATTAATTGCTTGCACTATAGTACTACTGCAGCAGGAGGGATCAAGGTTCAGACGGGGAAATACAGAAAGCACCAACCCACCACAGGACACAATCTGTATGAGAATCTTGACCTTGGCGTCTTGTAAATAACACCACCACCGCAAGAAACCCTATGCAAGAGGGCAACAGTTCCTTTGATTTGAAGCCTGCTGCCTTTCTTTTGCCCCCCTATTAGAAATGCGTTGGGGTCGGCTTCGATTCAGAGAGGGCCACCCCATATTGGATCAGCAGTGATGCAAGGGAAACTGGTTCCCCTAGCTATTTTCACTCAATAAGAATTTATTTTGTTTGTTGTCTAGTGTGCCAACAATCCTAGAATATGCACCGATTTGTTCCATTTATATTTCAATCACTTTAATCACGATGATGCTGTAATAATTGTCTGTCGTGTGGACCATGTGCAGCATTTTGATACAAAAGGTCAGAACAATACATTTTTTTCATTATCCAAAAATATATATGGCGTCGTATCTGGTGCAAACCGAAGGTGTGGTGCAACTACGGAAACTTTCGATCCAAGCCGCTGCTTGTCCATCCGATGGCAACAGAGATAATGATGGTCATTTTCCAATTAAACGCCCGCAGCGATCAAACTTTCCAGCAGAATGACGTTTCCTCTGCTTTCCGCGCACGAGAATCGCACGTAGGCCTGCCCTTTCGTATCCTGCACGAGAGTCGCCGCCGCCAGTTCGTCCTCCGCCGCGCGGCCGCGAGTCATCGCCAGGAGCTGTACGCGAGGGGGCACCCGGAGCTGTACACGAACGGCATCCGCGCGGCGACACGCCGCCGCAGCTCCTGGCGCGTGCCGATTACGCATGTCGACGATGAGGATGTGATACGGCTGGTCGCCCGCTTTTGCTCCGGTGCAGCACGTTGGTCGCCCGCCGGCCGCACGTGCGCGCCAGGCCGCGTCGCCCCTGCTTGCGCGCCTGGTTGGGCCTCCGCACCTGTCGTCATTCTGCTGGAGGGGCGCCGCTCGTCGTGCTGATCATGGATTCCGGCCGAGGTTCACCCGAGTCTGCGATGGAGCCTGCCGCTATGGATCATGCCCTCATCACCGTCGACGCCGAAGTTGGAACTCACGTTGAGTCTGCGTCTGCGATGGAGCCTGCAGTCATCACCATCAACGCCGTCGACGCCGGTATTGGAGCCCACCTTGAACATCCAAGCACACCGCAGCCAAAATCTTCTCTGAGTACAGTGAGTCGGCAAAAATCTTTGATCATGCTCTTAGGGTTTTTGGCATGAGTGTCTATTTTTCTAGAAGTAGCATGTCAAGTATTGCAGATACATTTCCTTTTTCATAAGATTTTGCATAGTAAACATGTTTAACTAGTACTATCTGGTTTGTTGATCATACAATTTTTCACTTCTGCAGGTCTCTTGTACAAGTGACACAGTCAATATAAATTGCAAAGAACATTTGAAGCCTAAGGTTGGAATGATCTTTGATACGCTAGTAGATGTGGAGAAATTTTACAAATTGTATGCACATGAAGCTGGTTTCTCTGTTCGTGTTGGTCAGCATAAGAAGGAAAATGAGGAAATATTAACCAAGCGGTATTATTGTTCAAGGGAAGGGTACAGAAAAGAGAAAGTAAAAAATGTTAGCGATGAATCTGAAAAAAAAAGAAAGACACATAATGTGATGGAAACTAGATGTGGTTGTGCGGCACATATTGTTGTCAAGCTTGACAATGACAAGAAGTATCGGATAGCTTCAGTGGTTGAGGAGCACAACCATGGTTTTGTGTCACCAGATAAGAGGCATTTGCTAAGATCCAACCGTAATGTTAGTGAGAGGGCAAAAAGTACTTTGTTCAATTGTCATAAGGCTAGCATTGGTACCTCACAGGCATATCGACTTCTCCATGTCAGTGAGGGTGGGTTTCAAAATGTTGGGTGCACGCTGAGGGATTTGAAAAATTATTACCGTGACCTCAGAACCAAAATCAAAGATGCAGATGCACAAATGTTTGTGGGGCAGCTTGAGCGAAAGAAGGAAGTAAATCCTGCCTTCTTTTATGACTTCATGGTGGATAAGCAAGGACAACTTGTTCGTGTATTTTGGGCAGATGCTTTATGCAGGAAAAACTATAGTGTTTTTGGTGATGTGGTTTCAGTAGATTCAACATATACCACTAACCAGTATAACATGAAGTTTGTGCCATTCACTGGAGTCAATCATCACTTGCAAAATGTTTTCCTTGGGGCAGCATTCTTAGCAGATGAAAAGGTCGAGTCATATGTGTGGTTGTTTCAGACCTTTCTTAAGGCTATGGGTGGTGTAGCACCTCATCTAATAATAACAGATGAAGATGCGAGCATGAAGGCTGCTATTGCTGACATTCTACCAGATACACATCATAGACTTTGCATGTGGCATATCATGGAAAAGGTACCTGAGAAGGTCGGTCCCTCTATAAGAGCGGATGACAAGTTTTGGGATAGACTAAACAAGTGTGTTTGGGGCTCCGAGAATTCAGATGAATTTGTGTCACAATGGAATTCTATCATAACAGATTTTGATCTCATCGGAAATGATTGGTTTTCCACAAAGTTTGCCATTCGTAAATCATGGATTCCAGCATACTTTATGGACATACCTCTAGCAGGAATCCTTAGGACTACATCACGGTCAGAGAGTGCAAATTCTTTTTTCAATCGTTTCATTCACAGAAAATTGTGCTTCGTTGAGTTCTGGCTAAGGTTTGACACAGCCTTGGAGTGCCAACGCGAAGAGGAGTTGAAAGCCGACAATGCAAGTCTGCACACCACTCCTAAATTGATGACACCATGGCCCATGGAGAAGCAATGTAGTGTAACATATACACATGAAGTTTTCAGTAAGTTTCAGAAAGAAATCGTAGCTGCAAGAGACGATTGCATTATCCAAGGCATTTCAGAGTCTGACGATATAAAATGTGTCACCATCAGCAGCCTATCTGGAAAAGATCGAGTGGTTGAGCTGAACAAGTCAAACATATTTTGTACGTGCTCTTGTAAGTTTCATGAGTCCTATGGCATCCCATGTCGTCATATAATACAAGTGCTTAGAGCCGAGAAGCATAATGAGATACCGTCGACTTATATTATGAAGAGATGGGAGAAAAGATGTAAAAGGTGAGTTTATACGGATGTTTTGTTTTCTATGGTTGCATTATTTTCTATGTGCAATAGTGCTGATCAGATCTTTAATTTCATAGAGAACTGTTCTTCGATGACGAAGGTAACCTTCTAGATGAAAAGGCAAAGGATCCTATGGAGGTGGCAATGCGGAAAAAAATTTCAGATTCACGCAATAAGTTTGAAGATCTTATCCAGATGGCCAAGAACTCTGAACAAGGGATGGAGTTTTTATATTCTAGTTTATCCAACCTTGTAGAACCTCTTCAAAAGATCGTTCCTGCTGCTGCACTTAATAAACAGGATGAGTTCGAATCGTTCCTTGGTAGCAAAATTCCACATGAAGTTGAGATACATCCACCAAATGATATCAAGTCCAAGGGACGATGTAAAAGAATTAAGAAGAGCAAGGAGGAGAAGGCACCAAGAAAACGAAAGTGTGGAAAATGCAAGCTTGTAGTGGATCATGATGCACGAAATTGCCCAACAAGCTAGTTTCCATAAGCTGGCAGCACTATTTTGTATTCTAATTATCTTTGTTACCATGCAGTGTGTCATTTTGACTTTGTATTCTAATCCCTTTAACCTGGAGTCTTTGTTATATTTTAAACATTCGATCATCATCCTGTTCATAGTTTGTATTATCTTACATTTGAGCTTGTTGTTTGAGAATGGGCCAGATAGGAACCAATTTAACATTCCATTTGGCAATCTGCTTCCAAATAAATGGCATAATGACAGAAAGTTGCAAGCACAAAAAAGGCACTAAAGCATGCTCATATTCAATATAAGAGATCTGCATTTCAAACATCCATGTATATTTCATAATATGAAATTTACAATCTCATTTCATTGTATCAAATTGATATACATCTGAACACTGAAGACCACAATCCTGACCAAGCACCTAAATTACACCTTTTCCAGGTACAAAAAGATCAGTGCTATATTCTAACTATAATATTTCTGGACAACATCAAGCAGTACTATTTCATTCAAATTCACAGGTATCCATGTCGATGGTTGCCAAGATGCTGAAGTGTAGGCCCTCCATGTCGATGGTTGCCAAGATGCTGAGGGTGAGTGTCCTGTCAGTGACAAAATCATGAGGCCAGGACTAATCACAGACGTCATGGACCTGAAAGTTAAGAGTGGTAGAGCCAATTCAGTTATCTCCTATAATGTCTCCTATAATGAACCACTCACATGTATTGGAGACTCCCTGATAGAAAGCTGGCCATTTGAAGGATCAGATGCCTAAGGAAAAAAAGGGCAGCAAATTGAAATGAGCATTATCATCCTGTAAGAATGTACAAAAAAGACTGGAACCAATCTTTTTTTGAAGTAAAGCTTGTCATCCTGATCTGGGCATTTGGTTCCTGTGGACTTAATCTTCGATCATTTGAATTAGTGGTGGTAACCTACAACAAAACTCAGGTAAGACACATAATGCCGAAGTAATTTGCTGCTATTACGAACATGTTACCTATCCATCAGGTATGATCACAAGAACATGGAGCGGCGAGGCGGGGCGAGAGGCGCAGCCCGGCGCTCCGGAGCGGCGAGGCGGGGACTCGGCCGCGGTTGGGAGACACTACGATGAGAGGCGCAGCCCGGCGGGTCGGAGCGACGAGGAGGGGACGCGGCCGCGGTGGGGAGCGGGCCGGAGCGGCGAGAAGGGGACGCGGCCGCGGTAGGGAGCGGGCCGGAGCGGCGAGGAGGGGATGCGGCCGCGGTGGGGAGCGGGCCAGAGCGGCGAGGAGGGGACGCAGCCGCGGTGGGGAGCGGGCCGGAGCGGCGAGGAGGGGACCCAGCCGCGGTGGGGAGCGGGCCGGAGTGGCGAGGTGGAGGCGGAGGGAGGCCGAGTCCCCGCCTCGCCGCTCCGGGTGCCCCCTCGCGTACAGCTCCTGGCGATGACTCGCGGCCGCGCGGCGGAGGACGAACTGGCGGTGGCGACTCTCGTGCAGGATACGAAAGGGCAGGCCTACGTGCGATTCTCGTGCGCGGAAAGCAGAGGAAACGTCATTCTGCTGGAAAGTTTGATCGCTGCGGGCGTTTAATTGGAAAATGACCATCATTATCTCTGTTTGCCATCGGATGGACAAGCAGCGGCTTGGATCGAAAGTTTTCATAGTTGCACCACACCTTCGGTTTGTACCAGATACGACGCCAATATATATATAAGCATTTCAAATCCGCTAGATTGAACATTTCAAATCTGCTAAGAGGGAGAAAAGTATTCTGTCAATTTGTAGCTCCAACTACAATTCACTCTATTTTATGGGGCTCTCACCTCCTTACAAACCGATCATGTGGTGCTAGCTAGTAGAAGACATGATTCCTGTTCTCCTGAAAATCAGGATATATACAATCTCTCAACCATCACAAGGTTTTCGCAAATGATGGTGTAGGCACAAGTCCTTAGCTAAGCTATATATAGAGTTTAATTTTGAAATTAAAAAGACACTGTAGAAAAGCAATCGGGAGCATACAGTTGCTGAGCATGGGATCCATATGCATGTGGCATGTGCCCACGCCTATTTAGCTAGTGTGGTGGAGCTCGATCGGTGATGGCGATTGTGATGTGTGTCCTCCTCTTTGTTTTTGTCTGCGACTCCCATCGATTAAAGCCTTGATAATCATGGATGGCAAGAAAGGTGGCCATGAACCCATAACACAAAGGCGCCGTGAAGACGACGAGAATACTTCAATGCATATGCATATGCATATGGCATTGCAGACGTACGGTAGGTACCAATAATACTTTCGTTCATTCTCTTTCAGTGTGGCTCCTCAATCATAACTCCCTTGTTGTCATGAAATCCAAGCCAAGTATTGAAGTATAAATGGATTGCTGTCTTTTTTCCATCAGCTTAGGTTTTTAGGTGAACTGGTTAGATGTATGAAACTCAATATGGTATTAGAGCCAGAGATCTCGAGTTCGAATCCTGACAGAAATAATTTTCGACAATTTAAGTCCTCCACTTTAAAACTCCACGTTTGCGCCCTACAAGGGGCTGCATGTAAGGGGGAGTGTTGAAGTATAAATGGTTCTTTCCCCATCAGCTAGACTTTTGGGTGAACTGATTAGGTGCATGAAACTCAATACCAAGATTCCGATTGAGCCTCTTCTATGAATGCATCCATCTATCTACAATATGCCCATCAGGTTGCTGCGATAAGCGCCTGCCATGGCATCACTTCGGGTCGGGTAGTTTGGATTTCTAAAACTTTAGGTTTTCATAATCACTACCCGAAATTGTTAGGGTCTGGTAGTTCGGGTTACCATGAACAGAGCAAAAATACCAACTCCGTAATAGCATTTTAACAGAAAAAACAGTAGCGATTCAGTAAAATTTAAACTATGATCCTAACTAAGATGCATGCAAGTACTAACCTTTAAAAATTTTCACCATTAACTCAGAAAATATTTTATATATGTGTCACGTCAAGATTATTTCTAGTAGTAGAAGATTTATCACCTGCGCATATATAGTTATTAATTTCTTAGTATCCTTTGCTATTAATAAGTAGTAGTACAGTATAAATATTTTTTCTATTAAAAATGAAGTATATCTTTTGCTATTATGCACTTCTACGTACTAGTACAGATAGAGTTATAATTACCCACATCAAAAAGACAGAGTTATAATTAAACAAATAATAACAACAGTGTGTATCGAACGAGATCGATCCCGATGACCAGTGTGCAGTGTAGGAGAAAAATGGGTAAGAGCGAGCAAAAGGGGGGGTCGCCTCGACAGATCTTGCGTCTGGAAAGGCAGATCATTCAGCAGCCCATTTGTCGGTCGTTGTAGTTGTAGGCCTACTAATAAAAAAAGGTCCGTTCCCGTTGGCCGTTTGGACGACGACCATTCAGACGCTGCCGCTTGTCGTAATCATGAGCTAGATCAAGAGGTGTCGTCTCACTACGTCCTCCCCCCACAGAATGGTACACGCCGTCATCACTACGTCAGTGTGTCACGAGGCCTGCCTTCTAGCCATCTAGTTTTGCTTCGTGAATGTGATATACTGAGAAGCAAGCAAGCAAACAAAGATAATACAGTATGTAATTAAATAATTAGTGCTTGTTTAGGTGGTCACTGCTGCGCCCTAACAAAAAAATTTGAGAAAATGTCCCGTCGGTTTGTAGCTTCGGGACAGGGCTATGAGGCCCATATACAGAGCCCATGTTGTGAGACGCCAGTTTCTGCTGGATAAAGAAGAGGGAACATGGAACAGGCCTCCACCAGTGCGAACTGGCCCATGAACATATTTGTACGTATACGTCTGCAGTGTTACAACTTACTCTTTGATACTCTTGTGCTGCTGACTGATGATAAGGACTTGCGTCTCTGACGTGGTTAAATTAAAGCATCAAGAGTTTATTTGCTACTAGTCTACGGGTTTTTTTCGTAATTTAACAGTTACACGGAGTTAATTTTGGCTTATCAGAAGCCAAGAAAGAAAAGATGGAACAAACGAGGACTATTCCATGCGTCGAAGTAATCGGTTGGTAGAAAATCACATTTTGCAGCGATGTGAATCTGTACCCCAAAAGAGGGCAAAAAAAATAAAAATAAAAGCCAGCAGCATAACAGAACCCATGCTCATGATATTGACAGCACAGCGTGCAAATTCCAACAAAGCAAACAAAAAGCGTATTACAAGGCGACCAATACATAGTATCATTCTCCTACTCTACTAGACTACTACTACTACTGGAGTCTGGAGCAACTGCAGGCCCCCTTCACCGAACCCCGTAGGCACTGAAATGCTTCACCCTGAACTTCCACTCTCCCTTGGCAGGGTCGAACGACACAAACTCTGCTCCCTGCTCCTTTGCCATCTTCACCAGCTTCTCCTTGTACCTGTCCACCCTTGGACCCTCATGGTACTGTTTGCCAGTCTTCTTGTTCACGCACTTGACTTTCAGAAGAGTCACCTCTGCAGCTTTGTTCAGCCCCTCCCCGACCGGTGGCTTCCTGCTATCGTCCTTGTACACAATCACCTCGCGGTTATTGAACTCAAGAATCGACTCCATGTCCAGGTCCCTCACATCTATATCCTCCAGGAACTTGATGCTGCCATAACCATGACGTCCGACAACAAAGTCCCTCACCCGACTGCAGTACCCTGGCTCGGCACGTTCCTTGATGGCAAGCTCCTCTAGGCTAGGTTCCATGAAATAATCTGCACGTGGAAGCTTAGGCATCAGCTTCTCAACTGAAGTATTGTTTCCATGCTGAGTCGCAGCACCAGGCTCAAGGTGATTGCCATTTTCCACTGGAGAACGGCTGCTTGGTGATGTGGTAGTCTTATCATCATGTACAATGTCTGCAGAAACTCCTGCACAAGTCACAGCCCAAGAATCTCATGCACCACGGAAGTAGAGCCAAAAGAAATACTAATGTAAACAGCCTGGACCGTTCAAGCTGGTATTGTAATAGCAAGGCTTACCTTTATATTTTTCCGGGTCAGATGAATCCTTAGGAACCGATTGCCTGCCAATTCCACTATGTGAAAACCGTTGATCAGTTGGACAGATTATTAGATTTCTCGGGTTCTCTCTAGGGATGAAAAATTCATCTGCTTTTCCTGTTGCAGGAGATCCTTCATCATCAGCAAAGAATGGAACCTGTAAGAAGGGAAAAAAGAAGGTGAGTACGGCATTCAGTGCTTTCTTAATGGTTTTCACAAAGTCCATCAAGATATATAAAACAAAACTTCACACACAAAATTAGTCGTAACCTTGTCATCAGCTATCTGATTATACTTTCTTGGGTGCAATTTTATCCTCCTCTGTGATAAATGCCTAGGAACCACCATGGACACCGTTCTGCTTGAAAGTGGCTTCTCAGCAACCTGCAAGCCAGCAAAATTTTGCAATTAAGTAAATAACCTTTCCTTATGATACCTCATGGTACCATACGTCATTCATGAACAATCATCTCGCTAATTCTGCTGGTCACTAAATCTTTAAAACAGATTGTAAATGCTAAAAAACCTACTAACCGGTAAACTTGATATTCCATACTGAATTGAAGGAGAAGATCCAGCATTCCCAGTGGACATCTGAGGCATTGCAGGAAGCGTCCCAAATGGATGCGAAATAGGCGCAGCAGGCCGAAACACCATATCGGACTGGCTAGGAGTTCTGTGCCAAATATGCAACATGGAAATTTTAAGTTAGTTTTTCGAGAAAAGAATTTCAATGTAGAAGGCACAACGTATTAATAATCAAATAGGGATAATTGAACCATATGTGCTGACTATACTCATTTGTAAATTTCAAGTATAACTATGATTTAATTGAAGGTATGTTCTACTGCAGGGGGATATATTTTCCCTTCAAATGACTATAGCTAACCAGTGTTTAGTCTGTTACAAGGACAATAATGAAAAACAAAAGTAATCATGCACGTTTGAGAAGCAGCAAGGGATCATACAGCTGTCCAATCGGGGCCTGACTTATAGTGTTGGAAATACCGGTGAATCCACCTAAAGCTGCAGTGTGTGCATTTGCGCAAAAGTCAAACCCACAATACTGTTTGAAGAAGAACATGAGTAGCAGAATAATTTTCAAGACAGGATAAAAAACACTGACCTGGTTGAGTTGTAGTTAGGAAGGAGAAAACGCTTGAAGTTTGAGCTGGGGCGGATTGCTGGAATGTTGGCTTAATAATTAGGAGCAAAAATTGAAGTACTGAAAATAAAAGTAATAAAGTTTTTTTTTGTCAAAATTAAATATAGAGAAGAAAGGACCTTACAATTGATGAAAAAGGTGAAGATCTGCTGCCAAACAGAGTGGGTGTGCTAAAAAGACTTCCAGAGGATGAGGAACCTGTCGTACTTGAGGACAGTTGCACAAATGCTGGGGAGGATGAAAAGAGTCCAACTGATTGTGTGCTGAGCGACACTGCGGTGCTGAATGGGCTTTGATTCGGTGATATTGATGTGCCAAACAACGGGGATGAAACAAGAGCAGCATTTGTATTTGAAAACAAAGATGGTGAACTATTTGTTGGAAATACAGAACCACCTGAACCAGACATTGTAGTATTAGTGAATGCGCTAGTAGAGGAAGTGCCAGTCAAGATCTTAGCAACTGGATTGCTTGGTGGCGATGGAAATTGTGGGCTTGGATTAACTTGGCTGAAAGGATTCGGTTGTGGTGCTGGAGTTCTAGAAGGGCTAGGTCCACCTGCAAGTTCAAACACCACGAATTTCAGAAATATGCCACAGGAACAGGTACGAGGAGCAAATATATCCAATACTAATATGAAATGCACAATTTGAGAAGGGCAAGCATCCACCAATAATAATACTCTCCAGCTACATTGTGGAATAAGCTAAGCTAAGACACTATAATTATTTGGTTTTACTCCTAGTTAATGCAGAAGCAAGCATGGCAAAAATATACATAAAATGGAACAAATGGTTTAAGCCAACAGCTGCAAATCATCAGCCTAATTACTCGGCATTGAAATGGTTTTCCTCACCTTTGTCACCACGCTGGTAATCTTCCCACCTCAACTCTTCATGACTCTTATCTTTGTATTCAGCCATGACTGATATGGAATGAAGTTTAAAAGCAGGCGGACCACTTGTAACACCGTCAGCATCTGGTGTTTGAGCATAAGGTTTTATTCTAGTTCCTCCAGCTTGATTACCAAATGGTGTTGGCCCAAAAGATGTTGCTGATAGTGAACCTGAGAGAGAATAAATAAGTGGTGAAATGAGTAAATTTTGCCATAGCCAGGGCAAAAAAACATTATTTATTTGCAATAAAATAGGGTTGCTGAGCAAAATGAACAAAAGAATCTGCAGTACTTGACTGCTCTGTGATATTGAGTTGAACACACAGACAACATGCAGCACACATGTAACCAAAACTAGACTGTGTATCCAATGGGAAACATACCAACTGGAGACGACTGTGCACTAAAAGGTGAGGGAGTTCCTCCAAAAGATGAGGTACCAAACGAAGTTGTAGGTTGTCCAACAGGCAAAGAAGAACCTGAACCAAAGGAAGTAGCAGTCGCTTGGCCAAATGTAGGTGTGCTCGAGACACCGAAACCTATAGAACTAACACCGAACGATGCGGTTCCTGAATTCCCAAAACCAGGAGTGGATGAACCAAAGGCTGTAGAACCAAATGCCGGGGTGCTAGCAGCGCCAAACAGAGATGTTGGCGTTAAACTGAATGCTGGCTTCGTTGTGGCACCAAAGCCTGGCATAGTTGTGGTTCCAAAGGCCGGCGTAGTTGCCGCTCCAAAGTGTGGAGTAGCTAGTGCACCAAAAGTACTGCTCCCGAATATGGGCTGAGTTTGCTGGAACGTGCTGCTGCCGCCAAATGGAGTTGAATGGCTAGAAGATGATCCGAAACTTCCGAAGCTTGACTTTTGTTGTCCAAACAAAGATCCTACAAAATGTGCAGAGCAGAGTGTCACGCCATATATATGTACTGCTATTGGTCTAAAGAACAGTGATTAAATAGAACTAAATTCAGATAGAGTAGCTATGCAAAACAATACAATCTATAAATTGGTTTTGAGTATCTTTTTCCAAACACTTTGACAATCTAAGATTATCAGCATCATAAACTCGTTGGCAGCACTTGCAATCAAGCGAGAAAGGAAACAAATAACAAAAAGGCAAGTAGATCGTACCTGAGCCAAAGGTGGAGGATGTAGCACCGAAGGCAGGGGTGGGCGATGAACCGAAAGCTGGCGTGGAGCTCCCAAACGGAGAGGAGGATGGGGTGCCAAATGTCGGAGCGGATTGCTGCTGCCTAGAAGGACCAGATGTATTGCCGAAAGGTGAGCTTCCAGTCTGCACCCCAAAAGTAGTGGCCGGGCTACCAAATTGTTTTGGTGCGAAGGGATTGTTGGCAGAGGTGGTAGCCTGGCCGAATCCCTGCTGCTGGGTTGTTCTAAATAAGGACTGGCCAAATAGACTCGGGGATGACTGCCCACATGCTGCAACAACAGACAGAGAACAAAGAATTGTGATGAGCAAGGTTTCAGCGAGTGTAAGTAGAAGTAGAACTTATAAACAGAAAGAACACAAGTAGATCAAGTGTACTGCATTGTTGTATTGTATGAGCAAGCTTGATGGAAAGAAAAAAGAACAAGAAAAAACACGACTATAGTAAGTACTGCATTATAGTAAGAAAAAAAAACAAAGAAAAACGCTGTGGCTGCCAGAGCAGCCGACGCCGCGTGTCGACGATCGTGTGGAAGGGCTTCAAATCACTTGACATCGAAGCCTCATCGGAAAGCGCACGCATCCGACAACGCGAGGACGTTGAAGCTCGCGAGCATCGCCATGTAAGCGCCGCTTGCCATGGGCGTAGCACTGGCTGGGGTTCGTTCTGAGCCCAAGCAGAAGCAGTCAAGCAGCCAAGCTTCCGGTCGGGCTCGGCGAGGAGAGCACGGGGAGGGATGAACCAGCGGATCGAAGAGGAGAGCGTGCATGACCATGAAAAGCTGCATCGGCCATCAGACATTGCGATTGCTAGGTGAGTTGCATCAGGCGTCCGAAGTCCGAACGAGAGGAGAGAGAATCTGAGAGGGAAAGGCGGGAGGTGAAGGGAAGGGGTGCTTACGGCCGGTGGAGCCAAACATTTCAGCCTCCTCTCTTCTCGCTGAGGGCGGCGCTGGCGCTTGGCAAGGGAAGAGAAGAGTGCCGCTGCCGCTGCCGGCGGTTGCCGGGAGCCTGCCTCTTTGTTTCGCTCGCCGATGCGCGGAAGTGGATCGGCTCGGCTGGGGTGCCTCTCTTCTCTTCTCTGTCTATGAAGAGTGGGGCCTCCTGTTGCCACGGTTATATAGAAGGACGTTTAGCTTGAATCCAACGCGACGCGGTTCCTGGCGAGCGCGTGCTTTCAACGCAGGGAGAGCAGGGAGGGCCCAAAGACACGGGACTCGATTTCAGGCCTGGCCCAAATGCCATCCAAACAGACTGTTTCTTCTTTTCTTTTCCTTTTTTTCTACCCTTTTTTCTTCCGACTGTCTCTTTGGAGACATGACTACATGAGACATCCGATAAAAACGTCACCTGCTCCAAATTTCCTAATGCAAAAACAGTAATAGATAGATTCCATAAGATCATTAAAGCCACTTGGCGTCCTCTAATTTGTGGATGAAGGGGTGCTGGATGGGTCTTCACGTTTTTTTTTTCGATGGGGGTCTTCACTTATTATATGAACTTTAAATTCACCTTGTTTGTTACATTTGAAATTACTTTATAGAAACACTTCGCCATGTTGTTCATTATAAACACGGTTTCTTCAACATTATAAATACGCAGCATTATTTTTAACTCAACATTTTCAATGTACTATTCTTTTTTGAAGTGTTCAATGATATGTAGTATTCAATGTACTAGTTTGATTATTTCAAGTGACAAATCAGGGGGGAAGAATTTCAGAATATGATATGTAGACCAAAGGCATATCATATAGAGGTGGCGGCGATAGAGGTGAACGGTAGACCGGAGTGGGGGGGCCAAAGGGGTAATCAGATGAGTGAACACCGGTGCCATCTGGATTCTTGTCATTCCAACTTCACAATATTGTGTGTCGTTTCTACTTAAAAGCTAGGTGCTCAAATGCGCATTCTCGCAAGTCAATGAATGAGTAGTGTTATGAAGTACGACACGACAAAGGTGATCCAGGCAACCACCCGTCGATGGAAACGTCAGTCATAGAGAGAATACACATTGTTATGCAGGAAGTTGGTGGTGTTCATGATTTGAAGGAGTGATAGCGGGAGCGAGACATAGTTGGTATAAATCTAACGAAATTACCAAAATGATAGCTTTGCCTACTTGTTTTGTGCAATTGGTTAGGAATATTGGAGAAATGCATATCCGATTCAAAATATGCTAGAATAGAGTTTAGCGTGAGATATCAAAATGTAAAAATCAATAGTCATGCTTAGTTAACATCTCATTTTGCTTAAGTTCTAGTTTTAGCAACAATGGATTGCTTTTTTCCTAGACTAGATCCAAGAGCAATTTTTTGGATTAATAAAATAAGTCCTAAATGAATAAATGTTATCACAAATGAGAAACGCACACAATATGTGGAAACTGAAAGGAACTGTAAGATTGACTTCGGATGGTAGTTTGGTTTGCTCATGATTAAAACAAGTTAAAGATGATGTAGTCACGTAATGAAAGAGACACGATAAAGATAACGGTTGACAACTCCCGTCACGTCAACGACATTAATATGCTGAATTTGGTGGTAGCATGGTCAGAGGGAGTGACAGATAGAGACTTAGTTGGCGTACAACGCAAAGAAACTGTCATTATGCTGATTTTGCGTGTTTTTTTTAACTCTTTATCTTCTTGTTTTCCATGGATAAAATGGTATAGACACACATAGTTTCATTAAAAATACACTTCATATTAAGTTTTATCATGAGAATATAAAGAACTGAAAGATAAATACATTGGCGTGTGAAGTGAGCATTTCTATGAATGACACCGTAATAATATCAAAATAATATTATTGAGCACATTTAAGTTGAACGCGATGAATTGAATCGTTGGCGGTGTTTCTACACTGAGCATCACCTGTTTCACACTTAACAGGCTACGTATATTTAAAACACACTTCGTATCTAACAACGGTTCAAATAAAACCATCCATATGACTCAATTGTAGACACTCCAGATTCACCCCTACGCTGACATTGTCACGAAGCACACTGCCAGCCTTCCATACGAAGGCCTCCCAAAACACGGTTGCAACTTGCAACAGAGCATAGCAAGCAATGCAAGAGAAGCGTTGGAAAGGGAAAAAAAAATATCCAAAACCTCACGAGGAAAAAATAGTAAGAAAAGGAAAAGAAGGCCAGACCGAAACCGGCGTGAAAAAAATCTTCCACGACTCCTATCTTTTCCCACTACAAAATTCCTGTTCTGCCCCTCCACGGAATCCGCACCATCTCCTCCCACCTCCCCACCACTACAAGAAGCCCACGGCGCGGCCCTCTCCCTCTTCTCCTGCTTGTTCGCTCGCTCTCCACTTGCTGCTGCCATGGCGGACTGCTACGCGCCGGAGGCGGACGACCTCCACCGGAGGTGGCTTCCGCGGGAGATATTCGCCGACATTGGCATCTCCGACCCCGCCGCCTCGGCCGTCGCGGACGACGCCGACGCCGCGCCGCCCGCGGTCTCCGTGGAAGAGCTCGCGGCGCAGCTCGTGGGCATCCTCGGCGCCGGAACGGGGACCGCGGCCGCCAAGGGAAAGTCGTCCCCGAAGCGCGCTCCGTCGCCTCCTCCTCCTCCTCCTCCGCCCGTCGCAACTGCCCCTGCCCCCATCGCACCGTGCCGTCGCGCGCCGGTGAGTGGTCGACGGCCTGCTCCCGTGACTTTTTTTTTTTTTTGGGTTGCTTCGGTTCGTCTTCTCGTTCCACGGTGGCTTGACATGTACGGCTGCGCGTTCTCTTACTTAAACAGGTTTGCGGTCTGGAAGGGTCGGTCGCGCAGAAATGCGGCGGGGGCAATGTCGTCGCCGGCGGCGCGGTGGTCGCGTGGCCGGCTACGCCCTACCAGCCGTGGCAGGTGAGCGAGCCTTTCTTCCTCCCCCTCTCTCTGTTTGTTCTTGGTTCGGGAGGCGATTGTGACAAAAACCCTTCCCGTTTCCTTCGGTTTTCCCCCGTTCATAATCTTGTTGCGCCGAACCTCCGCCAATGTTGTCGCGCCCTCGCGGGTGTTCCTTGGCATCGACAGCTGGCGATTGTTTCTCGTCCTCGCGATTTTGTTTGTTTAATTCCTTTCTCGGATCGAGATTACCTGCGCCGGCCCATCGATCGGTTTACGATGAACCGGTTCGAATGTGTTCAGGATTGTTTCTGTTCCCTGCGCCAAAAAATTTTATTTGGAAGTTTCTCAAAATTCTGTTTCGTTGCGTTCCCTTCTCAACCGCGCACCGTCAATCCTGATCTTCCTTCGTCTCCATGTTTTTTTTTCTCTCGTTTGCAGGTCGCGAGCACCTTCGTGAACGTCGGCGGCGCGCTGGAGTACACCCTTCTCCCTCTGGCGCCGCCGTGCCTGGTGGTGCCGCAGCGGCCGCCGGGCCTCAAGCCGCGCGGCGGCACCGGCGTGTTCCTGCCTCGCACGCCCCCGCCGGCGAGAGGTAAAGCTCCAGACGCCTGCCTCCCATTAATCCATCATCATCACGCGTGCGCCGTGGCCGTGCCGTGGGATACGGAGGAATCGCCGCCGTGGTCTCCTCGGCCTCCACGCTAGTAGTAGTAGAACTAGCAGCACTGTACCTTCCCTGGATGCTGCGGATATGCATCGTCGGTTCTCGTGCCGTCTTTTTTTTTTTTAAGTAGTAGTGCTGGCGATAGGTAAATCAGTTTCGTTTCCATTGTTTGTTAACGTAAAAATCCGTCATCAATATTTTTTGTAGAAGGAAAAGATATGTACGTGTAGTACTACTGTTCCAGTACGTATACGTATAGTAAAATCCAAATGCTTAGTCATCATCGTAAATACGTGATCACAGCGAGCGAGCACGCTGCCCTTGTTGTCTCATCAATAAATGGTGGCCGAGATTAATTAAGACTGCAAAATTTTGTACTACTGGCTCCCGATATTTGCAGTACTCCTACTACTACACCTTTTTCGTTTTTCGAGCAGTGGGAGGGCGTTAATGGCGGCGGCAGCAGGAACCCAGTTTTCGTGCGCTGTTGCCTGCCGGTGCTGCCGGTGACGCTCCTGTTGTTTGGGATCGGGGGGGGGGGAGGGGAGGGGCCGTGCCGCCAGGCATCATTAGCACCTGATCATGGGAAAGTGGGGCCCAGTTTATGCCAATGGTCTGCATGCATGCAACTGCTTCATTGGGTACCGTACTAGTTCAAGGAGGATGATGGGAAATCCTGTAGTACTACATTTTTGTTGGAACAAAGAAAAAAAAGGAAATGCTAGTGCTAATTAGGCAGGGAATGCAAGGGAATGTTATTATTAGTAGTAAGTAATTTTTTGGCTAATGGAATGGCGTTCCTTTTGGTGGAGCCTTTTTTACTTGCCGTTTATGACATGCCATGTTCGTTCTTTAAATTTAGTGGTGGTGTAAAATCTTTGTCTTGTTTGCAGATTATAGTGAACATTAATGAACTACTACTAATATTCCTTTTTTATGACAGTACTATTAGCAATAGAAGTAGCAAACATTTAATTAGCGCTTTTTGTCTGCAGCTGGGAGAGCGCCGAACCCAAGGGCATGGCCTGGGACTGGGAGGCCGGTTCCGGTGCCGGTGCAGCCGCCGCACAACAAGGATGGTGAGGCCGCCGCTGCGGGGAAGTCGCAGCAGCAATGGAGGCAGAGCGGAGCGCAGAAGCAGAAGGCAACTGCCGCGGCTGGGCCGGACGTGGCGGTCGCGCTGCCCAACGAATGGGCCTACCTCTGAGCTGCCCCGATTCTTGACGGACGCACGCGTGCCTGCTGCGTTCGTGCATCAAGGGAAGGGGGGGATGAGGGGGGAGAATCAATCATGGGGATGATGGCGAATAAGGAGTAGTACTGAGTTTGGTGCAGTATCAGGGGAAAAAAAAGATGAGGCATATTGTAACCAGGAGAATAATCAATCAGCAGTAGCGGTGGTAATAAGAGGGGAATGTGGTATGTCGGTGGAAGGTCGTGGCAGGAAGGGGTGGTGTGGGTTAGTAGTATAATTTCGAGTTACTGTAATCGAGTAGTTGTACCGGTATGGTGGACTTGTGCTCGCAAAAGGGCACCGAGAATAAAAATGAAGAGCAAGCGGTGCAGTTCAAGTTAGGGAGACGGGCTGATGCGACTGTCATTCCCAACGACAAAGCGTACGTCCTCCTCCGTTTCGCTTTCGCCGTTGCGGCGGCAACGTGGTGCTGACACGACAGCGACAGGGTACGTTACGTGCACAGTAAAAAGAGGCGTAAGTACATTTATCGACCGCTGCGCACAGAAAAAAAGCCGGGGGTACGGTGGTATGCTCGGAACTGATCTTTTTTTACGCTTGTCTCCGGCCGGAGAAAGCAGAAATGTTTTTACTTGTGCTGTACTATACCGCGGTGGAGGAAGGTAAAGAAAAGGGAAGGAAAGGCACAGCTAATGCGGGCGACGCGTTGCATGGAAGAGGGCCCTGGTGCGGCATTGAATCGCTCTGGTAACTGCAAAATCTGTGCAGCGGTGCCTCCAGTGCAGACAAAAGGTAGGGCTTTCTTTTCATCGTCAGTTGGTTTTGCCCTGCCCTGTCCGCGGACCGGCCGGGACCGGAACCGAAACGAGACCGGTCAAATGGCTAGGCAACCCGCCTGAGAGTAGCCGGTCCGGTGACTCCGGCGGGTGTCTCCTGTCTGGCCTGAGACAAGACCGGACGGACAGACGGACGGACGACGACAGGGCCCAGTGCAAACCACACGCTGGCAGGGAAGCAGCAGGGCGAGACATCGATTTGCGCGGATCCTCTCTCTCTCTCTCTGCTGCACTGCACGTCGCTTATCCCGAGAGGCCGAGACCGAGGCTCCCTCGTGCACGTACTGTATACTCCTTGTTTCTTTACAGGGGGAGGAGCGAGCATGGGCAATTGGGCAGGAGATGGCGATGATCCCTGCTAATCGTGCTCGGTGGACGGTGGTCAAAGAAGAAGCGATCTGCTGCTGCTGCTGCAGTGGATGGGAATGGAACATCTGCTTGTTTATGAGCACTAGTAGTTCGAGAGAAAAAAAAAAGCAGCTGGAGAATCCAAGTGCCGGTCGAGTGTCAAGCGGGCAGGCAAATCAGTAGAGTCGCATAAACTACAATTGTGTTGTTGATGCTCCTCCCGGTTCTTTCTTTACGTAGTAGTACACTAGTACTTTGTACTACTCGTACAGTATTTTGTTTAGATAGATCACTGCAGTACACTACTACACGAGTTTCTTTCTTTCTATAGTACTAGTAATACGGAGCACTTTATATAGTGGAGTACCAGCTCTGTTGTTTTTGTTGTTCCTTGGAAAATGCTGCGGCTTTGTCGTGCCGAGTAGTACGTAACTGGAGGGACCACCACGGCCCCAAGTTGGTGGTAGTACTCTACTATATGCGGTGCGGAAGGAAGAAGCCGTGGCCCGTGGTAGTAGTAGCAGTAGTAGTACGTCGAGTGCAGCGAAGCGCAGCGCAGGCCGGGGCGCCGCCGGTGAAAAGAAAGACCCGACCAAGGAGTCCCCACCACAGGGACAGGGAGGCAGGCAGGGCGACAGCACGGAACTGACGAAAAGAAAGAAAGGGAGAAAAAGCATCGGTTTGTTGCTTGATGATCTCAGCACACGGTCTGAGAAGAATCGGAAAATTTCATTTTGATGATACTAGTAAATCAGACGAATTGCGACGGGCGTGCCGCGAACAACCTGTGCTGCAACCATGGTGTGCAGCAGTGCAGCACGCACGGGCAGGGCGGCAACGGGGGCGAGCAGGACAGCAGCACGGCCGACCGGCAGTCCCCACGGTGCGGCTGGGATTCGAAACCAACATGAAACACCGAACTCCGCTTGATATATGCTTCGTTCCTACGGTTGGACTCGGACTGCCCCTCCATGAAACCACTCCTACTCCTACGTTCATTTGTGTGTGTAGTGTGCGTCTTTTTTTTGAAACTTACATTCGTGTGTTGTTGATGCTCCACCCGATTCTTTCTTTATTAGTGTTCAGATAGATACATGTGTTTCTTTCTTTAATGCTACTTTAGTACTTTTTTTCATCTCTATTTGTGTGTGTGTGTGTGTGTTGGGCACTTTTCACGGTTTCATCCTTTGAAAATGCTCGCGGCTTTGTCGTGCCATTGGGGTTTGGGGGGGGGGGGGGGGGGGGGGGGGGGGGGGGTGGGGGCGCATATTGTGTCAGTCCGTCCGATCCGATCTGAACAAGGTGTGCTATTCTTGTGCCTGTCATGCTGTGCCGTCCGTCGTGCCAATATATCGTCAGTCGTCACGCTGTGCGAATGTTGGTGTTGTCTCTGTCGTGGGCGGTACCAGTTAAGCTTGCATGGTTAATTTAACTCGGTCGTCGAGCTTACATCAGGTTCGGTTTTACGTGGCAGTCAGATACACGGCGAAACTGCGTCCCCATGGACGGTGGGCTCGCAGAGCAGGTGATGGATGGGCCAGAGCTGGCTGGACCGACGTTCATCTGGTGGTTGCCAGCCCATGACGGCTCTCCTGTTACGGGCCGTGCTTGGATTTGCGTTGTAAGTCCACGAACAACACACATGACACGCGCGACGCGACTGCGGCGCACAAACTGACAGCTAGAGCACGGATGCATGCGTTAGTCTTCTGAACATTCTGAATGGAGAATAAACGTACTACAGTAAACACCAAGATCACCGTGGCGGAAATACACGAGGAAAGAGCGTGGGATACGTGACCGTGACTGATGTGGCCGACCAAATACACAGCAGGTGAGTATCCACATTTTCTTTCAGGAGAAAGAAAGAAAGAAAGAAAAAGGTATAGCTGCTGCAACCAGATCGATCGACCACGCGTCACTGAAAACTACTCGTAAACAAGAGTCACCACCAAGGCCAGGAACAAGAACACCACCACCGCGTAACCGCTCGGCCTGGCACAGCGGCCGCTCCCGGCGGTGAAGAAGTAGTAGTAGCTGCTCGGACGCCCGCCGTCGCCGCCGCCCTTGCTCTGCTGCTGCTGCTGCCCCGGCGGCGACGTCGAGTACTGCGACTGTGACGACGAGCCGCTACCTGTCGCTGGTGACGGTGGCGGAGGCGAGGGCGACGAAGAGCATACCGTCGGGCACGTCCCGCACTTGCTCACGCACCGCACGGTCGTCGTGTCCGGCCCCAATTCCGCCGCCGGTTGGCCGACACCGCCGCCGCCGTCGGCCGTCGCGGCCGCGTACCCGTGGTTGGACGACACCGCCACGATCGCCGACGCGAGTAGTAGCAGGCCGAGCCACAACGCTCGCCGTCCCTCCATCTCGCTGTTTACCTGTGGCGGGGGACGAGGTTCCTGCACCGCTTGCTTCAGAGTGTGTGTGTGTTATGCGGACTTCAGAACAGGGGTTGGTTGGTGTATAAAAACGCAGCGTTGTGTTAAAAGCTTGAAGAAGAAGCTTCAAGGGAATATCGAACATGAGCTGCTCTGTTATACTACCTCTGTAGGAGAGAGATGATGCATGGAGGAAGTGGGCTGTAAAGGGGAGATGCTTCGATTCTTCGCGCCGAAGAATTGCAGATGCTCGTGCCTATCTACTTATTATTATTTTGTTATTATGTACTAATCGCAAAAGACTTCCCCTCGCAAAAAAAAAAAATCGAAAAAAGATTTCGACCGCTGATGCAGTACTGGAGCGTGGTT
This sequence comes from Oropetium thomaeum, assembly GCA_001182835.1. Classification (NCBI taxonomy): domain Eukaryota; kingdom Viridiplantae; phylum Streptophyta; class Magnoliopsida; order Poales; family Poaceae; genus Oropetium; species Oropetium thomaeum. The sequence continues at coordinate 2,797,883 of LFJQ01000013.1, forward strand.
GTGTGGTGCACTACTCGTGAATCGCTAGTGTAGTGATCTACTAGCGCCAGCACCCTTGTGTTTCGTGAGCGGCAGGCACGGCAGCCAAATGATCCGCGGCGCGCCTCGCCTAGGCTCTGCTATGTAATGTGCAGTTGAGAATTCGCCTGGCATCGTGGAATGTCGTATGGGCCGGGCCCATGATCTGCTAAGGATACCGCGCCGAGGGTCCAGGCAGCAAATTCTCAGCCGCAGTAGTCCTGGCAGCGGCCGATCAAGCGCTTCACTGTTTTCGTCGTCTCGAGCGCGGCGGGGCACTGAACTGCTCGCTCTCCAGTCCCCACTGCGAGTTCGTCGGGGCGTTGTACTCGTTCTCGCTGCACCACCGTTCCAGTTCCAGAAAGCGGGTGGGTAGCAGGAGAGACGCGAAAGCGATGGGGGAGCGGGGTCCTCCTCCTCCGCAGGCGGTTGAGGAGCTGGCGCGGCGGGTCCGCGCGCTGCGCGAGGGGCTCCAGCGGAGCGGAGCGAACACGGACCTCACGGTCGCTGCGCTCGACTCCGTCCGCGACCGCGTCGCCGCGATCGATGCCGAAATCCGCCCCGTCCAGGTTCCGCCGCCCTTTTTTTTTTTTTTGGGCCCCCCCTGCCGGTCTCGTCTCCCCGTGTACCCTTCCGTTGCTAGCCGAGGACGAGGAGGGAGGAGGGAATGCAGGTGGCTGACGGACGGTTCGGCGGTGACGACGCAGGTGAGGGCGCACGCCGCCAACATGGCACACGTGAACATCGACAGGGCGATCGACGTCACCCAGGACATCCTCGCCCAGTTCGACATCGTCGAAAGGGTGAGTGACTGCTCGTTGAATGGAACTTTTGCTCTACTCTTCGCTATTGAGATTGCGAAATTACATTGGATGATGGTTTTTCTTTCTTTCTTTTTTTTTTTTTGCGTTGTATAGTACAAGCGATGCTGACTGGTGAGTTAGTTTCCATATATGGGTGTACAGTTGTAATTTTTGGTTGGTCGTTCCTAGCATCAACGGTTATGGATTATCTCATTCCGTTTCGCCAATATTTCTTTCATAACTTTCTCCAGCATTCCCATGTTATAATTACTATTTTTGCTCTGCTAGACCATTACAGGATTTATCTAGAAAACAAAACTATTAATTCTCTTTTCTTACCACAGATGTTGCTATTTGTAAATGATCCCGCATTATTAAAAGTTGAACTGAATTTGAGTTTCTGTAGCTTTAGCAGTTTGTTGAGTTACATGTCAGTCCTTCAGCACAAGGTTCAGTTTGTTCAGTTAATTTATGCTGTCACTTTATTTCGAGCTTTAGGCTGAAGCTATGATTACGAAGGGTCCACATGAGGATCTGGAGAGGTATCTGGAAGCTGTGGATCAGCTGAAAGGCGTCGTCCGCTTCTTTGAATCAATTGCAAACTCTAGGAGCAGGGAAGGAGTTCTGAACCGTATCGACGGCCTCTTAACTAAAGCCATGCAGAAGATTGAGGATGAATTCAGGAAGCTAATGCATACATACAGGTATACACACATACCCATTCCTGAACCTTGATCATGCCAATTCTCTTATATGTTGGTAGATCTTACAAGTCCTGGGGCTCTTCCCATGGTAATTTCATCAATACTAACTTCTCAAATATATATATTTTTCTTTCAGCAAACCTATTGAGCCAAATCTCTTACTTGATTGCCTTTCAAAGATTATATGTACATCAAATGGCGCCCCTGAAGCGGTTGAAGAGCAACCGCCCCAAAGCTCAGCTTTATCTGGGAATCCAACGCTAATTCCCCCAAGAGTGTTACCACTTCTCCATAATATGGCTCATCAGTTGGTTCAGGAGGGTAATCATGAGTCATGCTATAGAATTTACAGGTAAGCTTCTAGATGTCCAAAAAATATCTGACCGTTCTGATTATTCACACACAGATTACAGTTTGATAATATGTTCAGGTTCTTTGAGGACAAAAGGCCAATGAATATTGAGAGTAAACGAGTCAGCGAAATTCCTCAGTTACTATATATGCAAAGCAATGAGACCCATGTTTTTGTCACTTTGCACTGTATAGTTAGGAATTATTGGAACCTTGGGAAATCGCCTTATACCAACTAATTACTTTGGAATATCCATATATGTGGAACGCCATGGAGTATGAATGATTCTTGCTTTTTATTCACAGTTTCAATCAGTGATTTTTTGTTCATTTTTAACTGGTAAGTGGAAAATCGTTCACATGTTTGTTTCTTTCAACAGGGATGCTCGTGTATCAGTATTAGAACTGAGCCTTCGAAAACTGGGTGTAGAAGAGCTTAATAACAATGATGTACAAAGGATGGAGTGGGAGGCCTTAAAGACTAAAATTGGTAACTGGAACCAGATTATGCAAATTGCGGTGAGGGCCCTTCTTAAATATGATTTTAGTTTGTGTTTAGATAGCAAAGTATCCAACTCATAGACTATGCTTCAATCAGGTTAAAGTATTGCTTGCTGGAGAGAAAGAAAATTGTGTTCTAGTTTTTGATGGTATCTCTTTCCACAAGGATCAGTGTTTTGCGGAAGTGGCAGATATCAGTTTTATGACTCTTCTCAGATTTGGTGATGCTGTTGCTAAATGTAAAATGTCTCCTGAAAAACTGCCTGTACTGTTAGACATGTATGGAGTAATGCACGAACTTCATTTGGAGGTATGTGGACATAATGCATTCAGCACCACAACACAAAGATCATACATACACATTACATTGTCGATGGTTTGCCAAACTGGTCTTATAGGACCGTACAATTCACCATAGTATATATGCCAACATTGTCAGATGATATTTTCTATGCTTCTAGTTGTAATACTCGTCTTTGTAGTTGTCATTACCTTGCCTCCTTCAAGTATGTTGATAACCATACAAAATTACTGTTACTTCTGTCTGAACTCTGAACCTTGTTGCCAGGTTGAAGTGATATTTCAAGGCAGGCTTTGCTCTGAGATGCGTGAGGCTGCACTGAACCTGACTAAGAGCTTAGCACAGACAGCCCATGATTTTTTGGTTGATTTCGTGGAGGCAGTTGAAAAGGATAGTAAAAACAATATCCAGGATGGAAATGTGCACCCCTTAACTATCCAGGTGATAAGTTGTGCTGAATCATTATTTGAGTAAGTACCACCCTACTCTTTGATGTATTGGATATCTGGCATGTTGTTCTTCCATAAGCAATAATCTTTCTTGTTCTTTATGTGAGGTTGATTTGTAGATTACAGCCTTTCTGTTACCCATTTCACAAAAAGCATGCTAACATATATTTGTGTCTGACTTGAACAGTTATCGGTCAACACTAGAAATACTTGAGCCTTTTGAAATTGGCAGTGCAACTGAATCACAACTTGCAGTTGTGACCGTGAAGATTTTACAAGCCCTTGAGAATAACTTGGGTGGGAGATTCAAAATGTACAAGGATTCTGCATGGAGTTACATATTTCTTATGAACAACATTTACTATGTGGTTATGTCCATTCGCAGGTTTGCCTCTTGTAGTCTTGTGTTCTTCAGGTTCACATTCTCAGATGCCCTGGCATTGTGAATGTTCAGTAATTTAATTTATGTTTCATCAGATTAGAAGCCAAGGATATACTCATTAATAACTGGATTGAGAAGCACCGAAGGCTTGTATGGAAAAATGCCGGCCAGTACCCGAGGGTAGCATTGGAAACGGTCTGTGCATCTTCACTAACTAATGTTAAAGATTATTGATCCTTTTGCACCTTTATGATGCTATATTTTGTTTTGCAGCATGAATTTCCACCTTTTTGTGATGTTTATTGCAATTGATAGACGTATAGTACTGGACTGCTGGTTTACATGCTGCATTGTAGTGGTAGTTCAGATAAACGGTCAGTTGCATTGCTCCTAGGATGTATGCACTAGGGGCCAACCTTCAGAGTTGTTACAAATATTATTGTCCAAATTTTGGGCTCATGATTCTTGTTGCATTCCTAACTCTAAAGGAAAATTTCACTTAAGTTCTAGTGCATATAAAGCTTGGGAAATGATGAACTGCGGAAGGCATAATTTTCACCTTTTAATGGGCATTATTTTTTAGTTTACCCCTTGCTTATGAAGGTTTACTTTCAAGTGTTGTTGATTTGATCGTCTTCATGATTAAAAATAGCAAGTCAAGTTGCTTTATGTTATAACTAATTTACTCTACTAATTAGATTCCTAAGATACTCTCGGTTTCTTCCTTGGTTGGTGCTGGTTCGTCAGGATCTGATCTCAGAAGTACTGGAGTTTCAAAAAAGCACATTAAAGAAAGGTCTGTGTCATGGCACAATGTTTTATTCGCTGTACATGGTATTAGCACCTTTTGCTCCTAATTTTTTTAAAACAGAATGTAACAGAGGTTAGAGATTTGTATGTTCTCCCTTTGGCAGGTTTAAGTCTTTCAATAGGAAATTTGAAGAGATCCACGCAACACAGTCAAAATGGAATGTACCTAATATGGAATTGCGAGTATATCTGAGGGTTTCCATATCTCAAGTTCTTGTGCCAGCATACCGGTCTTTCGTCAACCACTTTGGGTACCCTGATTACCTTTTTTCTTCACTTTCTCAAGCTCACCACCCAATTTCTCCATTTAATTAATCAGTCAAGAGTAAGTGATATTCTATTGGGTGGTAGATAGATTGTGTCATCTTTCTCCCTGATATAAAAATGTTTTGAGTACCCTTCCTGAAAATCATGTAAACTTTGCTTAGCTTGCTAAGCCATCCATTGAAACTAATTTTTTTTTATCACAAACATACAAGTACTTCGATTTTCACATGAATGGTATTAGTAAAGAAAGGAGGTGGATTTTAGAGACTGAGTTAAAAAAAACCTTGAGCTGCGGGGGGTATGACGGTCCCGTGATTTTTTGCGATAGAGAAGATCTCTAACACCGATCAAGAAAAGCCTCCCTCCCCCCCGCGAACCTCCTTTGTACCCATACACGGTGGCTACAGAGACTGAGTTAATGTCCTAATTAGATGGTAAGTTACAGAGGCTTATGAATAGTTACATTTTACCCCAAATCGTGATCCAATGTAAGAAGTTCTGAATCAACTACCATCATTCTAGTTGCATACTCCATGAGTGATCAAACAATAGAAAATGTTTGAATTGGGATCAATCACCGATGCTTATTAGCTCACTTGTTTTTGTTTTTGTTGGCTATTGCAATGCTTCATGCTGCTTCTTGTTTCATAATATGATATATTGTATCTTCTTTGATTTCCAGGGATATCATTCAACGTGGAAAGAACCCACATAAGTACATGAAACACTCAGCAGAAGAGGTGGAGAAGATGGTGGGTGAGTTCTTTGGAGGAAAAGAGTATGGTGAAGAAAGCAGTGAGGATTGAGAAGCTCTGAAGCGGATAGGTTTTGCTGCACACATTTTGGCAACTGTTTCTACAGATGCAACTAACTGTTCTTTTGGATCTGCACTCTTCTGCTACGCAACTACCACTGATGTAAGCGCAACTGTGACTCTTCTGTAACATCTCTATGACAGGATCTCACGTTCTTTCTTGGCTCTGGTAGTAAGCTGTTGTTTCTTTGGGCAGTAAGCTGTTGTTTTGGGATGTCGTACTTAATAGGCTGCATTGGAACTTTATCGCAGAGTCTGATACAGTCTGCGTTGGAACTTTATTGCACAGTCTGATACATTTTGAATTCATTGCCGGTGACTAGTGATTTTCAAATTAAAACAGAAACTGTGTTGCTCAAAGCAGATTAACATATGTTTGATTAAGTTGCATGTAGTGTGGCGGTCATGCGGTTACCATTATGCTTTGTAAAGTGAAAACTGCTGTGTTGTCTTGTTCAGTCGTAGGTATGCGCTAGTTTGGTGATTTATTTTATCTCCCTCCGGTGCGGTTCCCTAGAATTGTGCTCAGTGGGTAATGGTAAGTTTGGTTTGCTAATCATTGTTGGGCAGGTAGTATAGGCTCGGGTTATAAAATTGTTCGGTTGGGCACGCTGCTCGTGCTTGGGGTGGTGGTGCCCATCTGAAAGTAATGTGAGCAGCACAGTGGACGGGACAGGGTGGCATGGTAGCAAACTAGCAAGCAATCAGGACGAACCGGAACATCGTCTGCAAGCTGTGCATTTTTTTTTTACATGGGCATTTTCTTCATCCCTGTTCATCATTTGCAGTTGCAATAAGAAAAACGCGGACTTTTAAAAAGTATAACATTGATTTATCAGGAAATTACAGAAATAATACCCAATCCTGCGCTGGGGGCACGAAAAGGATGCTTTCGTGTGTTTGAGGACGAAAAAGGTGATTTTGTGTGCCGGGCTCATGAAAAGGGCCTCCCTGTTTGGATTGAGGAAATGAAAAACAAAGGAATAAAAAGGTAGGAGTGAGAGAAACATAGAAATTAGAAAAGGGAGAAAATTCGTTATACCATGTTTCCTCAAACATCATTTTTTTTTTCAAATAAACGTTCTAAAACAACCGAGATGTCCCTGCCTCATTTTCTCATCCCATCCTCTTATCCCTTCAACTGATGTCTCCTCTAAACCAAATACCGTGCCTCAACTTAAGAACCCTAAACCCTAGCCATTGGCTGCGGCGAGGATATAGAGGCGGCGTGGCTTGTGCGCACGATAGCGGTCAGCGGCAGGGAGACGGTGTAGGCTTTTTTTAGAACAAAGTATTTTATTTTCTACCCCCTCTAACTGCATGCTAAGGAGGATAGGCATCTTAATTATTTTAGGATGTTTATTTGATAAAAATATTAGAAAAATGAAATGATGTTTTGAAAGTGAGGGGAGGTCTCGATGGTGGTATTGTGAGGAGCCGTCCTTATTCTTGTGATGGAGGCGTTGGTGTTTTGATAATCGATTAATCGGTCTGATTCTTCCCCCGAAATAATTCATCTGACACGTGGGCCATATTCCGCTCGTGACATCGCCTTTCCTTCCTGCTGCTGAAGAACGATGCCCATCTATTGAAATCGCCGCTTCTATTTTCTCTCCGTTTCCAGTGCGGGAGCCAAGGGGACTGTACATGGGCCGCCTAATCGAGTTCTGATTGCCGCTAGCGAGGGTTGCCGGTTCAGATTGGTTCCTCCCCTCTCCCCTTCGATACGTTCTTGCTCTATATAAATAAACCCTAGACTCGATTCGCAGCCGCAAACGTGTGAAATCGCTGCTGCTGGGGATGGATACTCCTGTGGGACGGAAATCGAGATCGCCCTTCGATCAGTACTTCAAATTCGTCGTCCTCGGCGACAGAGGTGTGTCGTCACTTTAGCAATCTGGACCCTCCTTCCCTGCCGATCTCCATTACGCATGTATGGTCAAAAGAATTTATAGACGATTAATTGATTTGATTTTTGAGCGCAGGCGTCGGAAAGTCGTGCCTGCTGCTGCAGTTCACAGATCGCAAGTTCCGGGCGCAACTCAAACCCACCATCTTTGTCCAGACTCACTCAAGAATCATCAACATTGACGACAAGCGCACTAACCTCGCGATGTGGGAAACGGTACATATCCTTTTTCTTTTATTGTGTATAGTTACTCCCTCTGTCCCAATTTACTCGTTCATATGACCCCTGACACGGAGATAAAATAAGGATGACGCATAGAAAATGAGAAGAGAGATGGAGATGGAAAAAGGTGCACTGTGAAGCGAGATGAACAAGTAAAATAGAAAAAATGTAGGATTCTAATGAACAATTAATTAGAATGGAGGGAGTACCTGTCAATGTAAACGGCGATAACAATTTTAAAACCGAAGTTGTATATAGTTTTGAGTACGTATCATACTCCATTTAAATATTCAAAATGATAATCATGAAAGTTTTTGAAGGAGCTCATGCTTTTTAAATTTTAATATATACTTTGCTGTCGGGGACTAATATCTATTGTTACCTCTGGGTTTCGTGAATAAAGAGTTTGGAGGGAGCAATCTATAATGAAAGCGTAACTTCTTTTCACATACTAATGTATTATGTCTTGATTTTACAGGCTGGTCAAGAGGCATTGAGAGCTAACACTATATCGTTCTACGAAGGTGCCGCTGCTGCCATCTTGGTTTATGACATCACAAGGTAAAGTATTTGTGATGATATTATAAGTTTCTGCATACATATAACAGTTCTCCTTTCTATATTATATATATGCGCTTGAACAACAGGAGGGAGACTTTTGACCACGTCACAACGTGGCTGGAAGAAGCAAAGGAGCTTGCACTAGCCAACGTGACTATATTTCTTCTTGGAAACAAGTGCGATCTGTCTGATAACCGTGCTGTCAGCTATGAAGAGGGTAAAGCTTTTGCCAAGGAGCACAGCCTCTTTTTTATGGAAACATCGGCGAAAACTGATTACAATGTGGATGAGGTGATGGATGGTTTGCTTAATTATCTCCTTGTACTGCTTTTGGTATTTTTGTTCCTGTTACAAGAACACCATCTTTTGCAGGCATTCTTTAGGGCTGCCACAATAGTGCACAAGAATATTGAAGATGGTGTCATCGATGAAGATGCAAAGGTCAGTTAATTCTAGCTGTCCGTTTTTTTTTCCTGGCGAGTTTTTATTGTTGTTTATGTGCTAATAAAAATTGCTGCATCACCGGTGGTTGCACTAGTGATTTAATTTGTTCTTGGCTTGGGGCTCTTTGTACTTTATAGTTCTTGGCTGGGCTCTCTGATGAACTTGAAGAGTAAAACGGGTATGGTAGTGCAGCATTTTGTGTTACCAAAAGGGGAGATGATTCTACATTTCTTAAGAAACATGACTGAAGAAATCAAATTAGGATCTCATTGCTTGTTCTACATATCATGCATTTACTTCTTAAAATCTAGTTCTACAGGCGACTGAAATCTCACTCGAGATTCAGTTGACGCCGCTCCATATAAGGACACGCGCGAGTGGACTGATGGCGGCGGCGCGTGCAGCGGCTGGTGGCGGAGCGCTGGTGAGTGCAGGTGGTGCGTCGCGACGGTGCCCCCTGCCGCCAGTGTGGCGAGCGTGAGGTGGTTAACGCCGGCAGTGGCTAGCATGGTGGGAGCGGTGGCGGAGTGTGGGGTGTGTGTGGGCGGTGCGTCACGGCGGCTCCCGGTGGCTTAGGACGCTTAGGTTGTCGGTGTGGCGGCGGGTCGGCTTCTTCATCGCCGGCAGCTATAAATGAATGTTCCCGAGGAGCGGCGGCTGGTCCGGCGAGGCGGGCGGCTGTGGGGTCGGCGGGCGGAGCAGCGAGGGTGGGAGGCGGGAGGTTGAAGACGCAATCTTAGCCGTCGATCCGCGATCTTACAGTCGCCTGAAAAAGGCCTGATTTTCAGGCGCCTGATAAATAGATAACGTACATAATCCCAACAACTTACAGCTGTAAATTGTAATTGTCTGTAAGAATATTCTGATCTATTTCCTCTTACCACTGCTGTTTGGTATTTTGATGTATTTCCTCTGACTGTTGCAGTTTGGTTGTATAACATCGTTGCTCTCTGCGCCAATCAGAAGTGGTGATGGCTCCTTTCAGGGTGGTAGCTGCTGCCTAAGCTGATGGAGAGACAAGTCCAATCGAACCGTGCTGATACTGCCTAAGCTTACATGTATTTATTGAACTAGCCATAGATCATGTTAAATTCATAATATCGATTAAAGATCATCTACACTGGATATTGTGTGAAATAAGTTCATTTCTATGGTGATATTCATTGCAACTACTCTCTCCGGTTGCAAATTGCTCACGTTTGGACAAAGGAGTTTGTTCCAATTTGAACAAGCATCCATGTCTTAACGATTCTCAAACAGCAGTTCATGTGTGCAGTTAATTACCAGGATGCTTTGGTCACTATCCTCACCAGATGAAGAAATTTCCGCTTTATCCTGTGGCTTTAATCATTTGCCACCAATAACATTGATTTGCTCGATTTATTGATTGTTGAAACTTTTTAATTCCATTTCTTACCCCTATTATTCCATGTTTCGAACTGACTGTTTCGGTATAATAAGTCCTCATTGTTTCCAATTATGCTCTGTTGGCTCAGCTAGCAGAGACGATGACGGCTTCCTTTGCTACGTTTTAAAAGGCAAAATTTTCTAGGACATTTACATTTTGCGGCTTAGACTGAGATATCTAAAAACTTTGAAAATCGTTTGCAAGTTTGGTCGGCGGTTTTGCTAAGGTGGCTGCTATGTTGGCATGTGTACGTACGTGTTGCTTTAAAAATCAGTTTAACACACTTATATTATTGAGGGAGGTAAATCAAATTTCAATAATATAAGTCCAAAAGGACTTTTTACCTTTTTAAATTCAGCTAGTATCGTCATTGGGTCAAAGTTGGGCTGCTTGTAGGTGAGCACATGCGCAATACTAATAAATCGGAGGAACTAACGGCCCGGCCCGGCCCGAGAGAGCAAACCGACGCAGCGGCGCTCCACGATTCCTCTGAATGAAACGGCCGCGACGCCAAGGTTCAATCCAATCCAATTCTGTTAAACAGCCGCGCAGCCGCCACGCTCCCGGCCGCATCAATCACATTCCCCCGGTCCTGGCGGCAGGTCGCGTCGGGGCAGAGGTCGGCAAGGTGCGGAAGGAGCGCAGCAATCGGCGAGGAGCTCTGACGGACCGGCTTCTGGCGGCGACGGTTAGGAGCAGAAGCGGCGAAGGCGACGCGAGGACGCGCAGCTGCTGCTTGCGGTACGCACCTCCCACTTTTCTCCTTTCCGTTCATTTAATCGCAATCTCAATTCGTCGTTACTAATCCATTTTTTCTGAATTCAAACAGACGCTAGGCAACCGCGACGCACATTGCCCGGTCCCGGCGGCTGGCGGCAGGCGCGTCGAGTTAACGTTCGGCAAAGAGCGGAAGGAGGGGCAACAATCGGCGAAGATCTCCGACGGACCGGCTTCCCTTCCTCCCCTTGTCCGATTCGGTGACGGGTGGCGGCCGGAAGCTGAAGCGGCGGAGGGCGACGCCAGGACGACCATTACCAGGCTGCGGTTCGCCTTCCCCCTTCTCTTCTTTTCTTCATTCCTTTCCGTTCATGGTAGTCTAATGTGGGGGGAGCGGGGCGACCACCCTAGGCCCCCAGTCTCAAGGGGCCCTATCCCATGCTGGCTTTCCTTCTATAATGCAAGGCAGAGCACTTGCCATATTCCTAAAAAATAAATAAATAAATAAATAAATAAATAAAAAGACACGCATGCGCTGTGAATTTACATCTAGTAGCTTAAAAAAATGTTTAACGTACCTTAATATGTAGGAATTGTCTCATATGAATATTCGTTTGCCTATCTCAAAATAGTTTTCCGTGTATGTGCAATTAAGTTTTATCAATTTGGCACAAAGTATATCTAAGGATCAAGGGGACTATATTTTGGTTTCACCCTGGGCCTCAGAAAACTTATGACTCATTGTTCTTTCGCAGTTAATTCCAGAACGCGGTATCTTAAACATGGTGGTCGAGATCACCCGAGGCTCAAGAAGTGAAAAATATGCGGCACAAGATTGGATATGTGAATGTGGGCATTTAAACAAGAGAAAAGAATTTCTAATTTTTGACCTACCACCGTTTTACTGTCAAAATGTGAATTGCCCGAAAGTGGTAATATATTTAGTTTATTTTTTTTACTGTATATGGTATTTTTTCTCAAAATTTGTTAAAGAATAAAGAGAATTGGTATGCCATGTAGTAAACTTATTACCATTTACTTTGTATACTTTTGATGGTAATCCTGTTTTATTCATTTTCAGTGTAGGGATGTTATCTACTTCAACTTGGCAGATGTTGAAGTTAATGGTCGATCTATCCTACCTTCTGTTAAAGATCAGGGCAACAGACGTAAGTTTTTGTTGAAATACACTTTTACATTTCTTTCCTTTTTCAATAAAGAAGTGATGTTGAATACCTTGGATTTTCATTATTTCTTTTCAGCCGAATGCATTTCATATGCACTATGTCAAGCACAAGAGCTTAATGATGTGGTGGAAAGCATCATCTTGAATGATTATACTTGTGTTGAACAATTAGACCCTATGGTGTTAGTGGATACTTATAGCACAATGTTCCATTGTATGAAGGATAAATCAGACAAACGTGGACATGGCTTGCACAAATTTGTTCATATGGCTGGAATTCTTAGTGACTTAGGCCGTGCAACTGTAAAGGTGAGTTAACCTTTTCACACTTTATATGTATTTTGTTAGTGAAACATACCTTACTTAAGAATTATATTAGCCTTTTTAACCTTTTACTGTTTCACTCTAAATTTAGGATGAAGAACGAGCAAGTCACTCAGATGTTTGTGCGGTCACCAAATGGAGTTTTGAGGATGTATGTGAATACATTGCTGATGGAAGGGGAGTTGTAGCTGTCTTCTGGACAGGAGACAAGTTATCTGATCTCAAATTTGGTGAAGTTTATTGTCCACCCCCTCGTCATGCTGCAACAGGAGCACATGCTGTTGTCCTCATCGGTGCAATCTTCTACCGAAGCCGCACTGTTTATATATTTTTGAACTCTTGGGGTAAAAAGTTCTGTGCCGTGTGCGATGCAAATGGAGATATCATGCGTGATGCAGAGGGAGAAATTATGTTTGGTGGTATTGGTCTGATTGAGAACAGTTTCTGTTGGAATCCGATTGTCCTCTCAAGATCATGGGAGAAAGGTATGATCAGCATTTCTTGTTATCAGGGATGGTATTTGATGGTATTTTCAGATTAACTAATTCTATTTATTAGGTGTGTGCGGCCGACTGTCTGTATCATGGGGGACTGATTTAACGAAGGACGAAATTATGTGTGAGTGTCAGCCACTGTTTGATTCAATGCAAAGGGCAACTTTTACCATCAGGGATGATAGTTGGGCTGTTGTCCCCAGCCAGTTTCAAGAAGGCAACAATAATTATTTGCCTGGCCCATATGAAAGAAATGAAAATGACGTTGAAGTGAGTACTAGATCAAATTTTGGTTATTGTTTATTTACTCTTATCTCCCATTATGCGTGTTGTTAACAATAGTGCTGATCCAGTAGCTTTTGACCAACAGGACAGGTTCCTTTGAATCATTGAATCTGCACCTCATTTACTATGTTATGGGCAAGGGGGGGGGGGGGGGGGGGTGCGCCTGGGTGCATACCCAGTGCTGAAAGTTGCCACACAATGTGGGGTGAGGGGAAAGAATTTATAGGCAGCTTGTTGCCCTCTTACTGCCTTATTATGATCTTGTTGGGGGTGTACCCAGTGCTGAAAGCTCCAACCAGATATTTTCTTATTCCTTGCTGTTGTATTAACATCGAACATACCACAATTACTTTTGTTCAATAATTTTTTTCTGATATTAATTTTATGGTATTGAGTCAGTGATTCAATGATAGCAACTGTATAAAGTCACAGGAACTTTCTCCAGCATTCCCATGTTATAATTAGTATATTTTTCTCTGTTACGCCATTATAGGATTTATCTAGGAAAAATATTGATTCTCCTTTCTTAATCGAAGCTGCTATTTGTAAATGGTCGTGCACTATTAAAAGTTGAACTGAATTTGAGTTTCTGTAGCTGAAGCAGTTTGTTGAGTTATGTCAGTCCTTGAGTACAAAGCTCAGTTTGTTCAGTTAATTTATGTTATTACTTTATTTCCGGACCATGGGTGATGTCCAGCTGGCAGTCTCTGTGCCTCCTGTTCCGAAAAAGACCACTCCAACAAACGAGCCTAAGACAAAGGGTTTGAAGAAAGAGACCCCAAAGGAGGCCCCCAAGCCAAAGAATGTTGAGACACCAGTGGAAGAGGTGGCACCCAAGCTGAAGCCGAAGAATCCACTTGACTGTTGCCCAGCAAACGTGATGATCCTTGATGAGTGGAAGAGGCTATACTCAAACACAAAGACAAACTTCCGTGAGGTTGCTATTAAAGGTACCATTTCCATTATATCATATAATAGGTTATTCCATTGTGTGTGTGTATTAGTAGTTAAATACAGCAAGGAAAACCCACATTATTCTACAGTAAAGAACAGAGAAAGCAACCACTATACCGTATAACCATTGTCTGTACAAATTAAGGAGGGCTATAAAGCTATCTTTTCTGTCTTGCTGTATTCTGTGTGATTGAAGGTCAGGAGATCCCCAAGTTAGTCATGGAGCACGACATGGAGCTCTATGAGTGGACCAACATTGACATCTCCGATGAGGCACAGCAGGAGGGTGTCAATGCCATGATCAAGGACCAGGAGCACTTTGAGGGTGAGGCGTTGCTTGATGCAAAATGCTTCCAGTGAGCTTGTGTTTGCCTGGTGAGCCTTGAATTGATGTCTATGGAAGAGTTCCCTTGTTACTTGTGTCCATGTTCATCTGATATACCTTGTGAACTTGTTAAAGTTTGTGCTGTTTTAAGAATTTCTGTCTATCTTCTTATTTCTTCTACCGTAACAGTCCTAACCATGTTTTCATACTCATGACAGTCGTGAGTGGAAGGTGGTCTATCCAGTTAAGTGGTTTTATATTATTAATGTTGGTTAGTGGAAATTTAAAATAACAAGCGTCAAAAAAATAAAATTGGAGGTAGTAATGATGTTAGTGTCATGAAGATGGAGTTTACAAAGGCAACTGAGACTCAGCTAGTGTCAAGTCTGCCATTTAATTCCTATTACTGCAGTTCTTGTGATTGTAGGGTATTTTGAATTCATGAGTGTTACAAACCTCTAGAGATAGTTGTTGCCTAGCTAGTAAATTATTAGTTGGGTGGGAGCAGCTAATTAAATTGTTGCTAACTAGGTACTGGATAATTATTATCTGCACTACTAGTTGGGTACCACTAGAGATAATTGTAGCAGATAATAATTATCCCTAGTGGTTTGGAACACCTTTTCAGCTTCCAAGCTTTTACATTCTCCGAAAACTGAATTAACAAAAATTTTAGTAGGTATCAGAGAACATCACCAATTTTATCAGTAAATCATCTGGTAGCAACACCAGTGCGACTTAAACTCTGGTAACACTTATGTCTGAATAGGGGTCAATCACTGGTGCTCATTAGCTCACTGCCTCCTTTTCTGGCAGTTGCTTTGTTGGCTATTGCAAGGTTCATGGTGCTTTTTGTTTGATAATATGTTATATTTTACTGTATTTAATTTCCAGGAATATCATTCAACGTGGAAAGAACCCACATAAGTACATGAAACACTCTTCAGAAGAGGTTGAGCAGATGGTGGGTGAGTTCTTTGGAGGAAAACAATGTGGTGAAGAAAATCATTGAGGATTGAGAAGCTCTAAAGCAGATAATAAGATTTGCTGCACAGATTTTGGCAACTGTTTCTACAGACGCAACTAACTGTTCTTTTGGATCTTCACTCCTGTACTACTCAGCTACTGACGTAGCTTAACTGTGGCTCTTCTGTAACACCTTTGGCAAGATGTAACACCTCCATGTTAACGGCTGAGGAGAAGGCACATGTGGATATGCAATAGGCGACCTCAGGATCTCTTTCTCACTTTCACTTGGTTGCATGTAACACATATGCTGTTGACAATTTCCGACCAATTTTATGCTTTTGCTGTCCTGTTTGTGCTGCTGATTATTTGTAAGTTTTGTACGTGCTGGGCAAACATTAGACCAGATTCTGGATCACAATACTGTTTCACTTCCAGAAACTTGGTCTTCAGTAAACTGCTGTTTTGGGACGTCATACTTATAGGCTGCGTTGGAGCTTTATGTGCATATAGTAGCATGATACATTTTGAATTCATTGCCAGTGACTAGTGATTGAAACAGAAACTGTGTTGCTCAAAGTGACTCTGGTGAACCTTGAAGAATTCGTGTGCTACCAGTAAGTATTAGATTAGTAAGATTGAAGTTGCCAGTGTCGGGTTCATATATATGGTACCATTATGCTTTATAAAGAAGTGAAAACTGCTGTTGTCTCGTTCAGCAGCTGTAGGTATGTGCTAGTTTTGTGATTTTCGTGGTGAGTCGGTTTCTGTAGTATTGTTTGTGTTCAGTGGGTAATGGTAAGTTAGGTATATGTAAGCATTGTTGTCGGGTATGTATAGGCCGCGTTTATAAAACTAGCCTAAGCGCTCGGCGCGTCCATAAAACTATAAATAAATTTTAAAGAACACTTTTAAATGTTTAAAATAAAAAGAAATCAGTCAATCTAATTAATTTAAAAATGCTATAAGGATCAAGAGAAGACGGTGCTACATTTGAAAAATTGAACATAGCACGAATAAATTTAAAGTTTATCCGATTAGTAATAAATTGATAGCATGATTTTTTAAAAAGGGTAAATTTTGAACAAATTTGACGAAAGTACATGTGCTAAAAATAACTTGTTTAAATCTGTGAGACAAAGAAAAAACAAATGTAGTGTTCTTCTAGTGAAATCACAGTTATTATAAATCAATATTTTTAATATAATTGCAACAATTGATAATCACTTCTAAAACAATTTGTTTTCACTAATGGAATAAATAAGTTTCACTTTTGGAACAAATGGGAAAAACAAGAATAAATACATCTGAAACTGTAGAAATAAACTATTAATTTTCACGACTGGAACATTTGAATCATTACGATGAAACGTTTAGGGATTCAAATTTTGAAAATAATACAATTTTTCAATTTTTTGAAAAAATATATCTTGCGGAATCCCATTTTTTTAAATTAGTTATTAGGAACATGATGGTTTAAACGGATTAAAAAAAAGAATTACGGTTTAGCCGACAAATCAGATTGAAAATTGGATATGAAAAGAAATTCAAATTTAGAAAATAATTCAATTTAAAAAAATTAAAAAATATATCTTGTAGGATCTTATTTTGTTGGATTAATTGAAAGGAACACAATGGTTCAAACAGATTAAAAAATAAAATTACGGTTTAACCAAAAAATCAGATTAAAAATTGGATCAAATGAATCGACCCAACGAATTGCATGGCGACACATGGCAGTAGATAAAAGACCCACAATAGTCAATAGTAAGTGACGTGTAGCCTTTGGAAGGTGTCCACGCCGGTCCAGAAAATGTGGAGGCGGGTAGGGTATGCTGCTTCAGCTCTTTAATATTGTTTGGTTGGGCACGCTGGTCGTGCTTGGTGTGGTGTTGTGCTTCGAAGGCATTATAAAAAATAATGTACAATTTGATAATAACTCGAAATATTCTGTTAAATAATACTCTGTTTTTATTTTATTGACGTTCAGAGGTAAGAGATCTAGTTCATTTAAAATGGACAGCTGGTAATAACTGAAGGCTAACAGATTCCATTGTTATATATGTACTCCCATGAGCATGGAGCGTGTGCTAGCTGAAAATTACATGGCATCCGGGTCCAGCAGCAATGATATTCCAGCTGAAAATATGGTGAGAGCATCAACACTTACCTATGCTGTTTGTCTCGGCGCCCTGCTTACCCTCAGACTTGCTAGCAGAACCTATAAGCAATTTTTTAAAAAAAATTATGATGAATATCCAGTTTTTATTTTGATAAAAAGTTTACTCAGCTTTATTGAAGCTAGCAAAATAACTCTAGCTAGATCTTAAATAGAATACATTGATCAGAAAATTTTTTGTTTTCTTCACATTGATATTTCCGTATTTCTTTCCAAGCATTTTACTTGATCACTATGTGTTCAAGTTTTGTAGTGTTGTAAGAAAGTATACGGTAATAATAATATACACTCAGCGACGTGCACAACAAGCTTTGTGCACATGGAGAATTAAATTATTTAGGAACTAGTATCTCTATATCATTACAAAGTAAAAATAATGCCATAGACAAGCAATGTGTGGAACATAGGGACTATACATGCAGGTGTTTAATTTCTTGTGTGCAAATATAAAAGGGATAGTTTGACACATGCCATTGAAAAATTGCAATGTCATATTTGCCACTGTCCGTGACATGGGTGGATTGGACAGTTTGTGGTGTTGTGGGATGCTCTTAATAGTTGATTTTGACTATAGGACATCGTAAAATCGATTTTGATTGTAGGACACTGAGAAAACACAGTTTTGTCTCTAGGACACAATAGCATGAAAGAAGGGTACTATAATCCTTTTAGAATAATTGTTGTGTGCCATTATAGATGACTCAAATATGAGATTTTCCATCTCAAATTGAATAATCAGATCAGTGTCATTGGGTATGCCATAAGTGCCCTTCTTCACTTCATACCATCCCATTCTCCATACTTCAAAAATCTAAACAATAATCTTATGTATCTCCAAAAATCACAACAAAATTTCTGCAGGTACACTAAGTTGAGATGGAACCAGTTGAACAGGAAAGTAGTGAAAAGGTTGAGCAAATTTCAAATGAAAAACCTTCAAAGATAGATTTTCTGCAACTAAATTTAAAATTTTAGGTTAGTTAAACATCTTGTGAAAATTTAGCAGAAATTATGTATTTTTTTGCAGGTCAAATTGTATTCAAAATTTAAGTGCTCCAAGTGATCTCTTTTATTGACATATGAGTTTGATATTTCAATTCAAATGCATTTTTGTGCCGTGAAAGTGCATAATAATATATGTCAGACTAGATCATGATTAGTAAAAATGCCATCAACATTTTTCGTGTTAGACCCACCTTCAAGCCAATTGGGGCAGCCGCCAAGGTTAAAGAAAGGGGCAATACGGGTATTTTGAAAAAATGTTAACAAAATATAATGATGGAGTTAACGGCGATGGCATATAAGAGTAAAATTTGCACACCTAGTGGCACTCACCATATTTTCACTTTTGTGACTGTAGATACCAAATTACTAGAAAACTTTACGGTGGCACGTAGTAATTGACCAATCTTTTTTATGCAATGCACAAGATACGTGACGGATTAAAAATTTGTACAAATATTCATTTCGATGTAGTTATCTACGTAATTTTAACAAACAAATAAGTAATTGGATGTTTGCATAACTTTTCATCTTATTTATTATCCAAACAAAATTATGCAAATAGTTAAAATTAATTATGAGAAAAAACATTCTTAGTAATGAAGCAAAACATATTTGTACAAAAAAAAAAATTGTATACAAGCCTTCTCTCATGCTATAGTGTCAGATGAAAACCACGCTTTCTTAGTGTCCTACAACCAATGTTAATTTTTACGGTGTCCTATGGCTAAAACCAATATTTAAAAGTGTTTCACAATAAAATATTGTTGCTTCTTATGTACTTGTAGTAATTGTTCACGACAAGAACAAATTAAAAGAGAATAGGGACAGGTTGTCAAGGAAAGCTTACCTGTTTCTTTCTCCATGGACGCAGATGCAAAAGGAAAGCTGTTTTACAGTAGTGATAGAAGAAACTCAAAAGAACGCTTATATATATATATATATGTATATGGCTGCCGGTACCAGTACGTGTCACGCTAAACGAAATGAAGGAAGTGAAATGCATGAGCATGGCATAAGTACCGAATGAACCAGGTATCACACTAAAAGTAGCCAATAAAATTGGATGCCCTAGCGTGAGACAGACTTCGAGAGGAAGATCTGTTTAATTATCTCCATGACTGTAGAAGGCAAGGAGTGTGTGCTTTACAGTACATAGAATACCTGCTCTTTAATTCATTTCAGAAATAATGTATGAGATCACAAGATTGCAACTGAAACTAATCATTGAATAGTATGAGGTCTCATATAGTCAAAAGTGGAATCGAGTGCTTTTCTGTATGATTCAACAGGGTACATATAGACGGTTACAAAAAAATATTTTCAGTGGCGGCTAAATGTGGCGGACATACCATTTTCCACTATAAAATTGTCACTGAAAATCTTCGCATTGGCGTGTATCACAAAACAATTTTTTAAAAATAAATTAGGTAGAAAATGAACTAACAATTATGAGCTCTGAATCGGATTAGGATCAGCTGAAATTCTATTTATTTTTTAACCAAAATGAAATAAGGGTCAATTTAAGTTGTGAAAGGTCTGTGGCCTGAGCCCTTTTATCAGGTATAGGCAGCGGGTGAAGCGAGCCCGCCACTGTCGTCGCGTCGCCGGAAAACAAACAGTATTAAAAGTTGTGGATGTCGTCTCATCGTGTTTAGGCCTTATTTGGTTTTGCTCCAGCCGCTCCAATTGTCGTGCTACTACATGTTAGAAGAGCCGTTTCTTGAACTCGCACAAAGAAAAACAGAACAGCAGTTCCACTACGTTGAATTTTATCGAAGGAGCAAAACCAAACTAGCCCTTAGAGTCCGGGCGAGGAAAAGACTTCGGTCCAGAAAGAGTTGATGGAGGTAATTAGAACTTCAAAATACTCCCTCCGTTCATAAATAATTGACGTAATTAATCTTTTTATGAATTTTAACTATTCATCTTACTCAAAAATTTAGTTCAAACATGGTTCAAATATGTTTAGTGATTAATTAAATTATAATAAAATATATGATATTCACCGTATTTTTTTAATAAAATGAATGATTAAAATTTATAAAAATCAACGGCATCAATTATTTATAAACAGCGGGTGTATTTTTTTAGGCGGAATAAGAGTTTTGGTTCTCAGCCCACTATAGAGGAAATAGATAGATGGGCAGAAAGGAGCTGCTGGCTGCCGGTGGAAGCGTGTGTGACACGTGGGCCATATCCCGCTCGTGACATGGCATTGAAATCGTCGCTTCTCTTTTCTCTCCGATTCCAGTGCGGGAGCCAAGGGGACTGTACATGGGCCGCCTAATCGAGTTCGTGGCGATTCCGGTTCAGATTGGTTCCTCCCCTCTCCCCTTCGATACGTTCTTGCTCTATATAAATAAACCCTAGACTCGATTCGCAGCCGCAAACGTGTGAAATCGCTGCTTATGATGGAGGATACTATGGGACGAAAATCAACATCGCCCTTCGTCCAGTACTTCAAATTCATCGTCATCGGCGACATAGGTCTGTCCGCTCCTTTACCATTTACTTCCTCTTTCTTATTGAAAGTGTACATCTCATTTTTCCAAAGAGTCAAATTTATTCAACTTTTACTAATTATATAGTATATAAATTAACATAGTGACTGTGCGTTATAACGGGCTTTATAAAAAATATGACTTGGATAAGATATTCATCTATAATATTTTTGTATCTTTTTCAAATGAGATTTTAATTGAAAATGAACTCTCCTTTTTACATAGATTTGTAATTGATTTAAAGTGGCATGTTTTTGAAGTGGACTCTCCTTTTCATGCACAATCCATAATTTGATTAAAATAGACTCTTTTTTACATGTGATTGTAATTCGATTCGAAGTGTACTTCTCACTTTTCCCTCACGTATGAAGCCTAACCTGTGCGAAGTTCAGCCCGATGACTTCACGGGGTGATTTCATGCCACAGTGAACATTACGTCCTCAACAAAATTATTAAGTAATATAGAGATAGAAAATGGACTTATTTTTTCTTTCCAACTTGTATCGGAATTAGACTCATTATTTTCCAATTTGTATCTCCCGACTTTTTTTTCCCTTCGTGAGAGTATAGCGTAAAACACTTTCTAAACTCCAATTGATATCTTAAAACTGCTCTTATTTTTTGATTTCCCGTAAATTCTTTCTGTTTCTAACCAGAAATAGAGAAAAATAGGCAATGTCAATTCCATCGTTCGCTGGTCGGACTTTTTTTTTTAAATCACCGACTAGGACTAGGATCGGAGAGAGGAGACTGGACTCTTTTTTTTTTAAATCATCGACTAGGACTAGGATCGGAGAGAGGATGTCGGACACTGGGTTTAGATTAAAAACTGCTAATATGGCACAATTTAAAATTTAAGGATCTATTTTTATGCATTCTGTTGGAGGAGGGATAAAATTTAAGTCTAAATTTTTTTTAGTTGCTGCTAAATTGATGTTTTTAGACTAATATTTAAATGGACCATTGAAGATGCTTTGACATCACGAGATTTATTTGTATATTTATATAGGATCTGCACCCTTTTTTATTAGAATTGATTTTTTCTCAATTTGTTTTTCTGACTCTTTATTTGTATATTAGGAATCTTTTTTTTGAACTCTTTATTACATCATTTATGACATCATAAGGTGAATTCACGAGTGAACATCACGATCACAACAAAATTATGAAATAGTAGAGATAGAAATTATTAATACTTTATGATAGAAGGTTTAAATATTACTAATATTTTTTATAAACCTAATTAAACTTAAAATGTCTGACTAGCACATATTCTAAACGGATATTTTCATCGAGTCTAAGACTATCTTTCTTGCGTAGTACTCCCTCCCTCCTGTTCCTCTGTTGAAAGTCTGTTGATAGTCGTATTGGTCAGAAGAATTTTCTAAATGAATGATTGATTTGATTGTTGTGTGCAGGCGTAGGAAAGTCATCCCTGTTGCTGCAGTTCACAGACCGCAAGTTCCGGGAGCAAATCGACCCCACCATCTTTATCGTGTCTCGTTCACGACTCATCAACGTCGACGACAAGCCTACTAAGCTCGGGATCTGGGACTCGGTACATATATTAATATGCTGCTCCTTTTACTAGCAACTTGGCTATCGGGGACTAATCATCGATTACTACCTCCGGGCAGTTCGTCAACAAAGAGTTTGGAGGGAGCAATCTGCAGTGAAATTATTTCTTTCGCATAATTCTGTATTATGTCTTGATTTTACAGGCTGGGCAAGAATACTACAGAGCTAATACTATATCGTTCTACAGAGGAGCTGCTGCTGCCATATTGGTTTATGACATCACCAGGTAAATTGACTATGCCATTTAAGTTTTCACATACATACAATTGCTCCTTATTATATATATATATATATATATATATCGAGATCGAGAGAGAGAGAGAGACACGCTTGACAGATCTGAACATCAGGAGGGAGACTTTCAATCATGTGGCAATGTGGCTGGAAGATGCAAAGGAGCTTGCACTAGCCAATCTGACCATAATTCTTGTTGGAAACAAGTGTGACCTTTCTCATAGACGTGCTGTCAGTTATGAAGAGGGTCAAGCTTTTGCCAAGGAGCATGGACTTTTTTTTATGGAGTCATCAGCCAAAACTGATTACAATGTGGAGGAGGTATGATTGCTTATACCTGCGCTTTCGGTACTATTGAACTATTTGTTTCTCTCAAAAAAGACACCATCTTGTAGGCGTTCTTTATGGCTGCCACAACAGTGAACAAGAATATTGAAGATGGAGTCATGGAATTAGATGCAAAGGTTGGTTTCTAGCTGTCCGCTTTTTTTGTTTCCACCCGAAGAGTTTCGTCATGTTTGTATGCAATAAAAGTTGCTGCATCAACGGTTGCTGCACTAATGATTTAGTTCGTTCTTGGCTCTGGGCTTTTTACGTGTATTATATTAATATGAAGAACAAAATGGATCTTATAGCATTTGTGTTTCCCACAAGGGAGGGGATCCTATCTTTAATTAGGAATCATGACTGAAGGAATCCAAGATCTCATTGTTTGTTCTACCTATCATGCAATTTACTTCTTAAAATCTAGCCAAAGTGAAAACGTACAGTTGTAATTATCTGTAAGGAAATATTCTGGTCTATTTCCTCTTACAGCTGCTGTTTGGTATTTTGATCTATTTCCTCTTACTGTTGCAGTTTGGTGGTATGGGACTTTTTGTATGTGAGCAAATCAAAAGTGGTGATGGCTTCTTTCAGGGTGGTAGGTGCTGCAACTAAGCTGATGGAGAGACAAGTCCAATCGAACCATGCTGAATATTGCTTAGGGCTTGTTTGGATGATTTGTAAGTTTTTCACTTCTAATTAGGTTACAGGTGTGGTATTTCCTTGTGCACAAGAATACCCTTGTAATTTTATTCATGCCTTCCAAACAAGCCCTTAGGCTTGCTTTTATATATACTAGTACTCTTGCCCGTGCTAACGCTACGGGTGTTAAACAAAAACAATATATACGCGAAGACATAATAATTTTCAGTACATGATATATTAAAATATCTCCCCTTTTACACACGGAACAAAATATTAGAAGAATAACGTCTACAAGCAAAGGAACGATCTATGGCTTCTTACACGCCTTACAAATTCCTGTATAAATCTAGGAATATTATCTCAGCATTTGTTGTCCTCATAATTAAGCAGATCCGTAAGCAGTAGAGTCCTCAATGTCTGTCCGTCCTGCATAAGTTATTAATGAGAAATTATTTTATTTCTATGTATAATATGGTTCAAATATATATGCTACAAAATTTGAAGAATAGCACTTACGGTGCAAATTGGTGGTAGAGTTGAACCACAAATGTGACGTACGAAGTTGATAACCAGAAAACCAGTGATACGCCTATTAATGAAACAACAATGCACACATTAGAAAACTAAATTAAGTTGAGAGGGCAATGGATATATAGACGGAAGTTGCGAAGAGTTACCAATCATCTGTTTTAGGGACATTATCTGGCAATACTCTATCCCAAGTAGAGATATCTTCAGTCCAATCCGGGTTGTCTATTTGGATGGCCAAACGCATGTAATTGGAGATAGACTGCAGTATTTCGCTGTAGTAGTTCTTCTGGTCAAGACCATGCCAAGAAGGTGGTATATGCTCTGGGTCCAGTATACTGATAGTTTTAGCAACCATATCAACGATGAACAACTTGAAATGGCCGTCACGATCATATGATAGGTAGATCTATAATAGTCGTGTATATATGTTAGAAAATAATAATGATTGATAAGAACTGGAAGTATAGGTTATCAAAGATCTTACAGTGAAAGATTGAGCCACGGCATACATTAAATTAGTCAATGACCAATTTAATTTCCCCAGCCGAGGGACATTATCGAGTCCAAAAATGCTCTGCCGTTTTAACAAAAAAAGATGATATAGTACATAATTTATATATCAATATATAAATTTAAATAATGCAGTTTAGTATATAAAAATACGAAGACTTACACATAATTGAAGGTCTAAAAAATGTAATTTGTTGTCAGATATATCATTGTAGCATGACACTTCATAGCTCCATGCCCATATCCGAATCGACAAGTTGAAGCAATCATAATCCAATGGCACATTATTATCTAATATCTGCTGGAGTGTTTTAAGGCTTAATGAGATTGGATACGGGCTTGGACTTTGAATCCAAGGTGTCCTACAATATACATAAAAAACAACATGATTTAGGTGTTTAGTAGTATGAAAAATATATGAAGAGAGAACAGAAAATGGATCAATTAACTCACTCTAATAAATTTTCACCGTCGATGGCAATTATATATGAGCAGATTGTATCCAACAACTCATCTTTACTTGTCATTTGCTTTTCAAGAGGAAACTCAGATGGCTTCGGTCGATGTGTCCTCTTTGGCCATCGAAAGATCTCTGCAGGAGGGTCAATGATTTCACAATCACTTGGATTGTCAACGTGGTCGACTGAACTGGTAGTCACCGTGTCCTCACATCCCTTCTTCTTGTTCAATCTTGAGGCCCACAAGATTGCAATTAACTTAAATCTAAAGTTGATGATATCATCCTGCAGAGTTTTATATATCAGTCGATTCATACAAAAGATGAAAACTGTACTTTTAGACTGTTAGATTTGATTAACATATATATTATAATGCATGAGTAATACCTGGGTCGGTATATCTGACAGATAATTGCCCGTCCAATATTCAGCACAGTTTAGCATCCACAAACCGCATGTTGTACTGAAGAAAATAAGTTCGCATGGCCATAAATATTAAGTTCATATTTATCTACATATCTATATTTCATTGCTAACTACTAAGAAAAATAAGAGTAAAGAGGTACACTAAGTCATACCCATCATCCTGCATTGGTTTCGGAAATATTTCTCTAATAGGCCAATGGGTAAGATCAAGATCGGGCCACCTGTGATCATACAGCTCCTTTTGTTCTGCTACAAAACTAATCTCCCTATGCATTCCAATCAACTGACCATAAAAAAATAGGAGTTATCTTACAGACGGACTGATAATATATTATTCTTATTATTTAGTATACAAAGATAAAGTAACAGTAAATAAATTATAAAGTTATTTATACGATACTTTGTCAAAAACACTTACAGTTTTGTGCAGGTCACTCCGCTGCATACAGCCCAATGAATCGATGACTTGTATCTCTCGTTTAGGTGCATTAACCACAGCCAGGTACCAATGAAAGTTTGTTATGTTTATCGGCAAGAAAACCTATTTCATATATATATTTCGATATTCAATTAAAATTGAAGCACATGATATATATTACATAGGATAAGGCCTAAGAATACATACAAGACAGACAGAATGTTCATACCATGTTGTGGGTCAGATAATTTTGAACCCTTTGTTGAACTACGTCGTCTTTGAAACTTAATTTATCCAATGCTAATTCACCATCGCGCTTTAAGAGGGCAGTAATCCAGGGCCTTCGAGGAAAGCACTCCCACCATCTCTGTGCGTCAAATTGTATTCTGCCCTCATGTAGTGAATATATGCATTTATTACCTACATAAATAGAAGATATAATATGTCTTAATCAAACATGTGCTTACATAGATGAATGACGAAACATGTGTTCTCTTAGTAGCAAATAATAAACATAAATTATGTAATGAGACATAAAGATATATTCATGGTACTTAACTCTCCCTCAACGTAGGTGTTAGTGGAAAAGACAATCCATGTCACGTATATACACCAGAGCACCATCAATGTTGCAAGAAGTTTGTTTTTATCTTCTTCAAACAAATTTGAAATAATATCCATATCCTCGGGTGTTAAAATATAATCTGCAAAGGAAAATATAATTTTTTGACATATTTCGTAACCCAAAAATAAGTTTTGTACAAACAAAATCAGAAAAAAAAATCGTTTTACCTTCCCAAGTTATATGTTCGACGCCATTCTTCTTAGGCTTGTTATGTTGATCGCTTGGGAAATCCCGTAGTTTGTTGGTACACAACTTCTTATTTGGTAGGACTGAGTTGGGTGATATATCGTCATCCTGATTTTCTTCCTGAAAGATCAAAGCCAAAAAATAATCATAAGTGCAATTCCCGTTGGTTCCATCTAATCAGAGACCATAGTTGAGTGGTAGAAAAAATAACCATAATTTTCTAAACTAAATTACTTATGACAATAGAACTTAGATCTAATGGAAAATTACTTAAAACAGTACCCAATAATACTAAAATAGCGTACGGAATAAAAAGCCAACCTCCTCTCTTCCCAAGTCCACTCCTCTGCCTCACACCGGTCCTCTCTCTCGTCCCTCTATCCAGACGGAGCGCGGCGCAAGCGAGCAGCTCTCGGGGCGCGGTCCCTCGCCGGCGGCAGCCACTCGCCGGCGGCAGCCACGGCGGAGCCCTTCGCCGGCGCACGCGTGCGACTGTGTGGCGCGCGGCTCCGTCGATGGCTCCGGCGACCACTGGCACGAGGCGACGAACGGCAGTGGCTCGAGGCGACGAACGGCGGCGGCTTCCGGCGAGCTCGATGGCGACCACGGACTAATGACGATAGCGCGCGGGTGAGGTGTCTAGGTGAGTTGCTCGACTGGGTTAGGCTTAGGGGTTTGCAAAATTTGGGGATTTTTGTGGAATTACTCTGATTTGGCTAAGATTCGCCAAAATTCACCTCCTTCTAAATGATTGCGACTAATTGTTTGGGGATTTACTGAGGAATCAAAATAATTGATTAATTAGACCCTAATTGAGCACTGATAATCAATTAATCATTAAGTAAAACTTAGCTCAGACTGAGGAAGGGCTGTTACCTCTGTGTCTCGATCCCTGGTACGACCGATCGATGGTGATCGTGGCCTACCGGCATGATCTGCTGCGTTGACGAATTGTACGTCTGGGACCTCCTTTTTGGCATTGTCCACCTTCACTGGTTCAATGGTCTGGCCCTCTACGACGCCGATCATCTAGTCACTCCTTTTCGGCATTGTACGTCTACGGCGTGGTTTATTGTGCCTATGCGGCGTGTTGTAGATTGATGATTCATGTAGGGTCAACGTAGGTGCTATATATATCGGACCGAGAAGGGCGTGTGGATCAAGGATTGCTAGTCACGTACGTGAAATTTGGGTTTTTTTTTTTGTTTCAAGGAAAATCCTATCCTATACTACTATATATAGAATTATGAATGCTGCTGCAATCAGGAATCAGAGACCGTAAGGCAGTCGAGGACTTCAGCGGTTCACGCCATCAGGTCCATTTCAAACTGGTGGTACTGGCAGCCCTTCAGACCATCCGCGTCGGCCACCACCGTCCTTGCTTCACGCCTCCTGCTGCCGCCGCGACCGGAAGCTTCTAGACCAGCTGACCTTGTACGGAGAGGCTGCAAGAAGCTGCCGCCGCCCGGCGTAAAGCGGGAGGCGCGACGGGAGCGAGCGCCAGCCGCGACGACTACTGGACTCCGCAGCGGAACCTGCCGTATTCAGTTTTGCCGCCAAGCAGTTCATGGCGCGGGGATCGTGGGCTACAACGGGGAGAAGGTGATCGGAGGCAGTGGCGTGCAGGAGCATTTTGGAGGCGCCGTTGCACTTGGAGTGGTGAACAGCTTTGAGATGAAAGTCATGCTGGCCGGATTAACTTGGTTCATCATAGGGTCAGTCATTGCTGGCTTGGTCCAAATTGTTGGAAGAAGGGAAGTGGACATCAAGGAATGAGGAGGCGACTATTGAATGGAGGTATTTACATAGTATAGTGGACAGATTCACAGATGTAATTTTGAGTATATAGAATTGTCAACCGATAAAACAGCTGTACAAATGATCAACTGAAATGTAGTAGTCGACATAGAAGTACATATTCAGATCAAGTGCTCAAGAAAGCAAGTGGTAGTGTCTCTTCAGATGTGAATGCTATTTCAGATTTGCATTTCGTATGTAGCTCACGTATGCAGCCTTAAGAAAATCTATTTTACCTTGCCAATCACCAATCGAGGACATCTCTATATACGATGTTCTTAGTGCTCTTGCCAGTGGCATCAACCCCCTTCTTCGGTTTTGCAAGAATCTTTGTACTTTGCCTTGATACACACCTAGATAACGCCACATAAAGCTGCCATGCGAGAATACAGGTTCAGGTAGGTATATTCCAACATTCGGGATTGTTTGGCCCTGTGCTTTATTTATCGTCATTGCAAAGCTTAGACGAATGGGAAACTGTTTCCTCTTGAACTTGAATGGGAGCGAAAGATCGTCAGATGGAGCCATAGGGATCCTTGGAATGAAAACCCTCTGACCTGCATGTTGTCTCCCGACAATCTCGGCATCAATGGCATTGTCTTGCAGTGCTCTAACCACAAGTCTTGTTCCATTACACAAGCCTTTGTTAGGGTCCAGATTCCGTAGAAGGATCACTGGACAATTGACTTTAATTTTGAGGACATGTGGTGGGAGACCGTTTGGCGTGATGGAGTTGAGGAAGTCCATGGGGTAGCTATTTTGGGAGTCATCATCAACCGAGTCAAAGCTGTGATAAACATGCTCCTCACCTGGAAATCTCTCTATCATCTTTGCATTCAGCTGGTCAACATACTCATTTTTGGTGGAGAGTATGGCCCGCGTGCTCATACAGCCCGCAGATCTGGCATTCTCTTCAAGTGACGGGAATATATCCTCAATGAGTTTGTCTATTGACTCATCAGTGTCCGTGTAACCAATAACAATGTCATCTGGGAGGCGAACATAATCATCTGCAAATGTCGGTTCTGTTCCATTCCCAATTCTAAGCAAGTAGTCAGCAAACCAAGGGTCAGATTGAGCTCTCATGTTACGTGTCAACCTAATCTTCCGTATGGACTCCTACAAATAGGATCTCTGTATGGTAGCGTCAGTGACCTGTGCTCTTGTCCCACGAGTCACTACAGGGAGAACTTGTCTGAAATCCCCACCAAATACCACGACCTTTCCTCCAAAGGGCAAGTGACAATCCATAATATCCTGCAGCGACCTATCAAGTGCCTCCACTGATAGACGTTTTGTCATGGCCACCTCATCCCAGATAATTAAGGACGCTCTACGGAGTAGCTCCGCAGTGTCACTTTGTTTTGCGAAGCCACACATGCTATTGTTTGCAATTTTAATGGGGATTTTGAACCTTGAGTGAGCAGTGCGCCCTCCTGGCAAAATTGCTGCAGCTATTCCAGAGGTTGCAGTTGCGATGGCAATTAAACCCTTTGAGCGTACCTCAGCAAGTATGGCCTTATATAAGAATGTCTTGCCCGTGCCTCCTGGGCCATCCATAAAAAATACTTGGCTCTTCTTATGGAAGACATGATGGATAATTTCATCAAATGCTGCACGTTGCTCGGTATTTAAGAGAAGCATATGCATCTAAATCCTCTGTATCTATACCAACTGATTGTTCCTCCCTGACCTCTCTCAGTATGTCATTTGAAAATTCACCTGTGCCATCAATATATCAGGGAAATGAGTTATGAGATATAAAAAATAATTTTGAGCATAAATATAAGGCAGGAAAATTTAAGGCTCGAAAATAATATTCATTATTGAGAATATCTAATATGAGGCAGGTAATATACTCTAAAAAATAATATGCATTATTGAGAAAATAAGTAATATAAGGCAGGAAAATATAATGCTCGAAAATAATATTCACTATGGAGAAATAAATAATATATGGTAGGAAGAAATGAAAGGCAAGAAAACACATAAGTGTGGAGTGGCAATATATAGTATAAACTTCATTTATTATTGCTGAATATAAGACTCGTATACTGCAATGCTTAGAGCTTATGGCAGATCATAGAAAACTCAACTTCCCTGGACAGGCATCATGACAACTATAGGGTATTTATAATTTTTCCTGTCATGCTAATATAAGAGTCGAAAATTGCTTTCATTATTAACAAAATAACAAATATAAGGCAGGAAAATATCAATTATTGAGAAAATAAATAATTATAATGCAGGAAAATAAAAGGCTCAAAAATAATTTTCATTATTGAGAAAATAAATAATATATAAGGCAGGAATAAATGAAAGGCAGGAAAAACATTAATTAATAATAAGGTGGGTTCACAAGGATGTTACCCGCATCATTAATCTCAGGTAATCCATAATATTTGATGTCCTTCCCCAGAGCATGTGATGCCATCCACTGTCCTCAAATCCTCGTATGAGGTTGCACCCCTCACATGATTCAAGAGGAATCTCAGGAGTACCTCTCACCCTCAGCAGGGTGTGCATACACAATGCGTCCAATCTGACATTTTCCTGGATGTTTCCTTCAACGCCATTTGTTTGTATCTTTGATCCACCTATGATGCTCAGGGAACTCTTTGTACAATAACGTTCTTGCAAAACAATCCTCACGATTCATATTGAAATACTCGGTGAGTGTGGTCATAGAAGAAGACGGCCGTCGAACAACATCCTCAAGATTCCCATTTGCATCATAAACCACAGACTGCATGTTGGGCAGATCAAGTTGGAGTTGCAAAACAGCTGGAAAGACACCAAACAGACTGAACCCAAATATTATATACACAGCTTCAGGTGGAGCAATATATCTGGCATCTCTGTACTGACGGATCTCATAGATAACTCCATCATCATTTTGAGCTGGATCAACTGAGAAGGATGCACGGTCGTGGCCCTTATACACATACTTAAAGAGATACTTCACAGCTTTGATACTGGAGCAAGCTTCCACATTAATATGACAGTTATAGCGCTTCAGCAAACCTGGATTGTATGGAACAACCCAGCTGTTATCCAGCTCAGCACCTCTAACCTTGACACGTAGACCATCATCTCTCCTCCTATATAAAGGATACAAATCTTTGCCTTCCTGGGTTGCATGACAAAATTGTCAAGGGTACTCAAAGCGACACTCACCATCAACCATGCAACCACATCTTTTATTTAGTACCCCACACGGTCCATGTAACATGTGCTTGACGACAAGATCATGCAAAACAGGATACTTATCCTTGTCCGGAATCTCCACTGAGATCACTTTATCATAGTCATCTGGGCACTTCAACTTACTGCTGGACTTCATAATCAGAAGAATATGCTCATGTGGTAGGCCCCTCTTCTGAAACTTCGTTACATGACAATAAGCTGCAACCTCACCGAAATATTTCTGTCTAATCAGTAAATTGTTCAAATCTACCAGCTTTGCCCGATATACACGTGCAACCAGTTCCGGCCTATCCTGTGCTGTCTGACCTGGATAAAGGTTGGTTGTTATCTCTTCCCACTGAGGATTGCTGGTCATTGTAATGAAGTAATCAGGCTTGCCAAACCATTGAACAATAGCCATTGCATTAAGAAACCGGTGCATCATATCACGATCGCCACCTGGAAAAGTTCGTGGCAGCACAACTCTTTTACCAACACCAGAAGCCTGCGTTCACCAGCAGAAACAACATCAACCAGTCCCTACAATTACATAAACACAATCAATTTTTTTTTGATAAAATATAGACCTGAGCAAATAAAAGTATACATTACCTGATACAGCTCAGCTCGTATGAGCTTTTGGTGTGCTGGATTCACATACCAGTCCAACCTCATAGACTCAATTTTGATATACATGTCAACTGCCCATTGTTGAAAGAGACGCCCGCCAAACAAAATGATGTTAAACAGTGACCTCCTACATTGAATTTTGAAACAGTAGTATTCTCTTGCAGTCACCCATTTACACTTGGATCCTTGTGCCGCGTCGGCCACTCTATCTATCAAGTCACCCTCTTGCAAGTCATTATGATCATCATGATCCTCTGGAGCTTCATCCTCAATATGATCTTCAGCAAACACATTAAAGCCAGTACTCAGCATACATATATATTAATTAAATAAGTTTACAACTTGTGTTAAGAAGTCACCTCGTTGTTGAGCCGTTATCGGAACAGCAATGGAAGATGGCACCTCGGCTAGTAATGAATCAGAAAGAATTAGTTGTAGCAAGTAAACTTCCATCAAAAGATGGGAGGATGAATAAACTATATAACGATTGAGATTGTTACCTGTTGGCTCCAAGTTATTGAGATTGTTATTATTATTCGGAACAGCGGTGGACGATGGCACCTCAGAAACAATTAGTTGTAATAAATAAATTTTCATCAATATGGCATGATGAATAAATTAATTATTTATGAAGAAGATACCTGTTGGCTCCAAATTATTGAGACTGTCATTACTATATGGCATAAACTTGTTCCAACCAGTTTCACCATTCGGGTTGAACAAAGGGTAAGCTAATGGATCATAGCACCCATGATAAGCTGTAATGTACCTTGGACCATGATCTTTAGCGTACACAAGAACACTTCTATCAAAACACTTTTGAGGATCATTCCCATCGCACCATATGGCAGCAACCTGTGACATCGTTGGTGCATTGTACCTTCGTTGGTTAGGTGTCACATCAGTATTGAGTTCAATTACATAGTCATCCAAGTTCGGAACTGCGCCGGCCCTCTTACAAGTTTGAACATATGGATTATCCTGTAAGATCTGCAAGATTTTACGAATGATGTTTATGTCCAAGTCAGGAGAATGCTTCACTCGATGTTCTAACGGGCCAGATTCATCCGTATCATAAAAATATAGCTGCAAATGACGGGGCCCTTCTGACCCCAGCATTAACTGATCGAGTCAATGGTACAGTGCTCCCTGGACACGGAATGTATATACGCCAGTCCCTGCCGCTGTGCTGACCCGTCGATCAAGAGAAACTCCAAGACTCGTGAATGAGAAATGCGAGTTGAAATACATGATGTGCTTCCGAAAATATTTGGCATCGTTGTGCACCTGACTTGTGAACAACCGTTGTAATTCAGAAGGCACATCAGGTATAAGGATTTGTACCTTTCCTTTCCTGCAGCAGAAACCAGGTGCCTCATACTAGAATCTTATTGCTCCACAATACTGACAATCGGGAACATCTTTCAACTTATGGTGACTCGATGGTAGATTGTGGTAGACATAGTCATATGGGTCATTGTTGGTTGCAGAAACATCATATCCTTGAACCAGAACACGATATGACTCAAAACCATCATCTGCGAGAAATTGGGTGATGTTCCTTTCAGTAATAATATGAGCACACATGTATAACTGCTATTTTAAAAGTAACCTTAATCATTCACAAAGTCATTAGAGCCAAGTAAACTACCAATATTTTCATCTTCGTCTGCAATCTCATCGTCCTCCCCATGGATATCTCCAAGTGTTTCTATAATAGATTAATGAACCATTAGAAATGCAAGCATTAGTACATAATTTTGAATTAAACAAAATATGTATGGCTTCAAGGAACAGGAATGACTATAAATAAAAGAGACACCTTTTGGAAGTTGCTCAGGGTGTGTGGGCTCAAATATTGCCCTATCAAATTCATCGTCTTCTTGCTTCATACCAATATTTGGGGGCTTATCATTTCTTGGACTAAGAGCACATAATTCTGGATGGTAAAAATCGATAAGTTACTGCAAGAATTTTCTTTTGGAGACATCAAAACATATATACTAATACATGTACTTACTGTCTGCCCTCTTCTTGTACTCACGATTCTTTAGTAACAATCTTTGTTTAGCTGATGCATCCATGTTTTTGTATGTCTCCCGCTTATTAAATTTATATTTGTCGTAACCGGTGGCCTCACCTGGTCATGAGTATCAGATGTGGCATGATCTTTTTTATTATCAGAATGCATAATATAGTTAGCAAGTATAGCACCTTAACCATGTTTGGAACGATAGTCATCATTTGTATCGAGCCATTTTGAGGATTCAACTGGGTCAACATTTTCCTTGTTTGGATTATTCTTTCCATATGGCATTGCGGTGGACCCAACTGTACCAAGCTTTGCTAGATGTCCTGTAAAGTATTAGTAGGATAGAAGAATTTGTAGTTAAAAAATGAAATATAGATTCACTGATGGTAGTTCATGGGATTACCATGATCTGGTGTTTTATAAATGGGGGTGTTAATGTATGCAGGACTTTGAGAAAGCAACATTCCACGTTGACGTGTAGCCAGAACCCTTGCACGAATATCATCAAGAACTGGAGTGTGGATACTGGTCATGCCTGCATATGCAAATGTAAACATAACATATTAAATCACCGCTAACCACACAATGCAGGCATAGTTATTTATCTGTGATAGGTATTATGCTAACCTGGAGATGTCGTTTTCTGCATTGAGATTTCAACAGCTGGGGGGCTTATGTCACCATCTTCGTGCATGTGAATCGTCAAGGATAGGACTATCACTGTTGATCAAGACTCCTTTTATACCAACGTAAAAATTAACTATTAGCTACATATAGATATGAGTATCTACAATATGAAACCTAACAATTGGAAATATTTTCATACCACATTGTCTTACATTTGATGTGGTCTTGGCCTGCTTTCTTGGAAGATGTTCTATCCTTTTTTGCATCAGATCATCTTGGTCAGCAATATCGCAATCTGTGAAAGGAACAATTGAAGTAAGAAAATCATGAAGCTAATTTGATTTGAATGACATGGTGGGGAAGAAGATTTCACCCGTTTCTGCATGTCGCTTCCTATTAATCAACGGTGTATTTGCTTCTGCTCTTTTCCTTGCACGATATGCACGTTGCCGTGCATTCCTTTTTTCTCTCTTTTGTTGGTCCTCATCTTTCTTTCTTTGCTCCGCAGCAGCAACATTAGTTACGACATCTGTTACATAATCCACAAAGGACAACAGAAAAAACAGAAGCACGAACTGAAAGCACTTAGATTTTAGAGTAAGAAATGAATATGCCCACAGTCAAACAGAAGGCATGGTATGTAAGAATAAGTGTAAAAAAATATAAGAAAATGAGAATATGGAAGCAACAAGTACCAAGGCGAATAAGTACAGCATATGTAATATACCAAATGACAATAAAGGGTGGGGACGCTTTTGGTCAAGCTGCTGTTTGGCACAATATAATCCACAGTTTCGCCATTCAAATAAGCGGAAGATATGCCAAACAACAAGCTTATACATCAGTTTATTAGTTCAGTTTTTTCTAAGAATAAACTAAAAGCAAAAGCTGTTTTCACCAACTGTCCAAATAAGCTGCTTCATCATTAAGCAGACCCTCTGCCAAATATAGAGACTAAATATAGATGGCAAAACATTACAACAACACAAAAAAAAGGAAGTAGACAACACATTCTCGAGGAAGACAAAATGCATATTCAGTTTAGGCCACTCTAAGAGATCAGGTTAAGTTCAATAGATTTCACTGATATTTGTGCACAAAGTGCGAAAGTTCCATAAGAATATTTTCTTGACATTACAATAAAAGACGGTTTATATTATGGTGAAAAGCATACCATATTGGTTTGTTCGATCTTGGAGTGGAGTCCGACATGCTGTTGAGTTGTCCATCATTCTCTGAACCCTTAAAAAGGTTATTGCCCAACGATATGAAATAATTGCCAGGTGGTGACGTGGCGAGAAAGGAACCATGGTAAATTTAAACAATAAGATAAACAATATCATTTTCTAACAACAGTAGAGATGAATGATGGATTCCACATTCGTACAAATCACTTACAGCAGTTAATCGAATACTAATCAGAAATATTATGCTAAAACTCCCAAGCTGATTGAAGGTCCTACCATCAATATTTGACAACTTTGGCAGTGTACGAATGATACCAGTAGACTGTAACCCCAATGATGTCAGTAGACTGTAACCCCATATAATACAACAAAAGAACACTCATTAAGGTGACTTTCTACAATAACTCCAATGCATAAGAACCTTTCGCAGTGCACAATTACACCTAGAGTTCCTTTTCACCAGAACACTAAGATACCTGAATGCATGACAAGCCCGTGATATAAAAAGACAAGAACCTGATCTGGATTCTAACTTTCTACAGGGAAAAAAAATCATAGCAATCATTCGACCATCACAAGTAACCAAATAAATCCAAACTATAAATAAGATGAAATATGAAAGGAAAAAACACACAATATAAGGGACATAAAAATAATTTCTACAATGCAAAGCAGAAAGATGCCACTGAAGAATTTGAGCAAGATTTCAGTACATAGTAAACCAAGGAAAACTAACAGAGTGAATAAAGCAGCAAGTCATTTATCGCATATGCTAAAACATAATCAGAGCCTGTCAATGTTGCCAAAGGTAAAAGATAAAACAAGTACTGCTACATCTCAAAGTTCAGGCTTCCCAAGGAAGTATTCTGTCAGTCAAAATTTTGCACTAAATTACTTACAGAAAACACAAATCCTTGATGAAATCAGAGCTTGTCAATGTTGCCAAAGGTAAAAGATAAAACAAGTATTGCTACATCTCAAAGTTCAGCTTCCTAAGAATGTATTCTGTCAGTCAAAATTTTGCACAGAATTACTTACAGAAAACACATATCCTTGATGAACTTTTGCAGGCTCAAGCTCTGTGAACTTCAGCAGCAACCCCCTTGGTCCACACCGAGGTCCCGTTCGACGGTCGCGCGCACTTCGACACGCACACTTCGACACCGAGCTGGACGCCTGGGTCGGGCTCTCCAAAGACCCAGACGCCCTGGGCCACCTATGCTCCTGCGACGCGTTGTCGATCGGCGACGAACCTAGCAAAGCGCAGTGCCCGGACTTGGCACCGAACCTCAGCAAGGAGAAGTTGTTCAACAGTGACCCGCCGCACGCATGACGGGGAGGCAGAGGACGGTGAGGCGGAGCGGAGTCCACACGCGGATCGGATGCCGGTGCTGGCACGGGGGACGGGGAGGGGCGGCGGACCTCAGTGCGGTGAGCCGGCGCGGAGGACGGAGACGGGCCGCGGACCTCAGCTGCGGTGAGCCGGCACGGAGGACGGGGAGGCGGCCCGTCGACGTCGAGCGGCTTCTCTGCTTAATGTCGTCGACGACGAGCAGGCAGACAGCTCCGATGCGGTTGGGCAGCGCGGAGGACGGGGAGGCGGCGCGGAGGACGCGGAGGTCGCCGGCGCGAGGGGCAGGGAGGCGGCGCGGAGGGTCCCTGCAGTGACCGGGCGCGGAGGATGTGGGCGAGCTCGATGGTCTCGTTCTCGTCCTGCCTGAAGCTCGCAGATGGGAAACTAACTGAAGCCTCCGCGTGCGTGCGGTAGTTGCAATTGGAAAGTAACAGGTACTGTACTAACGTAGTAACAGAAACAGATGCGTGCGGTAGTTGCAAAACTTGCAATTGGAAAGTAACAGGTACTGTACTAACGTAGTAACAGAAGATGGAAGCCTCGGCAGCGTGGAAAATCAACAGATCAAAACAGATCAATAGATACGGTAAATAAAGATATGGAAGGCTCCACGCGCGGCAGGGAAGGGGGTGGTGGAATTGTTGATTAGAGATCCAACAAAAATTATAGACCGTACGATTTGAATAATCGGGAAAATTAGACATGTAATCCGTTGGATTTGAGTACATCAACATTAGATTTGAGGAAAGGATCTTTTTATTGTAAATGTAAGGGCGTAAGTAATAGAACAAAATTATTTATAGGGGGCCAGGTGTAAAACGGAGAAGTTGGTGCTTTATAGTAGTAGGATATTGAACTAGTCGCATAGATCATGTTTCTGTTGATCATCTGCACTGGATATTATTTGGA
This sequence comes from Oropetium thomaeum, assembly GCA_001182835.1. NCBI lineage: Eukaryota > Viridiplantae > Streptophyta > Magnoliopsida > Poales > Poaceae > Oropetium > Oropetium thomaeum. The sequence continues at coordinate 2,836,420 of LFJQ01000013.1, forward strand.
ACAGGTTCATATCTAAGGTGATATTCATTACAACTACTGCCTCTGGTTGCAAATTGCACACGATAGGACAAAGGAATTAGTTCAATTTTGAATAAGCATCCATGTCTTCACGTTAACCATTCACAACTGGAGGGAGTAGAAAACGCCAGTTCATGTGTGCAGTTAATTACACGCTTCGCTATCCTCTTCAGATGAAGAAATTTCCGCTTTGATTGTTGAATCCTTTTATTCAATTTCACTTTTACCCCTATTTTCAGGTTTCGAACTGAATGTTTCGGTAACAGAATTTTTCTCACATTGTTTCCAGTTATGCACTGCTTGATCATCTAGCATAGATGGCAATCGATTGCTGTAGTTTTTTTAATTCTAAAAAAACAAAACCTTATTCGTGTCCCTCAAATTATTCACTACTCTCCTTTTTTAAATTATCGTCATCATTGATTTTGATCGTCAACTTTAACCATTCGTCTTATTAAAAAATATAAAAAATATGAAATATTTTTTCATGATTCAATTTATCACTAGAAGTTCTTTAGACATAACTTTTAATTTTATACATTTAAACAAATTTTTTGAATAAAATAAATGATCAAAGTTGACGGTCAAAGTCAATGGCGACAACAATTTAAAAAAGAAGAGAGTAGTTGAAAGTCCTCAATTTTGAGTCAGGTTACTGATTATTCTCTTTTCGTAACTGAGAGGCACCTATAGGATAGGACATAGTAGGTAGTAGTACTACCTCCGTTTTTTAATTGTTGACATTTTCTAACTTTAATTAAAAAATAGAGGTAGTACTATTTAGTGGAAACCACCACCTTTTCAATAGAATCATGAAAACCCTCTAGAAGAACATAGCTGGATGTTTTGAATAATTTAAAAAATCGATAGAGGTGTAGATGATAAAGTGAGAAAACACCCATAAACAAAGTTTCAGATTCAGACTCAATTTAATAACAAAAGAAAGAAAAACAAATCATAAAGAAAGAGGGTGTGAAGGAGATGGAGAATCATGAAGAAGGAAACGTGGACACAAAGACCAGGTGGGCTGCTTGTTTCCATTTCAATACTTCGGACGAATAGCCCTGACGGTCCAGCCCGAGCCAGCAAACACGGACACAAAGAACAGGGCTCCAAGGACAGGTGGGCTGCTTGTGTTCATTTCCAGTACTTGGGACGAATAGCCCTAACGGTCCAGCGCGAGACAGCAATTCCGACGCAGCGCGACTGCGCGAGACCACCCTCGATTTTTTCTGAATCAAACCAACCGCCGCCACGCTCCCCGCGCCGCACCAGGTACATTCTCCCGTCCCCGGCGGCAGGGCGCGTCGAGGTAGCGATCGGCAAGGAGCGGCAATCGGAGCTCCTCCAACGGACCTCAGGCCTCCCCGACGGGCTCTACCATAGAGGCTTCCGTTCCCCCTTCTTGTTCGTCTCGGCGACGGCTAGCCGTTGAAGCGGCGGCGGGCGACGCGAGGACCCCCACCCATTACCTCCTGCAGTCTGCGGTTCGCTCTCTCCCACTTTTCTCCTTTCTGTTCATGTTCTGCTAATCGCAAATCTCATTTCGTCGTTACAAATCCCCTAAATATTTTTTGGATCATGTAGCCACCGGGCAGCCGTGACCCTACGCTCTCGGCCGCATCGGACGCACTCCTGGGTCCCCGGCGGCAGAGCTAGTCGAGGTAGCCAACGGCAAGGAGCGGACAAAGCGGCAGCAATCGGCGAGGAGCTCCGACGGACCGGCTTCCGTTCCTCCCCTTCCTGTTTGATTCAGCGACGGTAAAGAACTGAAGCGGCAGAAGGCGACGCGAGGACGCCCATTACCTCCTCCATCCTGAGGTTCTCTCTTCTCCTATCTTACTCCCTCCCTGCGGTTCATCTTATTTAAAAAAAGCATGAGAAATATCACATGGTTTGAATGGACACGTTTGGCAACATCTACCTGTATGTATGCATTAGCTGCATGGATTCATCCTCTATTTTCAGCGTAGCCTGAGTTAAGCGGTGGTTCACACGATTCAGAACTCCTTCACTGCTCATAGAGTGTGCACTCGAGTCAAGGAAGTGGATGACACCTTTCACTTGATCCACAGGCCACAGCTTCCAGATACCTTTCCAGATCCTCATTTGGACTCTTGATTGTAGTCACTATGGCTAAACCTTGAAATAAAGTAACAAATAAATTAACTCAACAAACCAAACCTTGTGCTCTTGAAGGACTGACATATAACTCAACAAATTGCTGCAGCTACAGAAACTCAAATTCAGTTCAGTTTTTGATAGTGCATGACCATTTACAAATAGCAGCATCGCGGTAAGAAAAGAGAATTAATACTTTTTCCTAGATAAATCCTCTAATGGCCTAACAGGGCAAAATATACTAAGTATAACATGGGAATGCTGGAGCAAGTGATGAAGGTTCCTGATGACTTTCTACATTTGTTATTTGTTATAATTTTTTTTTCCTAGAATAGGCAGGAGAGCTGCACATCTTTGTATTAAGAAGGAAAAAAAGGTCGATGACCTTACACATCGCGTGCTGCTTTTTGTCGGCCGCCGGCAGTCTTACAAGTTTGACATGAAAGCACAAGGACTACCCCTAAAAGAACCTGCCCTGGGTCCTACTCTCGTGGCATCAGACAACCTAGGTGTTTCACCCCTGCTGTGGCCCACATCGTTGCTTCGTATTTGATACTCTGCACTATTTGAGCCGTGGTTGCTGCTTGTTGCCGGAAAACCTGGTTGTTGCACTCATTCCACAGCCGCCAGTGGCGGACCACACTCAAAATTTTAGATGGGGCGAAGATGACTCAGATAAGAGATAGTATTGTTTGCTAGTCAAAACAAAACATAAATACGTCAGATTATAGTGAAAGGAATTAAAAAATTATCGATCTAGATCGAAAACGAGAATCGTTGAAAATTTCAGCTGGTTTTGGGTCAAAATTCCCTCAAAATTGGATAAATTATGTCAAAATAATGAAATATTAATAAAAAGGTTAATACAAACCAGTATTTATTGAATTTTGGTAGACTTTTCTAGATTTCAGATTATACTATTATAAAGAAAAAGTGCGTAAAATGTTACCATCAACCTCTATTGTTTTGTCGAAGGAAATAAGAATACCGAGCAGCTGAATCAACTTAGGGTGATCAGGCATAGATGGAATGGTTTTGACTTCTCAAAATTTTAGATAGTACCGTACTAGGCTGCTTTATGCTTTCTCTGCAATGTTTTGTCTTCTCTTCCATTTCTAATTCTTAATTAGGTACTGCATAGTGGTCTGTTTTAGTTTACATGGGCCTTGTTCAGTTGTTCAGAGAAACGATGTTCACTTGTTTGAGTCCGGCAGCCCAATATTTCAGTCACGTACCCCTTCGTCTTCATTTTTGCTTCCACAATCCAGAGAACAGCACCGCCATGGCCATGGCAGCTCCAAGTGCAGGCGAGCAGGTCGCGGGTGGGGTGTTCATCGCCGGTGGTAGCTGGGGCGGCTGCCCCACCCTGCTGTATGGGGTGGTCCGCCCATGACAGCCGCCATGATGTTAAGATGAAACATGTGTCCATGCCTTTTGCCTTCTCTTTACACAGTCCCTGCCGATGCCGGCCGCCATAATTTGATTTATCACTTAAAATTTTTGAAACATGATTTTTAATTTTACACATTTGAACTAATTTTTTTTAATAAGATGAATAGTCAAGGTTGATAGTCAAAATTAATGACGACATGAAAAAAAAAATGGAGAGAGTATTCCTCTATAAGTAGTGCTAGTCGATCAAGTAGTAGGCTGGTAGCGCTTATGCTTCAATTCTGTTATGTCAGGCCATTCGATTGCATCCTCGAGTAATGCTCGGCCCACAAGTTACAAAAAACAGGGATGAATTCTAGGATAGAAATTTCCTGCTGTGTAGTTATATTAAATTTGCTTTGGCATCCTCGGTGTGTGGGCTGTGGCATTATATCAGAATTATATCAGAATTTTGTACCAGGCCACAAAATTGTACAAGACACTAGAGATATTTATAATTAATGTTTTTTTTTTGCAGTTTACTCCAGACCATAGTCTCTTAAACATGGTGATTCAAATCGTTCGGGATTCAAGAAGTGAAAGATATGCTGCTCGCGACTGGAGATGTGCATGTGGGCACTTAAATAAGAAAAAAGAATTCTTAGTTTTCGACCTGCCACCCTTTTACTGCGAAAATAGACGGACCTGCAAGAAAGTGGTACAAATTGCTTACTTCGTTTACTTTTTTTGTACTGTATATATTAATTACAATTTTCCTGATTTTTTGTTAAACAATAAAAAGAGAACTGATTAGCCAATCCTAACTTCTTTGGGACTAAAATGCTCGCTTCTTCTTGTTGTTGTCATAAGAAAACTAGAAACAAGAATTGATATGCCATTTAGTAAACTTATTTACTCTTTATACTTATTATGCAATTTTTATTTCATTTTCAGTGTCGGGATGTTATTTATTTCAATCTAGCAGATGTTGAAATCAATGGTCGATCTATTCTGCCTGATGTAAAAGACCAAGGGAATAAACGTATGTTTTTTGAAATTTTTTATTCTTCTCTCTTTTTTTTTCAAAAAATAAAGTGATACTCAAAATTTTCATGGGTTTTTTTTGCAGCCGAATGCTCCTCTTATGCTTTCTGTCAGGCCCAAGAAATCAATGATGCGGTGGAAAGTATCATCATGAGTGATGACAGTTCTATTGAACAGTTAGATCCTATGATTCTAGCTAATACATATAAGACCATGTTTCGCCTTGCAAAGGTTGGAGAATCCTATGCTGACCTGCATAAAATGGTTCGCCTGGCTGAAATTCTTAATGATTTAGGCCGTAAAGTTGTGAAGGCAAGTTAACGTTGTTACATTTCATATTCATTTTGTTAGTTCGCTCAGTTACACATTATATTAGCCTTTTAACCTTTTACTGTTTCATTTTAAATCTAGGATGAACAGCGTAAAACATTCTCTGATGCTTGTGCGGTGAACAAATATTATGTTGAGGAAGTATGCCAATACATTGCTGATGGTAGAGGTGTTGTAGCTGTAATACAAGTAGGAGATAAGATATCACAACTCCAATTTGGACAGGTCTATGTTCCACCTCCTAATCACATTAACACTATGGGACATGCTGTTGTCCTGATTGGTATAATCTTTCACCTAAGTCGGGCAATTTATATATTTTTGAATTCGTGGGGCAAGGAGTTTTGCGCCGTGCGCAATGAAAATGGGGAAATAATGCGCAGTGCAGATGGCGAAATTCTTTATGGTGGTATTGGCATGATAGAAGATCTTTTCGCATGGAATCCGATCGTTCTGTCCAGATCATGGGAAGAAGGTGATGAGATTTTGTTTTTAACATGGATGTTTTTGATGGTATTTTCTGATTAACTAATCATATTCTTTAGGTGTAAATGGACGGCTGTCCGTATCCTTGAGAACCAATTTAACGTCGTCAGAAATTCTTTCTGAGTTCCAACCATTGTTTCAATCAGAAATAAGACCAACATTTGCAACAAAGAAGAATTGTTGGCCCGTCGTCCCAAGCCCGTTTCAAGAAGGCAACTATGGTAATGATGAAGTGAGTACAGGATCAACTTTTGCTCAAAATTCCCACACAACGTGGGCTATGGGAAATAGAATTTCTAGGCAGCTTGTTGCCCTCTTATTGCCGTATTACCATCTTGTTGGGGGCGTACCCAGTGTTGAAAGTTTCCACCATATAACCATCTTGTTGTCATTGACATTTTTTACTTTGAAAGACTGCTTCCTCTGTTTTCTTATTCCTTGCTGTTGGATTAATATGGAAACATATATACCACAATTACTTTTGTTTGATTAAATTTTTTATGGTATTACTTTTATGGCATTGATCAATTGATTCAAAGATAGCCACTGCAGTAATTCATCAGGAACCTTCATCACTTTTCTCCAGCGTTCCCATGTTATAATTAGTATATTTTGCTCTGTTAGGCCATTACAGGATTTATCTAGGAAAAAGTATTGATTGATTCTCTTTTCATACACGATGCTGCTATTTGTAAATGGTCCTGCACTATTAAAACTGAACTGATTTTGAGTTTCTGTAGCTGAAACAATTTGTTGAGTTATATGTCTGTCCTTCATGAGCACAAGGTTTGGTTTCTTCAGTTAATTTATGTTACTTTATTTCGAGGTTTAGGGTAAAGCTACTGTATTGGCACATGAGGATCTGGAAAGGTATGTGGAAGCTGTTGATCAGTTCCAAGGGGTCACCCGCTTCCTTGACTTGAGTTCAAACTCTAAGAGCAGTGAAGGAGTTTTGAATCGTGTGGACCACCTCTTAACTCAGGCTATGCTGAAGATTGAGGATGAATTCATGCAGCTAATGCATACATACAGGTAGATGTTGCCGCACGTGTCCATTCAAACCTTGATCATGCCAATCCTTTTTGTGTTAGATCTTATGAGTCCTGGGGCTCTTTCCATGGTAATTTCATCAATATTTTTATTAACTTTTCAAATATAATTTATTCTTTCAGCAAACCAATTGAGCCAGATCTCTTGTTTGATTGCCTTCCAAAGCTTCTATGTGCATTAAATGGCGCCCCTGAAGCAGTTGAAGAGCAACCACACCAAAGCTCAGCTTTATATGGAAATCCAACACTAATTCCCCCAAAAGTGTTACCACTTCTCCATAATATGGCTCATCAGTTGGTTCAGGAGGATAATCATCAGTCATGCTGTAGAATTTACAGGTAGACTTCTAAATGTCTACAAAAAATCTGATGTTTCTGATTATTGATTACAGTTTGATAATATGTTCAGGTTAAAGGCCAATGAATACTGATAGTAAACAAGTCAACAAAATGCATCAGTTACTACTATATATGCAAAGCAATGAGACCCATGTTTTCCTCACTTTGGGCTGTATAATTTGGAATCATTCAAGCCTTGGAAATCACCTTATATCTACTAAGTACTTTGGAAATATCCATATATGCGGAACGCCAGGGAATATGAATGAATCTTTGGAAATAACCATAAATGTGGAACGCCATGGAGTACGAATGATACTTTGGATATATCCGTAAATGTGGAATGCCATGGAGTATGAATGATCCTTGCTTTTTATTTGCAGTTTCAATCAGTATTGTTTGTTCATTTTTAACTATGGCACGTGCAAAATCATTCTCATGTTTGTTTCTTTCAACAGGGATGCTCGTGTGTCAGCACTAGAATTGACTCTTCGAAAACTGGGTGTAGAAGAGCTTAATAAATATGATGTACAAAGGATGCAGTGGGAGGCCTTAAAGACTAAAATTGGAAACTGGAACCAGATTATGCAAATTGTGGTAAGGGTCCTTCTTAAATATGATTTTAGTTTGTGTTTATATATCAAAGTATCAAACTAATAGATTATGGTTCAATCAGGTTAAAGTATTGCTTGCTGGAGAGAAACAAAACTGTGATCTAGTTTTCGGTGGTATCTCTTTCAACAAGGATCAATGTTTTGCGGAAGTGGCATATATCAGTTTTATGACTCTTCTCAACTTTGGTGATGCTGTTGCTAAATGTAAAATGTCTCCTGAAAAACTGCCCGTGCTGTTAGACATGTATGGAGTAATGCACGAACTTCATTTGGAGGTATGCGGAAATAATGCATTCAGCACTGCTAACAAAGATCATATATGCACTATACATTGTTGACGTTTGGCCCAATTGATCTTATAGGACTATACAATTCACCAGAGTACATGTGCCAACAATTGCCAAAAGATGTTTTCTATGCTTCTTCTAGTTGTAATACTGGTCTTTGTAGTTGTCGTTATCCTGATTCCTGCCACCTTCAAGTATTTTGATAACCATAGAAAATTACGGTTACTTCTGTCTAAACTCTAGACCTTGTTACTAGGTCGAAGTGATATTTCAAGGCAGGTTTTGCTCTGAGATGCGTGAGGCTGCATTGAACCTGACTAACAGCTTGGCACAGACAGCCCAAGATTCTTTGGTTGATTTTGTGGATGTAGCTGAAAAGGATAGTAAAAAACCCTATCCACGTGATGAAAATTGTTCTAAATCATTATTTGAGTAAGTACCATCCTTTTCATCTAGTTGTTGCATTCTTTGACATGTACTGGATATGCCTGACTTGAGTGCATGGTTGCAGTAAAAAATGAATGTTACCTAGAGGATTTATCGTTGTACTTTATCCATAAAAATATTCATGACTTCATCATGTTTGGTTTAATTAGTTAGTCAGTTATTGTCCTAATTATTTCATTTTCGTAATAGATGCTGAGGTTTGTATCAATTGTGGATTTTGAGATGGTTTTTGGCTGTGATCGGTACTAGGACTTATTGGGCTGCAGCTGCAGCTGGGCTGCAGGGAACATAGAAGCACTTAGATTTTCACTCCAAAGATACGAGGTGGATTTGAGAGACTGACTTAATATCTTAATTAAATGGCAAATCACAGAGACTTTGGTTACATTTTACCCCAAATCTTGATGCTGCTTCTGGTTTTATAATATGATATATTGTACGTTCTTTTATTTCCAGGGATATCATTCTACGTGGAAAGAACCCACATAAGTACATGAAACGCTCACTAGAAGAGGTGGAGGAATATGGTGGATGAGTTCTTTGGAGGAGAACAATATGGTGAAGAAACTCAGTGAGGCTTGAGAAGCTCTGAAGCGGATAGGTTTTGCTGCACAGATTTTGGCAACTGTTTCTACAGACGCAACTAGCCGTTCTTTTGGATCTGCACTTTTCTGCTACTCAACTACTGTACTGATGTAGCGCAATTGTGACTCTTTTGTAACACGTCTATGGCAGGATCTCACTTTCTTAACCTGGCTCTGGGCAGTAAGCCGTTGTTTTCGGATGTCGTACTTATAGGCTGCATTGGAACTTTAGTGCACAGTCTGATACATTTTGAATTCATTGCCGGTGACTACTGATTTTCGAATTAAAACATAAACTGTGTTGCTGGGGAACCTTGAATTTTTGTAGTACCAGTAGATTAATATGTTTGATTAAGTTGCACGTAGTGTGGCGGTCATATGGTACCTTTATGCTTTACAAAGAAGTGAAAACTGATGTGTTGTCCTGTTCAGCTGTAGGTATGTGCTAGTTTGGTGATTTATTTTATCTCCGGTGAGTCGGTTCCGTAGAATTGTTGTGCTCAGTAGGTAATGGTAAGTTAGGCATGTTAATCATTGTTGGGCACGCTGGTCGTGCTTTGGTGTGGTGTGGTGTGGTGGTGCCACCTGAAAGTAATGTTAGCGCTGCCTGATAAGGCATTTGTCCTTGTGCTTGAATAATTAGGGCAGTGCAGTGGACGGGAGAGGTTGTATGGTGTAGCAAGCAATCTGGTATCTGGACGAACTGGACACCGTCGGCCGCATGCAGGGCCTCCTGGAACTGCGTAATCTTGTCGTAAGCAGGGGAGTACATCACACACAAAAAACCGGGCACTTGATCGTTGTTGTTCATGATGTCCAGTTGCAGTAAGGAAAACGTGCTTTGCCCGTCCTGAAACGGTGGGGACATGGCCCACGTATGTTGTGAACGCCGACCATGCCATGCGGCACGCACTGGTGGTGATACTGGTAGTCTAGTACTAGCAACATAAACGGAGAGAGAGGTGTGCGCCACGACGATCGATCACGGTTGGTAGGGGGTGAATTTGGGAGCAGGACGGATGAGGAAAGAAGATAGTATGGTGGCGTGTTCTTCTCCGTGGGGTAGGGTCCCAGGGAAGAGGGGGATGATGAAGGTTTTATTGTAGTGGTGGAAGAATCCGGGTGGTCTTGCTTTGTTTCGTTGGAGAATTGACAAATCTGTGGCCAGTTGGTAGTAGTAGTAGTGGTGGTGGTGGAACGATGGGTGGATGGTCCCGTTCCCGTGTTGGCGTTGGTGTTGCGCGCTGGTCCGTCCGTCTGTCCGTCATGCATGTACACCTGATTGATGATCAGAGGCGTGGCAGCTCCCAGCCTCGGGAGGGGTTAATCAAACAGAGGTTTGCAACGGTTGGCAGGAAGCGGATTGAACCTGGACCTGGATTGTTATTGGTGTTGTAATCTGCTCCGTTGTTGAAGACGCAATAACCAAGGGACGGAGGAGGAGGATCTCTGTAACTAATGAGAGCGTAATTTAGCATGATGGCATACGTGATGCTGCCTGATGCAATTTGGCTGCTGATCGGCGTGGCAACAGTTTTTTTTTTTTTTCGAGATACAACAACAACAACAAAGAAAGAAGGCTGGTCGAGTTAGCTCCAAGAAGAAAGAAGGCTTTGGAAAAGAGAGGTCCCCGTTCCATTTATCTCCATGTCCGAGACACGGCCAGTTTCAACAAACGCGTGCACTCTGGGATAGTACGTGACGGCGACCTCTATCTACTTCAATTTTGCGACGACAACAGACAGCGAAACGGGAGCGGAAACAAAGCAGGCAGCGAAACGGGGCGGTTGTGCGGTTCCATTCCGTCACTGGTTTATGAGATCGCGCACGCCCAAGAGCACTGACTGACTACTACTGACGCAGGGCAGCCGGGCAGGGCGGCAGAAGATGCACGGGGCTGAAGCTGAAATGAAAAGGCGACGTCGCACGGGGCTCAAAAAGCCGAATCGGATTCCAGGAGCCGAGCTCTGGCGGAGGACGGGGCAGGGAAAGCGGCAACGGAGCGGAGGAGCGGGAGGATCGCATCGCATTCCCTCCCCTTACCGGCTTTTCCTCCTCTTTCCCTTGTGCGAGAGCGCGCGCTTCTTTTCTTCCCCGGCCTGGTCCTCCTCCTCCTCTCCTCCGGACTGGTTCCTGCAAAGTCGCTTTTGCCACACACACACGCGCGCGACACGAGTAGGAAGGAGAGTAGGCTAAAAAAAAAACAATCAAATTCATTCATTCATGAATCATGAGAGACGGTGCAGTGCACGCACCGATCCAAGTTTTTTTTTTTTTTTTTTGGACGGACGGTGCGTTCGGCAATGTTGGGGGCTGCTGCTCCGTATCACTGCTGCCGCGGCTAGTTATTAGCGTCATTCCCCGGTCCGTCCCAAACCGGCAAACCGAGGCTCGTGGCGTACCACGATTTCGCACGGTCGATCCCGATCGCACGTCTTTTTTTGCAGGACGAAGAATGCAGCGCCCCTTTTTCCGCTCACGACCATGATGCCCTTGGAAGCTGGACGACGGCGTCACATGGGGTCGCGCGCTACCGCCGCGTATGGACGAACGGACGCCGCCCCAACTTCTTTCTTTCTTTCTTTCTTTCTTTCTGATTGATAGATTTGAGGAGATGAGCCTCTTCTCGATCCGGAAGCTTCTTCTTTTCGGACGCGTCCGTCCGTCGCAAGAGAGAAGGGAAGAGAGATTTCGGTGTTGTGTGTGGGCTCGTGATCCGTGCCTTGCACCATCGCACATGGCGTGAAAAGAAAACAGATCGCCGATCGATTCATCAGGCAAGGACTACTAACCATCTGTCAACTTGGGCCCGTGTCGGTCGCCGGGCAGCTCCAACAAAACGAACCGAGCCAAGGCACCGTTCCACGCGCCATCTCGTCGTGCTCCTTCTCCTACCCTGCCTGCCGATCGGTCCCCTCCAATGGACTGGAATGGAACGAGGTACGTGCAGTGCACGCGGGAGGGAGTTTCGTCACATTTTTCGTCCCCTTTTTCGACGCGATCGCCTTCGATCCGTCTTGCTCTTGCCCCCGTGGGTGTCTCCCTCCCTCCTTTCGAGATTGTGCACCCATCCATTCCCCTGCCGCAACTGGGGTGCGTGCGTGTTTGCGTGCACGCTGCTCCACCGTCCAAATGCGAGCGAGCGAGCTAAGTGCCCGTACAGGTAACGAGCAGTTGCCCGGCAAACTCCACGCGAACCTCATCACAAGCCTACTGTACTTAGCGTCTGCGTGCAGTCTATATTAGGTTTTAGCACTGGAAGTACCAACCCAACAAAGCAAAGAGAGGTCTGCCCCAACCGATCGGCCACCTAAAAGCTAATAATACTACTGATACATACTGTTCCCTGTACATTGATCTGCGCACGAGCAACAAACTCGCTAAAAAAAATATTCTCAGCAGGTTCGTAACAGTAATTAAGGTACTACCCGTCTACCGGCTAGCACTAGACGAAGCAAGCTGCTCCCAACCACTGCCTACTGAAACTACCACTTCACTAACAGCAAGAAATTGACCTGTGTCTGTGCGACTGGTGTGTGCTCACTCTGCAGTCCAAGAACGAGCGAGAGAACTACTCTCACCGAACAATCGATCGCGGGACGAGAAGGAAAAGGAATGACAGACACGTCGGCCCAGATTGGAACCTTCTTGCCCCACATGATTTCTCTCTGTCTCTCTCTACATTATTTATTCTCTCTCTCTCTCTATCAGCCTATTAATTGGGCCATAAGCCTCCTTTACTCAACTTCTTCCTCTGAAGCTCTGTTCATTCCTCCCCTGCCACCCAACGCAAGAACCCACAAAAAAAAAAAAGCCAGAGAGAGGATCGGAGGACGGAGCGCTAGCTACCAGAGCTCAGTACCGAAATCCCGAGCTCCGCCTTAGAGAGGATCGAAGTCTAGTCCAGACAGAGAACCCACCCCAAACACGAACACAAAGACAGAACATACCATCCGCAGCGCAGCCACCATGAGGAAGGACTGCGGCAACCACGGCGACGACGACCTGCGGCAGGCGTGCCGGCGCCTCCTCGCCGTCCTGCTCGCCCTCGCGCTGATCGTCGCCATCATCGCACTCATCGTCTACCTGGTGCTCCGCCCGACGCACCCGCGCTTCTTCCTGCAGGACGCCTCGCTCCGGCAGCTCGACCTGTCCCCGAACTCCACCTCCTCCAACCAGCTCTCGACCACGCTCCAAGTCACCATCGCCTCGCGCAACCCGAACGACCGCGTGGGGGTCTACTACGACCGCCTCGACGTGTACGCGTCGTACAAGTACCAGCAGATCACCGTCGCGGCGGCGCTGCCGCCGGTGTACCAGGGCCACGGCGACGTCGACGTCTGGTCGCCCGTGCTCTCCGGACCCAACGTGCCCTTCGCGCCCTACCTCGCCGCCGCGCTATCGCAGGACTGCCAGGCGGGCTACCTCATCCTGCAGGTCAAGATCGACGGACGCGTCAGGTGGAAGGTGGGGAGCTGGATCTCGGGGCACTACCACCTCTTCGTCACCTGCCCGGCGTTCCTCGTCACCAGCGGAGGCAACGGCGCGCCCGGGGCCAGCGGGTTCAAGTTCCAGACCACCACCTACTGCCACGTCGAGGTCTAAGAAGAAGTCTACCACCGCCGCCGGCGAGGTACAATTGTTTCTTTGTTAGTACTAGTACTTGCTGCGCTGCGCTGCGCCGCCGGTAATTTCTCCTGATGCCTGCCCGTAATTCTGTTGTTGTACTGGTTTACCGGTAGCCAAACCAAAGGCAGAGGAAGGCATCAGGAGGTGAAAATCAGCTCAGATGGTACGTAGTAATAATCAATCGATCAATATATAAATGTCTCAATTTGTAAAGGAGGTTAATTTAGTTTCCCTTTCTAATTTATAGCTATATAAACACGATTGATGATGGATGATCAGTGCTGTGTCTTTCTCCATCTTCTTGGGAAGCTTTTAAGTGTCAATAAACCTTTTTAAAATTCTTTGATGCTCATCTGAGGAGGTGTTTTATGGCTGGACGGTTTTGGTTTTGGTATGGTATGATGTGATGACTTGATCAGTTATTCTTAATCTGCATTTGATCGTCATGAAGTTTCTATTACTACTTCAGTACTTTCTTCACTGCTTTTCCTTCCTCTTGGCCTTGCTTGGGCAAAAAACCAAATCACCTTTCTTGTAGCAGTAGTTATCACCACTCCCCACCACCTTTTTTATGATGAAGATGATGATACAGATACAACAGCATGTCCTTAAGCTGGGGTGGTTTAATAATTGAGTAGATTTTGGAGTTTTCTACGGGGCACAAGAAGATCTCCCCTGAGTTTGTTTGGTTTGGTAGCACCAACCTAACCCTGATCCGAGGCAGCTCGAGATTTGGTGTGGGGAAACCCCAAGTAGGAGGAGTACAAAATGGGGACTCTCCAGGGATGACCGAATTTCCTCACGCAGTTGTTCGCCAGTTTCTCTCTCTCTCTCTTCTCTCTCTCTCCTCACAAGTTCATGGGCGCTTAATAGTAGTAGTATACTGTAATAATCTTCCTCCACCGGTACCCTTTACTAGCATGTGGAAGCATCTATTCTCTTCCATAAAGAAATGGTTGGGACTCGGACTCTGGAGCACATAAAGTATTCTTAATTTTCGTTATCTCAGAGTTGAGGATTTTAAATCATTATTACAGGAATGTTACAGCTACGGTAGCACACTATTGAGTGCATGTGGATGAGTGTGACTCTTGGTATACTAGCTTTGTAGTACTAGTATTCCAAGGAACCAGAATCAGCTGTCGACTTAATCTAAAAATAAAAGAATCACTTGTCCACTTGTGAGGGTGTGTAAATTACTATACTTAGTAGAGTATATTTTTCTTTCTGAGCTTTGCTTTCTGCATGGATGGATTGATGGGAGGGGTACTGGTCTGTGCGTGTGCCCGTTGTGTAGGATGCTTTTGCAAACGCTTAGTACCAGGAAAGTAGGAATCCTATTACTCAAGCTTTCGTAGGGCAAGTTAGAGAGAAATCGTCGTCGTCGTCATCAGATCCGATGGATAGGCACATGCATGTACGTGCGTGGCCTTTTCTCCTTTGCTTGCTCTGGCTGCATTGCCGCCGCTTGCTTGCTTGCTTATGCAGCTTGCGCTAAGCAATCGGGGAGCGTTAACCAGAAGAGGTTTTCATTGGTTGGAGTGGACGGGCTCGACTCGAAAGCTGGTCGCTTGTCCCCCTCGGTTCGGCTCGATCGGTTGGTTCGCGCGAGGCGGTGCCTTTGCGTCTACGCGCGGTGAGTTCGATCAGTGCCATATGATTATTTGCCCCAATTAATATTTGCCACCATCCCCGGCAGTTCAGTTCGTCGTCCGTCTTCCGGCGCCAACTCGATCTCACGTGGCAAATCAGAGTCGGAGCCTGATGAATTCTGGTGCCCCGTTAGTTAGTTAAGTAGTTAGACTGCAGGAGGAGCTGGTGCAAAAAAAACGCAGAGATGTTTGTTCAGCTTGGCCTGTCGTCGCCGGGGCAGCAGCTGCTGCTGCTGCTACGGTGGAGTCGTCGGACGCTTGGCTGCTCGGCTACAACTATAGATGGCTGGTGAGTCATCATCACTGTTGCGCTTTTGTTCTAGCGAGTCTGTGTCCAAAGTGGCCGAAATAGTAAGTAATCATCGTAAAGAAACGAGATGCGCACGATGGGATGCAAAGCGAAATAAGGACCACAGAAAAGGAAATGGTTTGTTTTGTAAAAAAATTGCTGGAACTTTTTTTTAAAAAAAAAAGAAGAAGAAGAGTATTGTTACCGGCTTTTCTTTTATAGTAAAAGCATATCTAAAAGTTTTATTTTTTTAAAAAAAAGAGCTAGTACTATGTCTAGGGGAAAAAACCAGGAGGGGAAGAAAATGTACGTACAGTAGTGATGAATGGAAGCATCATCCATGGTCCATGGACCATGGTGGTACTACTAGTAGTGCTCGAAGCATCGGGACCAGAAGAAGCGAGAGAGAGAGAGAGAGAGGAGAGAGAGAGAGAGAGAGAGAGAGAGAGAGAGAGAGAGACGAAGAAAGGTTGTGGGCTCCCATGGAGAATTTGGGCTTCTGCTCCCAAATCGGGGCCCCTGGGCTATCGTGCGTAGACCACACATCCCAGTTCCCAGCAGGCCAACGGACTGGATGAGTGATTAGACGCAAACCCAAGTTTGCGTTCTGAACCCAAAATGCTGGGGGGTTTGGATCGGCGTTCCGGTCCTGATCAATTTCAATTCGTTGACATCATCTTTCATCGAGGAAAAAATCGACGACGAGAGAGCGCCCAACCAAGTGGTCTGGAGAAAAAATGCCATCCGCGTAGCGTAGCCTCGGTGTTGGCACATGGATGGGATCTCTCTGTTCTCTTCTCTTCTCTTGAGTCATGTGATTTGAATACGTGAAACTAGCGCTAGCTGCTCCGGCCCCATTGCCTGCCTGCCCCCTCGGCCCCTCTTCTCTCCCGCGCCCGCATTGACCAACACCAACCAGCAGACAGGCGAGAGCTCCGATCCTGCTCGATCCCGTCCACCACTCCACTCCAGCTCCACCATGTGCTGCTGCATCGGCAGATGCGTGCGGCGGTGCTCCGAATGCGTCTGCGCGCTGCTCGTCTCCGCCGGCCTCCTCGTGCTCGTCTACTGGGCCGTCTACCAGCCGCGCCACATCCGCGCCACCAACGACGGCACCGCCCTCTTCACCTTCTCCAGCAACCCCACCTCCAACACCACCGTCGTCTCCTACAAGCTCACCGTCAACCTGAGCCTGTACAACCCCAGCGTCCGCGCGGGGATCTACTACGACGCCATCGACGCCCGGCTCCTCCGGTTCCTCGACCGCGCCTCCTCATCGTCATCGGCCTCCGTAGCCGCGAACAGCACGTCCCCGTCCCAGTTCTTCCAGCGCCGGAAGTCCGGCACCGTCGTGACGCTGGAGTTCGCAGGACAAAGCGCCGTCGCCGACGCTGCCGCCCGGGGTGAGATGGAGAAGGACGCGCGGGTCGATGATGGGGAGCTGGAGGTGCGCCTGCGCGTGCGGTACGTGTTGGGGATCTTCAAGGTCCGGCAGAAGCCGAGCGTGCGGTGCTGGATCAGCGTTCCGCCCAAGGCCGACGGCCGTGGCGCCGCCGGCGAACGGTGCAGGGTCAAGTATTGACGAGTGACGACGACAAATTAACGGGGTGACCGATTGAGTTTCGTTCTGTCTCGCGTTGTCGTTGGTGCAGCACGGCCGGGTTTTCAAAGTCCTTTTGCTTGATGATTGGTTAAATTCGATTCGAAAATGTGTAAAGATTTACATGGCAGAGCGTTTATTTAAATATTTCTGCACACCATACCGACCGTGAAAATGTCTGACGTTCTTGAATCATTGCTCTGCTATTGGATTATTCATTCGGATTCCGTGTTGTAATAAACTCACAAAGGGAAACATGTCGTGACAGTCTGTTCGTTCAGAACAAAGGTTGCTAATTGTGTACTAGTATACAAATACAGTAGTACTACAATATTTCTTGGGCTCGCTAATTGAACAAAGCGTGTGTTTGCCTCTGTCGTTGGTAGTAATTTTTAGGGTAAATTGGAAATATGCCATTACAATTCTTAGAATTTCTGAGATATATCATTACAATTCACGTAATTGGAAATATACCATTACAATTTTACAATACTTGGAGATATACCATATACACATCCCACACATTTTTATATGTTTCATATATACACATATTCATACGGATGTAAATGCTCCTGCCTTTCCAACCTTTACCCACAAGCTGCTTCAGCTGGCCCAAATCAGGTGTCGTCGTGCGCCTGTGTAAGAGGCGAGGTGAGAGCAACCGATGGAGGGGAGGAGGAGGAGGCGCCAGTGGCCGCAAGTCATGGCTGGTCACCGCAAGTCGTGGTGCTGGTGCTAGTACATCCCCACATCGATGCGAGAAGCCCACCACCCGCCGCAGCCGCAACTACAGCCGAGCGGCTAGCTACGGTTACCGGAGCGATGGGCTCGCCGACCGAGCCCTGTTTGCTGCTCCCACATGCGCCTGCGACGGAAGCTCGCGGTGGATCCAAGAAGCGAGACCGGCGTCGGCAGAGGACAGTGCGAGAAAGAGGCTCGTGGGTAAAGGCTGGAAAGGCAGGCACATTTGCATTCATATAAAATATATGTAATACGAAACGTATAAAAACGGGTGGAATATGTAGATAATGACATATCTTCAAATATCGCAAAATTGTAATGGTATATTTCAATTACGTGAATTGTATTGGTATATCTCAGAAATCAAAGAATTATAATGGCGTATTTCCAATTTACCCTAATTTCTACAGTATGCTTCGTCGTCGCAATTCCAATTAATCACGAGAAATTTCTCTGCCGCGGTTTACATTTCACGAGTCGAGTTTAACGCGCATGGAATGCCGCGGCCCGCCGTCGCCATCATCGGTAATACTACAGTTTTGGCTAATGTAACGCGGTTTCCATCCCCGGCCACTGCCATGTTTCGAAGCAGCCAAGAAAGTGAGGAGCATGTCTCTGCAGATAAACAAAGAGACCCAGTGGCGCGCGGAGGGTCGGTCAAGGTCACATGCAGCTAAGCTATTGAACCTCTCGAAATGTAATGGCTAGCCGAACACGAAACACCCACCCCAGCGTACCTAAACTAAGTTCAATTGCTTCGGGTCTTCATAACAAAACAGATGGAATGGAAAGCCTTGAGTATTAACAACCCTATAAATGTTGCTATTACAAACTTTAAAAGTTTACTTTACGGAAAGTTTCTAACAAAAACATGGGTTGACATAGTGGAAAATAAACCAAACGTTTTCTATACGTGCTGCTCCTTATATAGCTGTTACGACAACAAATGACTCTAATTCATCCACAACTGATTCGGATTAGTCAACATTTGGTATATATTTCTTTAGGAACGGAAGCTCCTAGTTTCGTACGTGTAGGTTAGTCGTAATAAAACTGTTGAAAAACAAATGATTTCATTATACAATTATAAAATAAGGTTTTGATAAGAATGAGAATTGTTATTAATTCTTTATACTCCTCGAGGTATAAGAACAAGATTGTGGGTATACATTGACTTATGTAGCTATCTTAATTGCCTCAACGTCAGGCGACTTTCAGTAATGCAATCGAATCTTCTGTATCAAAACCTAGTTCATTATTCTTGATGGAGAGGGAGGATCCTCTTCTTATATTCTTTTTTTTTCTTCTAGGAGTAGAATAATATTCTTGGTGATATTAGGAACCATAAATGTTATTCGATTCATGGATCCTCGGAATCAAATAAGAAGCAAGGTTTTCCCTTAACAAAAGAAACAAAAAAAATTTAGTGTAAAGTAAATTGTAGTTCAAGGACTTGTAGGCTTGTAGCATAGAGTTTTGTCATACGCTAACACGATATGTTGGGTGTACACCTACCATTTTGATTAGTATATATTCTAAACGTCGATCGTTAGCTAGGTACTAATTCCAGCTGCCCAGCTCGACCGCTCAGGTAAATAGAGCCCAATTCTCGCGCTACACAAGCAGACACACGAACCCACCTCCCTGTCCGTCTCTCTCTAGTCTCTCCCTCCTGCTTCGTTGACCAAGCGAGAACCGGCAAGGCCAGAGCAAGCTCCGCTTCCGTTCCGTGCACCATGTCTCGCAGAGGCGACCGGGAGAAGACGTGCTGCAGCAGCTGCTGCGGGTTCATCCTGACCGCCGGCTTCTTGGTGCTCATCTACTGGGCCATCTTCCAGCCGCACCAGATCCGCGCCACCGTCGAGTCCGCGACGCTCTCCAACCTCACCGTCTCCAACTCCTCCGCCTCCGCCGTCTCGTACCACCTCGCCGTCAGCCTGCGCCTCTACAACCCCAGCAAGCGCGTCGGCATCTACTACGACACCCTCGACGCCGACCTCCGCCTCCGCGACGGCGGCGCCGTCATCGGCCAGGCCCCCGCCGCCGCGTCGCCGACCGAGTTCAAACAGGAGCGGAAGTCCGGCGACGTCGTGAAGCTCGAGTTCGACGGGAAGGGCGTGGGCGTCCCCGGCGACGCCGCTGGCGAGCTGGAGAAGGAGGCGAAGGGCGAGGCGCCGGTGGGCCTGCAGCTCGACGTGTACGTGCGGGTGAGGTACGTGTTCGGGAGCATCAAGATACGGCAGAAGCCGAGCATAACGTGCTGGCTGAGCATCCCGGTCAAGCCGGAGGGCCGCGGCGCCGGCGGCTCTGTTTCGTCCGCCGACAGGTGCAGGGTCAAGTATTGACGATGAGTGAGTGAGGAGCAAATTCTTATCTTCCCTTTGCTCCGGAGATTTTCTGGATATGGACTCTGCCTGCATAAAGTGAAATGAGTGGTTCCGATTCGGTTCGTGCAGAGAAGATTGCTGTTGTTTGGATTGGATGAATTGTTGGTGTAGTATTAGTAGTACGATTTAAGACTGCTGCTACTAGTATCATTGTCATTCTTGATTCTTGAAACTTGATTCACACTCTAATTACTAGAAGTATTGATTTGTGAGACATGCCCGTCGTCTAGTCTGGTTGTTACCAAATTTCGCTATGAAAAAAAAAAGTTATTTCAGCTTATTCATCACGTTGACTCGCTAAGCCTTGTTAAAAATGCGTGTGATTGCACATGATTAGTCACCTGTGGCCAGTGGGTCCATCTCCGTCCACATCATTGAGGTTAGATGCGTAGCCGTTGACTTGACATTTTCCAAGTCAAACGGGCCGGCCGTTTTGTGTTGATCACTCTGTTGTTTGCTTCAAATGGCAGCAGGCCAGCAGGATGGGCCTTATTGCAAGTCGTCCACATCGCGTGGCTCGTTCTTGGCAAAAGGGAAGGCCCACCAGTGTTCCAGTTCAGTTCCGGACAAGGCGTCTGGCAATGCTTCGCTGTCCTGCTGCCCGATGATGCTCTCTGTGTGGAAGTGAGATGCATGTGTTGTGAACATGTCCCATTTTTTGCAGAAAACTTGATGTCGTAGTTGCAAAGATTCATAGGAAATGGTATAGTTAAACAATAAATCCGTCGTCACTGTAAACAAAAAGAAAAAGCTTGTTACCTGTAGAAAAACATTAAACCATAGCACCAACATGTGCTAGCATATGTAGGGCATAGGTAGACTAGTACATAAGATAAGACGTTGTTTTCACGAAATCATGTTCCTCCTAAGATTTTCATAATAGAAAAAAGGTTGAATGGAGGTAAAAGGGCTAGCTATTATAAATGTCCCAAGCAGGCCATAAACGGGCCCAAGTATATGCCAATAAGAGAAAAATCATTCCAGCCCTCTACATATATATCTACTTCTACTACTAATTAATCTTGTAACTATCTTCCGTGCGCCCCTTATTCCGTCATCGACCGAGCGCGTTCGAGTTGTCTCAAAAAAGAACAAATGAAACAAATCGTCTTCGATCCAGACTCTGCGTCATCGCCGCCGCCTCCATGGCTGCAGCCGTCGCGTCGTCTCCACGGCCACCGTCAATTTCCTTCGCGTAGCAGCCGTCTCCACGGCCACCACCGATTTCCTCCGCGTCACCGTCGTCTCCACGGCCGTAGCCGTTTTCTTATGTCCTGAGCTGATCCAACGCGTTGTGACCGCTCGACACAAGGAAGTGGATGGGCTCCGCTCCGATCTGGCCGTGATCCTCAATCGATGCATCCATCTCTCCCGCTGTTCTTGGAGACGTTGCTAGCAGCGCAGCACCAATCCCGGTCGCTCCCTAAGTCTGACGTGGTGCAGGTCCCCATCATCCCCCAATCCAGTATAGCACAGCTCTGTATCTCTTCCAATCCGGCGCGGCGCATCTCTTCCTCTACAGCTGAATCTCAATGCCGGTCAACACCGCTGTCGCGTCGCAGCATCCCGGATCCCCGTCGTCAGTCTGAGGTCCCGCACGTAGGTTGTCTTCTCTGCCTCCCACAGTCCCACCCCGTGGAATGATGAGCTTTTTTTATTTTGCTGTGCTGTTGGGCAGTGCATTTGGAGTCAAACAATGTGCTGCTATTTTTTTTTCCCTGCCGAAACTATGTTTAAGCCTTTTTTTGCTGTGCTGCTGGGCATTGCATTTGGCGTCAAACAATGGCTGCTATTTATTAAAAAAAATGTTTTTGTTTGCCGAATAGATGTGAGAGTGCAAAGGAAAATGCCAAGAGAGAGAGCAGGGTAGATAAATCCTTTCCCGTGCCTTTAGAGGGGAAAAAAAGAAAATAGGCTAATATAATCTAGGCTGTAGCAAAAGATATAATCAATCTGGGGCACTTGGGACATCAGGATGACAAGAGAAAATGTATTTTGGCAATGGCAACTGCAATTCCGCCAAGTTGCTCCAGCAGACCTTATTCATTTAGGGCCATGTTAATTTGAAGGTTGCAGATGTGTTCCATTACACATAATGAAAACTATCGTGCAATGTCACTACGGGATTGGGATATATACACTGGACGTATGACTCCGCTAAATCTAACAATGTCTAATTAGCAACATTGCAAATATAAAACCAAGGTTATTGGCTTGACTGATGCCTCATGTCTATGCTTCACTTTTGAAAAGAAGTATGCTTGAAACATACCACAAGAAACTAGCTTGTTCGAAGACCCAACATAACAATGCACCCCTGTTCGATTTTGATCTAAACTACAACAAGTGGTAATTGTGAAAGCCATCTTCCCTTGCTAAGAATAGAAGCTGATGTAAATTATAATTCGCAATGCACATTACGTAATTTGAAAAGTAAGAAGAGCATTCAAACCTATAGCAAATATTATTTTAATAAGACGATGCACGGACATGAACACTCACCTATACCAAATCTTATTAAACAAAACCTTCTATTATAACCGTGGTAGATCTATATGATAAGTTTTTTATCCGAAGAAACGCACGGGCACTCACCAAGTATAAATATAAGACCTATGCAAATAAAAAATAGGTAGCCATGGAGGACGAGGTGCACAATGTACTTGGGTCAAAATGAATCTCTCTCCAAAAAGCTGCAAACGACGAAAATGCTCTCTGCTCACACTCACACCAGCTGGTTCATGTATTTTTAATTTGTCATCTGCTGTTGAGTGTGTGAAATACTCTCTGCCTAGACAACAAATTTAAGTATCCTTCTAGGACTCTAAAGCACCAAGCCCTCGAGCCTAATGACCTACAAGAGACGTTTATCTCATGATCCATTGTTTGCTTTCCTCCTGCTTAAGCCTTTTCACACCCACTGCTTTGCAATTGCCATGGCACAAGTGTGGATGTGGATTTGAAAATATCTAAAGCACTAAAAAGGACGAAACTGTTGCTTTGTTCTTAAATATATGGCAGCACCTCATACAATAAAAGAAAAAAACCTTTTGATCACCTACGTATATAGTGAAAGATTGCGACCACGTTTCTGCATCCCCAAGGTCATCATGAATCATACTACTAAATTACTATAGAATAACAACAACAAGAAGAAAATGACTTCCAACTATATCCAAAAGTCGATATTGTTCGTCCATGACCTGTCTCTATTGTCTCACATAAAAAAACTTTCCTTGGATCGATTCAGAAGTAGCAATCATTTGTAACATAGACTTTCGGTTTTGTACTTATATCTAATAATCTAATATAATTACCGCTCCTATTTCCTCAAAAATAAGCTCAAGCTATATATTTCTTTCATTATCATTATAGTGTTATAATAGTTTTAACATTGTCACTAAAGTCAAACAACTTCATACTAATTTTAGTTTTGATGCATTTTTAGCTATAAGGAGGTTATAAAAATAATAAAAAAATTAGTATTAGCTTCTTAATTAAATGAAATCAATCACGAATTATATTATAATATTTGTTTAACTCCACTCAATTTTGACTCCTTAGTTTCCTATTTCTGCCCCTAATTCATGAGATTGATCAGCTTCTCATTTTATCTACATTTCTAGCTCTCTTAGCCTTCCCATTCTTAGCTTTCAGTCCCACCAAATAAAACATTTCATCTTTAGTCATTAATGGCACTATAGAGCGGATGGGTTGGATCCATGAACCCCCCCGGCAGGCTCACGTCCTCCGTCGGTCATTGGAGCGCGTTGTCATAGTCACCGATTTCACGAGAGAAATGGTGTCACCTAGTAGGGATGAGATATAGGACAAAAATTGAATGAGTGGGATATGACTGTGAAGAAAAAGAGAGGACAAAAACAAGAGAATATTTCGTGGTGCAGCGGCACTGCTCGGCACCCCGCTGCATAGCGGAGAAAAATAAATTTTTAATCTAATGGCTCGTTTGGCAGTCGAAATCAAGATCAGATTGGATTTGGTATACTAGCCACGTTGATGCACAAATAATTTATAAACATTTTGATATTGTCTCATGTAATTTAATATATTTAAGACATTAATTAGGTGTTTATGTCATGTCTCAGACATGCAACTTGTCATATGAAAACAAAGAAAAAAATTTCTTTGCTCAAACCTCATTATTTGATTCCTTCATTTTGTAAACAAAGAAATTTCTTTCCTTTGAAAATAAAAAACTTCACTCTTTCATTCCAACAAAAAATCTTAGGAATGAAATTATTTGAAATTCTTTTGTTCCAAACACACCCTTACTTTTCAAAAATATTACGACCCAAACACATAAGACAAAGAACGGAAAAGAGCTACGTGATGATCAACTAGATGGGAAGAAGAAAACACCATCGATGACGTTAAGGATCGTCTCCGCACCATCAAGCAGAGAGCTCTTAGCTTCCTCGAGTTCACCGCCACCGGCACATGCATTCAAATCCAAGCTAAAACGAGGCCAGATTCCTCCTTTCTCTATGCCATCATCATCGTCCTCATGTGTACAGACAACAATGTCCTCGTGGCTCATGCTCCGTGGCTTCAACCTCCGTGAGGAGGATGGAGCCGTAGACCACGGCTCCAACACCTCGCAGCTCAGCACCACGATGGCGTCCTCCAAGCTGGCCACGTCGCCGCCTTCGCGGCCCCTCACTGTTCCGGTTGCGATTGCGCTCATGATAGCACCGGCTTCTTCTTCCGAGCCATTGTCGTCCCATCGCACGGCACTGCACTCTATCAGGAAGACGCGGTGAGGGTTCTCCAGGACCGCGTCGTGGAACCTCGGAAGGACGACACAACCCAACTCCTTCTCTTCCTCTTCCAATAACCTCCGCCTCTTGTGGCCCATGAGCTCGATCCTGCCGTCGGAGCTAGAAACGGCTGAAGGAGCCGGCGCCTTGTTGGTGGACTCGGTCGATGCAGCGAGGGCTGTGGTGAAGAAGTCGTCGTAGGAACCGAAGACGAGCCTGGCGAGCTCCCGAGCCACCGCCGCCTTGCCGCCGCTGTCCCGTCCTCGGAACAGCAACCACGTCGCCGCTGAGCTATGCCGTCGAGTAGTCCTCGTCGCCGTCACGCCTGAGCGGCGCCGGAGCACGGCGCCGGCGATGCCCGTCGCGACGTCTCGCGGAACGCTCGTCTCGAGCGCGCTGCTCAGGGTCTTTAGATTCTCCGCCGTGAGCTCCGTGAACTTCGGCCGCCGCGGCAGCGGGTGTCCAGTTGCCTTGGCATCGACGATCACGCCGCCCGACGACGAGATGGACGCCGAGTTCGAGGAGCCAGGATGATGATTAGGGATCGCCGGCCGTTGCGGCTGATCGTGTGACTCGGCCATTGGACCACCGTGTTGTTGTCGGCGGTTCAGGCACAGTTGACGCTGGTCCGAAAGGTTATTTGGGTCGCAGTAGTGAGGAAAGCCGTAGATAGAGGAGGAAGCAGCAGCCGGTGAAGGGAAGCTCAGCGTGAGGTCTGGTCCGTACAGGACTGGACCTTGGCTACGGCGGAACCAGAAGGGTTCGACGCTGGCCGGCGTCGTCGTCGGCGTGGCCATCACGTCGCTGTTGTCGCAGTACGTGAGATCGTGCCGCGGCGGCTGCAGCTCCCGCTCCCCCGCCGTAGTCACCCTATCGATCACCGCCGTCACCACCCCCGCCGCGCGCTTCCTCCCGCTCGCCATGCAGTCCATGACGACGACGTCGATTTTTGGATTGGGGTCTGGTGGCGAGGCGCTGCCGCCGCTTGTTGCTGCGTTGTTTGAGGAGTGTTGTTTCGACGATACGACAACGGGCTTCTCGTTCTCGAGGCTGGCTCTGACCTCGGCGCCGGAGAAGCCGGCCTCGTGCATGACGCGGTTGACGCTGGGGTCGTCGAGGATCGAGACGGCCAGCTGCTCGAGGTCCACCGTCTTGGCCTGCTGCTGATGCTGGACCTCCGCCGCCGAGCAGCAGCCGCCGCCCCGGCGCTGGTTCGCATGCGCGCGCTTGAACGCCGCAGCGAGCGCGTTCGACAGCACCGGTGCCGCCGCCCGCGTGCCGCCGCCGGCCGTCGCGAGGCGGTTGAGCGCGACGTTGAAGCAGAGCTCGAGCGTCTTGCACTGGAGCGGGTGGGACTGGGACCGGAGGCATGCGGCGCGGAGGATACCGCCCCCGCCCCCGCCCCCGCCCCCGGCGAGGAGCATGGCGCTGGCGACGTGCAGCGGGGTCACCTGCGCGTGCCCCCGGCGCCGCGCCGCGCTCACCGCCTGCCGCACCACCGCCGCCGCGTCCGCCGCCAGAGGCTGCTGCACGCCGCTCCGCATCTCCGCCGGATCCTCGAGCAGCTGGCTGGCTGGCCTGGACGATGTCTGCTGGTGCGGCGGTAGTACGTGCAACAGATGGACGGATCGATGCACAGCGCGTCGTCGTAGGTTTGCTTAGCTAATAGTAGGGAGTATACTTATATGTGCGCCATGATCCATGGCACGGTGGAAGAAAGGAGGAGAGGTAGCGTACCTGTACCTTCTAGGCTGCTATGAATGATTGGCATGGCGGATGCGCGGATACCGGGATGTGTGTGTGTGTGTGTGCGCCAGTGACTGACATACACGACTACTCGTGAGATTCTGTTGATCGTGGACGGTAACGCATTGCTCAGCAGTGGTAGTACTACAACATCGTCTCTGTCCGGTCCAGGAGACGCTCGGGACAGTTGACTCCAAGATCGGTACTACTACCTCAGGACATGAATGAGTCCATTAGTAACTTTGTGATTAGAAGCTGATGGCAATAATAATTAATCAATCGACGAGGCATCATAACCGTCTGCACTGCACTAGTGTCCGTGTGCAGCATAGATACTACTGCACTATGCGCCCGTTGACATGAGCGAAATCGACGCCGAGCACACGCGCGGGTACACCCTGCTTGGTGCGCCGCAGCAGCGCAGCCGAGGTCGATCTCACCGAATCCTTGCTGCAGCCGGCTCGATCCCCGGTGGTCGATCTGGTCCGGCCGCTGAAATGCGCCAGGCGGGCGGCGCTGCCTGCCTGCCTGCCTGCCTGCACAAGGGCATCCATCAGGCCAAGGGAGAGACGAGGGATGCGCGCACGGAGGAGGAGCCAGCCAGCTGCCACAGTCTACGGCGATTGCGCGTGGCGTGAGCCGTGGAGGTGGAATGGAACGGAACGGAGGATGAAGAAGGAGAAACCGGACTACCGGAGTCCAGGTACAAGATCTGCGACCGAGATCATGCACGACAAAGGTACCCCCCCCTCCCGGGCAAAACCTGCGACTGTCCTTCCATGAGCTCGCGCGACTCCCGATGAGCCAATTCAATTGTACGGTGAGCTGTAACTGTAACAGAATGTTGCGCATATCATCGATCAGGTAGCTACAGTAGTATACTAGAGTAGTACTATCTAGTCTAGTAAGAGGAGGGGGAAAAGTATTGCAACTTTAATAAACATTTTGTTCCAGATAGTGTAGATCGAGTAGATGGTTGAGGAAATGCAAAATGAAGAAAAAAAAATTTAGGTTGTTCTCTTTGAATAATTCTTTTCTTCACCGCGATGGCTTTTTCATGAGTCCTGACCAGGATTAGTGTACTACTACAGTATAGTACTCACCTCCTTTTTCATAAAGTAAAGAAAAACTCAGGCAACGAAAACTCTCGTGTGGCATTTTCTGACCGAAAGCGCTCCACATAAAGCTGGTTCATTCTTTACGCATCTCTTTTGTTTGTTTCGAGCACAACCTCTAAATTTTCTGCTGAGAGGCCGGCGGTACCATGTCATTCACTCATTTGATTAACCTAAATACTCACCATTCACTTCTCTCTCTCTCTCTCTCTCTCTCTCTCTCTCTCTCTTAAAGCAGAGAAAGATACGATGGATTGTCAACGACATAATTGTTGGGCCGAGAACATTTTATTGGGCCCTTAAGTTCTCAACGTTGTCGCAGTATCATCCACAGATGTTGGAGGTGGATGGGCCGTGACCACTCACAGCCCACGGATTGTCTTCAGTTGGCCCCTTTCCTTACTTTCCAGTCACCGATTTGATTCGGCCCAACGCTTCGCCGCGCACCAGCGTTGGCTCCGGCTCGTTCGTTCTGCGTGAAACGAACTGGTACTGGATGTTACCACCCGAGAGGCCGAGACTGAGACACCGAGCGGACGGGCGGGACGTGAACCCATTTTCCCGTATTACCACTGATTACTGGGCCACGGTGAGACGGGACCACCATGTCACCCTCCCGAACGGATGACGTTCTCCGCTGGCTCTGCTCCGCAAGCAAAGCAGTAGTGTCACTCAGCGTTTAACCCCAGGTTCGCGCGCTGCCGTGCCGTGAACCAATCACGTCGCTCCCCGCCAAAACTCGAGCGGGAGGAGGTACGCGCGTGCGCGCGAGCGGGTCGTGCCCCACGTGCCAGCTTCACGAGGACCGGGAGGAACCGGGCGGGAAAATATAAAGCGCGCGCACTTCGCCGAGAGGTTTCTCTCTTCTTTCTAACAGCGGCGGAGCTGGGGCCCACCGACAGCTGGACGGTTTCTCGCTCTCGCCGGTCACGAAACTCTTCGCTTTCTTATCCTCCTCCTCGCTTGGCCGGTTGGCCCCGCCTCCCATCCCATGGGTTTCTGTGATCAAAATTATCCCATCAAGTAGTACACCCGTAGATTCATCCGAGTTACAATCGGAATAGTATTTGCAGAGTTTCCAGGCGCGCGCCCTGGTGCAGGATCCGTTGCACTTACGTACTCATTGTACGGTAGATTAATTTAACGTCAGTTACAGAATTCAATATTGATATGCATGATGATGGTGGTGTTTTACCGCCACAAGATAAGATAGTACCACAAGGTGGTAAACTATGTTAGTAACTCCGTGTCGGAAATTATTGTGATGTACTAACAGAAGCGACAGATTATTGTTCACTTAAGTACTATTCCTAGATCATAAAGTAGCGATACTAGAGCTACAGCATGCCAGCATCTGGCTCAACTTGTAAGCTACAAGTATGCTAAAATTGAGTCCCGTTTCGTGAGACCTTGACAATTCAAGTTGATTTGCAGAGGGTGGATGGTTGATTATGATTATTAAAGTAAGGGTTTGCATTCTAGTAAGGGTTTACATAAAATTTGATCTCCTAAAAAAATAAAACCCGACAAAGTCTGACCTATAATATGATGTAATGTTTGATATGCTTGAACAATCGATATGTAGAGGTTGGGATATTAATAGCTGCTGAAGCAATATAATTTTCTTTAATTGAAAAGAAAACTATGTCTCCATATTTTGAGCTAGATTTTGTGTGCTAACGACAACAACAACAAAAATACTACGAGCAAATTTGAGTTAAAAAAAACATCAAAAATAAGGGTCAAACAAAAACAAAAGAAACTACCAAGTGTATTCTGCATTTCTGTCCCTGTAGCCTCCAGGACAGCACAGCACCCTCAAGAAGTTCCCTCCACACCATAACTTGCAACCCCCCACCGAAAACTCCAATTTCCCTCCTTTCTCCCACCCCCACTTTTCCCTCGTTTTTCCTTCCCTCCCCTTCGCCGCGCAAACCCTCGCTACCGCCGCCGCCGCCGTCGTCGTCGTCCCGCGCCTCAGATCCGAGCTTCCTTCCGAGCCCCGGCGCCCGCCCTTCCGATCCGCGCGGTCCCCCGATCCCCATGGCGG
Organism: Oropetium thomaeum; assembly: GCA_001182835.1. Classification (NCBI taxonomy): domain Eukaryota; kingdom Viridiplantae; phylum Streptophyta; class Magnoliopsida; order Poales; family Poaceae; genus Oropetium; species Oropetium thomaeum. The sequence goes on from LFJQ01000013.1 coordinate 2,866,097, forward strand.
CGGCGGCCGGCGGCGGGGACGGGGAGGCGCGGGCGATGCTGCAGCGGCACCAGCCCTTCGCGCCGCCGCCGGGGGAGTACCACCACTTCGCCGCGCCCGGCGCCGTCGCAGACGAGATGGTCGAGGCTGTCGTCTTCAGGACGCCAGTGAGTTCCGGGGGGGTCTTCCTGGCGGTGGAGTTGTTGTGTTGAAATGTTTCGCGGTTTGTTTTGGGTTCCCACGCTAGAGCGTAGGCGCGGGGAGCTGGAGCGCGCTGGCGGGATAGGTCGGCTCTCTGCAATGCTGAAGCGCGTCGCCGTGGATTTGTTTCCTAGCTAGCTGGGGCTGATGGGGACGGATACGGTGGTACCGTTTCGGGAGCTGAATTGGCTGAATTTTAGGGGCTGTGGTGGATTGCGCCACAAATTCAGTGGAGATTTGATGTTCTCGTGGATTGTGATGTCCCTGGAGGAGGTGACCAGATGGATGTTTTGGTGTGGTTTAGGTGTAAGAGAATTTTGCGATTTTTTGACAATTAAGGGAAGGAATAGACCTCCTGCCTTGAGAGAATTAATAACATTGCTAATTTTGATACCTGAGGGAAAGATTTAATTCTCTTTCCGCCAGGTTTTTGCGCATGGGCACGAAATTGAGCTAGTATTTTCTCCTGGTAATTGATGTTCACTCAAATGAGTGTTATATAATTAATTGCTCATTATGGCTTGATGGGGGTGGTTGGTGATTCTTCTGCTGGTGAACTGCTATAGTGTGTCTGTCTGGACGTCCCTCCTCTTTCCCGGGCGGTGCGAGGCAACCAGCTGGTATCAAAATTTGACAACTAATTGTTTCAGCTTACACATCGTGTAAGATTGAGTATCTGAAAAGCACTAAGTGCTACTCAGTTTCAATTGTTAAAGGAAACTTCATAGGCCTCTTGGTCTAGTCCTCAAACCGGAGTGCAAAAAATTCTATCAATTTGAATCGCTGCGTAACAACCTTTTGTGTTGCATTCTGAAAAGAGGGACCAGATAACTTTGTTGACAAAATGCACAAAGATGAGAAACCCATGTTGAGTAGTCTTCTCTTTTCTGTTAGTAGTGTAATTCTGGAGGGCAACTCTTGGTCATGGAAGTTACATGTCTGTGCCTATTGAATGTGTAACCATATATCTTCATGCGGTTCCTTATCTTGTATTAGTGCTAACAAAAATGTTCTGGTTGTAGTTAAAACGGAAACACAACAAAGAGGAGAATGAAGCTGCTGAATCAAATGACTGGATGATAAGCCCTGGATATGCTAATGCAGCAGGCAGTCCAGTTCCTACACCACCTTCAGGAAAAGGTTTAAAAACTTCTGCCAAGCCCAAGATTATCAAGGGCCAGAAATCTTGCCCTCAGACCCCTTTGAGTTTTGGTGAGTAATAACACATTCGATCGGCCATGAATCATCCCTTATCTTAATACCGATAGGCTGAATTCAGTACATCTGTTTCCAGGTTCTCCTGGCAATCCGGCTACTCCTGTTGGAGGCTGCCGCTACGATAGCTCCCTAGGTGAGTAGATTCAATCATATTTTATTTTCTATTTAGATTCAACATTTCCAGAGTAGCTTGAAGGGTTTGAACTAGTTTCTTCTAACATTGTTTGGGTTCTTTGTCTTTTATAGGGCTCTTGACAAAGAAGTTCCTGAATTTGCTAAAAGGTGCACCTGGTGGCATGGTTGATTTAAATAATGCTGCAGAAAAACTGGAGGTTGGTACCTTTGTCGTTAGTTATTCTGAGCAGATCTTTCTGTTGTCAAACATATAATGTGAAAACTGTTTTGCAGGTACAGAAAAGGCGTATATATGACATTACTAATGTTCTTGAAGGGATAGGGCTGATAGAAAAGAAGCTTAAGAATCACATCCGTTGGAAGTAATTATCATCCATCCATATCTGTTTTTGGTGCTTGCTTATCGTCATTTCTTACTTCATAGTCTTTTTTCAGAGGAATTGATGACTCTCGACCAGGGGAAGTTAGTGATGATATGTCCATTTTACAGGTATAATACTTCATTTCTCCCTCATTGTGGCCAAACCATTCTCATGCAACATAAGGTGATAGTTAATTAATCCTTCTATCTCTAATAAGTTAATCATTCTTTACGTTTGTCATCCACAGGCAGACATTGAAGCTCTGACCCTGCAAGAGAACAATTTGGATGAACGGATAAAGTTAGTCTCCAGTTATCTTGTCATCAGTTAGCTAAAGATCTTGTTATTGTTTTTATTTTTCTAAGCATGCTCCAACGTTTGTTGCAGCGGAATGAGAGACAGGTTAAGGGAACTCACTGAAGATGAAAATAACCAAAGGTAACTGGAGCCTTTTCAACTTGTGGGAGCTGCTGCATATGCAGGGAAATTTCAGGGTTTTTTTTTTAGGAAGAAACAGCAGGGGCAAGCCCATAATGATTATATTTATAAATCAAAGATTTTGTTATGAAAAGTACAAAACAAATAAGACAACAAAAGAAAAAGGAAACCGAAAACCAAAGAGGAGGTAAAACGAGGGTATAGAACCTCTAGCCATGACTGAATGCAAGGAAAATCTCTCTCTTTCGCTGTGGATCAACATGGTGCATTCATGCTTGAATTTTGCTTTGCACTTTTGAATTGATGGATCTTGTACAATGATTCTCTCTACCTCTACCTGCAGGTGGCTTTTTGTTACGGAAGATGACATCAAATCATTGCCTGGCTTTCAGGTCCTTTTTCTTTATGAGCTGCTGTTTTATTAAATGATCAATGTATATGTCTTTCATATATATGCACGAATTAAATAACTTAAATTTGCAGAATCAAACTCTAATCGCTATAAAAGCACCGCATGGTACAACTCTGGAAGTTCCAGATCCTGATGAGGTAGGTAGCAAATGGCATGCCTATTTGTCACATTGAAAACCTTAGGGATGTTATGTTTTGATATTGAATGCACTACCCACTCTATGCAGGTCAATGATTATCCTCAAAGGAGATATAGGATTGTCCTAAGAAGTACAATGGGCCCGATAGATGTATATCTAGTTAGGTATATGCTCTAATTTAAAATTTACATCTCCAACGTTGTATGAAGCCTAACATTGTTGAATTGATGATGGTAGTCAATTTGAGGAGATGAGTGGCATGGAGACTCCTCCAAGGCCCGCACAGACAATAAACACGGGTTCTCTAGAGAATCCTAGGATGCCTTTGGCTGCAGGACCCAACAAAGCTGCAGCCATGGAACCAAATATTCAAGAAGGTTTTGCACTCCCTCCAGATGCCCCTAGTAGTTCGCAGGACGTTGGAGGGATGATGAAGATTGTCCCTTCAGAGCTTGATGTAAGTTCACTCTTGCACCACTTATTCAACGGTTTGTGCTAATTACTAAATGAAGTCAATTCTGTTCGTGCTGTTCCGTAGTACGGCTTTGATTGCAAATGCATGACTTGACTTCAGCTTCAAGTTTAGTTGGTTTATGCTTCATCAAATGAGACAGATTGAAAGCTGCTTTACGTCAACTTCACTATGTCCTATTTATGAAATGTCAAGTTGTCAACATCACCTGATTTTCTAGACATGCACCTGATCATTTTGTAAAGTGCTACTTCTTGAATTGGTTAATGCCCAATCATCACATAACTGATGAATCACGAACCAGTCTGGTAGTATCAATTAAAACATAATCTGATAGTGATGTAGCGGATCTAAATTCAGTGGCAATTGTGCTGATATATTTGCTTTAAAAAAGTGTACATAGCATGAACAAGGCATTAACCCTTTTTTTTTGCAGACTGATGCAGACTACTGGCTTTTATCTGATACAGGAGTTAGTATCACGGACATGTGGAAGGCAGCACGTATCCTTTTGACAGCCTGTCGATATCTTTCAAATATACAGTACCAATTTAATGTAATTATTATAGAATTATACTACAGTATTTGGATGTGAAACCACTGAACCCTTAACTCGCGATCACAGCAGAGGTTGGGTGGGACGGAATCGAAAAATTCAACGCGGAGGATTTCCTGGAAGTTAGCACGCCTCGACAGCAGGAAAAGCCAGCCGACGTTGTGGATCCCCCGTCCTGTATTAGTTGAAGTTGAACTGCCAGGTCACTTTAGAGAATACCTACCATTCCTTGGAGATGGTGGATCAATGAGGAGCTTCGGTATGGCTCTTGTATATGTACAGATGCCAGCTCTCAATAACTCACTGATTGTGCCTGGAACAAGAAAGACATTGTCCGGATTTGTCAACCCTACCTGACACTGGTTAACTTGAGACTTCCGTTGACAGGCCGATGCACGTCGCATTTGCTGTGTTTGGTAGTGGTAGTAGTCAGCATGCTGTGCCAAGCAGGATGAGTTTTTTTTTTTTAACCTAGCATTAGAAGTTGTACGACTAGGAGTATGTTCAGGTGTTCATGCCGTTGCTCGTCGGGATCCATCCATCGACCCACTTGTAAAATATAACCTTTATTTTTTTTGAGTATATAACTGTTATTAATTATTTTGTTCGTGTGATATTCATGGTAGGTCGCCGGTGTATGGTGCCATTCTGAGATGGATGACTGTCCGGTGACATGTCGGCCGTTGACTGAGACGCAGCTGACTAAGCTGTCTCCGTGGGAAATCTGTTTGATTCTCATCTGTGTCCTCCCCCTGGTGTTCTGTTCCCTTGGCTATATGATAGCTGGTCCTCTCTTCACAAATATAAACATTTGAAGCCACGTGAAAAAGTATCTAGGTTCATTAAATATTTTATGCATCTAGACAGTGTTTGTCTAGATTCACAAAATCTTTTATGAACTCAACAAATATAATGACTTTAAATGCTTCTATTGTGGACAAATGAATTACCACAGTAGTATTGCACATACCTTTATTCGTTTTTCACCTGACTAGTTCATGCACATTGTGTTTATGATCCCCGGCTACTACCGGCCAATTATTGTTATTATAATCGACAAATTACTGTCGTCACCAGTGAGTGAATGGCTTGTGAGAAGAGAGCTAAATGGCACACACCACGTCGGCGCCGCGTCAATGAATTCATTTATCTGAAAATTTCATCTTTTTTTTTTCCCTGGGGTCTTGACGTGGTACTTACTCGTGTAGTGTCACACTAGTTCACCAACCGTTTCGATCAACATGAAGAGATTAATTCCAGCAGTAGAACCGAACGAAGCCTCCTTTCCATCTGGTGTCTTTCCCTGGGGGCTCGTGACGTGGTTATCTTGATCCAGCTAGCAGTGCGTACGTCCGTCCATTCGTTCGAGCAGTAGAACACTAGTAGAACCATTGAACCAAAGCAACGTACGTCACTCACAGTTTCCGTTTGCACCTGAGATGCCTTTACTACTATGCTGAGCAAGCAACTGCCTGGACCGATGTTTAGCTACTCATGCTTTGCAAGACAAGCTTCCTAACGATGATGAGAGAGAGAGAGAGAGAGAATCCATCTGTTCCGCTTTACTTCGGTGTAGAATTAAGAAAAAAAGTAAAAAAAATGTGGGTAGACACCAAACGATGATGAGAGAGAGAGAGAATTATGAAATTGCGAATTGTGGAAGGCTGAGAACTTTTACCCCCAAAAGATTCCAACCTCCAAATACTGATTTCGACTGATGTGATGCAAAGCTACGGACACTTGGCACCAGTATAAGACAGCCACGTCCTCACGGATGGGGAAGAAACGCGTGACTTACCTTACCTTCCCTTGTCGTAACAATAACCAGTACCTAAGTACTACTATAAGGTTATTACAAGCGGGCGTGAGTACCAGGCAACGAAAGCGAAAGTTAATCCATTTTTGTTCAAAAAGAGACGACAAGATTCGAGTCAAGCTATTTGCAAATAGCCCCCCGCCTAATCTATATAACGACCTGATCCTGTTCAATTTCTTCCTTTTTCTCGTTTCACAAAGAAATAACTTTTATTAATCCTTTTGTAGTAAATGGATCGAACCAGTCCATGCGAATATCCGGAGAATTTCTACTTTTGAAAGCAGAAAAATTGTTCAGTACAGGTCAACGGTTAGCAGTATTATATTATCTCTTCGGCGTTGGAGATATGCATGTGCCACCTTGATCTCCTAATATTTTATTCACAGTCCAGCAGATAATGCACTTGTTCTTCTTCTAACTGAATCCTACTTGTCCAAAAAAAAAAGCGATAATTTAAGCTGGGCACAACCACTTTTCCAAACTCATTTTCACAAATGATTAATTACGTTCTTAATCTCCCAGAATAAGTAATCCCGAGGAGGAGGAGGAGGAGGAGGAGGAGGAAGAATGCTGACTGTACATGTTGAGCATTGTCAGACGCTCCAGCGTGGCGTGTATATGTTCACTGTGTTGAGCATTACAGTATATTATAAGCCACATGGGGAGCCCCCCTGCCAACGAGAAGAGTAATACTTGGCGCTGTTGTTCAGTTTGGCACGCGATCGAGGCACGTCAGCCAGTTCGCCACGGCTTCTCCTCGTATCCATGCGGACCATGCTGCGGCCACTGCAACAGCAACGCCCCGGCCAGCGTGGGCAACACTACCAGGCTCGATCCTAGCCGTTGGATCTGTCCAGAGCGGCGGTAGGCAATTGCCAGGTCTTTACTACCTTCTGTTTTTAAATGGTTTTTTATAGGGGAGCCAAATTTTTGAGACAGAGACGAAATTTTTGAGACAGAGACGTTGTGTCGGTATCCCTCACGCTACATATTTTTTGCTGGGAAAATTGCTGACTTGGCAGTCGTATGTGAACACACAACATAAGGTAGGTTCTTATTGCGGTCCCTTGAAGTCGATAGTTGAACTTGATCTTGGTTTGACCCTTTCCATCTGTTATTAAATCGGCAGTGTCCAGGCTCGTATTATTCTATATTCACGCACCTTAATAAGCCCATACTTATTAAGAAAACAACTAATTGTTTCGATACTTTTCATTCCCTTCTTGACACCTTTTGAACTGCATGTATTCCCTAAATTTCGAATTAGAAACTAAGTATGGAGTTGCATTGTGTGTGTATATTTACTCATCATCAATGTAACTCTATTCAACTCGCAAAAAATACGAATAATTCTATCGATCGAACTAGGGGTAACTAAAACCGGTTCCTCTCACATATTGCGCAATATGTTAGAGTAGCTGACATGTGGGCCTAGTTGTACATGAACCCTACATGTCAGCCACTCTGACATATTGGGCAGTACGTTAGAGGACCCTCGTGGGTGGTAGCGGGATCACCGCTAGCGACATCGGGTGACGTGCGACCCCAGCTCATCTTCCTTATTCATCTAGCTAGTGGGGGCGGTCTTATCTGTTTGTTCGAGCCTATTTATCGTCAACCGGCTCCTCACTCCTCAAGACCAAGGCACGGAGAGTGCAGGCGTGGTTCGACGAGGTAGCTTGGCGCCGTAGCCGACTAGCGGCGGTGGAGGCCGGTTGGTGGCTGGGTACCCAGATTAGCTGGTTAGGGTTTAGATTGTGGCCTTTTTCTCCCTTTCTCCAACTACAGATCTCGATAAGCCGGTTGGCCTGTCGGCGGTGAGAGACAGTGTTTATGATGGCGAAGTGTCAGAAGATCGTCGGCGGTACGGTTGATGAGAAAAGCGGGGGAAGGGGGGAAGGTTGGGTGACACGGCGAGACACTGTCAGCAATAAGGGAAGTCTGTGCGGTGGTCGGCTGGCGACGATTGTTCGGTTCGACGACGGGTGGTGGTGGTAGCCAATTGGAGACGGCGGCGGTGACTAAAATCAAGGTACGTGAAACAACCTGTCGTCCTATTGCTTTATTTTAATACTTACTAATATAGGAAGAATCAAGATACTACCTTATAGCATATTTCCAAGAACTAAGTACAATCAACACAATACATCATCGTTCTGGTGAAAACCTTTTACCAAATTCCTGGTTTTGTACACAAAAGCGCTGGCTTTTCATCCTAGAAAGATCATGAATTTTGAATTGCTAGAGGCTCTTTCATGCGTCGAAGCACCCCGCTCCTCCCTTAGCAAACGGTGCACGAAATTAAGGGCAAAACGCCAGAGAGCCACAACAGAATGAGGAAACGCAGGTGACGTGGATCCGGGTAATTCCGGTGCCCCTCACACGGCGCCTCTCCTCGACCGTCCCTCGCTCCACAGGGAGCCGGCGCCGGCCGTTCCGGTTTCACTATTCTCCAAAGCTTCCACCCGAACTCCACCCGGGCATCTCTATCCCTCCCTCCGATCGAACTCCGTTCCAAATTTTCAACGCCGCTGGTTTTGCCAAACAGCTTATGACGTGTGGGCCACTGGACCGCCGTCTTCCTGAACTCCCCCTGTTCTACAGTGTTCCCGGGCCCCGCTATAAATTAACGGCACTGGGGGGGAGTGCAGAGACCAGACAGGAGAATTTCCTCCCGAGCCTCGGGTTCCCCACTCGCTCGCTCTCAGCTGTCGTCAGCCCCCGGTCGAGGTAAGTCGATCGTTGTCTCTCCTCCCTCCTTCCCTCCCGGGGGGTCGCGGTCTTCCTCTAGACGAACGTTTCTGCTGCCATGCCGTCGTCAGCGCCAGCTGTGACTCCGGCGTCGCCGTCGCTGTCAGCGACGCCGCCACAGCCGCTCGTCAACAAGGGCTCGGCGCCGTCGGCGGCGGACGTCGTCGACTTGGACAGCATGATGCACTGGGGCGTACCCAAGAAGCCGGCGCCGGCGCCAGAGCCGCCGCTGCCGGTGATCGAGATCCCGCACGGCACCGGGAGCAACAAGGGCAGCAGCAGCAGCCGCGGCGCGCCCCGGGAGTACGTGTACACCAGCCTCCAGGACATCATGTCCTCGCCGGACTACGTGCCCCGCGGCGAGGTCGACATCTGGAGGGAGATAGAATCGATGCGCAACCCGCTGCTGAAGCACGCGGCGCGCGTGTACATGAGGATGACGCCGAGGGAGGAGCCCCCCCGCCGCAACCCGTTCTGCCGCCTCTTCCTCGACTGCATCAGCTTCATCGGCGACCTCTTCCGCCCCGACCCCGCCCAGCCAGCCGAGGAGTGATCAGCTTTTGCGGGCGCAAACTGAGTTCACTGATGTCGTCGTCGTCGTTTCTGCTCTTCGTCTTCGTTCTCTCTGATGTGATTTTGATCTCCCGTGTTCTGTCATGTCGTTGAGTTCTCGGGGTTTCTCATGAGATGTAAGCAGGTAGATTATTTCCTAGGCTTAGGTAGAAATGGGGGATCGAAATCATAGCATGAAGAGGGAATGCTTAGTTTTCGCTCGGTAACAGCAGTCAGCAGCAAGGTTAGTTCGCTCGGAGCAGTCTCGATGTGTATCGTCCAAGTCGTCATGAACTCATGTTTGGCGCAACAATAATGGCAACAAAAATGAAAAACATATTTATATCTTCTCAACCATATTTCATTCACATCTGCTCTTCACAATAATATGGCTAAATGCAATGCTGCATTCTGCTATTTGTTCGCTCTTTTTCTCTGATTTCTTTGATCGACTGATTGATTATATGTACACGCAATCATCTCCTAATTAAAGTTACTGTAAGAGAAGAATCTCCGCCTTCCTCTAGTAATGCTTGCCGTTGTGCGCTCGTCGGGGCGCGGCGCCGAGGGTGGCGCGCAGAGCCTGGGCTACAACGGCAGCGTCGGGGTTGCTGTCGAAGATGGAGTCCTGCGGGGGCGGCGACGGCGGCCGGCGTTTGGTCGCGAAGGGGCTCCATCCGAACTTCTTGTTCTTCTGCTGCACGTGAAAAAACATAGTCAGTCTCAGTCAGCATCACCTGGCCTGTGTGAGCAAAATTGTCTTGTAGTAGTCAGTGCGCGCCGTGTTTCGTGCGCCTGGAAGCACATGTCCCATGCGGCCATATATGCCCGTTTTGCTGGGCAAGCCGGCAAGGCGACGTCACTGTGGAACACTGGAACTGAACCTTGTACAGAACGGCGTCTACAGACCGCACACCAGCCTGTCGACACGAGGCATGCGGATCTCACACTACGGGGCACTCTTCTCGGGACCAGGCTAAGCAGGTCCTCCTCGTGACCCCCTGTAGTAAGAACATCCTACTACCTACCTCTCTTCATGCTACAGGATGACAATACACAAGGGAGGGGTTTTGATTGCAAAAATTCATTGACATCGGAGACCATGATGTAAGTATTGATCTTCACAGGAAGGGGCTCCACATATTCAGTCTGGAAATAAGTGAGCATTCATCAAGGCAGAGGCGGTTGTAACATGGTATATTAAGAATCAGAGCTGCACGATATTTGCTTTGTGGACGGGAAGAAAAACGTTCAGGATGGTTGGCCTTTTGGATCTTGTGCAGACAAGGCCCACGTTGTGTGCGCGGCTCCTGCAGCCCTTGCCGGACCACAGCCGGTTAAGCATCACTTCCAGTGGGCCAGGATTGAATGGGAGCCGGGAGAGCTCACAACGGCGGAAGGGGCCGCGTGGGGCAGCCATGACAGGGGTTAAGGTTTGGGAGTGGGCGCAACCTTGCAGTTGCCTGGATTGGATAATGCTGCTGTCTACTTTGCTTGTCAAAGTGAGGCAGTGGGAGGGAAACAAAGGGGAGAGTGAGTTGGCAGGGTTGGGCCACATTGCTTTCTTGGTAATAACACTCTATCCGATGCTACTTGAAGCTTCTTCACATGAGAAAATAAGTGTGGTGGCATTGTTGGCTGACATGAAGAGGTTGGCCCGAATGGTATCGAGAGTTTTTGTTGGGAATTGAGATTGCAGTAGCACTTGATAAAACGAAAACAAGCAAACTTGGAACAGAATTTTTTTAAAAAAGAATTGCATCCATAAAACAATAAAAAACATTATGAGATGGTAGGGGTTTGATAACGAAAGCAGCTTTCTATTGGATGATGCTTTGCTTTAAAAGTATTCCCAGACGAAGAAATAACATTCGCTTTGCTTTGAAACTATTCCTAGATGAAGAAATAACAATCCAAAGGGAAATTTTAGTGTGAACTTTTCTTGGTAATACCTGACGGTGAAATTCAATGTAACACAAAGCTCGCCAGTTATTTATTGTAGACTGGTTTCCAAAGGATGTTGCTAATCAATGCTAACAAAATGTGCAGTAAGAAAACCCAGTGGATATACATAGCAAGCGCTAAGATATAGTAGTAAGCGTACTGTGAATTCTTCAAAATGTGTTATGGGTTAGATATGAGCTTGACAAACAAATTTGTAAAACAAAAATGCATGGTCAAATTATTTTCAGCAAAGTGTTGTATCTATTTGCTTATAGAAGAGCTCACAGACCAAACTAACCCTGCACTCAGAACTCTATTGAAGAACAGAACATTTCATGTTGAAGGTAAGTTTAACATAATGCATGCAATACGAAGAGTTTTGATGGAGAAGAGTGTCATTACCTCTGCATTTGATCCTTCAGGCTTGTCAGATACAACATAGCGTAGGACATCCATGAAGAAAGCTGTTCCTTTGTCAGCGAAATTCTTGACGTAGAAGGTAATTAGTTGCCCAGATTTCGCTCTCAGATGCAGTAACCTATGCTCAATGTTCGGTTCGTATTGCATCACTATGGGCCGAACAAAGGTGTCATATACAACATCACTTCCCTACAGAGAAAATCAACATAAAATCAAATTTCCACTTATAAAAATGCATGATTTGCAGGAAAAACTGGAGAAAAATAAACAAATAGTCTTACCTTTGTTTTGGGGTACCACAGGTAAACAAAGAAGGCTAGTTTGATTTCTCCATACATAGGCATCCTGGCATTGATATCGCAGATCATGAATGAACAAGTGCTAGAAATTCAAAAGTCTAGGGGGAAAGAGGCAATGAGCATCGACTAACCAAGATATGAAGCTCTCAAAGGCTATCACCATGGCCACAATAATCCTGGAAACATTCACATACAGGAAATTTAGAAGGGTCCGAGCCTGACAGATATTTGAACTTAAACACAGGCTGAACAAAGTAGATTTTTTTGTCGCAAAAAGAAAATAAAACAATATTAATCTCGAATGGAGATGCATCGCCAATAGTTCATACACGTAATGACAAAGAAACATGACGTAGAAACATTTTTTTATCATGGGTATCAACATTAAAAATCTGTTTTGTTATTACATATAGTACATCATTTCTTGGTTTTTGGCATGCATGATCATAGAGTATTTGATATGTCACTTACAACTTGATAATGTGTAAACTATGATTATGAATTTTGTATCCAGAGGTCACAGCATTCCCAATAGGACACAAAATTCACACCCTTACGCAAAAGGTTTAAGGAGTGTGGATTTCATGACTCCAGCATCCCCAATAAATTAGCAAAACATTCTATGAAGTCTGAATTTGAAAAATCCATAAAAATAATATTGAAATGAATAACCACACCACCCTTCTCTCACGGTCCTTGAATCTCAAAAGAAGCAGGGTGAGATACTGAGGCATAAGCAAGGCAGACAACCATCAAACCAGAGACCAAGCAGGGCTCGGAGCGTGTTCTGAGCAGTACAAATATACATACATAACCAGGAGAAACAAAATAGCATATTGACTAAAAAACAAAAGGTTTGAATATTTTCCGAACCAAACAAAGAAGTAAAATGTACTGAAACTTTTCCCAGTCAGTTTGTCACAAATTCCTTTTCTTTATATACAAAGTGGGAGTAGCAATCAACAATAGGTATTCAAAAACCATGTCAGTAGTGATAGTTCATGAGATCAACAATTCTATTGTACATCAACAACCAGCCTTTTAATCCCAAGCAAATTGGGGTAGGCTAGAGATGAAACCCCAAGTACCAACAAGAAACTCAGGAAAGGACCAAACCGAAAAGGAAAGAAAAAGGAAGCTGAGAAAAGACCAAAAGGCCAGAACCAAGGGAACGGAAGGTGAAACAGCAAACGGAAAAAGGGAAAGAAGAGGGAGGCAAATCAAGGTTCTGGCACATGGATTGCCAGTCTCCACAAACTCCTATCTAAGGCTAACTCCCTACCGATATCCCACTCCTTCATGAAGAAACTTGAATTCCCTACCGATATGAACAATTCTATTGTACATAAAGTAGTTTAATCAGTTATCCCAATAAGTGACAACATGAAGAAACTGCACATCATTGCAGTATGATTTTGAACAGATAACTAGAATATAAACATTTTCCAACTAAAAGAAACTTTCTGTCCATTACAAATTCGTGCAACTATATTAACTTGATTAGCAGAAGTAGTGCCCAATGTAAACTGGTCCAGCAAGGGAAATGATATGTACTGTGTGAATTTTACCAAAATATTATCATGGTCAAATACAGGTGAGAGATGAATCATATAATCACACATAAGCATCTCCTGCAGTGTGCAATGTGCATAATAACTTCCTCACAAGTCTCCAATAAAATGGAAGCTTCTTTATCAATTCCGTTCAACTAAAACTAATTGGAAAATTCCTATTTGTTGTTTTGAAGGGCTTCATTCATAGTCAAAGGTGCAGTAGGTAACAAACGTTTTCAATTTTTTAGCGTGTATCCTGTACATTGAACTGGTCTCTTCCCCATAGGTCAATCAAGTCGATCAAGACTATACTGGAGTCTAGGAACCTTCCATATTTTAGTTTGTCTCTGACCTAGTCTACCCATTCTCTAGTCTAATCACATAGGTCAAATAATATATCAGAAGCACTCCTCTTGCAAAAAAAATAAAATGATTGAATATCACTCTTCTTATTTTAAGGTAGCAAAATCGATGACTAGACAAGAAATCAACTTGATATATGATAAACAGGAAAAACGATTTGATGAATCTTCATAGCTTTCATGGAAAGAATGCAGAACTTTGAACAATTAGTAAATCACAATAGTACAAATCTGAAGTCTCATAGAAATATAAAGTGCGTAAACGAACTGGTTTTTTTTTCTCTTGCTAAGGAACCAGACTATTTTCTTGAATAGCACAACCAGTGTTTGAGTACCTAATCTATTTTGAATGTAAAGGAAAAAAAAAAGGTAAAAACATGGTTAATCATATGTATGGTAAGAATATAAGATGACAAGCAGTACATCAAATAGCTTCCATCAAATCAATGTGATTTTGTGTGAAAATAGTGAAAAAGCACTTGATTGGTTCTGGAATGCATAGGAGGTTTAGATGTCAGCAATATGCTGCCAGAAATTGCTAGGGCAGGGTGCAATTCATTTTGCCCTTAACTTTAGATTCAAGGATCGATGCTGTAAGGAACATCACTACATCCTAAGTGTCAAGTATGTTATGCAACAAAAAAGATGTACAACACCGAAGTATCATTCCACTAAGGATCAGATCAAATAGGCTGATGAGGAATCAGTTTCAGTTTTGTGGAGAAAAGGTATCATTCGTTCAATGTGCAAAAAGGGTCCTTGTAATAGGAGACATAAAATTTAAATAGTACAAACCAATCAAGTATAGTTCTAGTAAAGTTTTTAAATTACCGAAGTTTTTAAATGGCAACATTTTACTTCATTTGAATGCCAGTGAGCATACCAGTTGTATCACAAAGTAATGTGAATTTCGAGAACTATAGGTCGATATAACTATCATGATTATAATTACTTATAAAATGAGATATTATCGGCACGACCTCCTTCTCGTAATAATGCTTGCAAAGCGTGCTTTCCCACACTTATTGCAATCATTGACATAATCAAAACCCTGTTTTAGTTGATGCATCATTAAAATGCCGATCATTGATTGAAAAGGAAAAAAGTCAGAAAAATGGTTACTATTTTTAGGTGGCGAGTGATGGGACGTGAATCTGAAAGTGGAGAGGAAAGTCCCTATTTTATGAAACCAAAAATGCATAGAGACGGCTTAGGAACGAAGATTCTCCTTCTGATTGGCACTATTTTTTTTTCTCCAGTGGAATACAAAATTGAGGTGTCATCAACTCATAATCCAATCATCCACCTAACATCCAACTATTGATTATCACACCATAAAGCACGTAATACTACTACTGGTTTCTAACAGAAAAAAAAAAAAACAAGACAGAGAGAGAAAGAACTAAAGGGTGGCATAAATAAAGGTCGGCACAATCATCTCGCCTCTCGTGAACTTTTGCCTGCACATTGGCATTAAAAAAACACAGAGGCACTTCATGTTACTACTCACCAGGGAGCAAAAGGTAGTAATAGGGTGGCGAACTAAAGTCAGCATCATGATTCATGATACTACTGGTACCGGGTACCGGCACATAAAAGTAAAGCCACGTTATCGAAGCTCTGAATCTCACGCAACATCAGGAACCAGTCAGAAATGCGAGTGGCATGGATCACACAACACAACAGCAGGGGGAGGCCATTCGATTCTCTTTTTTTTTTTAAGAAAATGAAGCAATAAGAAGAGGCTGGTGATTAAACAACCGTTAAGAAAAATCGGCAGGAAATTAAACGCGCGCGCGATGAGAATGAAGAACTCCCCTCCCGAGGCAACGCAACGCAAGTACTAGTACTAGTTGACCGAGAGAGTTGGGACAGGGAGAGACAGGTACTGACCAGTACTGGCACCAGAAGCGGAGCATGTGCGCGTCGTTGGGGCGCGTCTCGACCGTCTTGAAGCACTCGAACGCGGGCATGGCGTAGCCGAACAGGACCCTGCAGGTCGAGTGGAGTCGAGGTGGGGGAGGAATCGGGTAAGAGCAGGCACCACGAAATGAAGAAGAAGAAGAAGAAGAAGCAAAAGAATCTGGGATAGCGTTCGGCCGGAATTCCGCAGGCAGGTAAGAAGAGCGGATTGGCTTACAGCAGGATCTTGGAGAGGAGGTCCCCCAGCATCTCGATCGCCGGGCTCGGGAACGCGGGCGGACGCCCTGCCTCTCGCTCGCTCTGCGGTGGTCCGCGCGGCGGTTCCCTCCTGTCTCGCGCTTGCTGCTGCTTCTGCTTCTCCCTCGCGAGACGGGCAGGCGGGCGGGCGGTGGTGGACTGGAAACAGGATGAAATGGTGGAGGGGAGAGGGGGTGGGGGAGGCGGAGAAGGAAGCGGTTGCTTTGGGTTCGGAAAGACGGGACCGAGAGAGAGATTTTGAGGGGGGGGGGGAAGAAGGGAGGGAGTTGCCGAGTTGGACGACGTGGTGGGGCTGCTGGATGGAGTACCGGACCGAACCGCTCGACCGACTCGGCGGACCTGGAGTCCTGGACAGCGACCGACGGCGCCGCCTGGCCCTGGCTGCGCGGTGGGACCCGAGCGGCGGTTCTTGTTTAGCTGCTGCTATAGTACAGTTGTTTGGTTTTGCTTTACGCCATGTGTCGATGATTCGTGGGGTCAGGACCGAAGTGGAACCTGCGGTGCGAGGTACTACCACTACTACTAGCGTGTGGGTGAGGAGCCGACCGGTGGCTTTACGCCAAATTTTCTACAGTAATTTGGGTTTTTTAAAAAGAAAAAAGAAAAGAGAGAGAAGGATGAAATAAAAAAGCCCGGGATCCTCTTCTGTGGGTGTGGGTGGTTGCTGTTGCCTGCCCACTGCACGCCCACACCTCCATCCCCATCCCAACGGCTCGTGTGTTTCTTCCGTCCAGCATTCTGTGCCGTTGACTGCTTCGCTTCTTCTCCAACGACCAGAGAGCGTCTCAACTACCACTCGCTCGTTGTCGACATTGACATTGGGACAACGCGGCACGAGCGCGGGGCAGCAGCCAAAAATGGAGAAAGATTCCGACCGGCGCGGCAGGAGCAGGACGACGCGTGCCGCGACTAGTACTAGTACTGTACTGTACGTCTGTCTGTACTCTGTACCGGTACCACCGGTGCAGCCGGCTAGTACGCGCGAGCGCGGTGCGGTGCACGGTTCCGGTCCAACCAATCCGCCGGCCGCCCCCGGGGGCCGGGGGTTCAAAGAGTACAAGTTGTCAACTGGATAACTTTCATTTATTTTTATTTTTATTTTTGGTTTCAACGCAACCACGGCTCGACGACTTTTACTTAGAAATAAAACGCGGCGTTGCCGTTGCGGCGTTTCTCTTGTTGTTCTCACATTTTTTATTGCCCATTATGAGACTACCATATGTACAAATTAAGCACATCAGATAAATCACTGACTCAATACTTGTTGGATGGCAAAGCAAGAAGAAATCATGATGGTGCAAAAAACATGTTTAGAATGATACAATCATATTTAGGTTCACATGTGCACCAATCAACGACGGTTGTATGGTGTAAAGTATCAATTGGTTTAGAATATTATAATTTTAAAACTCTCCTCCATGATTTTTTTTTTTTCAAATTGAACTGGCAGTACATGAAAATAATGGAGGTTATGACCTTCCTTCAACTCAAAGCCTGAGAGGAATCTCCATTTAGGTAGTTTGTTTGATTGTACGGCGTGTCCAATTGTCGATTTGGGTTATGGCGGCAACAGAATTTCAAGGAAATGGTTAATTGCGGTTGTGGATTCAGCGTGAGTACAGAAAGAAGAGCAATGAGAAGGATGCATGAATTCAAAATTATGTCAAAATAAGTATTATTCCTACTTCTCAATGCACCTTTCATTTTTATCAATATTTCAGTGTCTACATGGTGGTGGTGTAGCAACATCTATGGATGCATGGATAAGGTAAGTGATAGATTATCATGTGGTGTACAATTTCCATCACGAACTGAAATGTAAACTTTGCTCTGATGTATATTCAAAATTGACAAAAAAAACTAATAATAAAATGATTCCATAGTATATAATCATATTTTATTGGTATAGTCAAAGTGTAGATAACACTTTAAACTTTTTTTTATTTATTTTATTCTTTGTTTACTTTAATTAACTCCCAGTAAAAATTGTCTTTTTTATTTCCCCATATACAAGTTGATTTTTATTTCCCCATATACAAGTTAATTTTTATTTAAAATTTTATAAGGTGGTAGTAGATATCATAATGTACATTTAAAAAAATACTTTACAAGTTAAATTTTGTTTGGTTGAAATGTTTGAGATGTAAAAATATGATTGTAATGACCTTGAACGTCTGAGGAACTGTTTATATCTACAATAATCTTACACACTATTATTCATTGATTCACATGATATTCCTAGAATATAAAGTTGACATAATTTTAAAGATTACAATCCCTCATTAACATATGATCCATTTAAGTTGCCGCGCAGGCGTTGCATTTATCTTGTGAGCACAATTGTTACCTTGAATAACTCTTATTTATCATATGAACAATGAGCAGTTAGCTTTCGATGAGTGTAGTGGCATATGCGTTGCGTTGAAATAGTTATTTGAGCCATTATTCTTGACACAACATGAGTGCACAAAGTAATCTTGATTAAACATCCAAGGGCTTCTGCACAATCAGCAGGTCAAAGTAGTGTTACGAAAAAAAATACAAGTTACTGCATCTGCATGTTCCTCTGTTATTTTGGTACCTAACGGATGATGGTGTGCAGTATTGGACACACAGTTGTTGTTATGGCTTCTGGATTGAAACTACTGCCTACCTAGAGGAATAGGCCATTTTTACCAATGGCTGAGAAAGTAGGAAGGGAAGGAAGGGAAATTATACAGGGAAGAAATTGCAGTTGCAGTCCCATGAACGACTCGAAGTCTGTGAGCAGAGAGTTCAATCAGATGGATAGGAGGAAACCAAAATGTGATAGAAATACAGAAAGAGAAGAATGCAAACGGGTTCAAGCAGATCATGGACATGAAGCAGCATGTCCGCTTAGCTCACCAAGTAAGCCGCGGACCGCGGACACTGAGTGCACTTCGTTTTGCATGAACAGAGCAATCTTCATGAGAGTTCAGACATTTGCAATCTGCAGAGAATCGACTATCTGCTTATGGATGCGCTTTCTTCTTCTTCTTCTTCTTCTTCTTCTTTTTGCTTGAATTGCACCCAACGCTAGTAGCGCAGTAGTACCAGCTGCTTTTCCATCGTCAATTCGTTGGATTGAATCGGTCGTGTGCCGTGTACCGCTTCGAAACTGATGATCCTTCCCATATGCGCGTAAGTATCTTCCAGGGTATTACCGTATTACGTACCTCCATGCAAACAAGAAATTGGAGTGCGACTGTGACAAGAGGCAGAATGCTGTCTTCTCGGTCAATGTAATGTAAACCAACATGTGTGCGCACGGGGAGAACATATAGTAGTAAATCGAAGCTTCATTTGCACCACCAGCCACTTCAATAATCTGACAACAAGGGTCAAACAGACTTCATTATCGCGCTCTGACAGCAACTATATAAGTATTTTAGTGCCACCCTTCCTCCCTTGAGAAAGATCATTATCATTATCAAAATGGTTCATTAGTTAGGAATCGTTTTACTAGTTACTAACCAACTACTACTACCGTGAAAGCTCACCCGTCCGCAAACACACGGTTTGTCATAGGTTGGTTTGGTTGAGTTCAGGCTGTGGGCGCACGTTAGCTCACCAATCTTTCGCCTCGGGCTCAACTTTCGTTTAATAGCTCACTCGGTCGGGTCGGGTGATATCACCTCGATGTGACATGTCGTATTAATGTACTAGTACGTACTACGCTCTCCGTCACGAAAACAACCGTACGTTGGAAAAAAATTTTCTAATTTTAATCGTACGATCTATTGTTATTTAGGTGTAATTAAAATAATAATATTTAAAATAAGAGTTAAATTGTATGAGAAGAGAGATACTTTTATATGTACATACATTGAAAGAGTCATCACTACTAAATCAGTCTCTATAAACATGCTAATGGGAGAGGAACATAAATAGTAATGAATATGTGGTGTTATCTATGTAAATTAAATAAACTTAACTTTTTTTTAATTTTTATGTCTTAGTTAACTACACTGAAACGGAGGGAGTACTGACCTAATTAGACGAGCAATCACGGAACTTCCGAAGCATCATCATCATTATTTCATTTCATTTCCTATTTTGTGCTCCCACGAACCACCTGCTGGCCCTGCCGTTCCGATGAGGAAATTTGCTGCGGCCCGATAGAGGATCGGGCCGGAGCCCATGTATCATACTAACTGGGTTTCAGTATGCTTTCAGTTCCGACGCGAGTAGGGCTTCAATGACCACAGGCGGACGGGGTGAGGTTCGTTACTAGTCCAGTCCAATAGTAATGTACTAACTAACGCCCTTTCGTTCTCTGAGAAGCTGCCGCCAACCGTTTGCCATTTGTAAAAAGCTTGGATTATGTACGATTTGATGACCATGAACGCAGTAAAAAGAATTTTGTCTACAGGATACTACTTGTTGTCCAGTTTCATTTATGAATACGCCGTGAAACACGGAGACAACAGTTGTTTTTTTAAAAAAAATATTCCAGGGAAAGTACCCGAGAAAAAGGGGACAGGAAAGGATTGATGGTTACTCCTACTGCATTCTGACGAATCGAAAGAAATGTCAAGCTTTAGCAGCATGGTCTCCTGTTCGCAGACACGGGCGGGGAGTCGATCACAGTCAGTAGCGGTTCAGAGATTGAGAGAGCAGGCCCCATGGGAACCCAACCCAAGGATGATCCGTTTGTCCGTCCAGCTTGGCGCGGGTGCGTGCGAAACAGTCTCGCACACCAGCAAGGTACGGTGTACAGTGTACTACAGGCTACAGCGATGTCTGCATCCATTGATCGACCGTGCGAATTCAAGCGGCTCGTAAACTCGTTAGGTCACATCACAGCCATCCACCTGTTTACTTCTTCACTCGTGGTGTGCAGTAGTACAAATAAAGATGAGGGGCCTGCCAGTGCCACGCATTCGCCGCCCGCTGCTGCATGCTAAAGCATTCATTCAGTAGCATGTAGCGGCATCAGATGATCAGGCTACGAGCGCGGGTCATGTTCATGGCTTTGGCGTGACGCACAATAGTAATTTCGAGTCGTTGAAGCGGAAGAGTTACAAGGCCATGTAGAAAGTAGACTCCCTTGCTGTCTACTCGACACATATCTGTTTTAAGAGACAGAAAACAGGTATAGTCATGCAATCGAGGGACTCGTCATTCTGTCTTTTAATTAATACATGTTATTTAATTAGTGTATGATTTGGATGATCAAATGTGAGTGTGTTATTTGTATATTTGCATGTAGCATCTTCTATATAATATGTAGATGATATTTCACAGATTTATATAAAAGATTATTGAATTGTAAAAAAAAGTACTATATTTTTCTCATCTTGTATTCAATACGGATTAGCTCTCAAATACTACCATCGATTTGGAGGTACCCATTCATGGAGCACACAGAAAAAAAATCCAACGAGAGCAGTTGAGATGGATCTCCAACCACTAGCCACCGGAGAAGCAGGAGAGCAGCGCTACTTTCTCCCCTCCCGACCTCCACTGCTCCACATACTACGGCCAGCCCAGAATCCCAGATCGTCGCCGGCAAGCGGCAAGGACGCCACCTCCGGCATCGAGGGAGATGGAGCGGTTCGTTCTTCAAGCACCAGCCGTCGTTGTCCTTTTGTGACTATGCCGGAGGGGAAGCAACCGTCGTCGAAGTTGCCGGATTGGAAGGAGTCGCCGGAGAAGGCGTCGCTTGAGGGAAGTGCGTGCAAAACTCAGGTTGGAGGTGCCGGAGAGGAAGCACGTGAAGATTCAGATCGGAGGCGGCAGCGCGTGCGAAACTCAGGCTGGCACACGGGATTTGGACTGGGGACGACGGTGGCGTACAGCGCCTGCCGAGTCCCGTCTCCTCCGCATCGGAACTAGTGAAAGAGCCGATTCTTGACGAAGAGACCGCACCCTCGTCTCTTACGCAGCGGAAGGGTCTTTTCGCAAAATTACCTGCCACGTAAGGTTTAAGAGACGGGTCATTCAATTGTCTTGTACATGCACTTATGCACTCTCGACCCTCTAGCTAGGATAGTTTTCGTAAAATTAAATAATATATCACATAAATAAAATAGGTGAGGTGGCATTAAAATTAAGGAGGAGAGAAAATAAAAATATAGGAAATAGTTTTTGAGGGACGAGACGAAGTCGGCGCATGCTCCTAACACGAAGAAGCGGTATTCTGCGTGTTGGAAGCATTGTATCGTTTCCTTTTGGACCGACCACCTCTGTCCGTCGGATCTGTTCCGTTGTGCATTTAAGATCTGCTGTGTATAGAAAATAGTAATAGTTTTTTAGATTGGAAAGTACAGTTTTTATAGATGGTTTCTTGCTTATATGATCATCTTATATACTGCACATAATTTTTTAGGTTGGGATTGCCCTCAGTAGTATTCAAGTCTCGCCTGCTCTCTAATACACGGATTACTACTCAAATTACTGTCCTAGTACTAGGTCGCTAATAGACCGCACAGATTGCTGTATCAAATACATAGCCGTACCGTTGGAGAAGCACGCAAATGCACAACTCAACAAAAAAAAAGCGATTTCAAAGCTCTGGTTTTACTAGAACTGCTCTATCAGTAGGCGGTAGTACAAGTAGTACCAAGTGTAACCTTATTTATTCCTTTGTTTTTTTATAAGGAAAATATAGAAAGAGATACTATACTGGCATGGGTTGAATTTTGTCTGTGTCTGCAGCTGGACGGCGCATCAATTGTTGCAGCCAGGGTGGTCGTTGAGGAGGCGAAAATGCGCTTCTCGTTTACAGTAATCCTACAGGGTCCAATCACTACCCACGCCTTGCCGATGCTGCTGCTGCTGCTGCTGCGAGAGTTTTTTTTGTCCAAAGAAAAGAAAAGGAAAAGAAAAGAAAAAAAATATAGTACTCCTGTCTGCCGGATTCACAGCATATCTGAGCGTCCCAGGCCTGAATCTTTGGGATAATTTTTTGCGCATACTGTACTAGGATCGATCCAAGGCATAAAAACTCATGCCCCTCCTTTTCGGCTGCAACGGCGACGCAACGCAAGTCTGATGATGAGTCGTCGCGTCATCATTTCAGTTTCAGAAAGAGAGTCCAGGCTCCTGCTGCTGCCGCTGCTCCTGTGCGTGAGTTTAAGAAATTTGTCTGGAGAGGGCGAGGCAGCTGGGCGGGCCGGGCAGCAGTAGAAAATTGAATTCTCATTCAATTGAGGAGGTTCAGAGAGGGCCGTGCGCAGCTGGGATTTGTTTCGAACACATGCCATGGTATACACAACACAAGTACAGTACTAGTAAATTACAGTACAGTAAGCACAGCCGTGACCAACGGTGCGGAGGTTGGATGATTTTCTTTTGTTTTCAGACCAACAAATAATACGCGCGTCATCCTATGAAAAAAGTTAAAAGCGAGATAAAGAAAAAAATGTGGGAAGAGTTGGATTGCACGCATGCTCGCAAAGCGGATAAACCCCCTGCTGCCTGCGTGCACACACGGCTGCAAGGAACGCTGTTCCCGAAGTAGTACCCCAAAGGTTGCCGCACTTTTCCTTGCAAAAAAAAAAAATGTTTGCCGCACTAGGGCGTTAAAGCACTAGTGCTGGACTGCTGGTGGTGGTGGTGGCTCTCGCCGCCGCCGGCCGATCTGAAAAGCTGCGTGTGCGTGTGCGTGTGTCTGTGTGTGTGTGTTTCGCCTCGGATCGACAGCACGGCAACATATCAGGCCATGAGAGATCGACGACGTGAACTCGTAGAGGGAGGCAGGAAGCCAGGAAGGGAGGGTGTATATGATGCCTGCGTCTGCATGGTGAACATCGATCAATCGTGTGCCGTGTGTGGGGAACGAGCATATTACTACAGTACTACACCGTGATTAAAATGGCTCTGCATGGCCGTAGTAGGAAAAGGCTGTTGTTGGTAATGACAGTTTAAACCCTTTTTTAAGACGCAGTAAGTCCTCCTAACGTACTAATGATGATGACTGCACCTGGCTGAACACCAACTTAGTAACCATGATTTGGGTGGAGAAGCACGCTTTCACTGATTGAACGGAACGTGCGTGCGTGCCTGGCTCAGGCGTCCCGGCACCGGCAGGCGGCAGCACCGACCATCCGTGACCTTTGTGTGCAGATGATTATCCATTTACCCCTGCGGCATGCATGCTTCGGGTGTGGGTGGGGCTGCTGACGAAGCGACGACGGCATGCCCCTCACCCTGCTTTTGACTCGAGAGAGATGTGTGGCGGCAGCGCGTGATCTGAACCGCGATGATGAGCTTGACTGCTTGATGCCGAGAAGCTCGCCTGCGCCCGCGAGCGAGAGAGCAGCCGCAGCTTTCGGTCCTGGAACTGTGGAAGTGGAGACTGGAGAGGTGGTGTGGTGTGGTGGACTCACTCGCTTTGGGTCGCCTCGCCGGTCGCCGCTAGTAACAAAATTTCCGGCGCGGCCGCGGAGAGGTCCCCCAGAGGATGCGATTCTGATTCCGGACGGGATCCCGATGCGCACCGGATACTCTTTTTCTGATGCTGGATGGACCCTGGACCACACGTACCGGGCAGTTACGCTGCACCGTGCACCGTATTGGTGCCAAACGGAGCCCTGGCTCCTGGGCCATACTTACATACTGCTATAGTGTATACCAGTAGTGCTACTAGCAGTACGTAGAATTATGTACTATAGTAGTATCCCTTTTCTGCACCCAAAAATTACCGATCGCCGTGTTCACCACCAGAGACACCTTGTACTACATATACTACTACTAGTACTACTTCGTACGCTCTGGTGCTGGTGGACCGCCTCGTACATGCTGCATTGCACGTACAGCATTGCGCTGGCAGTGTCCAACGGAGGAGAGAGAGAAAGAGAGAGGACGGTCAAAGTCAACACTCGTATTTAGCCAAAAAGTAAAGCCACCGCAGGTCCGCAGGGGAGGCGATGATGAGAGTAGGGTCGGCACTCACGTGGCCCCACTTAATTAACCCCACCAATCTCATTACTACTCGTCCTAACCAGACCAGTACTACAGTAGCACTAATCTAAACTTAACCCGCACCGGGCCACCGCCCTCAAATCGCGTGTATATAGCGCCCACCTCCACTCCATCCACCTCGCCGCCGCCGCCGCCGTCCACATCCATCCATCCCGCTCTTGCTGAGCTCGCCATTCCCCCCCAGCAGCAGTTTGCGACGAACAGTACCATGTCGTCGTCGTCGGCGGCGGCGTCGCACCGAGCGCGGCGCGGCGGGAGCGGGGCCGGCGGCGCCTCGAGGCACCTGCAGTTCCCGGTGGGCCGGTGGCGGCACGTGGCTGTGGTGGACGCCGGGTGCGGGTGCCGCCCGCGCCGGGCCACCACCAGGCTGCTCAACCAGCTGCCGTCCTTCCTGCGCCCGTCGCCTAAGCCGCACCACGCGGCGGCGGGACCGGAGCCCGTGCGGCGGACCAGCTCGCGCTCCTCGTCCGGCTTCTTCCCGTCGTCGGCCTCCACCGCGTCGTCCGTCACCTCCTCCGCGGCCACATTCACCACCACCCACTCGTCCTACTCCAACTACTACTCGTCGTCAGCCTACTACGACTACAGCAGCAACTCCAAGCAGAAGCAGCCACAACAGGAGCAGGACGGCTACGACAGGAAGCCCAACAAGCAGGTGTCGTCGCAGGCGGGATCATCATCCGCGCAGCAGGGCGGCGGCGGCGGCGGCGGCGCGAGGAGGAGGAGGAAGAAGAAGCAGCTGCGGGAGCGGGAGGAAGACTCGGAGGAGCGCGTGGGCGTGGCGGTGGAGAAGGAGTCGTCGGACCCGCGCGCCGACTTCCGCGAGAGCATGCTGCAGATGGTCGTCGAGATGGGGCTGTGCGGCTGGGACGACCTCCGGTGCATGCTCCGCCACCTGCTCGCGCTCAACGCGCCGCGCCACCACGCCGCCATCCTCGCAGCATTCGCAGAGGTCTGCGCCCAGCTCACCGCCCCGCCGCCGCCGCAGCCCCAGCAGGCAGCGTACCAGTACCACGCCTACGACGACTACCACTACCACTACTGACGACGAACGGCAGCAGCTCTAATTAGTGAGCTGCTGGTGGCCGTCTCCGCTCCGCTGCTTCCTGCACCGGCGGCGGGCTCGCGTTAAAAGTTCTCGAGATCCTGGCACCACCCGTGTGGATTGGATGTATGTCACCGGGTGGTGATAGGATCTTGAAGGAGAAAGCTATTGCTAGGAGTAAAAGTTAGTAGTACTCCTATAAACAAGTGTTAGTTGTTAGTTCTGCATTAGTAAAGGTGGTTTGTTCGTGATTTATCTTAGCTTAATTAGTTCGCTCAGTGTTGCAGCAGCAGTAGTGTGCTTGTCCTGGTTAATTAATTAGCGTGTTCGGCTGGCCTTTGGTTTTGGATGAAGGCTCCTGCCTGATGTGTTTGCTCTTTAATACTACTTGTAGTACAAGTTGATTTGCTCTAAGACTATATCTATGGAATTTGTGAAGTGTTTGGCCTCAAATGCATGGCGGTTGAGCTAGGTCTAGGTGTAGTAACGATGTACTGGTTGTTGCTTAATTTGATATAATGATGTACTGGTGGTTGGTTAATTTGATGTAATGATGTACGTACTGGTGGTTGGTTAATTTGATCGTTAAGAAAATTAATGGTTCTGTCTGGAGCTGAGCTGGTGCTCAGTTACTGAGTCCACCTGAATATGCATTCATCCCTGAAGCAAGAGACAGAGTCACAGCCATTACAACATGTTCAGATAGCAGTGAAACGGTACATTTTCTGCGGTTTACCAAGCACAACCCGGCCACAGGTATAAGTCACTGCGCGCGTGAAACTGGAGGCTGGAACAGAGACCTTCTCCTTCACAAAAAAGAAAAAAAAGGACAAAAGGAGCCATGCTTCAATCAAGTAGTACTGCTAGTGCTTTAGAAACATCATTAGCTTAGCTACCTTGGAAGAACTTGGCCGAGCACGAACAGTACTTTCTTCTTGTTTCTTCTTGTTTCCTACTAGTAGCAAGTACAGTACAGTAGTATAGTAGTATTATAGAAAGATAGGAGAGCCTTTGCTCCGGTTTCGTTGTGCAAAGAAAGGTGCGTGGCGTGCGTGTGCTGAAGCACACTTTGCTTTGTGCTTTGAGCCTCGGATTGGCTTTTTCAGGAGGCGGCGCGCGGCAACCACAGAAGAAGGTGTCCGCCCGGCCGGCCGGCCGTGTGGGTCGAGTGAGTGAGCGATGCAGTTTTGCCTGTCGATATGTTTTCCCGTACAACTAGGAAACAGCATGCCAGGAGTGATGAGCTCCTGGCACTTTACGACCAGTCCTGTTTCTATCTCAGTTCCATGTCGCGCAAAAGAGCAGGGTGAGAGAGAGAGAGAGAGAAAGAGAGAAAAAAAAAGGAACAGGTGAAATGATTTCCAGACGGCCGGGCGGGAGCTTTGGTATCCTAGGCCCATGTTGTTCTTGGGCCCTATATCAGGTCCGGTTCCATTGAGCTGGCTCAAAGGCACTACACCAAGACTTCCCCATTTTTTTCCTACCGAATCATTTTTTGTTCTCTTGACCACGTGCTTAGTAGTCCGCCAGTATAGTACTGTAATTAGCATGCCATATAGTAGTAGTAGTAGAGTACAACTTCTGATCCAAAGTCCTCGTTTCCATTTGGCCTTGACGTTCTTGAATGCGCCCTCTCGAGGATCGACGCCTGCCAGCCACCCTCGTTCGCGGTACTAGTACTACCTGCTGTTACTTCTCGGTTTGTGCTTCAAGAAGCTCTGCGCTCTTGTTTTGTTTACCGCTGGCGGTCAAATCTGGAACGGATGAACAGGGCAACGGCTCGAGGATCCCGATTCCGTATCGGTCGGTCAACGTCTATAATCAGGAGTATACTAGACTATAGAGCGGGAGATCGAAAAAGCCCCCGCACTGCACTGAGGATTACGCTATTCAGCGAGTCCAAAAAAGGTGCAGCAGATCGAGGTAGTAGGAGACTCAGAAGAACAAAAGAAAAAAGAAAAAAACAATTGCGTGGCTAGCTCCTCGTGCCACGGGCTGACGACGGAAAGGCGTTAGACGTGCCTGGTTTCAGAAGCTTCTTCTTCTCCTCCGGCTCGATCCGCTAGCTGCTGCCGCGCGCCACCATCGATGGAATAGAAAGGAATCGTCAAATCTACGCGTGCACGGCGATCGGGGAAGCGGAGAGAGCCCGCCCCGGCCGGCTGGTTGCTACTGTAGTTACTACCACTCCTACTCCGACCGATACAGTAATTATTTGTCCGCGCCAACATGGATGGAGATGTGCTTGGGTTCGCTGCAGATTACCACTAGTAGAAGTAGTAGTAATCCGTTATTACTCGGGCTTTTGAGGTGGAACGCGCGGCGGTCAAAAAAAAACAAAAGGGGGCGAGAGCTCAAAATCTCAGGCGCGCACGTAATTAGAGGTTGACGCTAAGCAGTGTACGGAGTAGGAGTGTAGGGCTCGACACTCGGAGGGAGGCACAATGGTAGTAGTACTATTATTGATCGACATTTCCAGGAAAAACGACGAGGAAAATGATAGATGCCATATGCATAGAGAAGGTGTAATTATTAAAAGGATATATGCTTCGAACATCTTTAGTTTTCAAAAATGAATGACTGGACTTTTTAAAATTACATCCATGTGTTAAAACTATTTAGCTAGTTCGTTCATTTCCCCTTTTTTTCTGAACTAGTAAAATTGTTTGATAATGAACCTGATGAGCTTGATTTTCTTGTTTTCTTCCAGAGTACGCCTTCCTTCTTTCAGCGAACGCAGTCCGACCAGATCTCGGTTTATTTGGCTAATCAGTTACTAGTATTAGCTCGGTTTGCTCTCCTTTTCTTTCGCTCTCAGCTAGCTCGAGTCTGCTCTCATCTTCTGCTCGATCGATGCGGGTAGTACTAATCAGTTATTAGTAGTGGAGTTAGGTTGACCTAACTATCGAAGCATATATATTTTAGTAGTAGAGTTTAGTACTACTAGTATAGTACGAACTCTTTCTTCTCCATTGACAAACTAGTGTAGAGATCCTTACAGGTCTTTTATCAGCAGATGCAGCCATGTGAGCGGTACAGTACAAACTCAACCACCGCCCTTGTTGTCATGTCATGTTATGTTAGCAACAACTTATTACTAGCACTCGAGCAGGGCGAGAGCGAGACCCCGTTGCGCAAGCCCCAGAGATGGAGGAGAAGCTTTGATGAGCTATTAGCCGCATCGCACAAGCTGCTGTGCGTGTGCTTCCATTCGTTCAGTTCTTCTCAGTAGGTGATGGAACCAAGGTTTCACTTACGGTTCTACGCAATGATACCGACCAGCCTCGCATTAGCGAAAACCGTGATAACCACGGTTACTGTTCTAAAAACCGTAGAAATTATAATTTTAAATTTTTAAACAAGATTTGAATCCTAATCGCGGTTTGAGGACGAAAACCACTCGGTTAGTGGCGAAAACCGCTCGGTTTAGGTGGAAACCACGGTTTTAGAGAAAAAATGTCTATTAGGTGAAAATTAATAATAATTTTTAGCATGACCTTTCCTAATAAATTGATACAGCACTTGACAACACAGAGACATAGAATATACAGTACTAATGATGACATAGTTCATAGTCCATAAATAAGAAATATATAGTTCGAATAATATGATCCATATTATGATAGAAAAAAAATATCTTCGCTCCCATGGAATATTATTTCAGTCATGGTAGGCTACATTACATTCATAAATTGACAAAAGTACAATGCCACGAGTAGCCATCAATTGTGCCTTGTACTCATTCCACGATAGACCCGTCCACGGGACAGTTGTCTCCCATTCATGTTTCAACATTTTATAGAAATTTGGCCCATGTCACTGATAGACCCATCTTGTAGGTGGTTGACTACCAATATCAGAACAACCGTAGCCATAAAAGGAGTCACTATTTGTGTTAATTGAGCCCTCACATTGCTGGAGAGACATATATGCACCATGGTGACGTGTTCCACCTGCAGGCGCAGTAGTCCTCTGTAAAGATGGAGCTCCGTGGTCCTGATCTTGGGTAGCGTGGATGAATTGTGATTTACCTGGCATTAGGAAGATCGTCAGTGATGAATATAAAATATTAAATAATAGACACATGTTTATACCTTCCTCCGACCGGCAGTTCGATCAAGCTCACGACAAAAATATTCACGAACATCCGTAGACACATGATTGCAATGCAACACACTGCTGCACGTCCTGCCAAGTGTTGCTTAAACCTCGTCGCACCACCGCCTTTCTTCTCTGCCTTGCAATACTTGCATACAAATCCAGGGTGCGTGTTCTGCCCATGCTCCCAAACGGAATCACCCCCCCCCCCCTCCGTGATGTTATTCTAAAATGCAATGAAAAAAGCGTTATTCGTACTACTAGAACTTTGATAATGTTTTACAAACATGAATCATTGCACCATTCAATAAAAAACAAAGAATTAATCGGTTCATTCACTCCAAAATGCAATATACCACGGCTACTGTACGCTAAATCGAGGAAAAGGAGCGGCTTAGCGCGCGGTTTCATCTCAAATCGCGGCAACCGCTGCTCCTCCGAAGAAGTTCCCTAAATCACGGTTTCCAATGCTGCCGCGCGGCTTACCGCTCCGTGCCGTGGTTACCGCCCCCGCTAGCGCGCGCACGGACCGAAGCCGCGGCTGCCGCTACTCCGGGACACGCGGGAGCAGCCAAGCCGCGGCCTCCGCTCCCCTGCCGCGCGCGCAAGCAAGAAGCCGCAGCTACCGCTCCGCGGACGCGCGCGGTGAGCCAAGCCTCGGCTTTCACTGTCCGGGCCGCTGTCGCGACCGACGATGCCGCGGCTTCCGCTCCGCCTGTCACGCGCGCGTGCAATGCGCGGTAGCCACGCGGTCCGCTCGGCTAGCCGATCGTGGCCGACGGTTTTTGCCCCTCCTCTGCCGTTTTTGTCGACGGATCTGCACGGATGCCGCAGCGTGGCCCACTGCTGGGGGTGAGGTGCTCACGGGCAAGAAAGGTGGAGGAGGAGGAATGGAGGATAAGGTGTGGAAGAAACGCAGGTGGATAAGGTTAGCTTTTTTTTTTTTACTTTTCATCTTCTACCATTTATTTCGCCGCTCTAAACTAAAAAAATTTATGTTCTGCATACATCATAATTCTTTATTTTTTATCTAGTTTTTTTTATATATTTTTTTACAAATTTTTACAAATTTTTAAAATTTTATCAAATTTAAATTTAAAAAACCACTAATCACAAAAATCAGACCTGAGCGGTTTCATCGAAAACCACGAAAACCGCCGGTTTCCAACGTGGGTTTTCGTACCTTGGCTGGAACTGGAACTGCTCACTCCGTTGTCGCTAACACGCTCGCTCAATTAATTGTAGGGACCCCTCTCCGTCTCTCTCACCGACCCGGCCGGCGGGGCTCCGCTCACGACGGCGACCTGGCACTGGCAGACGCAACGACGACGGCGATCGACGGCGACGTACTTACGTCGTCCCCGCCGTCCCTCTCCTCTCTGCCTGGCTCTCTCCCTGCTGGCGGAGTTCTCTCTGCGCCTAATTAATCATGGCTTGCTACTGTATGATCAGACCCCCAGCTGATTGTATTGTAGCGTCACGCCGTATGTGTGTGTATCCATGCCCATAAATACAGGCACATGCAGGGCGGAGCACCTGCTACAGTAGTGTGAGTATTGAATCGTCGTGCCACAGGGATCTGTCCCACCTACCGGTCGGTGCGTTTGAGTTATCAATATCGACGGAATAGGAAAAATTTGGCGGCGTCGTCGTCTTCTCTACACTACAGAGACAAATCAATCAAAGTAGTACTGCAACTCTGCCACTCGATCGATTACAATACAGCAGGGTCGGTGATCATAAGTGCTAGATTAAGCATGAGATTAAAGATTACTACCAGTACTACTATTACTACTGTACAAAAGTGGCTCCATGAATTGCTCCTGAAGCTATAGTCGTGAGCATTGAATCGTCAATGCAGTGAGCATGACACCACTACCATTAATGTACCAGTATCCACATTGCATTGGATCCCTCCTCGATCGGGCGACGACTAGTACTACCAGTACGACTACACCTTCAATACTACGGAGTACTCTACGCACTGGTATAGAAAAATACGGAGTACGTACTACAGTACTACTACTACAAGTAGTATTTTCTGCTACGGACAAAAGGGTAAACCTGGTCGTTAATTCGCTTGGTTAATCATCAAAACGCTAACCAAACCAAAATGCACGGACCGACGATCGACATTAGTGGTGGTGGTGGTAAGGAAGTTCCAAGGGGATCACGAGTGGTGGTGGCTGCGTGACGCTGATGCTCACGCTGATAGCGACGATCATCATCCTTCGTCACTGGCACCGGGATCGTCATCACTTGCCTTCTCCTCCTCCGCCGCGTCGGCCTGGGAGTCCTCAGGCGTGGCGCACGACGACGACGACGAGGAGCAGGACGCCCCGCTCGCACTGCCGCCGCGGACTTGCGCCGTCGTCGTTGCCGCGGTCGCCGTGGCGGAAGTAGTGAAGCTCTTGGTGCTCTTGCCTGCGCCGGCGCTGCTGTTGCTGCTGGTGCTCGTGCTCGAGGTCGTGGTCGCCGTGGTGGTGATGGTTGTTTCGGTCGACTGCGGCGACGAGGCGAGGCCGACGAGCAGGTCGACGAATGCGCCGACGATAAGCGGGTGGTGCTGCTTGCCGTTGATGCGGAGGTACCACGACAGCAGCTCCTCGAGGGCCGCCCAGTCGCGGAGCCCGTGCGCCGCGACCATCTCCTCCATGGACGCGCGGAAGTCGCCGAACGGATCCGCCGAGTCCACCGCCACCGCCACGCTGCCCTCCGCCAGCGCCGACGGCGGCGGTTTCGACGTCATGCACGGATGCTGTTCCTTGTCGTCGTCGGCGTAGTCGAGGTCATCATCGGAATCGGGATCGGGCGCCGCCGCCGCCGTCGTGGGTGACGCCGCGGCGGGTAGGATGGAGTTGGACGGCGGCCCCGGGTCAAAGAAGAAGCGGTGCGTGGAGGTGGTCCGCCCGAGGCTGCGGATCACCGCCTCCGACCACTCCTCGGACGCCGTGGTCGTCGAGAAACAGCTCTCGTCGTCGTCGCCGACCAGCACCACCTCCTCCTCCCTCCCGTCAAGCAACGAGGAGCAGTAGTCGTCGTCGTCGTCGCCGCCATCGACGTCCGCGGCGCCGGCGGCGGGGTCGAAGTACACCGAGTTGACCGTCTTGTACATTTCGCCCGGCACCACGCCGCGGAGCGGGAGGAGCCTCCCCGTCCCCGTCCCCGTCGTCATCGTGGTCGCGGCGGCGTTCCGAGCCCGCGCGCCACGGGCCCTGGTGCCGCAGGGCTCCTCCTCGGCGCGGAACGAGGTGGTCTGCGGGTTGGTCCCGCACGACGGCCACGGCCACGGCGCGGGGGCGGAGGAGGCCTGCTGTCCACCGCTCGGAGTTGGAGACGAAGAACAAGCCGCCGGGGAAGAAGAAGAAGAAGAAGGGTCGACGAGCCGGGAGAAGATGGACGTGACGAGGCCTTTCCTGCCCATGGACACTACACTAGTATCAACCGGCGCGGCGCAACGGGCGGAGCGTTTATTGTGGTGAGGAGATGAGAGGAAGTGAATGCGTGAGGCTGGGGTTGTAGCTGCACTTTGCACGGCGAGAGGGGAATTGAAGAATTGAAGGAGAGGTCGAGCAGGAGGCGGGCGGGCGGGCGGGCGGAGAGAGAGGAGAGGGCGCCTGTCCGTCCCAGTCCCCGGGCCGCTAAGGTAGGCTGGCTGGCTGAGCAGGAGGGCTGGGCTGCAAGCGCTGCCTGCAATTAAGGAAGAGTGAGACAGAGAAGAGAAGAACGTGGGAACAGTGGGTCCTGCCGCGCATGCATGTGGCCGTACTACTTCTGTTACTCCGATGGATATTAGGGGGGTGTTTGGATCTGAGGCCAAAATTTTAGCTCATGTCACATCAGATGTTCAGATGCTAATTAGAAGAATTAAATATTAATTATTTATAAAACTAATTATATAGAAGTATGGTAATTAACGAGATAAATTTTTTAAGTCTAATTACTTCATGATTAGCACATAGTTACTGTAGCACAATATGCTCAAATTATAAATTACTTAGACTTAAAAAATTTGTCTCGTCAATTAGCCTCGATCTATTAAATTAATTTCATAAATAAGTAATATTTAATATTTTAAATTAATTTTTAAAGAGTTGATGTGACAAGGGCTAAAAAATTTAGCCTGGATCCAAACATGCCCTAGGAGCTCATGTTTTAGTTTTAGATTATGAAAATCTAAATTATGAATTTAGATGGTATAATTTTAGATTATAAAATTTAAATGTCAAAAATTGAGGAGATGCTTGTTTATCTAGATTTTATAATTCAACTATTGTGGGTCTCAGTGATAGAGATATAAATATGTGAGATAATGTAACATAAGCTGGTGTAAATCAGCTTATGAAATTGTAAAAATCTAGAAATAAAATATGATCTTTTATTTTAGCTTCTACTTGTTTAATCTAGATTGTGGAATCAGGAAGCAAACAGGCCCTTAGACGGGATTAGTAGTGGAAGCTGTAGTACAGTATATAGTGTACAAAGCTTGTTTGGTCGATTCTATACGGGGCACCATCCTGATCCTCCTCCCCTCATAACCCACCAAAAATCTGGTATGCTAAATTTGTGGACAATTTTTTGCGAAACCCATTTTTTCAATTATAAAAATGAAACATGTCAAGTGAAACTACATCTAGATGTACGTAGTACCGAGTATTTCAAACGAGCGCTACCCGTTTGAGTACAGTACTAGTAGTACTACGTGTTCAACATTGTGCACTTGGCAGGAAGGATTCACGCACGGAGCCTTGGATTCGCACACTGGTGAGAGGCGACAGAGAAGTAAAAGGTCACCTTGATTGGCCGGCCTGTGGTGCAGCAGCAGTGCAGTGAATGAGCGAGTGAATTACGCCACCTAGGTGGAGTAGGAATCAGGAAATTTTTTTGGCCATTCCGAGCCAAACTGACGACAGTGTACAGCGTTGCACGCCCGGGCAAAAATATTTTTGCGTGTGCGGCGCGGAGACCCCGTCTATCGCGGCGCAGAGGAGGCACCGTGTGGTGGTGGTTTCATCAAAATAGCAACGCGTTTCATTTCGTGCTCTGCCACGGTGATTTCTTTTTGCAGTTCTTTTTTTTATTATTCTTTTCAATAATGCTCCTCGCCCCCTGCCCTGACCCCAAGAAAAAAATGAAGTCGTGTGGTCGTGGATCCATGTGCTCTCGGTTTATATAATAGTACAGTACTACGATAGTAGATGTTACGGATGATTGTACCCACTTGCAATATTTCGTCCAAAAATCGGTAGTACTACTACGTACTGGTAAATTTAGTCAGAATCGGTAGATTCCATTTCGTTTCGTCAATTGTACTAGTATAGTGCAGCCAAAACAAACGAAAAGAAAATGTCCCTAGCTATCTGTTCTGTTCCGTCATGTAGGGACACGATAATGGCGGAGACAACGGCTATCATTGCTACTAGTACTAGCTTGTATTACGATGGTGAGTGAGCAAAACCATCTTTCTAAAAAGAGGAAAAAAAAACCGCGGAAGATTCGCAATACGTACTGTATGCTTCTTCGAATTTCTTTAGCACCGTGCACGCGAGCTTCGTCTGTTTCCATTTTCCTTTTCTCGTCGAAAACATTGCCGCCAAACAAACTAACCATCCGATCCGAGACGGCCTGGATCATGCTGAAGGGGTGAGCGAGCGAGAGAGAGAGAGAGAGAGGAGATGTGCCTTCCGTTCCGTTAGCTGGACATGGAGGTCCCGTGACATCCTGGCAAGCGAACCCACACCCAACCCAAGACGCACGCGATGCACGGCGACTGCTAACCAACGTTCCTGGTAGTATTTTCAGCGTCAGTGGACACTGTACGGGGAAAAGGTCAATTCATGTTTGAGCGTTCTTGGGCTGGACGGATGCTTTTGCCTCGAGTCATCCTGGGCTAGGCCAGGTACAGCTTATAACATGGAGGAACAACATGGTTCCTCCACTTTTCCTTCCCTACGTCTCTCCTCAAAAGAAAAAACATTGTTAGGCCCAGGCTCATTCTTCGTTTCACGGTGCCAGGCACTCGGCCCACGCGGGTACCTTGACGCAGGCCTCGATTCGTTTTTGCGGACGCGCTGACAAAGAGACGAATGCACCCGTTAGTCGTTGAAAGGAAATACTACCTTCGTTCTTAAATTGTTTATTTTCTAATATATTTTTAAAAAAATTATTAATTTTTAATATAAATTTATATTTAAAAATTAACAATTAAAAAACGGAGTTGGTACAGACGTATAAATATGGCCCGTATCGTACAGGTATATAATGGCCTGGCCTGAGTGCGTACTAGTACTACTCCGCTTTTGACTTTGAGACGTCTGCTCTGGCTGGTACAGTAGCTGATGAAAGATTATTGTGCTCAGCGAAAAAAGAAAAAACTTGCTCTTCGATTTCTTTTTTTTACTCCTTCTTTTTGCTATGTACTGTAGCAGCAAAGATGAACAACTGAACTGAAAACTGAAATGAACAGTTTGGGACCGACGAGAGGAGAACCGCTTAGCAGTACTAGTACTACTAGTAGATCGACCACCGTATAATGAATGGGCCTTGATGGTGCGAGCAGAGCAGAGATTGGCAGCCAGTGCATCTCCATCAAGAGAGCGTCGCTGCTGCTGCTGCTGCTGCTGTTGGGAGCGAGACGAGAGCATTCAGGTGCCTTTAAACCCGCGCGGCTTGCAGAGGGCGGGCGGCGTTATGGGCGTGCTTTATTGTGCGCTTGTAAGCAGGGCAGGCAGAGGCACACGTACGTACGCTCGCTCGCTCGCTCGCTGCTGAGGAAGATGACGAGCGAGCCAGCAGAGCCGCTACTGCTATCTGCTAACCTGCTGCTGCTACTACCGGGAGGAGGAGGAGGAGGAAGAGTCGTACTAGTCTGCTGCTCCTCCTAGTCCTACACTAAATTTCGGTGACGCGACCAGCGAGAGAGCTCATCAGCGCACCTGCACCTGCACCGCATTACGCCGCGCGCGCGCCTGCATCCCTTGCGCCACCGCACGCCATTACTCCGGCGCGCCCGGCCAGCTAGCAGCAGGGCTCCTCGTCCCCTCTCCCAACCGCATGCATTCATGCTCGTTTGTTGTATCTTCCGATCAGATCCGAGTCGTGTCGCGTCGTGTGCCACCCACATCATAAGGATTGATCCGAGTCGCGCGTGCCACATCGTAAGGATTGAGCAATTTGAGCAAGATCACAAGATTATTTTGCTAGTACTAACTTTGTCGGAACACGTACCTCTGTTCAACAACGAGACGCGTGAGGCCGGGACTACTAACTTCCGCTCTTGCATGCCGGGGAACATGTTGCTCAACACCTGACTCTCTGCTTCGTCGAGCGGCTTGAGCCTCATCATGGTCCACGGCTCCACGCACGCACGCACGGCCATGGATGACGAGCCGTTCGATTCGTCAGGCTCTTTGTTAGTACTACTGCAGTACTCCTATGATCCTATCCTAGGTTGGGACCTCTGGTAACCAGAGTGCATCGCCAGCATCTTTCGTTCGCTTCTTTTCCTGCACTGATTATGCACGCGATGGTTTGTTTCTCCCGGCGCGGGCGGGCGGGCGGGCGGGAACCTGCCGGAGTAGAATCAATGCGGCGGCACAATGCGTAAGATCATGTTGTGCCCTGGGGTAATAGTACGCTTATTACTACAGTGTTGCAGACCATATACTAATTGAGTAATGATGGCATGATGCTGTTCGGTCGTAGTAGCCGCTTCTCCGTGTGTGTTTCTGCATGTGTGGTGGCAGAGGGAGCCAAGAACTGCATCTGCCAACTGAGACAGAGAGAGATGCCTGCTTCTTTCTTTTCAGTTGGAGTGGGATTGCCTCGACCTCGACTGATGAAAAGTACTACAGTACTCCTGTGTAGCAGTACTGCATCCGAACCATCATTTTTTCGATCTGACGGGCCATCAGTGGCGAGCGATACTACTAGTACTGAACTTGTGTACTTAAAAAGGCTCCTACGCCTAATTACTAATTAGCACAAGCAAAGTCGCAATATCTCG
Source organism: Oropetium thomaeum (assembly GCA_001182835.1). Taxonomy (NCBI): domain Eukaryota; kingdom Viridiplantae; phylum Streptophyta; class Magnoliopsida; order Poales; family Poaceae; genus Oropetium; species Oropetium thomaeum. The sequence continues at coordinate 2,903,984 of LFJQ01000013.1, forward strand.
GACCTAGACGCGTCCATGAAGGCAAAGATTGCATTGAAACAGACAGTACTACCTCACGCGTTTGTTTTCTTCTCTTCGGCGCGAGCGTCGTCACTCGTCAATTTAGCTCGATCAAACAGACGCAAGAGCCATTTCCGGACGATTTTTTTTTCTTTTTTTTTGCAAACCTGTATTGTATGGAGATCAAACACATGCTAACAACTTGCATTTAACACCGCGTCTTCTTCATAAGCACCCCTTGAATTTCTTCACTTGTTAATCAATCAAGCAGGGGATTTTACAGTAGAGCCTAATAAACCACTACCACACGAAGACACAGAGCTACTTACTATCTAGAGCATTACTACTACTACTACTACCACACACGCCAACCCCCTGGTACTTCTACTACTACTACTACCAGTAGTACTCTTTAAGTAATTAACACGATGAAAGTGAACTAATTAAGCTACCACATTAGCCTGCTACTACAGTAATATAATAGTAATAACGACGACGACGGAACCCTGTCCAGTGGATGATCCAACGGCTGTCACTCCTCCACCGCCCTACCCTCATCAACTCAACACATCCTGAGCTAACTGTCCGTCTGACCATCCACTGCACCGCCGGCCGCGGCCAGCAGCGGCCGATGAGCCTTTCTTCTTCTTCTTTCCTCAACCTCACTTGCGCTTGCCGCCGCGCTTCTTGTCGTCGCCGGCGCCGGCGCCGCCCTCGCCGTGGAGGAGGTCCACGAGGCACGGCTGCTTGCAGTTGATGCACGTCGGGTAGTCCTTCTTGGCCACCATGCAGTACATCAGGCACCGCGTGCAGGCGCCGATCACCATCGTCGACTTGCCCCCCGGGCTGCCGTCTGACGACACGCACGAGCTCGGCGACGACGACGAGTCGCTCTCGTTGCCGTTGCCGTGTCTCTCCGCCTGCATCCCCGCCGGGGGCGCCGCCGGAGGAGGGGACAGGTTCAGCTGCAGCTCCCGCCTCACGTTCCTCACGCCGCCGCTGCTGCCGCTTCCTCCGTTGCCCCGGCTCATGCTTTGGTGCGCGCACTGTAAAACATGGTTATTAGTAGTCACAAACGGACGAAAGCTTAATAACAACTCAGACACTTGCAAGAACAAGGAGCACACACAATAAGATGAAGATGCTACCTGCCCGCAGAAGCCTTGAAAGAGAAGAAGAGGAACAAGGAAAGGAGACGGTGAGCTTTGATGTGTTTGGTTGAGCGGCTAGGAATTTATATAGGGCAGCAGGGGTGTCAAGTAGCTAGGGGGGGCGAGGTCAATGCTTCTCTTTACTTGGCATCAATGCAAAACAACGAGGCCCCCACGTCCGTCCGCTTTCTCCCCAGCTCCCTGTCTCCTCCTCCTCCTCAGCTTCCTTCTCTCTCTCTGACCCCGCACCATAATTCTCGTAGTAGTACAGTAGTAGTAGTAGACTGAAAGAACATAAAGCGAGCTCTCTTGGTGAGATTCATGTGTCCTCCAAGATCATGTTTTACTAGTACCCAACAAAGATCAGGTTGTACTACTAGTAGTACAACAACAAATATTGCAGTATTGCCTCCAGTCAGTTCAAATTTTACTCATTGCGTTTGGGATTGCTTTCTACGGCTATGCACCGTGCTGCTTGGCAATACAGCATGCAAGCGATTTTACACCGCAGAGTTGCTGGATTTAGTTTTAGCACCATGAATGCCCATCATGAAATAATTGATGGTCGCATCTGATTCCATCTAGTAGTAGTAGAGTAGCAAGGTTGTAAATGTCTGAATAAATTCATCTTAAATACTAGTAGGAGCGCTTTGGGTAAATATAAAGCCCTTTTTCTAGAGGTTAAATATAGAGCCCTGTAAAAGACCAGCCACATACTTATGGCTTTTGCAGCCTACTACTATACCCTTCAATGCCGTTTGCTCTTCAAGGACACTTTACTTTAGCAGACGCAACTTGTGAAATGACGTCTAACCAACAAAGCATTTAGAACCGCATGGGGTATTTAATTCAGTTCTCGCTAAGAAGCTTTATTATCACTACAGTGAATGCATCTTTCTTTTCTTGATGAAATGGGCGGGAGGCCTCGCTTGTTTAATCAGAGGAGCTATCACTCTTCCCATTCTGGTCTGATAAGAAGCTTATCTTCCTTTTCTAGATTATTGTAGGGATGACTCAGTGTAGGGGATTCAATTATGTTTGCATTGCATACCACAATTGTATTGCAGGAGGAGTGAGAAGACACACAGTGACACAACACAGCAAAAGAAACATAGAGTATTTCTGTATAACCACATAGGGTTTAGACCTTTCTCAAACTTAAAAAGAAATCCAACAAACATTACACCCTACAAGTACTAAATTAATATTACTTCCAAACTGACCAATCTAGGGGGTGTATATATTGGAAAATGTGCTAAAATACATCTATTTTGCTGACCATATTTTCTTTTGCAACTCTCTAGCAGACCCTCCAAAATTCTCTATGCTTATAACAAAATTAAGGAGACACCAAATCCTTAAATTAATTATTTTGTATTATGCTCATTAAATAGTCATGTTATTAGTTTATTTGACAAGACAGTTTGCTAAAGGAAAATGGAACCGAGCAAGAACATGGTTGCATGATCCAAGAATCAGGATGCACCATGCTCAGATTTGGTCTTGTGATCCATCTATTTAAAGTATGTTACTCCCATTCGGAGAATAGTTGCAATTTTAACAATATCACTCACCGAATTATTGCCTTCCAAAGAATCCTGATGATCCAGTCTGCCAACATAAAACTGAAAGTCTCACAATCTCACTGTACAGTTCAGTCAGGACCAAGTCAAAGTTATCAGTGTAAAGAAGACTAACCCACAGTTGGACCCACACAAGGCAATAGTAGTACTCAGTTCTGACCTCATAGTTATATGTGGATATGCTCCAGGTGGCATCCCCCAAGAATGATTTTGCCATCGAGAGCTCTCATCTGCTTATCTTTACGTTCAAATATTGCAAATAAATTAAATGGCAGTAGTAATGTCCTGCTTGATGGCTTTGACTTAATGTCAAGTTAATCAGAGTTGTCAGAACCAAAGGCTATGTACGTAATAATTATAGAAATAAAGGAGTAGTATATGAACAAATACAGCAATAACATGGAGCTGTTCTCACATGCTCAGACAGAGTTTGCATCCCTTGAGTTGAGTAGAACAGCTTACTTTGTATAGTATTTTTTTGTTATGGAGGAGCATTTTTAAGTTTGTGGGACGTTAGGGGGATCCGTACACTCTTTGAAGTCTAGTACTGAAAAATGTATCTATAACAAGCAAAACACCATCAATTATGTATAAAAATCTGCAGCTGTTCAGATAGTACTGTATTCTTCCAGAGAATCTTAATTTCAGATACACGATGAGACACAACTGGAATATGTTTGGTGGGTGGTGGCTGAAGAAAACATTACACGTAGCAGCAAACTTATTTAAAAGTTTTTATCCTCAACTTGACTCGACAATATTATTCTAACGATATTTGTTCAAGAGGTGTCCCTGCTTCCAAGTAATGAGATTTCTGAGTCTTCAAGTAAAGGAGTAGCAATGCAATATCGTTTGAAGTAAACTATGGAGTCAACATAGTACGCACTAAAGGGTATCAATATCAACATTTTGACAGGAAGAGCAGCAACATTGTTTTAATACCTTGTGCTGTACATTGCGAGGTACCTTGGCATCACTGAAAGCTCCACAATTTGCAACCCGTCCACTGAACCACGAATCACTTCGACATTTATAAGCTCTGTGGATCTCTGCCATCCCACCATCAGCCGATGGATCGTCCGATGCTCGCACTTAAGGTGGCATCTTTCCTCAAAATGGGCAACGACCTTTATGAAGAGGCCAGAGCTGTAAAGTCCAGCATAAAAAAAATATTTGGAAGAAGCTGTAGTACTAGTAAATCTTTGACCAGGAAAGCTTGAATTAATCCAGCAAGCTGCAGTACCATCGTGGACGATCAATAGCATTGATATCTCTCCAACACAAGTACGAAGAACTCAAGAAAATAACGAGTAGCGCTGTCTATTGAAACAATTAATATACTATGATGCAGCAGAGACCTCTTAAGATATGCAGTGCAGCGTAATAAAAGGGAAGTGAATTCGAGTACTTTATTTCTTGTCAAAATTACTCGTGATAAATGTACCAGAGGGAGCTGAACATGTACGAGATGAGCTGTACCATACGTAGATGTACATGGTATACAACATACAGATGCAGAACTTGGCCAGAAGTCAAACTAATACTACCATTACCTTGTAATGTAATGCAAGAAACATTTTACTACTACTAGTAGTGTAGAAACTGTTAGGTCACAATCCTATATTGTAATGTAGGCATGATTAGTACTCCCAACTGAACCTCTGTACAAGTGAATATGTGTAGCTACTGAAGTGGATCAAGAAAATCTAGCTATTGCATTTCACAAAAGTTGTTTCATAGAGAAATACTATCACTTGTAGCATGAGAGAGTTCATTATTACTGGAGATAGTACCTTTGCCTTGAGCAAGAATTAAAAGGTCGGATATGTTCAGTCCTTCAGTGGAAGGAGGAGCATGGACTGGAGCTGAGGAGTAACTTGCGGTCCCATATCCTGATATCCAGGGCCAGAGATGCACCCTCGAACCTGTCAGGCCACGCGACGCTGTCATCTTCTCCTCACCTACCGGCAGATATCCCCTGGCCCCTGGATGCCCTGATCACAAAAAGACGAACGCGAGTTACGCTCATTGTTGCCACATGATGAGCTGCTCTCCACGTTCTTGCAAACAAGGAGCATACTGTTTACGTTTGCTGGGCGCGGCGTTTCGTCGAACAGGCTGCGGGCAAGCCGACATGGCCAGGAGAGAGACCTGGGATGGGGTGGGGGAAACCCTGGAGTCCTGCCTGGACCACGCGGCCGCCGCCGGCCAGATCTCGATGGAGTTGTGTGTGTCACCAACTGGCACGGTGGCACCGGCAAACGCAGGCCACCCTGTCGGGTCGCCCACAAAAGCGTCCTGCACGACGCCGCCGATGCTCCAGCCCAAGAAGCGGCCCGTGTAATTGTTTCAACTGGCTTTTCTCAAAACATGGGCCTCCATTAATAAAAGCGTCCCTTGGCGGCGCGAGGAGCCGTCCAACCCCGGCAAACGGAATAGGAAAACACATTTAATTTCCTCTCGCAAAATGAAAAAAAAAAATTCTAATCGCTAGGAGTTCAATTAGCAGTTGCTGAGCACTGCCTGAGCAGGGAGGGTTGCGCTGCGCCATCGCTTGCCGACGACGTCGCCGGCGCCGCTGCGATCCGGCCTCGTCCAATCCGCCGGCTGCGATGGGAAACTCGCAGGCGGCATCCGACTCGAGCTCCCGCTTCGTCGTGGCCTCCAGGTACTGCTTCCAGGACACGGCCACCTTCCATTGCTGCAGCGATTGGCGAGCCTCGGTCTCGTGATCTCACACCGCGCGCCTGCTCGCAGGGCCTTCTCGAAACAGGAGCTGGAAGCCCTCCGCGCGCTCTTCGCCTCTCTCGCAGCGCAGTCCCAGACCGGCGGACGCGCCATCTCCCAACCCGTCTTCCTCGTAAGCAAGCGCGGTCGCCCCAATTGCTCCCAACTGGGTGTAGGTCCTGTGACTGCGAGATCTGGATCAGGGTCTCTAATGTCTGTGGCTTTCTTGGTGCAGGGGTACTATGGGATACGGGGGCCGCTAGGCGAGAGGCTGTTCCAGTTGGTGGCCAAGGAAAGTGGAGGGCGAGACGGGGTTACGTTCGAGGATCTGATCATCTCCAAGGTTGGTTCCTTCCCCCTGCTACTCGGCTCAATTCAGTCCATTTTATCGCTCATTTAGCACTATAGCTCGAATCAAGTGCAATTCGAATTTTCGATTTTGTGTTGAATACTGGAACCGGTAGGAACTAAGACTTAAAAATTCATTTCATTTTCCCTGAGATGTCAGCTTGGTTATAAGCTTTGCACTGAATATTGCAGTATTATGCCTTGCGGTGATATTTAGTTTTTTGTCTTTGTATTCTAGTTTGACACGGGTCTTTGCACATTTAGGCAACGTATGGAAGGGGAACTCGAGATGAAGTTGAGGAATTCATTTATCAACTGTGCGATGTTACAGGAGATGACATCTTATCGAGGTATTGCTTGAGAGAAATGATTTTCTTGTGCAAATTTGATGTGGAACTGGTGAATTATGCCTTTTTCTTAGCTGATTCAATAGCTGAATGCTTCAACTCCTAAATGTTAGTGAGAAAGCGAAGAAAACAAACGCAGTCTTTTTAGTTTTGAGCCAAGTGTTCTCAACCTTGTCTGTAGGTATGTAGGTAGTTTTGTAGTTGGTTTTCAGGTTAACAGGCATACCTATATACATTATTTTTCATAAGATCTTTTCCTTGCACAATTTTTCCTGCCCCTCCCAAGACGCACACTAGTAGAACTAGCTACTAATAGTGGAAAAAGTGCATTTAGAGCGCATACGTTGTACCATTCTCACTGTGTTATGTTTAAGTCTAGCAGTCTTCTGTGCTTTTGGATTGAAAAATGAGTAATCAAAATTTGTGAGACCTGGATCCTCTATTTGTCTTCTGGGCTATGGGCATTAGACAAACTTAATGTACATTGTCACAAGTAAATTAACCATAACAGACATCGTCCTTCTCCATTTTCTTGTTAAAGTGCTAAGGTTAGAAATCACCAGAGACAAAGTTACTCCAAAATGCAAGTAACAATCGATGAGGAAAATCGTGATAGTTACTAGTGCAGCTATATGCATTCTATTGTATGTGAAACTTGATGAATTTACTCTTTGTTCTGGTGCATTTTTGCGATCTAACTGCACATTGCAGTACTGTTGCATAATGTATAGGTATACACCAAGAAAATGGCAGGTACTACACATTCTCCCTTTTATAGTCCTTTCTCTGGGTGATATTGGAAGACCAACATTTGGTTGCTTTTAGAGGATCTTATGCTTTGCATTTAAAGTGACTTATTATTAATGTGCTAGGATTTCTCTATTCATGATTTTAGGTCTTATTATTGGTATTTACTGGCATTTCTCTCTGTTGTTGACTGACAGGTCTGATTTGGAATCTGTATTGGCGTCTGTTCATGAAACTATATTTGCAGAAAACAAGGAAGCTGGGGAAGGTTCTAACAACAGGGCGTTTGAAGCATTCCTCAACTCTGCAGTATTTTCAAAAGATGTTGAAGGGATCTCAGAGAAGTCTATGTCATTATCAGATTTTAGAAATTGGTGCGTTCTTATGCCATCATTGAGGAAATTCCTTGGAAATTTGTTGATGCCCCCTGATTCAGGTATCTCTTATTGTCTTGCCATTCTTTTGATTCGTATCCTTTGTGTTTATATATTTAGACAAAGGTAGCTACTGAAGAAAATTTGTGTGATCAAATGTGATTTTGGGTTGAGTATCCATCTGATGGTGCAGGACGGATACTTTTCACACGAAGTAACCACCTTTTTTTTTTTTTTTTTTGTGTGGAAGTGTCTCCCTCAACGATGCAGTCCATTGTACCCATCGTACAATCCATCTATGTTTGTGTAGACTGTAGTCAATTCATTTTCATTCAGAATGCATAATGTAAGTCCAGCATCCATATGTAACACACAGCCTCATCTTTTAGTTTCATTTATTATGCATTCAGTTATCCGGATGCTTCCTGTGTGGCATTGAGTCATTGAGGATAGATAACATGGACAAGATATCGGGCTACTATCTATTGCATGAGCTTTAGCGTGCTCAGAAAGTGTGCATTTACCATGCGATGGTGCCAAGGCGCATGGTAAGTGGCCCTACGCTTAAACAACATGTTCTGCAATGCATATGGCTCGTACCTTTGTGGCTTCTCCTTGAAAGCCTCTCAGCCTCCTTATTTATTTGTGTGTGTTGTTTCAAGCTAACCCGTAAACATAATTCTTGCCCTTCACCATTTATGTGATTTACACTATTGCCTGTCCTGTAACAAAAATGCAATTAGTTCTGCACATTCAGTTGCATATTTGTACCTTTAATTTGTTCATTAATATTTTATAATTTTGTATCAACATTTGAATCTTAATGTAGATTTATGAATACCATCCCTATCCATGATGCCTGCGCTATATGCTTTTTCTGAGTTTTGTTTGTTTGTAGGAAGACCAGGATTCCAAGTACCAATAGTTCATTATCCAGAAAACATATCCACTGATTTGCTACTTCTAAATAAAGAGTATGCCTGGCATATTGGAGGAGGCTTTTCCCAACACGAAGTGCAAGAGTGGAAGCTTTTATATCACAGTTCTCTTCATGGACAAAGCTTCAACACTTTCTTAGGAAAAGTAACGTGAGTACATTTTTGGAGCTTATAGATATACTAGATTGATAACCTCATTTCTTTAACTTGAGTCATAACTATAAATGTGTGCTAATAATATGTGGAAACCACATAGTAGAACTGAATTGCACCCTTATGACATAATTTCAGTTACTTAGTCTTCACAGTGAAACATATTGATATTGATCCTAGTTTGCATTTCTCTTAGCAGCACAAGCTTGCTAGTTTGAAATCTTGTTGCCATAGGAGTCCATAAACTTTTCCTATCCTTCATTTATTATCTAATGTTTTGCATTATATATATATAATTCTTAAACATCTTTCTTATTTTGTAGGAACACTGCTGCACAGACTGTTCTAATTGTTAAAGATACTGAAGGATCAGTTTATGGTGGATATGCATCACAGCCTTGGGAAAGGCATAGTGATTTTTACGGTGACATGAAGACATTTCTCTTCAAATTATATCCTCAAGCATCCATTTTCCGACCTACAGGAGCAAACAGAAATTTGCAATGGGTAAGCCTTGGTCATTTGAAGTATCCTCTGTTTTGTTTTTCTTTACTGAATGAAGTATTATCACCCGCATAACAATAAATGATCATTTGTCATTAACTTATCTTGGCAGTGTGGTATAAACTTCACTTCCGACAACATACCTAATGGCATCGGATTTGGCGGGCAGCCACACCACTTCGGTCTCTTTTTGTCAGCAAATTTTGATCAAGGGCACTCGTTCACATGTTCCACGTTCACTAGTCCTTCCCTTTCCAAGACAAACAGGTTCAGACCAGAAGTTATTGAATGTTGGGGAATACAACTGAGGGGAGCACAAGATGAGAAACCAGATGTTGTCAAGGGGACTGTTCTTGAGAGATTCAAGGAGGACAGGAACATGCTGAAGATGGTTGGTTTGGCAAGTGCAAGCGATTAAGGACTGAAAGTGGATCATAATTGCAAATATATCATATAGAGTGTACAGAAAACATTTTTATATGAAATCTATCACGAGAGCTCGATATATATCATATTTTCTTGTGCGTATATAACATTATTTGTGATAAGGCTTGGTTGTTGTATATAACATTATTTGTGTTGAGTTTTATTACTTCGACGCTTGTGCCCACGCGTGAAGTTTAGAGGAGCTAACTTTTTACTTTTATCTAATGATCTACCACAACTTTTTTGGCCGCCATAGGTGGAAAAGGAAAGCTTGATAACTAATTCCATCTGTTTTCTTTTTTTGGGTTGTCTTGTGAAACCCAACATACAAGTCACAGTGGGACACCCCAATGGGAAAAAGGAAAACCAAAGGTTATAAAGGTTACATTGTAAATCCCTAAACAGAAAAGGGTTACATTGTAAACGTTGTCACCCTAGCGTAGGTTGGGATCAGTGAGATCTTTGTAATCGGCTTCATCCTCTTAATGAAAAGTGCACACGGGTGCGCTCGTGAAAATTATGTATCCACTTGTATTAGTGAATGCTAGAGATCATAACTGAGATTTTCAGACAATTAGTTTTGCCTTTGTTATTTGAAACCATTTATTTATTTTCTGGACCACCAGTTCTGAAATGTTTTACTCATACATTTATTTTGAAGCCATGTTACTTTTCTAGACACCACATTTATTTTGTTTATTAGTTGTGACTGTTTTATACTGTTTTTTTTTGTTTTGATTCAATAAATTTTACTTGCATATATGAGAACCACAAATCAAGAATATTAGATATATGACATACTTTTACTGTGCATACTTTGTCATTCATATGTGAAATTTGAAGAATGATAAAGTAGTTTATTGTGTTTTCACATAAAAATTGCTTGTGTATGTGTTATGTTGTTAGCATGACGTATATATCACACTACTTTCATTTATTGTAAAATAATATCAGCTATGTGTTGATGCTTTCATAGATGTATGTCAACCAACCTCTACCTTAGATAGTTCCAAAAAGAAAAATATCTTCAAGAAGTACTGAAAAATCACATAGGATTTGTGTTTTTTTTGTCGCCCTGTATTACATAAATTTATCACAACACATGATCAACTCATGTCCCAGAGTTCAGTAAGTTAGTGATTGGTTTGTTATAGTTTGCTAAAGCACATAATACACGCCCTTCTCTTTGCTATAGACTATGGAATCAACCTACTGTAAGGACTATAGCAAAAACACAATAGTAGTGTTGGACCGTGCAACAGGAGATACCATATGCTCAGAATATGGTCTTGTATTAGATAGTCATTACATTGAGGAGAAGATCGATTGGCGTAACTTTACTCACTTCATCTCAAAGGATGATAATTATGACCCTTTTCATACTATATTGTCTATTAATAATCTTAACTCAAAATCTAATTCGTCTTCGAGCAGTATTTTATCTAAGAGAAATAGTTGACCATTGCCATTCTGCCAAGACTATTACAAAAAGGGGTGTTGATTCGCATTCTAACCAGTAAGATATAGCATTCAATTGCATTAATGATATGGCCGATAGGTAAATTTAGTATAGTCATTTTACTTAAAGCTTAAGTGACATTCAATTGACATCTTACTTCCCTTTTGCAAGGTTGGGCATCGTCCGTCCTATTATGATTTGGGCGAAAGAAATTTATACTAAACAAATGATCTCAAAATTTTCCACGCAAGAAGAAAAGAATCCATATATGCTGCTTGCCTGTACATGGCATGTCGACAAGCAAATAATACTAGAACTATCAAAGGTATGTATGCTTTTCTCATTGTAAGCGACTTTATGTTCTTGCTAAACATAATGCATTCTTAATAGAAATTTGTACTGCTACAAATGGAGTTACAATGAAAGAAGTAGCTTGAGCGAAGGATTTAATAGTACAGCATATTGGGGAGAGGGAGGGAGAGTCTGTGGACATGAATGCTGTTCTTCCTCGAGATCTATTGGTAACAAAAAAAAAATTCTTTGTCCATATATGTACCATATTGTAGCCACTAGTGTGTTTGGATTTCATGATAGTACATGGAGTTATTGGTACTATTTTTCTTATTAGATTGTCTTACATATTTTGCAGAGACGTTTTTGTTCAGCCCTTGGCATGTCAAGTCATTCAATTCAAGCAGCAGAGGGAGCAGCAGGTCGAGTGGAGAAACTTGACATAAGGTACTTTTACATATGAAAATAAATCGTTTTGAAAAAACATTGAATTTAGTTTAGCTAGACAAAAACACAAAAATCAGATATAAGAATATGAAAGTGAATGAATTGAGTTAACTACGAATTCAATCCCACCTTAGATTCTTGATTTTTTCCTTTCGTATATTTCATAGGAGGAATATCACATCCATTGCTGGTACTATAATCTATTTAATATCCATATCAACTAATGAAGCACGAGATAACGTGGCCCTAAAAGGTAACTAATTTTCCGCCTAAGCTCTCGTGTATGTTGGATTTTTCTGATCATAATCCTTTTCCTTTTCTTAAAAAAATATACATTTCAGATATATGCACAATAGCTGGATTAAGTGAATCTACCATTAAAAGTGTTGTGCAGAACTTCACCCATATGTGTCATTTATATTACCATTGTACTCTTCTCAGCGTGGAAAAAGGAAGCATATATAATGTATAAATAATTAAGTTATATTCTATTGTAGACTAATTTCTATTATGAATTTATTGTTTTGTATTAATTATTGGTTGTATTACAACTTCTATTTGTTATATAATTATTGCATTTTACGTGTGAATGAGACAATAAATTTAGTATTTTATTTTAAACACTATTGAACGAAATTTTTTGTTCATGTGTAGAAACTCATGATTCACCTAAAGATATGATTTAACTCTAAGTTATACATGAAATAGAGATGTAAACGGTAAACCATTGTTGGCCAATAGTCATAGCCTCTTGCATGTGAGTGTGAGTTGTCTCTACCACCTCATTAGCGGTAACCAAACAAGATATGCTACTCTCTACAGTTTGAAACATGGGATCCTTTGAAGCGTTTATATGGAACTAACTTTAACTACAAAATATGAGGCATACATAGCTCCTCGTCTCCTCTCATATCTTGTTGTCTCGGGTTTATTTACCATGTCCCTATGAGATGATGAGTTGATGACCAAGAAAACAACATGCTAATCGGCTTAAGTGATACAGATGAACAGCCTGCGGTACGGTAGCAACCTTCCAGTTATTTTGAGCTCTGCTGATTCGGATCGAGGCTCGTGAGTCGTGACCAACTGCACTGCTGTTGAATATTCGTCCTGATTCGTTTCATTGTCTCATTGAGGCTTCAGATGGTAGTCATGACCTAGGATATTTGGATGAATTAGCATGCATAGGATCCGCATTCAGGGTTGCACGATGAGCACCTTCATTGAATCCTACTGAGTCCAGAGAGATCACCACAACAACAACACAACACTCTTTGATTTTCTTCTGCTGAACTGAAACCGTCCCGAGATCGACGTCACGATGATGCGAGTAACCAACTCACGCGAATTTCGAATCCGAATGGAATGCATGTTCGTTCGGTCGAGTGCAACCTCGTGGCAGCTGCAAGAGGGTTCGCGTCCGAAAGAGTCCGGAACGGAAGTCAGTACTACTCGGACACCCGACTCCGACTACGGTTCCGGTTCGACCGGCCTCATGCATGTTCGGATTGGTCGTTCCCTGGCTATATAAATCGCCGCTCCTTGCAGCACCGGATCAATTCACTCGTCACCCCAGCGCTTGCGCCTCCGCTTCCTCTGCCATCTAGTCTGCTCGATCGATCGATCGCTTGCGTTGCGTCGTCTCTTCAATCGGTGTCCTCTCCATCCTCCGTTGAGGCGCTGATCGATCGATGGCGGTACCGATAGCGCGCGTGCACCTCGCCATCGAGAACGCCAAACTTCCTGGTCTGCTCCCAACCCCGCCTAAGAACGACGCGATCTTGCTTGCCGCGTGCATCGCCGCCATCTCGCCGGCGACGTCGCCCAGCTCCTCCAAGCCCACGAAGCCCAGCCGCGCCGACGCCGTCGAGAGGTGGGACGCGCACAAGATCAGACCAGGAACTCCCGGCAGCCCGTCGTCTTCGTCGTCGTCGCCATCAGGGTCGTCGAGCCCGCCGCGTTCGCCGTTCAGCACGTTGTCGAGGACCAGCAGTCCCGGACGCGCGTCGTCCTGCGAGAGGTGGGACAGCAACAAGAAGTCCCCGAGCAGCTCGTCGGAGAGCAAGAGCAAGCGCCCGGCCAGCCGCTCGTCGTCGTCCGAGCGCTGGGACCTGCACAAGAAGCCTCGGGCGCACGACGGCGGCACGGGAAGCGACGGTGACAAGCTGACGATGGTGCCGCAGCAGGCCGCGTACGCAGGGGCGGGCTTTATCAACTCGCCGGAACCGTGCATGCTTCCCGTTCCGGCGTTCCTGGGGGTGCGTGCGCGGTAGCTAGGTTACACGACGAAGATGTGAGACAAACAAATACATCCGGCTCTTTAGTTTGAACTTGCGAATGTTGTAACTAACGCAGAAATGCAGCTCGTCGTCGTGGTGTTTGTAGTCCTTTATTACAAGTAGTATTTGTACTAGCAGTCCTACGGCGTTTAATTAATCTTGATTGAGAGATCGAGTGACACTTTTTGAACCTGTTATTGCTAAGTGCCATAATTTTTAATTTCTTAGTTGAAATCTAAATCTTTCATCCCATCTGCTGGGCCAATAGAGCACTAATTAATTTCTTGACCCCTTCCCACGATTTTGTGCTGCAGGATTTCCTCCCCCTTACTCGTTTGTCCCTTTGCCCTCCCAAGTATAGTAGCACTAGTATTATCGATTTTGTTCCGTACAATGCCACTCCGTTTACACCAAATACTGTAATACTTAGTACAGTAGAGGGCGTCTGGGTTCTGGCCCATAAACAGAGGGGCCGAAACGGAGCGAAATGTGGGCCATATTTCGTATGTGACGATCGCCCCAATCGAATGAAATTCTGCGGCCCGGCCGCCGATCGAGAGTTCTTGGCTGTTGAGGCCGTAGAACGTGATCAGTCTGTTGGCTAGATACTAGGTTCGTTAGCTGCAGACCGATTCTCTCAGCACTCTCACACGACGCCTGCGTGCGTCCGTTCTTCACGCGCACGCCTCGCAGCTCCGCCAACGGACTGCTCGTCCTGTACGTGTATAATCTCCCCGGAGATTGACGAATTATACTTGCGCATTCACTCTCCATATGGTATCACCTGAACCACGATCTAACACATCTTCCGCTGCACATTAATGGCGACGAGTCCATCCTCCCCGACCGGCTCGGCCACCTCTAACCCATTTGCTGATTCCCAACCCAATCCCGTCTGTGCCTCCACTGTTCTACATGTCAATATCTCCTCCCATGTTCCCATCGTGTTGGATTACGGTGAGTCCAACTTCTCCATGTGGCGTGCTTTCTTCCATGCTACATTCCGAAAGTTCGGTTTGCCAGATCACATCGATGGCACCCTCGATGCCAGGAACATGTGGCATGATGCCAAATGCCAGCAGATCGATCAATGCATCATCTCATGGTTATACAATTCAATCACCCCCGATGTCATGAAGATGGTCCAGACGCGGACAACCCGACGGCCTACACCATTTGGTCGGCGATCCGCGACCTCTTCCTCGACAACGCCGACATGCGTGCCGTCTACGCTCTTCAGGAGTTCCACAACTGTTCCAAGGTGATCTCTCCATTACAGACTACTTTGCTCAATTGAAGCAGCTCGCCAATCTACTACGTGATGTCGGGCACCCGGTCTCTGAGCCGTCGCTGGTGATCAACACACTTCGTGGTCTGAACGCCAAATTCAGTCACGCGATCTCTGTCATCACCGCCACGAAGCCGCTGCCCCCGTTTCTGCATGTCCGCGACTACCTGCTCCGTGACGAACGCCGCCAGCTCCACACAGCCTCCATGGAGGCCAAGATGGCCCTGATGGCGGCCACTGCACTGCCCACAACTACGACCACGACGCCCGGCTCTGCTCCTCCGTCGACACCGCGCCCGCCACCGACATACACCCCCGCCAAAGCCGGTGGTGATCGACGCAAGAAGCGCAAGCAGGGCACTGGACTACGCCCCCCGACTAGTGACGGCAGTGCCGCTGGTGCTTCCCTTGGCGGCACCCCTACCGGCAGCACTGGCGGTGCGCCATGACCTCCCTGGGGATCCACTTATGACCCCTGGACTGGTGTCGTTCAAGCGTGGCCGATGCCGATCTGGCGTCCGTCCGGACCCGGCTTCGCTGGACCTCGTCCCGGCAACTTCCAACAGCAAGCTCTGACGGCGTCCACGCTACCCAGCTATGGCGCTCCACCGCCGCCGCCACAAGCTCCACCCGGGCTCCTGTCGGCACTCCATGGTGTTCCACCACCCAACCAATACCAAGGTGGCGGCAATTGGGTGCTCAACACAGGCGCGGCTTCACACATGGCAAATAATCCTGGTATTCTTTGTTCCTCCTCCCCACCATCTATACCATCTACCATTGTAGTTGGCAATGGCGCCCCGCTCCCTGTACAGCGAGTCAGACACAACACCATTAACACATCTAGCTATCCTTTGCATCTTAACAATGTTCTTATTTCACCACGCTTGATCAAAAATCTTATTTCTGTTAGTGCCTTGACTCGTGATAATTTTGTCTCCGTGACGTTTGACCCGTATGGTTTTTCTATCAAGGATTTTCTTACGGGGACGACTCTGCTCCGCTGTGATTCCACCGGTGACCTTTATCCACTTCGCCCATCCAGCAATAAGAAGAAGCTCCACCGCTCCCTGCTTGCCACGCTCGACACTGACCTCTGGCATGCTCGTCTTGGCCATCCGGGGCACGAGCAGCTCCAACGCATCCTCGCTAAGTTCAATTTCCGTTGTGTCAAGGCCGCACATCATTCCTGTGATGCCTGCAAAGTTGGAAAGCATGTTCGCTTGCCTTTCCCGGAGTCGTCTCATGTGTCTGTTTTTCCTTTTTAATTGTTGCATTGTGATGTATGGACGTCACCCATAAGCAGTAATTCTGGCTTCAAATACTACCTTGTTCTACTCGATGACTACTCACACTACATCTGGACTTTCCCTTTGCGATATAAGTCTGATATTCTCCCAACTTCATCTCCTTTCATGCCTTTGTATTGACTCAGGTCCAGCGACCTATTGTCTATTTACAGTCCGACAATGGCAAAGAATTTGACAACTTGGCGTCCAGAACTTTCTTTCACAGCCATGGCATTGCACTCCGCCTCACATGCCCCTACACCTCACAGCAAAATGGTCGTGCCGAACGCACCTTGCGCACCATCAATGACAGCATGCACACCATGCTCCTCCAAGCTGCCGTCCTGATGTCCTTCTGGCCGGATGCCCTCGCCACCGCGACATACCTCCTCAATCGGCGTCCGTGTCGCGTTCGCCAACACGTCACACCATATCAACTTCTCCTTGGCCATCTCCCAGACTACGACCATCTGCGCATCTTCGGCTGCCGCTGCTATCTGAACACCACTGCCACAGCTCCGCATAAACTTGCGCCACGCTCAGCACCCTTCATCTTTTTGGGTTACCCAGCCGAAACCAAGGGATACCGGTGCTATGACCCATGCACGCATCTGGTAATCACGTCACGCCATGTAATGTTCGATGAGCATGTGTTTCCTTTCAGGGACTTGATCGATTCAAGCCACGAATAACGGGCCGTTGCTAGATCACTGTTGCCGGACAACACTGTGTTCGTGCCGGTTCCACAGCAGCGCACTGGCACACGCCGTGGCGCACATCGGCTGCCCAACCACTCGCGACACGCCCGGCGATCACCGTCACCACCGCACGCTGCGGCGTCTCCTGAGTCACCATACGATGCTCTTGCTGCTGCCTCCTCACCAGCCCCTGCAGTGTCTGGCTCGACATCACCACTGCCAGCCACTACGGGCACGACGCCCGGACACCACGTCCCAACTCGACACCACATGATCACTCGAGCAAAGGCTGGCATTCACCTGCCAACCAAGAAGTACGCCGCTGCTGCTGCAGTCGTTCCTCCCTCACCACCACCGACAATCGTTCGAGCTGCTCTGCGTGACCCAGATTGGTTACGCGCCATGGAGGAGGAGTTCCAGGCACTGCAAGATAACAGGACGTGGACTCTTGTTCCCCGGCCACCCGGTGTTCATGTCATCACTAGAAAGTGGTTGTTCAAAAACAAACTATATGCTGATGGTTCACTTGAGCGTTGCAAGGCACAATGGGTGGTGCGCGGGTTCACGTAGCGGCCGGGGATCGACTTCGACCAAACCTTCTCCCCGGTCGTCAAACCTGCCACCATCCGCACCGTACTTCACCTCGCGGCTTCCCAGCACTGGCCTGTCCATCAACTTGACGTCAAGAATGCATTTCTCCACGGACAACTATCTGAGTGTGTCTACTGCCTTCTGCCAGCGGGCTTCATCGACAAGGAACACCCTGATCACGTGTGTCTGCTGAGTAAGTCCCTATATGGCTTAAAACAGGCACCACGAGCTTGGTTCGAGACATTTGCCAAGGAACTGCTGTCACTTGGTTTTCGAGCTACGAATTCCGACTCATCTCTATTTGTCTACCGGCATGGCAACGAGATGGCGTATCTCCTTCTCTATGTCGACGACATTGTCCTTACTGCCTCAACACCATCGCTACTACATCATCTAGTACAACACCTCAGCACCAAGTTTGCAATGAAGGATCTTGGGCCCTTGCACTTCTTCCTCCGCATTGAGGTATGGCGCACTTCAACTGGATTCTTTCTCAGTCAGACAAAATATGCTGAAGAGGTTCTTGATCGCGCCGGGATGACAAACTGCAAGCCTGCTGCCACACCAGTTGACACCAAGCCCAAGATCTCCTCATCCGATGGAATCCTCGCTGATGATGCCTCGTTCTATCGGAGCATTGTTGGCGCGCTACAATACCTTACCATGACTCACCCTGATATTGCATACGCGGTTCACCAAGTGTGCTTGCATATGCATGCACCGCGTGATGCACATTGGGCTCTCATCAAGAGAATTCTACGGTATGTACGTGGGACAACGGCTCACGGCCTTCAGCTCCATGGGCGGACTGGGCGGGATGTCCGGATACACGACGCTCTACCTCCGGCTATTGCGTCTTCCTTGGTGATTCCCTTGTATCCTGGTCTTCCAAGCGCCAGACAACGGTGTCACGATGAAGCGCCGAGGCCGAGTATCGGGTGGTAGCAAATGCCACGGCAGAATGCTGCTGGCTCCGGCAACTTCTTCATGAGCTTCACGTCGAGATCCCAAAGGCGACAATCATGTACTACGACAATATTTCTGTTGTCTACCTCACGCAAAATCCAGTTCACCATCAACGGACAAAACATGTGGAACTCGACATACACTTTGTTAGTGAGAAAGTGGCGCTGGGCGAGCTCAGAGTTCTACATGTCCCGACACATCTCCAGTATGCTGACATATTGACGAAAGGACTGCCAACCTCAGTGTTTGAAGAATTTCGAACCAGTTTATGTGTCAGCTCTCCCGACGCACAAACTGCCGGGGGGTGTAGAAGTGATTAGTCTGTTGGCTAGATACTAGGTTCGTTAGCTGTAGACCGATTCTCTCGGCACTCTCACACGACGCCTGCGTGCGTCCGTTCTTCACGCGCACGCCTCGCAGCTCCGCCAACGGACTGCTCCCCTGTCCGTGTATATATCTCCCTGGAGATTGATGAATATACTTGCGCATTCACTCTCCATAGAGGCTCGTGATCAACTACACTGCTGTTGAATATAATATTCGTCCTGATTCCTTTCATTGTCTCATTGAGACCTGTATATAATGATGTCCTAGGATATTTGCATGAAGCATGCTTCAAGGTTGCACGATGAGCACCGAATCCAGTGAATCCAGATCACCGCACAGACAACCTCGTGAACGACACGTGTACTATAGGCTCACTATAGATATTAAACATCCGTTCAAACTCTCTAATATAAATTTAAATTTTAAATATTGAAATCAATTGTTTGATACAAATAGATAAATTGAATAAATACATATATGTGACTGCAAGACCGTGACCACCCATTACTCGTGCGTGGTGAGTATGGGACCGATCTGATCGGCTGCGCCGCTTGCACAAGAAGCCTCGGGCGCACGACGGCGGCATGGGAAAAAGCGACGATGACAAGGGAAACAATAGCAGCGAAGAAGCTGATGGTGGTGGTGCCGCAGCAGGCCGTCTACGCTGGACCGGGCTTCGTGAACTCGTCGGAGCCGTGCGTGCTTCCTGCTGCGGCCGCCTTAGCTTCTTCTTGCAGCTGGCGCGCTAGGTAGAGAGACGAAGAAAAAGATCAGAGAAACATGTATATATAGACAGCTCTTTTTAATTTGAGCTTGCGAGCGTTGTATAACGTACAGAAATGCAGCTCCTCGCGTTTGTAATCCTTTTACTAATTAATTTACAGGGTTCTGAGAGATCGAGGGCGCGCTTGGGAGTGTTTCATAGTATCGGTGACGAAGAAGAAATGTAAGCAAAAGGCTTCTTACTTTTCGTGCGATGTTTTCAACTCCCATGCATATTTTTCAAATTCTTAACTGAAATTATTCGGAAAAAATAAAAAAATTCTTAACTGACATCTTGCATCCTATCTGCTGGGCCTTCATTTTTCCTATGGGCTGTTAAATTACAACTCTGAAACCAATGGGCCATTGATCAAGGTCATGCCGGGGCCCAAAAGAGCAGCTTTTGTTTCAGGACGGCGAGTGAGGTATAGTCCGTCCGTTGCCCGCAACAAAACCCAGCTGAAATGTTTACTAATCTCTACTACCTATTAAATGTGTTGAGATCGTCCGTCCACGCGTTTTTTGCTCACCACCTCTCACGCGTAGTCGGGCAGACCAACTTCGAGTCCAAGCCACACACGAATTGAAAGAGAAACGAGTTTAGGTCAGATACAATTCGATTGAATCACTCTCTTATTAACAAATCCAAGCCAAAACCAGCATAAATCCAAACAGATGCGGTCCGATCGAATCACTCCCTTGTTAACAAATTGAGTCCATATACCCATCAATAGCACATACCTGCACCTCACCGCGGATGCGTCATTGACATCGCCGCTGGAGCAAGCCGCGGCCCTTCTACGCGCGGAGGGAGGGCGATGCTGCCCCGTCCATGACGCCCCCCACCCCCGCGACGAACTGCTGGTCTGGATGAGAGGATAATGTTAGGCAACTGGAGGATTAGATGCAGAAGGAAGAAGACTAACGACAGCGGGCAGCGTGAGGAAGACGAAGACATGTTTCACGGGTGGGGATTGGGTCATTGGGATAAGGTTTGGCTGCTTTTTGAAAAAGGGTCCTTCTGCTTTCTAAACATTACGATGATGTTAATATTTGTATGCTTATAACTATATCTTCTTTGGCATTTTTAAATACCTAAATTGTGTTGGATATAATTTATTAAATCAAAAATTTTAAGGCCCATATTAATGCTATGGGAGTTATTTGTAACTGAAGGAATTATTGCGTTAATGGTCATAAAGTGAACTATTATTTTGATGACCATTATGTGCATAGAAAAGGATGCATGGCATTTGTGCTGGGAGGTTACCCATATACACGTGAATGTTACTGACGTTATGTCATTATAATCATGGAGACTCAATGCAATCGATTGATCTACTCACCTCCCAGCCGTTGCATGCGTGAGTGAAAAATTCCTTTGATCTTCTTTCTCTTCTCCCGTATAGCTCAAGTCTGAGACTTTTCTACATGAGAGAGTGAGACACACACAAATACTCCAACATATCATTTTTTGTTAATCGTTGCATTCGTTCGTCATCCTCATCCCGACGTCCGCGTGCACGGACGGTGGGAGAGCAGGACTCCGGAATCACTGTCTTCTTGAGTTCTTGCATCGAGATAGGAAGACAATAAGATTTTTAGTTAGCCCACTTCATCGTGCTATTGCTCATCTTGTTCTTCTGCGACATCTTCTTCCCACGAACAAAAGCGGTGCGCGTACGTTTTTCTCTCGGTGGCCGTTCGCAGGACTACACTGCATACAACGTCCGGCATCGACGACGATATCGAACAGCTCACTATGTTGACTAGCGAGAATGGCGTCACACTGGGGTACATCCTCATACTTTTCTGGTTTATACTTTTGTTCATTTTAAATAGAGGTTTAAACATGAACAGTAGCATATGTTTTATTGTTATAAGATCATAAAATAATATTATGAATTATCTAGTATTTTTTGAAATTAAAATATGTTGTAATTTGCCTAATATCTAACAAATTGTATATCAAATTTATGCACATGTTTTCAACAAGATGTATTTGTATATACATACGAATATTTGATTCGTGTCTTTCCAACACCAATTGTTATTTTCAGTCCATTTTCGATATTTTTTCATTCCGACTTATCCATTTTCATATATCCGAACTTTCACGTTCTTGTTTAATCCAGAAACGAGTTGGGATTTCCCTAACAAGGGCACGCATACTAAAGCCTTTCCCTTTAACATGAGAATCATCTTATAATTTTAGTTAAGATGTCCAAAACACACGTAAAAAAATTTATTTCAAATTTAGAGTGAAGTGAAGACAATTACAACTTATTTTATTAAGTCTAAACCTAATAGAGGATGATACACAAATAAATATGTTATTTTCTACTTAATAGATTTAAGAATTATGACTCCCGTAGCAACATACGGGCCTTATGCTAGTGTACTATAATTCAGTGATGTACGTGTGGATCACTATGTATACGTCACACAGTGATGTACGTGTGGACCAGTATGTACTGTACTCCTGTGTATGTATACGCAGACAGTGATGTATAGTACGCGAACGGTGGCACTGTGGCGCAGGCCTTCGCGTGCGTGTCCGACCCGAAGGCGAACGGTAGCGGGGCCGATCCATCGCACGCGGGCCTGACGATGCAGAACCAGCCCCCCAGAGGAGTCAGCACCACAGCCAGAGAGGCCCACGCCACGCCACCACCCCGACCCGACGACAAAACATGCATGGCGGTCGACGTCACCCTCCGTCCTGCTCGCAGCCCACACGATTGTTTTCAGTCAGGCGGTGGGTGTGTCACCTGATGTCCTGATCTGACGACGATCGAGCGGGGAGCCGAGAGCCGGCGGTCCGGCCCCGGCCTGCCTGCTGTGTCTGCTTGCACCTTGTTGCTACTTCTCCATAGTGGTGGGTGGTGGCGCGCGCGTGAATCATTAGCACTGAGCTTTTCGTTGGGCTCTCCTGCTCTCTCTCTCTCTCTCTCTCTGCAGCGATGAAACTTTGTTGTTCACCCCAACACTGCAACACATATGGCCGGAAAAGGAACAGCAGCAGCGTGTACGCGGGCGGCCCACGGCTGACACGTCCAAACAGAACAGTGGCGCAACAGCGTCATGCATCGAACGCACACACTGTGCACGCCTCGTCACCCTGTTGGACTGTTGGACTGTTGGTATGGTACTACCACGACGACTTTTTGGATCGCCGGCCACCACCACGACGACGACGATGGTCCCGCTGCCAGCGTAGGCTGTCGCCGGAGGCCAGCCGCGGGGACGGCGCGAGCGCGACGCGTGCAGCAGCAGACGCAGCAGGTGGTATGGTGGCAGTGGCACGCCTAACAGCTGGCTGCCCGTACCCGTACTATACGAGCTCGTCCTCCTCATGTCAGACTATTCGCGTCGCGTCGTGGCGGGGGAGATCGATCGATCGTCGATGGGCCAGAAGGGGAAGGAAGAGGACCACCACGCGCACAGCCCGGCCCGCCAGCGAACGACTACTGCTGACCGGCGGCACTGCACTGGCCCTGCCCGGTGGGGCGCCGGGCATGACGAGCATGGCAGCTCACGTCGTTACTGCTCTGCCCGCTCCCCACTGTGCTGGGCGCGCGCTGAGAGAGGCTTGCGGCGCGGCGGTGCTCACTGCTCATCTATCGATCTCCGCCTCCGCGCCTCGTCGACGCCGACGGAGACGACCTGATCTAGTACGCTACTACTGTACTCCCGGACCGGGTCGATCGTGCGCAGACCACCAGCTTGAAGAGCTCTGCTCTCTCTCACTCTCTGCATAGTACGGCGGGCAATCACAATTCAGATCCCAACGAGGAGTGCAGCAAACAAAACGAATGGTCTTTCCTTATTACGTCAGCCTCATCTTCTGTGCCCTGGTAGTAAGTAATCCGGCCCTTGCGTTGCATGCGTCCAGTTTGTCTCCCGTCAGTAAAGAAAACCCTTCTACAGTACGCTGACAGGAAAAGCCGAGAGCCATACTCCCTCCCTCGGTCCCTCCTCCCAACCAGTCCAGCAGACCGCCACACCGTGCTGGCAGAGGGAAGGGAACCAGGCCCTGCCTGCGACTGCGAGGGTGAAAAAGGGCCTCAGAAAACATGCCACTTCTCTTCATCTCTCTCTTCCTAGTCCTGGTCCTGGCGCTTCTCTGTCACGTCACAGCCTTGTCCGAGAGCGCGCATGCAAGAGCGCACCGGTGGGGGTGGTCTGGTGGACATCACCTGCCTGCCTCTGCTGCCCTGCGCTGCGCTGAACAACGCCCGCGCACGAAGATCTGCCCAAAAGATCATCACACGACTTGTTTTTGTTGCATCTGTCGTCGTACAGAAATCTAGGCAGCGGCTCTGCACAGCACTCGAAAACGACAACGGCAAAAATATGGTTCTACTACTGCTACTAGTACTGGTCGTCCCAATCATGGCGCTTAACAACTTGGCGTACATACAACAACCATCGGTCATCACATACAACAGATATACAAATGGTTGAAATACACACACGCAAAAAAAGGGAAAAGAGTCGAAAATAGGATTATTGTTTGAGAGAAAATCAATTCAAAATTCATAATCCTGAGTCAAAGCTGATATGGCCTGCCACATGTTGACATGGCATGCCATGTGGAGAGCCACATCGAACCAACGATGAAAAAGTCAGCCTCTAACCAATATTTAAGGGCTAAATTACTACATCTTTTAAACTAAGATCATCTCATACAGTAATCAGTATCGGAACAACAATTATGATAGTTCCCAAATAAACTACAACGATGATAGTTTGATACTACCAGAGGAGGAGGGAATATTTATATCTGCTTTCCACGTCCATGCATATGCATAGTATTCATCAGGGCTCGCTCAGTGTCCTGAATAAGTTATGTGCATGAACCGGGCAAGACATACGTGGCTTCTCATGGAAAGCAGGGGAGCCACAGGAATAACATAAGCCCATCAGGAGGAGCATTAGCATGTGTCCCCCTCCATCTTCCCCTCGCCTCTCTGGCTGCAGTATTCAATTCCCAGATCGCTCATGTGCAGGCATGGATAGGAAAAGGGGGGCAAAGGCAAACCAAACCACACACCGGTCAGACCACCTTGTCGCGTTATCAAAAAGGATTACTAGCATTATTGTTGAGATTGTTGGGCATGCAGGTGAGAGAGAAGATCGGGCCGGCAGAGACTGCTCTCTCTGCTCGTACTACCTTCGTGGCTCTCCCACCTCGTGCTCTTGCTTAAATATCAAAATACGTTATCATTTCATACACTTGACTTGGACACAGTGTCTCGGTCCATGGTGCCCGGCCCGCCAGAGAGAGATGCTGAAGACAGAGGAGTGATTACTGTAGTGTGCCGATAGAAGTTGACAATAATGCAAGTTGATGAAAATTGAAATGCATGCCAGCAGTCCTGCATGTTGCCCATTACTGTAGTATACCCTTCAACAAAGATGCACAACAGAGATGGATCAGGTAAACTATACTAGACTGGATCTTGAATCTTTAGTCAAAGGTCGTAGGACTAGCTAGTTTGTTAAGCATGGATGCAAACTGTCAGTGATAATTAAACAAGTCCACTCAACTCAACTCAATCCCTGTGGGGTTCCTCTCCTCTCTCCGAGAAACATAATTTATTTACACCGATTTATCAATCTTTTGATTCTTTGTTCCTCAGCCAGCAGGTCGATCGATCTGTATAAATTAACCCCTCGTGGAAAACAAGCTCTGTATATATGTGATATGTTGAAAACTTAATTAATTATTATGCCAGAGCTGTACACACTCTGAGGCGCGCTCTCTCTCTCTCTCTCTCTCTCTCTCTCTCTCTCTCTCTCTCTCTTCTACTCCTATCTGGCTATCTCGTTTCAAGATAGATGCATGCATCAACAACGTCGCTATCGAAACTCTGTCATCAGGTAAAACGAGGGAGTAAGTATGTAGTACTATGTATTCAAGTTTTCCAAATCAGGACCCTCATCATTACCGTGGATTTGCAATCGAGTAACCTTCATGACTTTCCTTGGCTAGATTGAATATAGCACAAATTAAACAGGCCGAACGTGAACCTATCAATCGTCCATGTATGTCGTCATGATACTCCAAGAGATGCTAAACCTAGCTAGGCTTTCTATAATTTACTACTCTAGTACTGAGGTGTACTCACCGGAGCATAATTAAATTATTAAGCCGCCATGTTGATGCTGCTACTGATTATTACTATCAATAGTACACATGCATCTGGCTGGTGGCTCAAGTGCTGAACTAAGGCAGCATCCGCACCTTTTTCATTGCGTATCTCTATGTGCATGAACGCAGGGAAGAGAGGCGTACAGTTACTAGAATAATTTCTAGGGATTTGTAGCGCGTGTGTACGTGTGTGCAGTGGATGATCTAGTACTACGAGATGACCAGGGGGTTGCATGTAACGTGTGAGGATATTGGGGACAAAAATCTGCATCACCTGATTCATGAACTTGTTGGGAATTGGAGGAGGGGGATCTCTGGTGCAGGTCCAAATCCTGATCCCATTTCCCATTCGATATGTGTTACGATAACTTTGGCGTGTGGGAACTTGGAGCCCCCAACACAATAGTTATAAGCAATGCCACGGCCAAGTGAGATTGTGAAATCAGTCTCCCATTTCCCTGCAGTTAGCAGTACAAGATTAGCACTATGGTACTAATTAATTATTACAATGCCAGCAACTAGTACTATCTGATTGAGTGTGGTCCAGTGTAATGATACAAAAAAAAAATCGAACGCAACGAGATCAGTAAAGAAGCGAGAGTGATTAGCGTTTCAAGATCCGTTAAACTCACCGTTATGATTGGGATTCTGGACAGAAGAGTACCTGGCGATGATATAATAGCAATGTCGTACGCCTCTCGCTCCTGGCCCCTCCGGTTTCTCCAAAGGCTGACAGACTGAATAATCTCAAAACTTAAGCGCGCACACACACCAGCGTGACTGATTCATTTGGAGTAGAACAGTGCATGCATCTAGCCTGAGTTCGGTTCGGAGCCATGTGATGGAATTCCTGTCTCCAAAGAAGCAAGCAAAGCGACATATCGTGGATTTTATACCCAATAGTCTACAGAATCTGATACAGATGCGTTACATTAAACACGCGAGCAGATCATCTGGTGCCCCTGCCGCTGCTGTGTGTTGCAATCTTCCAACAAGCGGAGGTGCCTCCCAAATGCCTCGTGATAAAGAACCAGTAGTAATACAGTTATACTACTGTACTAATTTGCAGGGATGATGTACTAGTAGTATAATACTGCAGCGAGCACAAGAAGTACTAGGAGTAGAGCCAGCAGAGAGTGACGAGCGATCGCTTTATCATCACGCAACCTGCTGCTGCTGCTGCCGGATTCAACACTCCAGAGACTCCAGCGGCGTCGTGCTGGCCCAGGGGAGCAGGTGGTTGCTTGTGTCCTGCACCGATAGTTTCAATAGCAGTAATGCAGCGTCGATCTTTACGAGCCAAAGTTCCAATTGAATGAATTCGTCCTGCAAGAAATCCAACCGAAGCCAGCTCGACCGGCTCTCTTCTTCTCTTCTTGCTTGCAGTTCTCGTCGTGCGCCCTCATTCGCTGGTTACTGGAAGTCGCGAGAGGTGGTCAGCCGTCCATTCAATGAGACAGGCCTGGCAGAGCCCTTGATTGTGTTGAATCTGAGACGAAGAAATAGGCTGGGTCTCGTACACGAGACGGTGCGTGATAGAAGTACTACACTTGAAGTTAGAGCCCTCACTTCACTTCACAGCTCCCATGCAATGAAATGTCACGTCTCTCACAAGGCCAAACTTGTGCCCTGAACAAATTATTACCCACCAGCTATACTATTCCTTCCAAGTGGACCACCACAGGGTATGAATATGAACTGAAGAACTGCCGGTGCCGCCGTAGTAGAGGCAGATTAATTGAGCAACAACATGTCCTTCAAATTAACCCACATGCAAGCCTAATGGAATATTGTAGCAAATCCATGCGTCCACCAATGCTCACGAACTTCAGTTGCAGCCATACCCTGCAAATAGAGGAAAATATAAAGAAAGGAAGGGGAAAAAAAAATCTTCAGCTGTTTCCAAACATACATGAAGCCAAACAAAGAGGGGGAGGAAGAGACAGACAGGCCCTTATGGGAAATTGAACTGGTAAGCTTTCTTGCAGCTTCCCAAAGCCAAATGGAACTTGAATGGTTGGCCTGGAACGCCAGGAAATGAACCTGGCTAGACCTCAGCTTCAAGTAAGGAGGTGTGGAGTAATACTAATAAAATAAATAGTAAAATGCGGAGTGGGTTTTAAGGACAGTGGTCATGGCGAGCATAAGGCAGGCGCCAACCACCACTCGCCTCGCACATGGAAAGCAATGGTAGCAGCCCCTGTGCCGGCCTCCTGGATGGCTGTGATTAGGCCACAATGGCCAGGCGCCAACTTTTAAGTGCCACCACCTGATCATTCCTCATCGCCGAGTAGTACACTGCAGCTATATACATATTCTAAATCTCACCACCACCTTTCAAGCCCTCGCTTCACTTTGATTCTTCCTGTCTAGTACTAGTACTACCTACTCTCTCTCTCTCTCTTTCTCTCTCTCTCCTCAAAGATCAATTGCATCAGGCCATCCTCCTCTCATGTACTCCAGTACTCCATCCATGGAAAGAGAGAAACAAAGAAATATTATCAACAGTAGAGTACATGATATCTAAACGTGTACTGTAGACGCCACACCATCTAAAGTTGGGGTTATTCTACTTCTACCACTTGGGAGGCTGGCTATAAATGCCTAGCCATGACATATGCATGGCTCTCTCTACACACCACACCATCACCGTTGCATCTTCCCTCCTCTCCACTGCCAAACTTCTTGCCCGAGCTTGACAAGAACCTCACCTTGCACGCAGCTCGTCCCTTCGTTCCTCTAGCTAGAGTCTAGAGCAAGGACAGCAATGGCCATGCACCCTGCTCTCTCCCATGGGCACCCCCCGGCGTGGCCGTGGGGGATGGCCATGTACACCAACCTGCACTACCATCACCACCAGTACGAGCGGGAGCAGCTGTTCGAGAAGCCCCTCACGCCGAGCGACGTCGGCAAGCTCAACCGGCTGGTGATCCCCAAGCAGCACGCGGAGAGGTACTTCCCTCTCGTTGCCGGCGGCAGCGGCGACGTCGCCGGTGAGAAGGGCCTTCTGCTGTGCTTCGAGGACGAGGCCGGCAAGCCGTGGCGGTTCCGGTACTCGTACTGGACCAGCAGCCAGAGCTACGTGCTCACCAAGGGCTGGAGCCGGTACGTCAAGGAAAAGCGCCTCGACGCCGGCGACGTCGTGCGCTTCGAGCGCGTGCGCGGCAGCCTCGGCGTCGGAGACCGCCTCTTCATCGGCTGCCGGCGCCGCGGCGAGAGCGCGCCGCCGCCGCCGCCGGTGCGCGCCCCGCCGCCCGCGCTAAACGGCGGCGAGCAGCAGCCGTGGAGCCCGATGTGCTACAGCACGTCGGGGTCGTCGCACCCGACCAGCCCCACCAGCTCCTACGCCCACCACAGCGACATGCCGCACGCAGGTACGTGCCACTGCTACGCTACACACATAACAGAATCCACGAAAGAACAAAGCACCGCGATAATTTACCTGCCGGCCGCCGCTTACGCCATTTCCGTGACAATCGCAGGAGAGACGACGACGGAGATGATCAAGAGCAGCGGTGCGGCGTCAGCACCGTCGAGGAAGCTCAGGCTGTTCGGCGTGAACCTCGACTGCGGCCCGGAGCCGGAGCCGGAGCCGGAGACGCCGACGGCAATGTACGGATACATGCACCAGCAGAGCCCCTACGCGGCAGTTTCGGCGGTGCCAAATTACTGGTCAGTAGTCCGTACTGCAAACATCACCCAGTTCAGTTAGTTGCATTATAATAAAAATCTACTGTAATCCTCTTACTAGCTAGTGCAAGCTAATTACCAGAAATCAACAAGCTCAAACATCATCAAGCTCTTTCATTAATAACAAATCAGAGAGAAATTGGGAATTCATTTATTGATTGGAGCTTTATTCTTAACTCTGAATAGGGGCAGTTGATAGGGAAGACGACTAAGGGATCGATCTGATCTGAGGGCTGAGGCAATGCTTTGAGGAATGCTAACAAGCAGCAACCAAGAAGAGAAAGTAGCTATAGTTACAAGTACGAGCAGTCTATACTAGTGTACTGCCCCACTACCATCACCTCTGCCGGTCTCTGTACTGATCGAGTGTGATGATAGGGTCTGAATTGACCTGTTGGCAGGAAACGGGAGGAGTGAAAGAGATCCTTTGTTTCCCGGGCAATCTTCCTTCCATCACCGCACAACTTTTCCATCCGACCTCTGTTTTCTTTCCCTGCATCAGATCTTCCAGAAACCCTACCTGCTGTACGGCCAGGGGCCCTTGCAACAGGTGGTAGGATTATTGGAGGTTTCAGGAAACATCAGGCTGAAAAGGAGAGGGAGGGAAGGGATAGTGACACATGAAAAAAACAAGCAAAAGGGCATGCTTCCAAGGAGCGTGTGTGTATCAAGTGTGGGTGTAGTGGTATTTGGAGGGTGGGGCCATGAACAAGTGAAATGTGATGGTAGTAGTATGCGCATGTATCTTCTTCTCCCTTCCCTGCCTGCTTAGGGAACAAGTGTCCCCACGAGGATCTTCTACTGCAGTATACTGTTGTAGACCGCCTCCCTTTGCTTTTGAACCATGAAAAGAAATAGAGCTAACCCCTTTCAAAAAAAGTAGTAGTACTACTAGTACTACTGTACTACACACTGAGATGACTGAACGAACAAAAGAAAAAAAATGCGAACTGTAGGTGAGCAAATGTTGTGAGCTCATGCAGTCAATTGTATTGGTTGCTTCTCAATGCTTTTCACCCTTCATGTCTATTTCATGGACTCAAATCAATTTTTACCTTTCATGTCTACTTCATGCGATCAATCCATACAATGGTTTCACCTCAAGAGGTAAGGCAATCCATGTGCAAGTAATTGAATTCACCCTCTCCAAACACACACGGCACATAAAGAGGAAACACTGAAATTCAATTCATAGATGCCCAAGAACTGTACAACAAAATAAATAAATTATTAGTACTACTAGGAGAAAAGTGCTGTGCCACAAGCGATGCCGACATCTGGGGATTTCCATGTCCTGATCTTTTCCTACTACTGTGGTCTATTGATGGCCGGTCTCCGCCTTTTTGTTCCCTCGGGAAGGAAAGGCTCAGCAAAGGTTCAGTGTCCAAGTGGGCTCGGTTTTGCCCTAATAGGATACTTTAACACACAGGGCGTGGTGGCTAAGCTGCTGACGGTCTCTAGAACGAGGCAGGTTTTCAGACAGGAAAGCGGCACTAAACTCCAATTACCAGCGAGATTCCCAGCACCCGCGGCACGTATCGAAAGATGGACGTAGATCTGTCCCCCACTTTGGAAAGGCTTTGCTTGTACGAGGCTGAACCACACCACCACACCTCCACACAGCTCTGCTCTGGCCGGTCAAATTATTCAGAACATGCAGGAGTAGATGCCTAGGCCTAACTGAGTTGACGTGGCTGGTTCAGCTCTTAATTAAGGCTTCAGGCCGTGGCTAGCTGTATCAAATTACTAGCCTTCGTGTCAACTTGTGAGACGCAAGAAAGCTTAAACAAAGTGCATGAAGAATCTAGAGTGAGAGTACCTACTTAGTAGGTAGTAGGCCCCTAATCGGCAGGGTATAAAAGACCAGATCATATAGTTCACTATAAAGACAAGTTGTCTGAGAGATACCAAGTGCTTAATCTGCACTGGACACAAAGTGCAAGTTAATTGGTACACCACTCAAACTGCAGTACAAGTGCAAGACAATGTGACTGCATTAAACGAGGTCCTAGAATACTGAAACTGAAATATAGGGTGAAACAATCGAATACCGAACTGATTAGGGGGAAAATACCTGAGACACAGGCTTCACGTTCATCTGAATCAGTGGAGGGAGCGGCAACTATGGTAACGATAATTAAACCCATAGTTAGCTGCCGTATCAACAGCAAGATCTCATGTCTGCTGTTAGCGAGAACAAGAGCCATGTGCAGCGGCCGGGGAAGGAGCTTTCCCTAATGACCAGAATTGAACCTTATCCGAGGCAGGCAGGCACACTTCAGGACTTGCATCTGCATGATCAGCACCTTTGAACGTCGGAG
This sequence comes from Oropetium thomaeum, assembly GCA_001182835.1. Classification (NCBI taxonomy): domain Eukaryota; kingdom Viridiplantae; phylum Streptophyta; class Magnoliopsida; order Poales; family Poaceae; genus Oropetium; species Oropetium thomaeum. The sequence continues at coordinate 2,935,847 of LFJQ01000013.1, forward strand.
AATAGTATTATCTAAGGCTTGTGAAAAAGTGTCATGTGAGTGCCATAATGGTAAAGGGAGACTCTTGCCTACTGCGCTCAGCACGTACCGAGAAAGGGGAAGCGTTCCTTTCGTGCAAAAGAAAAGGAGTTGTAAAGGATGCAACAAGTGCAAAGTACAAAGTAATCACATCATTAAGGTTAAAGAATGCTCCAGCAAAATAAGCTGGTCCAATTTGCCTTGGAAGTCGGAACAAATAAGAATACATATATGTCGCTATCTGAGAACTAACTATGGACTATATATGGAGGAAATACACAGGAAGGAAAACAAAACTTATTTCTATGTCATGATGATAACTCATAAGCAACTACAATGACCCCCAGGGAATGGTCAGCACTACAATTGATGAACTAGCAGCCTAATGGCGACACCAGAGGCCTGGCCCATCAAAACCGGCTGGACCTACAAATGATATAGGCACCAGCCACAAGATCTCTTTATACACTGAGGCCCATGCCATCATGGGGCACATGAACTAGCATGGTGCACAAGAGGTGGCTGAACAGCCTAAACTGATGAATAGTCATCAGCTCCTCACTACTAGCTACTAGTGCTTCTAGATGCCAGCCTTTATACCCAAGCAGTACTTTCCTTGAAAAACAGATGTAACATGTGCGGACAGTGGACCAAGGGAGACTTTGTAGGATCTAACATACGTCTTGTATCATGATGGAGAAACTTTGTATGGCTAAGCTGGTAAAGATGACGAAATGATGAGGACAAGCAATTTCACTGCATTTGCACTTCCTATGTTGTACTGTAGTGCAATGAGAGCTAAAAGATATTTTATACAGTACTACATAGTTTAAGATGAAAAGTATAAATTATTTTATTGTTCCATGCAAGGGGTATTTAAGATGAAAAGTGCCACAAGATAGCAGCATCCTAAACTGAGCTGGCAACAATGCATATAGTTTTTGTTCTCCAAGTTAGTAGAACGGATTTGTGTTGGGGTGTTTCATACAATTTTACCTTATATTGCTCTTTGGCTCTCCCCTCTTTGTTCTTCCTTTTATATCTTTTATCTCTATATGGGCTTCATTTCTAACCTACCAACTTGATTGGAGTAGAAGGTGGTTGTTGTAGAGTTAGTAAAACGGATCTTAAAACAATAATCTCAACTAGTACCGACTTATGATCAAGGTTTGACAGAAGAGAGAGTAATGTACTATCAGATAGGAGCAAACATTTGTTAATTTTGCATCTATGCTTAGACAATACCATGTTAATGTGTATAAAAAATTGGAACCAACATGCTTTGCAATATTGCTAGAATACTCAGACAGCTTATTGACCATTGGTATGCCAGTTGAGTCAACAGGTTCTAGCATTAACTTATAACTGAAACCAGGGGAAAAAAATTCCCTTTTCTAGAGAAAACTACAACTGATATGGAATAATAGCCAACACGAACAGGTTTCTGTTACCAATACAATTCTGTAACTCAGAATGCATGCCATAAATATATTTACATACAGAATAACAAATAAATAGATAAAATCTGTAAAAAGAATATGGTATTAGTAGACATACCCCTTTGAGAATCCATTGCCAACTGGAAACATAATGATAAAGATTGGACAGTAAGGCACTGTAGACAAAGCTGTTTATCAACTGGTACACTTCCAATAAATATATATCTAAGAAGTAAGGTAATGGCGTTGCATTGGAATTTTCGGGAATTGCATTTGGAAGACAAAATATTGTATAGTATATTTCATCCTTCCTATGTATAACTCTACATGATAATTAAATACTTTGGCTTGTATTGTATGACACAAGCACTGTACAAAACATATGTTTGTAGCCTTGAAGGTCACACTATCTATTTGGATGAACAACTAACAAATTTCTAAATGATAATGTTAATGTTACACGGAATGGCGTTAGAAGCAAGGCCTTGAGGGACAGAGCTATCAGTGCAAGTACTGACAAATATCTTTAGTGCATGAGTGCAAGACACTGTCACAGAGCAACAACCTGCTATATGAGATTGTGACTGATATTGATGCAGATCCTTATTCAGTCTTTAGTTACCAGAAATCCAAACAACAGCACAATCCATCCTTAAAATGGTGAAATTATCGATATATCTTAAATATGAAATGAAATCTGCCAAACCGTAAGGGTTCAGTCAACTGCAGCTGGTATATTGGGAAGCAATTCAAGCAAACTAATCAAATGAGAAGCAAGTGCCTTCTAACTGTAGCGTTAAAGGAGCTTCTCTTTTTGGTCCTCACATAGATCATTCAGGTCAATACAGTGTGTGGTGCACATTCTCTAATGTCAGTTTGTCAGGATAAACCTTCTCTAACATTGCACAGATATGAACCAGTCGAGAGTATTCCTATCACAAAAATAAAAAACATGAACTTTACCATTTGTCTAGACCCAACTTGTGCCCATATCTGTCCTTGCACCACTATCCTTTAAACACTTCCTTGCCAACAAAGCATTCTCCCAGCTCTTACTTCCAGCATATACATCTGCGAGTAAAACATGGTTCCCTCCATTTTCAGGTTCAAGTTTAAAAAGTTGCTCAGCTGCTAGTCGGGCTAATTCAGTATGCCTGTAATTCCGACATGATCCCAACAATGAACCCCACATAGAAGCAGTTGGTTCAAATGGCATTTGTTGCATCAGTTCCCAAGCCTCATCAATGTTCCCCAATCGCCCCAAAACATCAACCATGCAAGAGTAATGAAGGATATTAGGTTCAACAGTCTGATCAGACATTAGCAGGCTAAAGTATCGCCGGGCCTCTTCAACGAAACCTGCATGACTGCATGCTGACAGCACGGAAAGATAAGTAACTTCATCCGGAAAAATCCCTGCCTGGTGCATTTTCTCAAAGAGAACCATTACTTCCCAGCGATGGCCATGCCTAGTAAAACCAGCGATCATTGCATTCCATAGGACAACATTCTTTTGTTTCATATCAGAAAAAACTGCATAAGCTTTCTCAATCTTTCCACATTTGGAATAGACATCCACCAGAGATGAAGCCACAAAGAAGTTACCATGAAAACCATATTTGACAATAATTGCATGCAGCTGTTTTCCTTCAATACTCAATGCTAGGCTTGCACATGTGCTGAGTATAGCAGAAAGAGTGAATTCAGTTAATTCCATCCCTTCTCGTTGTGAACTCTGGAATAAATGCAATGCTTCCTCATGAAGACCATTTTGCACAAGTCCTGCAAACAATGAACTCCAAGTAACAGCAGTTTTCTTACTCATTTTCTGAAAAACCAAGGTGGCATCCTTTATCATGTTGCACTTGGCATAAACATTGAGAACTGCAGTTCCAACATAACTATTGGAGTCTAAAGCAAGCTTGATGGCAATAGCATGTAATTGAGTGCATTCTATGATAGCATATTTTGCAGCACATGCACAAAGAATGCTGGATAAGGTAAATTCACTCATCCATGTTCCTTCTCGGTGCAGCTTTGAAAACAGTTTCAGAGCTTGCACAGCATCTCCATTTTGTGTATACCCAGAAATCATGGTATGCCATGAGACTATGCTTCTGACAGGCATTACATCAAAAACACGACGTGCACAATCATTCCTACCACATTTTGTGTAAAAGTTAATGAGAATATTGCATGTAATCGTATCAGTTACCAGGCCCAAATGGATGGCTAAACCGTGGCAGCTTTTCCCAGCGAACAGGGATCTCCTCTTTGTACACTGTTGCAATATTTGATGCAGTGCAAGCATGTCAATCAGATTCCTGTCAAACACAAGAAGCCTTTCATCATTCTTTATGGAAATTCAATGGCTCAATGAAAGGGATGAGCACGAAAATAAAGTGTTCAGATTTCAACAATAAGATAATTGGCACTTTCATTTGTACGATGATGATTACATTCACATTCATGCTGCCTCGAAGCTCTCAGTTTTACTCAAAAGCAAACTTAACGAATGTCATTTATTTCTCTCACAAAAAGGGATGATTCATATGAAATATGATAATGTAAATATGTATAAAGGCTGGAACTAATGCAAATAGAAATTGAACCAAGAACTCAAATAAAATGGTGCTGGTTCTCTAACATAACATCTTTGCTCCGTGCAAGAGTACTGTAGATGCTATGAGCAGTGAAAAGTGGTACATGCCATAAGCTAATCAGATCTATGTTAATTTTGATATTTTAGCTCTAGTATTGCTTTACTCAAAGAGTGTTATCGGAAAATAATAAAAGTAAATGTATTATGTTATAGTCATTAGAAATTACAGAATAGATTTGGTGGTAACGGAAAGCTGTGAGCATTAATTTAACATGGGGCTTTTTTTATTGTACAGATAACAAGAGCGAACAGCAGCTCCAAGACTCCACCAATTATGTAAAAAAATATTTCCTAAATATTGGTTTAGGGAGTATCCAAATAAATATTGGGAGTAAAAAAAACCGAATCCAACAGTTCAGGTTGTGAGCTATTTCCTGCATTTCAGTGTTACGAGCATAATATCTGAGGTGCACTGTTCCTTTTTGTATCAGATCAGATCCTAAAGCAGACCAAATCTATTCTTCTATAAGAACATGCATTTAGGTGCAGATAAGCATGCCAAGTTGGAAATGAGCAGTATGATTTCAGAGTGAACTGCCATTTTTATAATCCAACCAGTACCTTGTACGCTACCCCTATGTTATGTAAGGGTTTGAATACTAATATATACAAGCAGGATTACCACAACATTGGGATAGGGCTCCTCTTGGTCATATAATCTATAAATAATGCATCCCTGTCTTTGAATGACAATTTAGTAGTTCATGTTTTCAGTAAAGATGCTTATTCTTCTAAAAAGATGTGAACACTGTCGTATTTCCAAGACAAGGACGTGGCCTAGGTACTGAAAATTATATGTAGCTCAATCAGTATTATGTCACTCCCCTTCATTTCAATTCAATCGAAAAGAAAGGTATGACTTCATATCATTTACAGAGTTGCAAATGATGTTAGATCATGATGGTTACAGGGTGTAATAACAGTGCGCTACATTCCTACTAGCAGAGGAAACAGGCCATGCAAGAAACAATCTGAATTTCCAAATGCTGTTAGAACATGCAACAGAATTCCAGTACAATTTATAATGTACCCTCTCTCTCTTTCCACCAAAAATCAACAAATGCAGTCTCATTCCAGTTCTCTACATCTGTAAATCAATCGAAGCGAATATCAATTTCAGGCAAGGTTGCACTTGAATCTGTAAAAGTTCAATTTCGGAGCAAGCATCAAAAAACACAGTTCATTCTTGTTTTTGTATTCGTTCGTAAAGACTAGCACAAGATCACTATGGTGCTAACGGAAGTCGGAACTGAAGGAAGACAGGGAGAATGGGTACCTTGGGAAGGCCGAAAGCACAGTATCTCTCTGGACTGGGCCTGACTCGGAAGCGGCGAGTACCAAGTGGGTGACGCCGCGACGGGAGTCGGAGGCGGCAGAGTGGATTCACGGCACAGGACGAAGCTCTGCTGGCAGGCAGGGTGAACCCTGGTCCCTGGAGCAGCGCGCGTCGGCGGCCGCGAGAAGTTCGGAGCCAGCGCGTGGCGGCGGCGGCGGCGGCTCGACCCACCAGAGCTATCTGCGCGCAGCCGAAGCTGGGTAGGCGCGGATCGTCGTCCACGGCACGCACCGAAGGTGGTGGACCGAGTGCCCCACAAAGGGAGCAGAGAGGTACGTGCGTCGATAGAAATGTACGGCACCCGGGAGCGTCCTCTGTGCCCCACCTGTTGTAAGTAAGTCTACAGGGCGAGCACGATTTGGGCGCCGCGGGTCGAGTCTGTCGAGCCCCTTGAGGAGCCGCCCACCGGCGGAGGAGAGAAAGTGGACGGCGAGGTGGTGGAAGAGGAAGCCACCAAAGACAGAACAGAACGATGTGAATTGTGATACGGAACCACAGTGATCTTACATGGGCCGCGAATGGTTTTCTTCCTCTCTGGGCTGGGCCGCGCGGGCAGCTATCGGGATGGGCTGCGGCGCTGCGCCGCTCGTTAGGCTCGTTAGCCGGAGTTTAAGGTTACTGCTTCATCTTGAAAATGAAATTCATTAAGCACACCTTATCTTCCGTACAGTATTTTTTTAAAAAAAAAATACAGGTGAAGTTCCTTGAAGCAGGAACCACAACCTATTTTCTTCCTGGCAAAGAATGTCTAACAGTAAAAAACAATATACAGTAGCAAGCAGGAGGTCTCACAGAGGTATCCTCTCAACAGTGTCTGACTCACTGTAACAGCGAATAAGGCCAGCCTGGTTTGGCCATAGTTAACTGATGTAGTTTGGTAGTTTGGTACTACTAGCACTTGAGGATCATCTTTCTTCTTTGTTGATGTAAATGTGTGAGAACTCTCCAAAACCAGCAGTCCTCAATTAAGCACATGATAACTATAGAATTGCATTTTCAAAAAAAAAGAGATAACTATAGAATTGCATAGGCAGGCCATCCAAGATTTCGTCAAAAGGAAAAAAGAAGTGCGCGCACTGCCTCTTGCCATTAATTCGTCAATGCCTACTCTAGATATTGAGAAGCCACCGCCGAAAAAGAAGTGTCGGCAAAATGGAGCTTATGGAACTGAAACTCTGAATCGAAAAGATGCACTTTCAGTGCCTTCCATTCGGGCGTGGTGACTCCGCGGCGGTGGAAGAAAAATTTGGCTCTCTTCTCCTTATATATAGTGGACAATGGATTTTTATTCTTCTTTCGTATCGTTTCAGAGACAGTAATAATGGTAATGGATTCATTTGGCATTTGGAGCAGCTTTCCACTTTTCTGAAAAGCACAAAGCATGTTTCCAGTGGGTGACAGTATGAGCTCATCAAAAGTTCATAATTAAATCTAGTAACTAGTATCTATCATCGAGGAAAAATATTTTAAATCTAGTAACAAGACATCTCTCTATCAAGTTATTAATTAATTCAAGGAAGGCCCTGATATGGTACACTTCAGTTCTCATCATCCACCAAGTTGTAAGCCACTTATATTAAGTTTTGGGACAATTGCAAAGTTGCTATAAATTGGAGCCTGCCTCCACGTGCATTCGTAACAATGATGACCTCAATCACCTCGATGATCTTTACAAGATCAGCGCTATCATTTCTTTTTTTCAGTTAGTGAAACGGCATGCGTCTTTCTGCGAATAATGGACGTCACCATCTATCTCCTCAGCTTTCAATTTTGCCCCGTGACAGAACTTGCGACGAACGTGCACCACCCAAACTGCAAATCTGAACCCTTTAACAACAATGGTGATGGTTTTTATGTGATGGTGATGGTTGCACTGCATATGATCCCAGAGGACGACATCGTAAGGTCTAGTCTATGTTTATTTTGACTTATTGTAGTAGTATATGCGAAAGTGAAATCTATGGGCCAAACCTTATCTTTCCCTCATTACCACAGTATGTAAGCAAGTTAGGCTACGGGTTGAAGGTGTAGGACAGGACTCAAAATCAAAAGGTTGAAGATTTGGTATACTACTCACACTGAGCTTTTGTATTGACTCAAAACAGTAAAGGCACCAACCCTGCAATGGCAATGTCTTATGGGAGATTTCGTCACTGGGACTGTCTCGGCCTCAGATGCCTGATATTGGGCAAACACGACAGTCATTTGGTGACCACCTCGATCAGCTTCCATTAGTCAAAATGCCCACAGAAACATCAAGAAAAGGAAGCGTCGACCGCGGCGAATAATGGAGGTTACTATGGAAAGAAAATTCGTAACGAACCAAAAGAGAAGCTATATATGCTGTTGCTCTCGGGCAGGCGCCGCCACTTCCACTATTCTCACTTCTCAGTTAGCTGGTGAATCTATATGTAGAGGTGCGCAAAATTTCTCCTCCGATAATCCAGCCACATCCTCTCTCTGCTCCGTATCGGATAACGCATGTCATTATCATTGCACTGGTTGTTTTGGAGATACAGATTCAGATACGGACGAAATAACTTACATCTCGAGCTTCTGACTTTCCAAGCCACTTTTTAAGTCTTCTCATTCTTTTATCACCAGTTACAGATGAATGAACGATCCAGTGACCAAAAGTACCAGATCGAGAGCTAATGGACTGCCGTGATCCACAACAGAAAAGTGGCTCCACTCACCATCCATTAGGTCCTCTTCATGATGTCGTACTAGCACATCTCTAGTAGACACACAATGTGCGTTAGTGAGACACATTGACTCAGATCGAGCACGGCAACTGGCAACCCCAGCCATATCTTCTCCCAGCTACTAGCTACTCATGAGTAGTGTATTACTCCATCTGTCCCAATATATAAACATTTCTAGCTATATTTCTGGACGTCTAGATTTATAGAATCTTTAATGAATCTGGACAGGCATATCTTCGATGAATCTGGATAAATGTCTGTTCAGATTCATTATTTATTAAGCATACCATACAAGAGCTAGAAATTCTTGTCCTATGGACACTATGGAAGGAGAGAAACAACAGTGTTCCAACGGAAAGAGAAAACGACACCAACGCTACTACGAGTAGTACAAGTAGAAAGTAGAGCGTGGATCAAGACGGGTGCTAAAGAAACGTCTTACTTAGGCGGTCTACAAATTAGCGAGTAATCGCCTTCTTCATGTAAGCTTGGCGTGAGCAGTCTGCTCACACAAGTATTGTTGTAGTTTGCCTCTAGCGCTCGAGAAACTCTAATTCTCTGCTTATTAATATAAACCAGACAATGTTCCGGATCGTTAAAAAAAAAAAGCTAGAAATGCTTATATAGAGGGATGGAGTGAGTACTATCTTGTCCAGATCATAGATGTCGTAGTCCTGGCTAAATTCGTTCCACGTGGTGAATGTGCATGCAAGATGCATGGCGGCGGGAAATAGAATGGTAATATGGTGGCCTCTAGTTTTGGGCAGTCTAAGATATCATCATGAGAACCGGTGCAATTGTAGGCTGGGGAATGTCGTAGAAAAACGGTCTGATTTTTTCTTCCCAACTCTTCTGATTTGATATATGTTGATTGTCGCATTCATCTCGGATTGACATCTCGATCCAAGACGACTTTACGGCGATGGTTGATGGTCTTTGACTTCAAGTCGGAGATCTGGTATCCTCTCCTCAATTCTCAAGAGTAGTACTGTAGTATGTTAGGGCTGAAAGTGTAAGAACATGCTTGAAGGTTCAAAGGTTTGCTAGATTACTTCATTTCCCCTTTGGGCGTTCAAACTTCATTTCATCCTTGTGTATCCGAATTACATGCACATTTCTGCTGCAATTTACAGGGAAGGGACCCATATTCCCTTAGCACATTTCGTCTCTTCTCTATTTTCATTGGGGTTGGGGGTTGGTCTATCTCCCCAGTTCTCAACCCTGTTAGAGTTTGCATTTCTTACTGCCGTCAAAACCTTGAATTACGACAGAGTCAACAAGGACACAGGAGTTTAAAAAAAGGACCTAGAGCATGTGAGGACGTACGTGAGAACACATTAGCAGATCGATTAGTTATTCCTAAGACACCAGCCAGTGCCCTACCACTAGCTAGCTATTCTACACCTTGCACGCTTCGTCCTGCACCTTGGCGCCGCCATCGAGGATCACGCAGCGGCCGCCGCGGCCCTCCTCCTCGGCGTCGTAGCTGGCGTGCACGCTGTAGAGCGCGTAGACGAGCACGGCGACCACGGAGAAGACCGCGAACCGGACGTAGGACGGGCGGTCGAGCGAGCCGAGCAGGAACACGTTGAGGAACACGGACGCGGCGGGCGTCCACGGCATGCCCGGCACGCCCCATTGCGCCGCCGGGGCCCCACCGCGCCCACCAGCCGCCTGCGGCACGAGCGCCTGGAACGCGGCCACCGCGGCGACGGCTAGCGCGCCGCACGCGGCCAGGAGCCCCGTGCGCAGCGCGGTGGGCGGGACCAGCTTAAAAACCAGCGTGAAGGCGAGCGCGAACAGGGAGAGCGCCGAGAGGAACGCGAGCGTCGGCCAGGAGCGAGAGCGGCTGTCCTTGTGCTGCTCGTTGTCGACGTCATCGTCCCCGGCGCTGGAGCCGCGCGAGCCCACGTAGCGGCGGTACACGACGGCGTTGGCCACCATGTAGAAGACGAAGAGCGTGCCGATGCAGACGAGGTTGAGCAGGACGTCCAGCTCCGTGAACAGCGCCAGCGCCGCCGTGAACAGACCTGCACGCAACCAAACCATGTACTGTAACCGTCAGCGACAAACAGTACTTAGTTCAGTAATAAAGGGAAAATGCACGAGCCTTACGCCTGGAGCGGCTCTACTTTCTCATGCTCAGAAGCAGACAGCAGAGCAGAGGAGCCTCCCAACCATTCCATGAAAGCAGAGCAGTTCCCAGGCCGCAAGGTCTTGTTCAGGGAAAAAAAAAAAACAGGGAACGCGTGCAACGGCCTTGTCTGTCCCTTTCGCCGCTCGTGATATCGCCCGTCACGGAAAGCAATAGACCATAACAGTTGCAGTTGTTGACTAATTCCTAGCACTACAACAACGTCAACGATCTCTATCCTTAAAAAAAAGGCATTATCTCTTAATTGATTTCTAAACAAAAAAAATCCGCGTAAATCTTTGCCGTCACGTGAATGTGATTTGGATGAACTCGGGTAAACAAAAAGGTGAAACCGGAAGAACGCACCGAGGAAGGCGGATGAGTTGACGGGCGTGGCGGTCCTGGCGTGCACCCTGGCGAGCCAGGCCGGCATGACGCCGGAGCGGCCGATGACGCACAGGTACCGCGCCTGCCCCAGCATCGCCACCATCAGCGACGTCAGGATGCCCAGGCTCGCGCCGGCGCCGATCACGTTCGACACCCACCCCCACCCGTCGCGCCCGGCGAAGGCACCCGAGAACGGAGCGTCAGGGTCAATCTGCACATCACGAGCACCGTTTCTGTCAGCAGCAGCAGAACAAGCATTACTATTACTGAATGACCGAGTGGAAGCTTAATTTAGAAATATAAAAAAGCTGGTCGGTCATGCGATGGGGACAGCAGATCATAAGATCCATCCCGAATCACACGCAAGACCACACCGACATCCCAGAAAAGGAGAAAGTACAAGAGCCAGAAGAAGAATCAGATGCCAGTGGCATCTCAACAGTAATACAGTGTCCTGAAAACACACTAGCCCCATTGACCATATATTCCCAGAGTCTAGTCTTTCCTATGCTATGCAGTCAAAGATAACCTCTACTACCAGAATTCAGATAACCTCTATATGTACTACTCTACCATTATTCTAGTTTACTAGGGCCAGCTGGACTTTTTGCCGTGGATGGGAATTTGAAATACTAGTAGGAAACCTCTACTACTGTTTAGTAGCACAGACCAATAGGTGTACTTGGCTGGAACCATCAACAGTGTACGTACTATACATTCACCTATGGGCATCCATTTCACTTTTTTTTTTTTCCCATGAAGCATATTCCCTCTCTTTTCTACTAACAGGTGAAAACAACGAAAAAAAGGTTGTGTTCCTGTATACAGGAAGGAATCTGCTACAGATAGAATCCTGAACTAGGCAGGGAATCATAAGATCAGAGTCGGCAAGAAAAGAAGGCATATCCAGCCAGCACACTTACGGCGTCGTAGGGGAGGAGCATGCACATGGACACGGCCATGAGGCAGTAGAGCGCGGTGACGAGCACGACCGACCCGGCCACGCCGGCGGGGATGTCGCGCGCCGGCCGCTCCACCTCCTCGGCCATGGTGGACACGGCGTCGTAGCCGATGTAGCTCAGGTACACCATGGCGGCACCGTTGAACACCCCGACGGCGCCGTGCGGGAAGAACCCGCCGGGGCTGCGCGCCGGGTCCGCCGGCCGCGTCAGGTTGCGCGCGTCGCCGTGCGCGAACCCCATCACTATGATGAACAGGATGAACGCCACGTGCACGGCCGTCAGCACCAGGTTCACCAACGAGCTCTCCTTGGTGCTGCCATTGTTTTCAGTCACAGTCAGAGCCATCATCAGTATTTTTTTTTCTTTTACAATACTATAAGGGAGAAGAAAAAAAATATGCGTGGATGCCATTTTGAGCTCCCAATCATCATTCAGAAAAATGTGATCCGAAAACCAACAGGTAGAGTGGAGGTAGATCTGCGTGCTGCATGATTCTCTGATTGAACGATATGATGTGTAAGAAAGAAAGATACAGACAACTGGAGAACAAGAGATCAACGATCAGGCAACTGCCCGCCCAGCTTTCGATTTGGATTCGTCCTTTTCTTTCGACAAAGATGGGCAGCGACATTCAGTACTAGCCACGAAAATAAAAAAGGAGAGAGAACATTCGATCGATCGATCATCACTAAAATAAATAAAGAAGAATCTACTACTACACCCTACGCGAAAACAGTGGCGGCGCCGACAAGGTTCTCTGTCACCGCACAAAAAGATCTCGATTTGGTTGGCGGGCGTTGCTTTGGTCTGAAACTCTTCGGGGAATCGAACAGGTCGAATCACCAGAAGATTCGATTCCCCGAAGAGAAGCCATAAAATCTACTTACTACTATGAGAAGAAGACCTCAGATTTTTATATACTATTTCCGCATTAAAAAATACTAAGAAAAACAGTGCCATAACCACCTGTGCACTAGGAGGCAAGCATCAGGACATGCAGGAGTCACACAAGTGCTGTGTAGTAGTATTTGCTTGTGAGTGCGGAGAAACTTTTCTCATGTCACTAACGCAAATCCGGCTGTGGAGATAAGTACTGCTTTCTTCGTTCGCCCTAAAAATAATAATAATAAAAAAAAAACACTCGTACTCAGTGCTAGCTAGCGCGAGGAGGCGGAGTAATAAGTTTCACCTGTAGCAAATGCAGGCGGTGATGAGGAGGATGACGGCGACGGCGACGAGGTCGACCTCGTTGAATCCCTTGGGCAGTCCCGGCGCGACGATCCGCCACTTGGCCGCTGCGTCCACGCCCACCGCCGTGCCGAGGTACGCCGTGAAGCTGCGCGCCACGGCGGCGTTGGAGAAGACGTACTCCATGATCAGGTTGGCGCCCGTCAGGAACGCCGCGAACTCCCCTGCCAATTTATCCAAACTACATGGTCAAATGCTGCTTCTTTTACTTCTCCTTCAACATTCAATAATAAAGTAATGAGGGTGCAATCTCTGTCAGTCAAATGTTTAATAACGGATTGTAGGTCGAATCAAATCAAACGCTTGTGGGGGTGGTACTTGATTACCCTGCAATTACAAAGAAATAAATGGCGGCAGTGGTATTTATGAGCGTGATCAGGACATTTGTCCTTTCAATCAACAAGCACAAGCACAACACAAGCAAAGCCAAAGGTGAGAGTAGTACTAGCTAGCAAGTAGGTCCCGTGTGGACCAAAAGCGCAAACCGTTTGGGAGATGCGGGAAAGGGACGCCCAAACATTATGTCCCGACGTGGATACGCCATACGTGGGCGTGATTTTAAAATTTGATGGGGAGTCCCCATCACCTTTTTTTTTTTTGTTCGCTCAACCGCCCGAAAACGAATTCAAAGCGCGAAAAATAAAAGAAACAACGGGTTGTGCTGCACAGCACACATGCACAGTTGGGCAAAAGTTTAGGGTCCTCTGCTCTGTGGAAAGAAACTGGGGGGATCGGATCGGAGAAGAAAACAGCCGACAAAGTGGAGAAGACAAACCCCCCTGTGCCGAAGGAGGTAAAAAAAGGTAAAATAAAATCTAACCTTTATAAAGGATTTGAGACGCTTTCTTCTCCACATACTACTACTACTGCTATTCCATTTTTAACGGAAAGAAAAAGGTGACAGTAAAAATCATCTTCGAGCAGCAGCAGCAGTAGAGCCAAACAAAACGACAGCAAGGGCAGCCCCCCCCCCCCCCCCCCCCCCCCCCCTTCAATCAAATATATAAATATGTACGGAGGAGAAGCGAAATATACCGCCTTTTAGCAAACGGAGAAGCACAAAGAAAGGAAGGGAGAGGAAATACTACATGGAAAACGAAGACACAATAATCGCGAAATTATTGGACAGGAAAAAGGACAATCTTTTTTTCCTGATATGTGGCGGCACTGCCCCAATGCCGTGGAACGCACGACCAGTAACCGACTCAACCGAACGAACTCAATCAATCAAAGTACAGAGAGAGAGAGAGAAGGGGGGGGGGGTGCGGGGACGAGACGACGACGATCGACGAACACGAACACGAACCCCACCTCGCTGCCTCACTCACCGAAGGTTACGCGGATGTAGCTGAACGCGCCTCCTGCGACGGGCATGCCGACTGCGAACTCGGTGTAGCAGAAGGCGGAGAGCAGCGCGCAGAGCCCTGCAATGGCGTAGGACACGACGACGCCGGGCCCCGCGTGCAGCCTGGTTGCGCGGCCCGTGGTCACGAACACGCCGGCGCCCACCATGCCGCCCAGCCCCAGCCCGACGAGGTCCCACCACCGCAGCGCGCGCGCCATGTCGGCGCCGGACCGCGCGCGCACGCGCCACGCCTCCTCGCCCGGCGCCGTCACCGCGCACGCGCGCAGCGCCACCCGGCGGGGAGTCTGCGCCAGCGCGCGGCCGTACGCCCGCAGGCTCGAGAACGAGCCGCTGGTCCCCGGCTGCTGATGGTCTGACGACACCACCACCGGCGCGCCGCCCTTGTCCATGGCCAATAAGCGCACGGGCAGGAGAGGAGGAACCGGGCAGCGGCGGCGGCGGGGCGGCGGTTGCGGTTGAGGGCGGTTTGAGAGGAAGCACGGGAGAGGCGTGGTGGCGAAGGTGGGGCTTGGGTCTCGTTATATAGAACCGCTCTTCTTGGACGCATGAAAGAGAGAGAGCAGGTAGGTGTAGGTGGCGGGCGTGCACTGGCCAGCTCGGACACGGCGAACGAATGTGGCTGCGCGGCGGGAGCGGCGCGGCCGGACAGGCAGAGAGGGACGGCGCCGCGCACCGCTCCTGCCAAGATCTCTCTCTCTACGAGGCGTCGCTGGTCAAAGAATCCGTACCAACTTTTCAGGATAAAGTATAGAGAGGCCTCCGCTTCGTTCTTAGCTCCGTTTTAAATTTATAGGTCTATCATAAAATATTTAATTTAAAATTTAATTTTAACTCTAGATATTTAAGATTTTGATTGAAAAAGTCTATTATGTTTTTATAAAAATCTATATTTTTTTATTATAAATTAATATATTTTATATGGTGAGAGATCCTTGGTATCTATGTGAGATTCGTTCGATTTGAAAGAAAAACGTAAGAAAAGACAAAAAAATCTAATAAATATATTTTATAATAAGTGATATGGTGGTAATTTTCTATTAACTTCGTGATTTTTACTTTTCGAAGCATCTCCTCATGAGCTCCCAAAAAAGGTGGAGTTAGCCTCGACTCTATTTTTTTATCTAAAGTTGGTGAGCTAAATTATTTGACTAGTAAATTTGAAAGCAGGCTGAAAAAGATGGAGTTGAGCTCTCCCAAACAAGCGCTATATGCGAAATCTAGGATTGCAACGCCTAATGCCTTCTTCTTTGGATTGCAGGGTTTTCAGAACATAAAAATAGGAAAAATACAAGATTGGAGGTGCACAACTTCTCGAATCCTATGGAATGACAAAATACAGGAATCACTCTTATGAGTTGTTTGGATACATTACAGAAAAAATACATGAATTTGAGATTACAAGTTCATTAGCAAGAGAGAACAAGGAGAGAGAAAGACATTATGCCTTGAAATTTTCAAAGGAATTGAAACATGAGGTCTGAATTGCCCCAAAATTTGAAAGAAACTTTCCTATCCTCCAAACTTTCCATAGAGCAATCCTTAAATCCAAATGAAACAAATAGGAACCTTTAGATTTCATTCCTTTACTTTTCCTACACTGTTTTCACAAGGCCTAAACCATTATGGCCACACGGGGACGATCCTTCACACACATGATAAAATTTGTACTACCACCATATTACTAACAATCAGAGATGTGCAGTAAATCATATATAATGAAAGTAAATTAAGTCCCTAGATCTTCAATCGTAACATATCACCGTACCAAAAAATTTGTGTCGGATGTGTAGCAGTGCTCCCTTTCCCACCAAGGGGTCTGTAGATGTGCCTCCTCCCTTTTACGGTACGTTCCAGTTCCAATCCCTAACGTGTCCGTTCCGATAGACGTTTCATCAGCGTCTCCGTACCCCTTCTCTTTTTATGCAGATGGCGCCTTCGGAAGCACCGACATGATGTCGTGTTACATTCTTTTAACTTTCCCGCTACGGTGGTGCACACCCTCAAGATGTCGCGAAGATGCTGAGCTTTTGGCCTCGTGTCAGTGACCACAGACATGTAACATATTATGGCCTGAAAATTTGGGTTCTGCTGTTTCCTTAAACTCTCTCTCCCGATGTATATGTAACATCCCACTTATGTATGCACTTTTTAAAAGATGCTCTGAGAGAGAGGGAGGGAGAGAGAGAGAGATGAAAGAAATAATCAAGAATTATGCATGATCCATTATTTTGCAGCCTACTATTGTTAAAAATGCCCATAACCATGTGTCAAAAAGACAGGCCTAGTATGATAGACCATGGCAATCATCATCCATATCCAGACGCTAATGTGAACGAACAGATATAGGCACCCCAACCCCAGCATGAGCGAAGATTGAATCGAGAAAAAGGAGGTTAATTTCGCTCTCATCTATGATGTAGTAACAATTCAGCGTCATCGCTCCCGTGCCGTAGTAGTCAGCCATCCGAGATACGGATAATAACGAAGCCCGCCGTGCCCGTGCCATCGCGCGTGGAGAGTGATAGCTCTCGATCAGCTGGAGTAGTAGTTAATTATTCTCTTCCATGGCCGCGCCGCCGTCGCTGGGATCCATACATGCGTGGCGGCCGGTTTGTGGAGCAACGAAAACGAACGGCGACCGCAACTGTACCTCCGTTTTTTAATTATTAACACTTTTTAATATTTAAAAATATTAATAAACTAAAAACAAAGATAATATTGTTTATTTGTTTTTTCGGGATCAGAGGTCAGCTAACTTCACCACACGTTGCGTCTATGATTTCTGTATCACACCACATATATGCAAGAAGAGTGGATGGAATTGCAGATGACATCCAAGAACGCAATTGGTCAATGATATATTATTACTATATTTTTTCTTATCTCTTCTTTCCATTTTTTTTCCTATATATTGCAAGGAATGATATTATATTTCGTCGCTTTTCTGTCGCAAACGGTTCTCACTTCTCCTCCGTGCTCTTTCTGTTAGTACTAGTGTATAGTATGCTATAGAGGCATAGAGCTAGCAAAGGAGAGTGTGACCCTGGTTCCTCGTAAGAAAAAACAAAAAGGCTAGTTAATTCATTATAGCTTTTATTAGTTTCGGCGCTCTACTAGATAATTAACCCTCTTTACCGTTCTTATCCAGGATGGAGTTTCGTCGATCGTCGTCTCAGGCTCTCAGTCTCAGCTGTCTTCTTAGTAGACGTTACGTACGGAGCTGGTCATGATCAGAGCTGTATCATAGAAAGAACAGTAGTGCCATGCATGGGTTGACAATTTCGTTTCGATGGTCATGATCAGAGCTGCATCATAGAAAGACGAGGCGAATTCGAATGCCGCGCGCGTCTGTCGTCTCCTTCTCCTTCCCACCGACGGTTCCAGCTGAAAGGAGCAGTACGTGCCGACGTCGTGGCCGCGGCACGCAGCATTGCGAAGGATTATGGTTAGGTAACACACCGTCCGTCCGTCGCCACTCCGATCAGGACTCGACTGGATAACCATCATCCATCGCCGCCGCCACCTCCATTAATACACGCCGCCATGCACCCAGGGCGAACCAATTAACCAACCAACAGGGATGACAACTGGACCTCGCTCGGCCGGCGTGCCAGCCATGCCGTGGTAGCCGCCACCAAACCCAGCGAAGAAACCGCCGACGTCCGCCCGTGAGGCCGTGACTGATCGATCACCCCATGGCGGCCGAGTTTACGAAACTGCCCATGCCCATGTTACTCCTTTGTCCTGGCGGCGCGAGACGCGGCTCTCAGGACGGCAGGCACACCGCACCGCTCAGGCTCAGCTCTCATCGTCACTGCCGCCGCCCGCCGCGCTGGACCCGCTACCGCTAGCGAGCGACTAGTACTACTGCTTGGCAGGAGCGATCGAGCCAGGAAGAAGCCGACATGCATATGCGCGGCTCGATGGAGCAAACGCACAAGACGCTCTCTGCTCTGAGACGACCTCCACCGCAGTACCGACCGACCGCACCGCATGCATGCAGATACTACTACAGTACCGCGCGTTCAACCAATGGGACGCGACACGAGCGTTAATTTTTGATTGATTTGCATGCTTGTTTAAAACGGCGTTCGATTGCCAGCAATAAGAATCAGGAGATCGAGAACGACGACGATGATACTCCATCATCGAGTCTGCATGCGCCCATGCATCAGCGCGTTGGAAATTTAATAAAGTCATAAAAACGTTCCTCCTTTCCCTCTTCAAACTCTTGAAAGGACAGACCGGCCGGGTGCTACCATTTGCAAACGAGATTGTATATTAGCACAAGTGGTAAAACAAGGCCATTTCAACTTTAAGCAGTGTCTACTCGTGCGCATATGCGTAGATTATTTGACTGGATTGTCCCGTGCGCGCGCTGGTGTACCAACTTAGTAGTACTACAGTAATTAAGAAAAATAATGTTCGGTTTCTCAATTTGTTAACCCTCTAGATTCCAATCACAGACAAACGATATGCTCAAATCTCTCGTCTCTTACCTTAGCCTAGCCTAATTAATAAATGAAGTGTTGGACCACCATGCATCGAGAAGTCGACCTTGCACCTATCACCATTATTTAAGGACCCGGTTTTTTTAAATAAGTTTATATCCCTATGTACCTTGCATCGAGAAGTGACGGCACAAACATGAGCGCCCACGGTTTTGCTCGTACAGTACTACGATTGTAGTAGAGGCATTTCTAAATTTTTTATTAATTAGGACGCATCTAATTTTCAATCATCTAATATCAGGGAATGACCCTTTTCACTCAACATTGGCAGCCGCTTAGATCCCAGATCGGAAAGCTATATATAACTTTACAAAAATTTTTATATAGTTTACACATTCATTTTTTTATTCATGATTAATACATAACCTTATAAAAATAAGTCATTTTTAGTTTTGTCAAAACACTTGACACTTTCGATTCCCAATAAATCATTATTCCTTTCTAGTAATATACATCTATCTGTATCATCCTGCATCATCG
This sequence comes from Oropetium thomaeum, assembly GCA_001182835.1. NCBI lineage: Eukaryota > Viridiplantae > Streptophyta > Magnoliopsida > Poales > Poaceae > Oropetium > Oropetium thomaeum. The sequence continues at coordinate 2,955,095 of LFJQ01000013.1, forward strand.
TCGTTGTCTTTTTGTTTAAAAAAAACATCTACATTTTTCAGTTCTCCTTAATCTTCGTGTTCACGCTGAAAAAGTTAGATATTCTAACCTACTACCGACCACCACCACGCCAGCTTTTCAGGTGGGAATTGAAGCTTCTTCAACTATCCACAAAACAAAACGGGCGCAAACAGAGCATAGATGATGATGGTTCCCCGGCTTCTCCATCAGTGCGTGGCCGCCCGTGACGGTAATGGTCCATGCACGGCAGTGCAGTTGTGCGCGCGTGGGACCAACGTCGGCGGCGGCCAACAGCGATCAGCAGTAAGTACTAACTACACACTTTTTGATCCTCCCCCCCAACCCCAAATGATTTGGTCTCGGGATCGGACAGAGTTCCTTCCATTTCTTGTCCAGCCCGAGCCAGCCATGGGGGTCCCTCCTCCCCTCCGTCCCTTCCTTCATCAGGAGCCTTACGCATGTGCGTATTTTACCTTATTCAACTGCTCCAACATACAGTACAGTATGCTGTACGTAGTACGCATCGTCTGCCTCCTGCGCTATACGGCCGTGATGTCAACAACAAGGACAAAAAAAAAATTCGTTCCGTCATTTTGAAACAGAGTTATTCGTACGGCAAAAGGTCTCTCTCTCTGTCACTCTTTTATCCCTTCGGTAAAGGGAACCAGATCGATGCATAGCCCACACAAGCAAGCAACCGCTGGCAATGGTAATCAGAGGGACACACAGCACAGAGGTTCGCAGCGATCCAACGACCCAAGCCAACGGTCAAACACAGGTTCGCAGCTGAGCTACAAGCAGCAGCAGCACCTACTACTATAAGATAGTGTAGGCCGTATCTTCAGATACGGAGGGGAGCTTTTCTGCATGCGGCGGCTAGTAGTACTGATGCTCGATTTGGCTGCTGCTGAACCTGAACCTCCAGGTGCGCCATATTGTCGTCAGAAACAGATAAAAGTACATGTCTGTCTGCCACACGCACGGATCCACAGTGTGGCAAGCCAAGCAGAGCATCTATCTATCCGCCCGTGTCCCTGGGTGATGCATGATGCCATGATGCTTTGAGCTAGTAGTACACAGCATGCATGGGTGCCGATCGAGAGGAGTATGATCGCGGTCGATTCGACTGATAAGTACCGCGGCTAGTATCTCGGTGGCCGAAGGAAGTGCTTCTGCGTCGTTACAGCGGTGCAATAACGCATACGCAACCGATCGAGCTGTGATGCGTGACCGAGATCGACGCGGACAGCAGACCAGCAGATTGGATGGGGACCAGCTTAATTACGTACAGTATACAGCTGCATGCGCCCATCTCTGCCAATTATGTGGAGCAGGGGCGGTGCAGTAACCATCAGTATATTACTCTCTTCAATTTTTTTTACGTCGGTGTTGACTTTAAACAATAATTTAATTGTTTTTCTTATTAAAAAATAAAAAATATTAAATATTTTGTTAGTGTTTAATTTATCAATAAAGGTTTTTAAATCTTTATTTTCATATTTATATATTTAAACTAATTTTTTAAATAAGACGAGTGGTCAAAATTTTTTATTAAAGTCAACAGCGACAAAAAAAAAGAACAGAGGAAATATATTATATGCTTACTGTATTATGCTTCGTTCATCGGAAAAAAAAAAGAGAGGAAAAAAAAAGAGAGCACACGACACTAGCTATCCCTGATCCGATCTGCTCCTCCATGGCGTAAGCACCTTTTCATAATCGAGACCACCAAGCAACCTGATCTGATCTGATCCGATCGATATCACCGGCCGGGCCGGGGTGGGATTATGCTCTTGCTCTCCCCCGTTCGTTGACCCGTAAAAAAGAGAGGGGAAAAAAACCGTGGGTGAGATGAAAAGTTTTGTGCCATTCCCATCGATCGATAGGACATGGAAGGTAACCAATTCGTCGGATCACCAGCAGCCCATCAATCACTTCCTATTCCTATATAAAGAAGTACTGAATAGATGTGTCTAGAGCTTCATTTCTTTTCTTCTTTTAGAGAGAGAGAGAGAGAGAGAATTCATTGTGAGCCATTGAAAAAAAAAATCATGTTTGCTTCTATATACTATATAACACGTTTGCAGCCAACCGAAAATCAAATATAGCCTATTTAAAAATGTAGTCCTCAAAACCTCTCTTTTAGGAGGACTGCACAAACTTTAGAAGCCAAACTTTAGTCTCTCTTCTAACCCAAGTCTTAAGAAAGTCGATGAGCCTTATACACGCAAATAAATGCATGCAAGTTTAGGCATTATTAACAGCATGGTTCCGATTCGACTTTGATTCATCAGCAGACAAGCAGTGTACTAAGCTGATCCATCAAGCGCGGGCACACCTTGGCTCACAGCAAACGTGTCATACAGCCAAACTGCAGCCAAACATCAGCGGTAGTGAGAGGAAATACACACATCGAAATATCAAACATCAACGGTAAGAGGAAATAAAACGGATGTAGTAAAACATGAAGGGATACTCTTTGGGAACAAAACTGCAGGCAGCTAGAGATTAATTAACCAACCATTGCATCCTCATCGATGACTCCGTCTTCGATATTCTGGTTCACTATTGTGGCAGCCGTAAAGAACGCCTGCAAGATGGTGTCTTTTTAATTAATTAAGAGGAACAAAAACTAACCGTGGAATTAATCTGTAGTACCGAGAAAGCAGCAGCACAGGGATAAGCGAAAATATCCATCACCTCCCCCACATTGTAATCAGTTTTCGCTGATGACTCCATAAACAAGAGTCCGTGCTCCTTTGCGAAAGCCTGACCCTCTTCGTAGCTGACAGCACGGCGGCTATCAGACAGGTCGCACTTGTTTCCGAGAATGGTCCGGTTGGCTAGCGCAAGCTACTTCGCTTCTTCCAGCCACGTTGCAACATGGTCAAAAGTCTCCCTCCTGTTTTTGTTGATCAGATTTGTCAGTCGCACATACTATATAGTGTGTGTGGAGCAATAATGTATGTATGCCGCGGAAACTTAAACAGCTAGCACAGTTAATTTAGTTACCTGGTGATGTCATAAACCAAGAAGACAGCAACAGCTCCTCTGTAGAACGATATTGTATATGCTCTGTAGTATTCTTGCCCAGCCTGAAAAATCAAGACATAATAGTACAGAAGTGTATGCGAAAGAAGTTATCATTACATTGCAGATAACTCTCCCTCCAAATCAACTCTTTGTTAACGAAACCCGGAGGCAGTAGTAATCGATGATTAATTAGTCACTGGTAGCCAAGCTACGAGTAGTAACAGAAGCAGTCGCAGCATGTGTATACGTACCGAGTCCCAGATCGCGAGCTTGGTGGGCTTGCCCTCGACGTCGACGATTCGTGAGCGCGACTCGATGAAGACGGTGGGGTCGGGTTCCGCCCGGAACTTGCGGCCCGTGAACTGCATCAGCAGGCACGACGTCCCGACGCCTGCATGCATGCGCGCAAATCGATCAGATCAAATCAATCAATCACCAAGTAGAAATTCTTCCGACCTCAATTGCATACGCAAGGAAGATGTTTAGGCAGGTAGGGAAAGAGGGGTCAGATTGCCAGAGTGACGACAGACCTCTGTCGCGCCGATGACGACGAACTTGAAGTACTGGTCGAAGGGCGATATCGATTTCCGTCCCACAGGAGCGTCCATCACCGGCAGCGGTTTCGCACGGTTGCGGCTGCGAATCGAGTCTGGCGGCGACGGCGACCGCCATGAACTCTTGCGTCCCATCTGCTGGGCCAACTTCTTAGAGGGAGAACAATGGAAGAAGAGGAGAGCAGAGGAACTTGCCGATCGGAATCGGGCAGCAGCCCCTCGCTAGCGGCGACGACAACCACCATGAACTCTTGCGTCCCATCTGCTGAGTGCTGAGCCAATTTCTTAGAGAGGAAGAAAAATCCAAGAAGAGGAGAGCAGAGGAACATGCCAATGGGAATCGCGCAGACCCTCGCTATCGGCGGCCGCAGGAACGCGCTGTTTTCTATCGGGGCGAGTGGATCGTCGCGTACGAAATATGGGCCACATTGCGCTCCGTTTCGGCCCCTCTGTTTTATGGGCCGGAAGCCAGCCGCCGCCAACCCCTAAGGTACATGAAACTTTGCCATGGAACTTGGAAATATTTTGATGAAAACTAGTAGCATTGTATGTATTGAACACTCATCGGAATCTTGTAAAAAAATTAATTCGAGATATGATCTCCTGCAACTCGCCAGCAATCTTTTACAGTCAGAAGAATCGATAATATACTTTGGAAATTTCAAATTGGCAAAGGGACAAACGAGTTGGGGGAGGAAATCTAGCAACTCCAAAGCGCGGGAAATGTGTCAAGAAAGTGCTCCTCACGAAATTCCCTCAGCAGATGGGATGCAAGATTTCAATTAAAAAATTAAAAAAATCGATTTCTCAAAATTATTTAAACCCCGTAGTACTATTCTGAATACTACTAGTAAAGGATTACAAACACCACCAAGAATAGCTGCATTTCTGCGTTTGTTACAACACTCGCAAGTTCAAACTAAGGAGCCGGATGTATGTCTGTCTCATCTTCGCCGTGTACCGAGCTAGCGCGCACGCACCCTAATGAACGCCGGAACGGGAAGCATGCACGGATCCGGCGAGTCGATGAAGCCCGCTCCTGCGTACGCAGCCTGCTGCGGTACCGTCGTCAGCTTGTCACCGTCGCTTCCCATGCCGCCGTCGTGCGCCCGAGGCTTCTTGTGTAGGTCCCAGCGCTCGGAGGACGACGAGCGGCTGGCCAGGCGCTTGCTCTTGCTCTCCGACGAGCTGCTCGGGGGCTTCTTGTTGCTGTCCCACCTCTCGCACGACGACGCGCGCCCGGGACGGCTGATCGACGTGCTGAACGGCGAACGCGGCGGGCTCGACGACCCGGACGACGACGAAGACGACGGGCTGCCGGGAGTTCCTGGTTTGATCTTGTGTGCGTCCCACCTCTCGACGGCGTCGGCGCGGCCGGGCTTGGCCTTGGAGGAGGGTGACGCCGCCGGGGAGATGGCGGCGATGCGCGCCGCCAGCAAGATCGCGTCGTTCTGAGGCGGGGTCGGGAGCAGACCAGAAAGTTTGGCGTTCGCCATGGCGAGGTGCGCGCGCGCTATCGGTACCGCCATCGATCGATCAGCGCCACAACGGAGGATGGAGAGGACACCGATTGAAGAGAGACGATGCAACGCAAGCGATCGATCGATCGAGCAGACTAGATAGCAGAGGAAGCGGAGACGCAAGCGCTGGTGGGGTGACGAGTGAATTGATCCGGTGCTGCAAGGAGCGGCGATTTATATAGCCAGAGAAGGAACGACCGATCCGAACATGCATGAGCCGATCGAATCGGAACCGTAGTCGGGGGTGTCCGAGTAGGTACAGTGCAAGTACAAATTTCCGTAGTCCGTGGGACACGTACACTTTAGCGAAACGGCGGACGCGTACGCTCGATCGAACATGCGTTCGAATCGGAATAGAAACATAAAGCTCTCGCTTGGCGCGCAAATTGGCAACTAGGAGAAAGCCACTTGCCGGCGCGCGCGTGCTTCCTTCCGCGACCTTGCCTCTGATCTGGACGCATAGCGCGGTGGCCGTCGTAGGGTGCGCCATCGCATTTCGCCAACGGCGGCGAAGGCCACTACCGGCAGCGACACTGCTGTTGTACATCATTCGCATTTCTGTTTACACTATAATCCTTTTGTTATCATTATTATTTTAGAAAATACAGCTCGAATGTTCAGAACAAAAACCTTTACTGTGTCACTATTTTAGAGAGGTCTGAAGCCTTGAAAAAAAAAAAAAGAAACTGTTGTTTGGTATACAATCACAAAATTGACGGTATTCAAAATTTCATACGCAGAAGAGGGGCACGGTCAAATCTCTAATCTTTTCCACATACATAAATACTATACGCCAATACAGCTGTTCACGAATAAGTATGATAAATACAACGAACAAATGCTATAACCACTCTACACCAACGCATTAAGACAAAGCTATACAGAGCCTTTGAGAAATAAGCATGCAAAACTCAGACATTAGGCACAAGCAAAATCTTGTCTGGCAGCCATGCCAGAGTTGTGAGGAGTCTACTTGTGCGCATTTTGTAACTCCTGATAGATTAAATCAATGAACCCGTCGCTCTGTGGGGACACATAGTAAGAGTTAGTAAGACAACGGAACAGATATTTTAATTTGTATAGTTTCCATATGGAACTTACCTGGACGAGCCTCTGGAATGCATCCTTAACTTTATCCCTCGAAATAACAGGCTCGTCGTTGTGTGTGGGGGTTAGGGAAGGAGGTGGAGTAGGTGGTGGGAAAGGTTGGAGTAAGGGGGTTCCATACGGAGCACATTGGGTGGATGCTTGATTTGGATGAAGGGGCGGTGCTGTAGGCATCACGGACGAAACTGGTGGTGCAGCTGATGTGGAAGATGGTGTGGGAGGAGCAAAGAATGCCGGTGTCAAAAGATTTGCTGAGTGGCTCACAGGGGCATTACTGTCATGTAGGGGCAACGGTGGAGCTGATGAAACCCCTTGTTGATGAGGTATTTGATGTGCCGGTGCAGCAGTTGGGACGACCAACGGCGCATGGGAAGACGTAGTGGACTCGGTGGAAGCATGCGCTCTTCCAGCCATCGGTGGACTCCCAATAGTAGCAGCACCCTGTGGATTTGTCAAGAACTTATTAGCATCGATCCACATTATCGTGAAGAATGGAAGAGTGCTACGTACATGCAACTATGATCAGAGAGAAGTAGTATATACACGTATATCTGTATATGATGCTATTGCCAGTTCTAGTATTATTACTATTATTATTATTATTTTCGAAATGCCAGTTCTAGAATTAGGTGAAAGCAATGAAACAAAATGCATCTCAGTTAGAACTTACATTGAAGTAATTGGCCAATGACTCATTGGGTGCATCAGAAACTAATGTGGTAGACGATGGGTTAGGTTCAAGAGGGCCATCTATAGCAGCTGATGTAGGAACAGCCTCCAATTCTTCAAACTCACTGTTGCAGGTTAAAAGAAACACAAAGGTAAAATCCATTGCGTATTCACATCCAAAATGCTCATGTGATGTATATGGTACAACAGAAAGCGGTAGATGATAATAAGTGCATTGAATATAGATATCTAGAGGACGAACCTTTTTGTGGAAGGCACTTTCGTTTTTGGAGGCACTTTGGCATAAGCATTCAGTATTCTGCAAGCAATTCAAAAGTACCAGTAGCAGATGACATCAGTTGAGGTGACCAAGTTAATACTTTCCAAAAAAAAAAAACCCGCAGAAGTAAGACATTCAGCAGAGAAAAGTTGTGCTGTAACACAGCATATAGGAGCATGGTCCTCGTTTGAAAAAATTGACACAATAACAATATGCAAAGGCGCATGCACCTTGTGTGATCGCTGACTTCCATTCATTAGGTCAACGGTAGTAAATTTCTTTTCCTTTTTGGTATATATGCTTCAAAGCGAGAAAATTATTCCCCTTACTCTCAGAGACCACTGTGCATTATTTCTTGATTTTACGTGTCATGTATTACCTCCTTTCAAAAGGACATAGTTACAAAATAGCAGGTGAACAAAAAGAACATAATGACAAATTGCAAAGTACTAGCTAGAGAAAGAAGTGTACGGCATGACAACTTTATCAAACTGAATACAGTATTAATCAGCTTTCAGTTGGAAAACATAAAAAAGATCACACTCAAGTCAAAGTCCAATAAATTGGCAAAGTGTGCATTATACATTCTGATTCCACCAGGTGAACTGCCATTTTTTAACATGGTGCAGTCATATATAGGATCAACCATCATTTTCTGGTGTCCAAAAGTTCAATATGAACAATGAGATCTGTCTATCCACTTCTATTAAAATAAACTTGATGTCCACTGACATTAGTGGAAAAATTACAAGAACTTTACCTTCCGAAAAGGCTTGCAACAGCTTCACAGTCATGTTGGTTATAAAACCAAATACCGTTCACTTCTTGTGCGGCATTCCGGTACAGAAGATACGGAGGTTGAAGTTCGTATTCAAAATCACTCAAAAGATCCTCCACCAGATTATCTACTAAAAAGATATTATCAGACTTTACACTGATCAACCTACCACATAAACGAAGTACTCAGCACTAATAACTCAAATAGGACTGGCCCTTCAAGAAAAAAGAGACAAAGGGTAATATCAACCATAAACATTCTCTCTTACAGTGTGTAATATACTAATTATGTCATTTGAACATGCTCTGCTAGTAATAGCGGTCAGCGAAATTTATTCCTGATGCCATTTTCCGGAACGAACTCCACAAATTCGAACTGAATTTATTCGCAAATAGGAACTGATGGACCAATAACCGAGTATTTTTCTACGTGCTTCTCATTATAATAATGAGTTAACTTATTTTAGAAAAAAAAACACAAGCAGTTGGTTGCACTACTTATTTCCTTTCCTACTTTTCAACGGTTATTGCCTTATTGGCAAACAGCAATCAATCTGCAAATGTGGACCAATTGAAGGTTGTAAATCGCCGCATCAAACAAAACAATGAAAAACTCCATGCTGTTCTTAACATCGGGCTACGACAATCAATTGCCAAACTCCGTCTCGCAGCTACATTACAGCAGATTATTTAGTTGGAAGTTATTAGGATGCCCGAAAACAATGTTTTATCATGATCCATCCTCCATAGCCTAAAGTTCTTCGCAGGCAACGCTAGAGAACAATTCCACCTGCACAATGTCTAGTACGCAAAGCAGTCCCTCACAAATCGACGCTACTACTTGTCAGCTGATGTGGTCAGATCGAGATCGCAATGTACCTACCAGTATTGCGCCTGTTCATGACGACGAACTGGAACCTCGGCTGCGTGTTCCTACAACCACATTCCAGAGAGCAATTAGATCCACGGCACACCCGATACGACGACGATCCAATCCCTAAATCACACACTTAAAAAGTAGAGCGACCGCCCGTGTTGAGAGACTCACCTCTTGACCACGAACAGCGAACCCTCCATGTCCTTCCTGCTCTGCGCCACACAACGCAACCAGAACCAGATCGGGTCAATCAGTCCGGCAGGGCCGATACACACACATCAGCGAAGACGGAAGGAAGCGTACACGCGCGCGCAAGCAAGGTACACTACTCACCCACTGGTTGAGATCGATGTTGAAGTCGTAGAGCGTGACGTGCGCGGCGGTGATGAGGATGTCCTCGACGGCGGGGTCGAGGCGCTGGAGCACGGTGAGGTTGAGCGTCCGCGTGGCCTCCGCGTCCATCGCCGCCAGGTTCGGGGTCACCTTTCCGCCGGTCGGTTGCGGCGGCGGCATGGGTGGCTGGCTCCCGCGTGCCGGCGTGCGTACTGAGGGCCTGGGAGTGGATCTGAGCTAGTACTACAGCGCACAGCTGTCGACGAGCAGAGCAGAGCAGAGCACAGCACAGCTGGGTGGTGGAGTGAGCAAGAGGCTGAGCTCTCTGGAGCAGTTCAGCACCGGACTGGGCTCGAGAGGATATGGGCAGAAGGGCCCGGCCCACAGGAGGTTTGTAAGCACTACGGGCCTCGATAAGACGTTCGAGACATCTTGGGCCCGCTCGAGGCCGCCAAATGAATGCTGGAATCCTATGCATCGAGCGCCATTGTCAGGAGCAAGGTTTACAAAACAATTTGACTAAAAAACCGGTATTGTTTGATTAAAATCTGATCGAAAACAAATTAAGGGAGTTTGAACCGTTTTAGCATTGATAAAACATTCATTTTTCGGTTTTTCTGATTTATAAAATTTTAAAAATAAAAATTAATTTTATTTCAACAGTAAAACGATTGACAGTTCAGTTTTTACTGATAAGTCGTCCGATTTTACTAATTTATCTATGATTTTTATCTTTATAATTCTTTTTATTTTTAAAACTTTTAAATAAAAATTAGAGAATCGAAGATACCAAATCGAAATAATTTCACTAAAATTGTAAAAACCGGTCTGTTTTAACGGTTTCGAACCTTGTACAGGACACACCAGAGGTGGAGGATAAGTTCAACGTCAAAACCAAAGAGAGAGAGAACCGTTAGAAATGGACAACTCCCTTCACGGATTCCTAGTAGTGTCAGGGACGCTATTGGCCCAGATCGCGAAGTCATCCTGTTCCCACCGACGGCGGACGTGCCTCACTGGCACCGCAGCCGGCGACGTGTTGCAATCACGGCGTTCCAGCTCCACCACCGCGCGGCTGACTCTGACCCCGTCGTCCCGTCGGCGGCGGCGCGACCCAATCAATCGAACGACGGTCACTCAGGCGATCGACCGCACCGCACCGCGCAACCGCCACCGATTCGGAAGAGGATGATGGATCGGAGTACGGCACGTTCTTCCAGACGCTTCCTTTCTTCTTCATTCGCCTCTCACCGACTCCTCTGGTTCCGGACTTCCGGTTCGATTCCACACCCACGCGGCACGGCAGGACCAGCACCCTGACCCGTGGGCCGCCGCTCCTACCATGGGCTGGCTTGGCTTGGCTTGGCTTGGCTAGCCTCGTGCGGATAGGATAGAGGAGCAGTAGTACTGACAGGTAGCCGGTAGCCCATGCGCACTGCCACTGACAAGTAGGGCCTTGAGACTGCCTGCTGCTGCCCCACCCCCCCCCCCCCCCCCTGCATGCGTCCGGGCAGGCTGCCTCCCCACGTGTCCCCGTCTCCCACGTGTACCTCTTTCTCTGGCGTTGTGTGGCGCGGATACGTGGCGCCACGGCACGGGCCAGCCTCGGCGAGCCGGTGAGGTATAACTGAGCCCAGCCGCTCCCCGGGCGCCGGCGCCGTACTCGACTCGACTGGCACCCATCCATCTCTTTCCACTCACCCACATCTCACCGCCGTGCTCTGACGACCACCGCAACTCGATCTCCATCGACGACGACGGCTTTGTTGGATGCTATAGTAGAAGTAGTAGTACTCTAGCACAGCGCTATTATGTCTGACGACCAGCGCAGCGGCGGGCAGCAGCAATGCCGCCGCCGGCGGGGCATCACGGTCGACGTCGAGCTCGGCGCGGCCCTGGCGCTAACCGACATGGCGACTGGTAGCGCCGCCGGTGTCGGGCTCACGCTCGGGCCCGGCCCGGTACCGGCGGCCGAGCAGCAGCCGCAGCAGCGAGAAGCATCATCAGCCGGTGGCGCCCAGCGCGAGCAGATGATGCTGATGAGCGACGAAGACGACGAGGAGGAGATAGCGAGCACCAGGCTCAGCCTCGAGCTCGGCAGGGCCGCCGCCGGCGGCGGCGGCGGCGGCGGCACCACCCACTCCTCCTCGTGCTCCAGCAGCTCCAGCTCCGGTCTCCCAGCGCGGCGGCAGCAGGCACCAGCACCCGCTCAGGCTAGCGGCGGCGCTCATCATGGCCCCAGGCCACGCCACATGCTCACCGAGGTACGTACGCGCCGGGGTGTGTTGCCGACACGGGGCTGCAGGCCTGCAGCATGGTGTAAGAGATCCTGTGATCTAGTGGTACTAGCTAGGTACTAGAACTGTTTTGCCTGACCGTGCATGCGATTTCAGGAGGAGAAGGAGGCGAAGCGGCTGCGGCGGGTGCTCGCGAACCGGGAGTCGGCGCGGCAGACCATACTCCGCCGGCAGGTGATCCATCTTCTCTCTATCGATCACGCGTAGCTAGTTACTACTCCTACACAGCCTCTTCCGCTTCTTCGTTCTCTGCAGACGATTTGCCCCAACTCATCAAGTTTCCTTTTATTAATTAACTGTATATACAGGCGATCCGAGACGAATTGGCGAGGAAAGTTGCAGACCTCTCGTTACAGAACGAGAACATGAAAAAGGTAAGTGTCTCTCATACGAATGCTACCAGATCTGGCGGGCGGGGCGGTGCAACAACACAATCCCCGCCGGTCTCTCAGATCAGATTAATTCCATTCCCCATTCGGCGTCAATCGGCAGACTAAAGCTAATTGACTGAACTCTGAATAAACCGGTTTTAATTTTAATTTATTCTCGCTCGGTGTGGTGGTGGTGCAGGAGAAGGACCTGGTGATGCAGGAGTACCTGTCGCTGAAAGAGACGAACAAGCAGCTGAGGGCGCAGGCACACCACCTCTCGCTCTCATTATTTTAAACCTCCCTTCCTCTCCCCTCCATCTGCCCGTTTAATTATAGAAGATCATTTGTTAGGCACGTTAGACTTACTACTTGTAGTAGTAGTCCTACTCCAGTAATTAACAAAAGGCCGGCGCCAGAGAGAGGGCAACAGGGAGGACGGGCGTCTAGCATGTTCTACTGAAGCCAATCCGCCTTCGGTCCGTCCGTCCGTCCGCCCATCCAGTTGTCCGCTTGGATCTCGCCCCACATGACCGCCCTTCACTGGCTCAACTCAACTCAACACGCCGTATACATACCTACCTACCCACCCGATCTGGGAAACCTGTTTCGGTGTGCTTCCAATCCAGCGGACGTGTGTCCCAAGATGACGGTCCCCTATGTTTCTATTTTTATCCAGGAACTGGCCTGTATTCTTTCTTTCCAGATGTACTTGCTTTCCTCTTTTACTCTTGTTCTAGTAGTATACTCAAAGCGGTGCTGATAAAGATACCCGTATCCGCTTTGCGTGTGCCATCATCCTGTGTGACGACCGACGACCATACCCTGCCCGACGGTGAGGTGACACGCCCGAACAAAGGCAACGTGTAATACTAAGATTTACCGATTTCTTTTTTAGTTTTCTTTTCTGTTCTACGAACAAAAAGGATGCTTGTAAGATGGTCATGTTGTATTAAAATTTACTAGTATGCTAGTAAACAAGTACAGATCGTTTGCATGGGAAGACTCTGGAAAAAGAATATAATACAAAGAAACATTGTCCTCCTCCGTTTATCTCTGTAATCTCTATAACCTTTACTTTACTTTCTTCGTGCCTTCACTGGACATTGGGGAGAACATGTTCTCTGTATATGTACTCATGCTCTTTCAATATAAGCGGAGAAAACCGTTTGTCTAAAATATAATAATAATATACAAAGAAACATCATCCAAGTATTTACTGTATTAATCTTCTACTCTACTACCCTACACTTTTTTGGGAAGAACTTTATTACTTCCTCCTACATTCATAAATATAATTATTTGTTGATTTTTCGATGTCGCGTTTGACCATTCGTTTTATTAAAAAATTTATAAAAAAATTAATAATTTATTATGATATATTTAATATAAGATAAACTATAAATATAATATATGGATTTTTAATGTTTTAAGAAAAGCGATGTTCGAAAGTCAACAATTGATGGACTATTGCATTGGCTTTGGTGTCTGAACTCTGAACGTCAGGAAAAAATTTCTGGAGGGGAGTTGCGATACTGCGCGGTTTTCAATCAGTTCGTGAGTTGGTTTTTTGGGCCGAAGGACACACTATCATGAGTTGGGCTGGGCTTCAGTTCCAGCCGTGGACGAGATGAGACTGGCAGCTACTGACCATGCATGATCCCACGGCCCAATCTTTTATATGTTCGTAGACCTCTCGATTACGCGTCCAACGACCCAGGATGACAGGACCAGGGGAGCGTCACTCTCACTCATGCGCTTGGCGTTTGGCGTGCGTGGAGGGCAGGATTTTTAGATAAAAGGAAACAAATGTTTCGGGCCTCTAGCATTTAAGCACATAACTTATCTTAATTTTATTACATCGTTCTTAGTCGTTCGACTGAAAAAAAATAGAAAAAGCATATAATAAAAGCTACGGAGGCGACAACCTATTATTGAATCTTCATTCATAACTAGCAAACAAATGCATCGATGCCATCTCTAAAGAATTGCTCACTAGCTTGAATTTTATTCGTGATTCTTTCGGTTGTAGCAACACCCAAAATCGCAGCAGTATGCTCCTCTGAAAATAGTCTGTAAAAATGATGTATAGTTTACTTTGTTAAAATAAATATCATTCCTGCATAGCCAAATGGCCCAACGTAACGTTATCGCTCCCACAAGAATACTTTTTTTTTTTAGATTTTCCCATGAGAGCCAATCTCTAAGCATGTGGGTAACAGGCGGATTTAGTCTAGTAGCCACCGACACAACCCTCTAAATATTCTTGGCGTAATGACATTCAAACAACAAATATTGAATTGTTTCATTACAATTACAGAAATAACACGTTTGACTACCCTTCCAATTTCTTTTTGCTAAGTTATCCTTTGTTAACATAACCCCTTTATTAAGGTACCAAAGAAAAATCTTAATTTTGAGGGGAACTTTTAATTTCCATATTAGCTTATGATGATGTGGGACATTATAGTTTATCACAAGTTGGTACATAGAGTGGACTGAAAAATGTCTAGTCTTATGTAAATTCCATATAAACACATCCCTCTCATCAACTAGATTGATTTGAGATAGCCTATTAATTAGGTTCTCTCATTCTACTAGTTTTAGTCCTACCAAATCCCGCCTGAACGAAACGAAGCAGTTACGTGGCACATGATACAAGTTTGCATATAGATCGTAAAGCTTCTCGCTACCCACCCACTTGTCCTCCCAGAACGATACTTGAGTACCATTCTTAATATGGAAGGATCCACAGGATAGGAACTAATCCTTCATTTTTAAAAGACCTTTTCAGAATTGGGAGTCGCTTTATTTATGTTCTACTTGCGATAGTGGCTTATCTTCCAGATATTTATTTTTGAGTATAGATTGCCACAATCTATCTTCGTTGAGAAGTTTGAATAACCATTTACTCAACAAACATCTATTTTGGGTTTCCAAGTGAACAATACCAAGTCTTCCCTGCCTTAGGGTGACAGATTAAGTCCTATTTAGCGAGACGGTACTTCTTTTTATCTATATTGCCTTGCTAATAGAATCTGGACGTATAGAAGTCTAATTTTGTCAAGACTTCTTTCGGTATTTCAAAGAAAGACATCATAAACATTGGAAGGTTGCTGAGAACTGAGTTAATAAGAATCAGTTTCCCCCCAGAAGAAAGGAGTTTAGCCTTCGAACAATTTAATTTTTTCTCAAATCTTTCCTCGATGGACCTCCAATAATTTTTTTTATGGTGCATAGGAATTCCCAGATATCAGAATGGATATTCTCCAATGTTGCATCCAAATAGTTCAGAAAATTGATCCTGGCAATCTCTAGCTGCCCCATAGCAAAAAATCTCACTCTTTTGGTAGTTTATTTTTAGGCCAGATAATTGCTCAAAATACTTAGCAAAAGCTTCCTATTTTTAGCTTGTTCTATATCATGATCCATGAAAATTATGGTATCATCAGCATATTGGAGAATAGATAGTCCTCCGTCCACAAGGTGAGGGATTACGCCATTGACCTGTCCACCGTCTTTAGCTCTTTTAATTAGAATTGCTAACATATCAATGACTATATTAAACAGGATGGGAGACATTGGGTCCCCCTGGCGCAATCTTTTGTTTGTTTGTAAATAGTGACCAATATCATTATTGACTTTGATACCCACACTTCCTTCTGTAATATATTGTTCAATCCACCTACACCACTTGGGTGAGAAAACTACTTAACATTTGTTGGAGGAACGTCTACTTAAATCTTAGGTCTTTTCAAAATCTATTTTGAAAATAACCCGTCAAACTTTTTAGCGTGGAGGGCAGGATGGTCGGTTGGTTCTCCGGCGACGCTACGGCGGGCACGGCACGGGCTTCCGGCGTGCAGGACACGTGACACTGCGCTGCTTGCAGATGCCAGATCTCATTTCGTGGCTAGTATCGGCCGTCCCCCGCTGGCCTTGTTCCCCACACAAGAACGGGAGACATGCATTCGTTCGGTCTCCTGTAGCTTAGCTGCTTCCATGGCGTACAGTACTTCGAAGTCGCTCTCGTAACCAAGAGCATCTCATCTGACAGTTCATAGTACAGAATGCGCGACTGGTGCCACGGCAAGAGGAAAAGACACATGTGTGGAACTTCACCAAGATAAAAAGCCCGGGGAAAAACTGGGGTTTAAATGAGCAAATGTTGTGTTCGCAAAACAAAGAACATCACACGTTCAATCTGAATGAAACATTAATAAGCTATGCTGATGAAGATGGAGATGGAGGAGTAGCATGAGCATGACACCACACATTTTATCACTGAGAGGGCAGTGTGGTCCCCGGCACCTAGTTCTAAACATCCATTGACAATGCAGCACACAAGATTTTTTATAAAAAAATAAATAAATAAAAATAAAACAGATTCCGTGATGCGGTAATGATCACCGGACGCAAGCATCCTAGACTGTTTCCTGTGCATCAAGAAGGTGAGCTGGACTGATTCAAACAAAAAGAATATAGTACACGTATATGAGCTGGACCGATTCAATCAGAATACCGTCATTTAGTTTTTGTGGTCCCCATCATCATCAGCAGTACAGAGTGGCAGATGGCATTGCATATTCAGAGCAGTTTCATTCACTTCATAATGCAGGGCCAACACCCAACAGGGGCAAAAAAACAGCAATGGCGGAATCAAATAAAGGCAGATCAGAGGACCGAATCCTGAAAGGGATGTCGAATGGTTAAACATAAAGACAGTGTCGCTTTCAGATTCAGGTCGGCATCTCTTTCATTGACAACCGTATTCATATTGGCCTACAATTGCACAAAAAATAATAATGGATCTATATAAATGGTGAGTCGCTTTCTGCAAAACCGTTCCCGTGATCATGAAATCTGGGAACTGGAAAGCAGAATCAGCTATATTCATAAATAAAAATAACATGAAACGGGTCCCATCCAAAAAGAGTTATATCGATCTCACAAAATATACCCATGCCTTTCCTCAAAAAATATACCCATGCCAAATTCAATTTGGATAGGTAAAGCTGTTGGCTTATAAACTTCAAAACAGCAATTGAGCAGCCCCAGCACAAGCTAACCATGCAACAATCAACATTCTAACCTTTTGCTCATGACAACACAGCTGTGGTATTAACAAGAAAAAACAGAATGTTCAGTACCCGCTAGAGGATTCCTGGCATACATCAACTTCGTTTATAAAAGTATTTTTCATGACTAGATGGCATCAAAATCGACTACTGCAACTTTAGTGAAACGCCGCAAGGATTTCAAAAATTCTGACATGTACTGCATACAGTTCACTGGTAGAATCGAAATCGACTATTGCATGAAAGAATAGTGACAATATAATTAATAACATTCTTACAATAGTGCAATGGTCCTGGTACACCAAAGTAATGCAATGCTTGGAAAGAAATGAGGTAAAGTGAAATTTGCTTTGGTCCACAGCTCCTTATAGGACAGGTCACAAGAGCCGATGATTCCATCACGAGAGAGAAGGATGGTGTTGGTCCCAGTTTTTACTATGAAACATTGCTATTGAAATGGGGACTACATTTTAGGGCAGGGCTGGCAAGGACTACCAAACATCAGTGAAAGGGACATTGATGGAAATACTTTAGGCTTGAGGTGAATGTGCTTTATGAGGTAATACTTTGCAATAAAGGATTCTTCAACTTTGATACATTTGAGATTTGACCTATGACCAAGTATTGCTGAAAGGGACTACCAAGAGAAACTTTTATGCCTTTTATTTAAGGTGAGTTCAACTTTCAATGTGATAAACTTTATTTTAGGTTTAGACAATCCTTTTCTATAAGCTGGACATATTTGACCTTGGAACTATTCTTCCACAAGTTCCATACGAACACAATCATTGCTTAACAGAAGAGCTTGAAAAACAATTAGTAGCCACTCACATCAATTCAAAGTTCTGTGTTGCTAATCAGTATGAATTAAATTGAGGTTCTGTTAAAACTGTGATGGAAAGTAAAATACTGCTGCCAACTAGCAGCCAGTTATCATAACCGCTCATGATAACATACCAAACAGATGAAGTGAAACTATCCTACCTCAAGGGAATACAGGCAAATATTCTTAAACAATTTAATCCCCATAGTAGCTCACCTAATAACCAATACTTCATATTTGCATTATTGAGCTGAATTTTCAACTAAAAGTCTGACTATGTTAGCATCCAAGGTAAACACAAATGACTTAATCATGCATTTTGACTCCAATCTTAGCAATAATCAATCCAGCGATTCTTAGCAAGTAGCAACCCATATGTATAAACTGGACATAATTTATTAGAAACTACATTTTCCATAACATCCATGCCTAATTTAGCTTGTCATGAATGAAGACGATCAACATTCAAATCTTATAAGGGCCAGAATTTCCATATCCATTTGCTAGAAGAACCAATAATATCTGAAATGCTATATGGATTACTGAACTGAATTTTCAATACCAAGAGCCAAGAGCTAGAAATGGAAACTAACAAGCTATGGAAACAGAGACCTAAACACATGGTTGGCACAGAAAAGAACTAAACATCACCACATGAACATAATTCCACAATCATATCATAGTATGAATCCAAGTTTAGCAATTTCAAATACAGGTAATCACTACCTCAGCACGAAACATACTGCTACTGATGCTTAATCCTGAAAATTTCACATATTCCCACTCTACATCAATCATTCCTCAAGGTTAAACGTGCCAGACTGCTATCGAGTAGCAAAACACAAGCATAGAGCTGGACAAAATCCATCTATATATCAACAATTACTTCACTAACTCATTCCACTTACGGCATCTGAATCAACAAAAAAAAAAGGCATTTCAAGACACTATGAATTGATCGAAGAAATATAAGGCCAAAATGTTTCCATATATAATTGTGATTGAATAACACCGTTATTAGTTGTTACTTCATATTATACTCCTCGCTCACTCATCTCATTCCCTTCTCCTCATCAGGGAAAGAGAGAAATCAAAATAGCCGCACAGGAAACACATCGGGAAACCGAAATTCGCTTGAAAAGGGAAACCGAATGGTCAAAACTTTTTATCGCGAGAGCGACGTGACGACTCGCCTCCGCCTCAGTCGAGGAAGCCGGTGCGGCGCAGGATGGCGTTGCGGACGCGTCGGAGGTCGCGGCCCTTGAGCGTCCTCCCGGCGCCCTCCAGCACGGAACTGTGCGCAGCGGCGCGGCGCGCCACGATCTCGTGCGGCGGGACCATGGCCTCCCCGGCGTACTCCTCCCCGCCCACGGCGGCCTGCGCCCACCTCCCCCTCCGCGCCCCGGCTGCGGGCTCCGACGGTATCCGCACCGGCGCCGACCTCGCCATCCCGGGCGCCGCGGCGACCGCAGTCTCCGGGACGGGGCGAGCGGCGGATCGGGCGACCCCCGCGCGCTTCTTCTTCCTACCGCCCTCGTCTTCCAGGAGCGCGGCGACGAGCCCGAGGCCGTGCGCGGACGAAACGGAAGCTGCAGCGGGCCAAAGAACGTCGAGCTCCAGGAGGTCCCCGTCGGCGGCGGCAACAGAGTGGGCGCGAACGGGGATAGGCGGACGGGAGAGCAGGAAGCGGTCCATCGCGCTTGCTCCGGGGACCATCACCAGTACGGCGGATCTCCGATGAGTTGACGGCGCTCGCTCTCCGGCATGGGAGGTGGACCGGGAGGGAGGGAGTGCGCGAAAGCGGACACGGTGCCGGCGACGGGACGCAGGCGCGGCAGAGGGAGAGCTGCTGTTATAGGGGGAGAGGAGAGAACAGAGAAGGAAGGGTAGGTTGTTTTCCCCTGTTTTGCAGTTAGGTCCCTTCTGTTCTACCCAATCTGCTTATCGTACCGCGGTTGGTTTGAAGTTTGACTTTACCTGTTGACCTGTTTTAATATCTACGTGGGCCTGAAGATACGTGGGCCATTTTTTGAGGGAGAGGAATGCTACGTACGACTCGCACAACCCAAGTGCGTCTTATGGGCTCCTAATTGGGCATTGACGAGTTGCTGCATCTCGTACGGGCCATAACCTGTGAAAAGTAACTATTTTCAGCTCATCCATAACAGCTTACGCTAGTATAAATGAAAAAACTGGTTATAGCTAATTTTGAAAGAATAAACAATTATGTGGTTTGGATGTTGTGGTAGGTATAATCAGTTTTCATTATAATCTCTATCAAACTGACCCTTAATATGTTTTTTTTAAATGCATGAGAATTTGATGGTAGGTAGGCAGCAAAATATTATATCTTCGATCATTGAACATTAGATGTGGTGATGAGAAGGGACTCCAGCGTGGATGCATCGAGGTGGGGGCGGCGACTGGCAAGTGGCAACGAAGAAGAACACAATTGAAGACACTTGGAGGCACATTGGGAAGTTCAATCATAACCTCCCATATATAATTGTTCATTTGTTCAGCGAATGCAATCGAGAAGACATCTTCGTGATATGAAGGAAAAATAAGGGAAACTGATACTTTGTTCGTTCGTTTTACTTGACGTCGTAGTTTAAAGTGAAAATTGTATAATTCGTATTTCAAAGTGAAAAGTGTGCAATTTGTATAAGTAGGGAATACAAGGGAGACAGATACGGTTGACCAGAGAAAAAGAAAATCATCAATTTGCTCAATCAGCACGGGCTGAAGAAAACGAAACCATATGAGGAAAAACACAAGGGAGCTTCACGATAAAAAAAAAGTTTTTCCATTGCCGGGATTTGAACCCGGGTCGCCTGGGTGAAAGCCAGGTATCCTAACCGGACTAGACGACAATGGATTGGATGTTCACTAGTTTCGTCTAACTTATTTATTCGTTTCATACGTTGGTCGGCGAGCTCGGCCAACGTTAACCATCTGTGGCACCGGCCCGGCCAACGAGCTGTTTGTTGAATTGCCAACTAGTAGAACGATGAGAGATTATTTATTGGTCACACATGTTTTAGTGTTTTACAGCAGATGCTGCAGCACAAGACAGGGCCTATATGCAACACCTGCCGAGCTTGAGCTCTCAAACTCAGAGCAATCGGTGTTAATCTTTAAAAGATTGTGGGACAGTGAACCGACGATCAGTATAGGTTTTTGTTTTTAGAGCGACGATCAAGATAGGTTCGTGCCATTATGCATCACATAACTCAAGTTAAGCGTTGGACCTTTCAGCATTGAAAGTTGGAGCTGCTTAACATTTCTTAATGAACTTTTTTATTATGTTCTGGTCCAACGGAAGATTGAAAATCAGGAATAACAAAAAAAAAAAAGATTAATAGTTGAGTACCTGGAACAGCAAAAATAATAATAATTAATTTCATGCAACTAGCCACCTTCTTTCATCCACATACACAAAAAAAGAAAAAATGTATGTTCTTAGACCGAACTACCTATAGCTGTCCATTTTTGTACTTTTTGTTCCAAACACCAAACATGACAGGAGGCATCAGAATCAAATCGTAGGTACTTGTCCATCTTTAACTACTAGCTAACACCAACAGTCTTTAAATAAATGGAATATTAAAAGGATGACAGAAGCATTCGTGTGCTATAATGTCGAAGGTAATGACACCATATCTTGACATGGCTTTAGGTTCTTTGCAAATAGTAGTGAGCTTTGGGTTTTTTAACTCATCATTAGTCAAAGTCAAATTAATAACTACTTTCACATAGTACTATACTGCTAGTAGTACATTTACATAACCCAATCGGATACAGCATGCACTTAATAGTATACTACCTTTATTTTTTTTAAATATTATCGTTGATTAGTTCAATTTAATACTACTTCTCCATTCTTTTTTATGTGACGTTTAGAACAACGAGACTACATTACCCATAGTACTAATCTGCTGATCGGAATGATAGGAAAAAATGGAAGGAGTACATCGTAATGTTATTTCACCTTAATTGTCATGCATCTAGACAGTGTCGGCAACGATTTAAAGGCAGGACTCATAAATTAGCTGTCACCTAAGTAAAGCAGTCACATAATCTGCCAGATCCCAATTATGAGTACTACTAGTGGAATAATTTATAAGCGCTTGTGGCATGTCGGCCAGCTTTGTTATTCAGACAGAATGTAGCAATAATATATGCTATCATTGTGCTGCCGGCTGCCGCCGCCTGAGCTCCATAGCTGAAGCTTTACTTCTGAAACTTGAATTCAACCGAAAATTCCTTCCTGTTGCGGGACCAATCCCGTGAAGAGAGAGCACATGTAAGATCACGTGACCAGCAGAAGAATCCTATATTTTCCCCTGAAAATTTCGTGTCTGTTGTGTCATCAGAATGGCGTGGTCTATCTGGTTTCTCATCTGAAATACTATAAATGCTTTTCCAATTTATTATGGACTCGATAAGAAAATCGTACTCATGTTTCGTACTAACAAGTAGAAGGAAAGGCTTAGAGTGAACTGATGAACAGCGTGGAGTTGTAGAAGAGGGTTTCTTTGGTTTCAGTAGTGCAACTTTTTCACAATGAACTGCTTTGAGTACATGACAATTAAACGCGGCAATTAACACATCCCGGTACAAACACATGGTGGAGCAAGTACATTTGATAAATCTTATTTCCGTGCTGTACCTAGCAGCCAAATTCGACTATTGCTGTCATGGATATCAGTCAGGATACAAAAGAGTCATACATTTGCAAAACTATGACAATAACATAAATTAAAATGGGTGGAGCACTACGATAAAAGTCAACTAAGCTGGTGTGCATTTGTTTGGACGATTAGACCTCGATAGTACTATGGTCCAAAAAAAAAAGGAGACAAGTGTTGGTTTTAATTGGTTTTAATACTAATTAATTCAAGAAAATTCCAAAGCTCATTTTGATGCTAGGAGTAACAGCACGTGATATGACTGTGTGTAAAAGGTATCGAAGATAATGAGAGCATAATAGTGTGTACCTGGATGAGCATTATAGCTTTATGCATGCCATTAAGCTGATGACGTTTCAGCCATAAAATGACATGTAAATATGATGAAATCAATTACATACGTTGCTTTTCTTTTGGCCTTTACCTCACAACATTATTGCATAGTTAATTACCGTTTCAAGTCTATTGGTTTTCCTCCCCTTGTACTGCCTCTTCGGAGCAGAATAAGAATGAGAGGTAGAGGTCCAAGCTGAGGTGTGTGCAACTAAAAAGAAAAAAAAGCCTCCAATTTTTCCTTGCTAGTAGTTGCAAGCGTTCGTCATCCTCATCCCGACGACCGCGTGCATGGCCGGTGGGAGAGCAGGCCTGGAACCACTGCCTTCTCGAGTTCTTGCATCGAGATAGGAAGGTAATAAAGTTTTTGAGGAGCGTACTTCATCGCGTGACTGCTCGCTTTGTTTTTTGGTGACATCTTCTCCATGAACAAAAGCGGTGCGCGTACGTCTTCTTCCCGGTGGCCGTTCGCGGGACTACACTGCGTACAACGTCCGGCATTGACTTTGATCGACTACATCAAACAGCTCACTATGTCGACTAGTGCGAACGGCGCCGCCGGTGCCCTCGGTACTGGTCTCACCTCAGGGTATATCCTCAACTTTTTCTGGTTCATACTTTTGTTCGTTTTAAACAACGGTTTAAACATGAACACTAGTACAAATTTTATTGTCACGAGATGATAAAATAATATCATGAATTATCTAGTATTTTTTGGAATTAAAATATGTCATAATTTGTCTAAATATCTAACAATTCAAAAACCTTATTTTAGGCTTTTTTGGCTACTAGCTTTGCGAATGCGTTGAAACCAAACGTTTTTGAGGGCACGAATTTTAAGAGGTGGCGTCAAAAATGCATGCTCTGGCTGATCGCTATGCGTTGATATTTCGTTGTCGAACAAAGATCAGCTAGACCGTATACTCATAAGGTGGAACGGATTTTCCGTAAGGCTGATAACATGTTCAAGAGGGCAATAATAAGCGTGCTAGCGGACACCATTGTCGATGCATACATGTGGTTGCCTACGGGCAAGAATATGTGGGATGCACTTAATACCAAATTCGGAGTCTCGGATGCTGGCAGTGAGTTGTATGTCATGGAGCCATTCCACGACTACAAAAAGGTTGATGACCGTTCTGTAGTGGAACAAGCTCATGAAATACAAACACTAGCAAAAGAACTTGAGAATTTTGGATGTGTGCTGCCATATAAGTTTGTGGCGGGATGCATTATTGCAAAGCTGCCACAGACTTGGACTGATTTTGCTACTTCTCTAAAACATAAGAGAGAAGAGTTCGGCATTGCTGATCGCATTGGCTCATTAGATGTTGAGGAGAAGGCGAGAGCAAAAGACGTTCGTGGCAAAAAGGTTGTCGAGGGGAGTTGTAGCGCTCATGTGGTGCAGAAAAAACCTCAAAATTCCCACAACTCCAATAAGAAGAAATTCAAGCAAGAATTCAAATAGAGACATGCGACTTTTAAGAGAAGAATAAGGAGAAAGGTAACTGCTTTGTTTGCGGTAGTGCGGATCACTGGGCGAGCCAGTGTCCGGACCGCAAATATAAGCTGGACAAAACCAAAAAGTCGGCAAACATGATTGAGGCTGATGGAGGAACATCGGGTACGGTAATTTTTTACCTACAGTTCTTTCCGTTTGTCATTCACCAGATTGGTGGGTAGACACAGGCGCCAATATTCATATATGTGCTGATATCTCCTTATTTTCTTCTTATCAGGTCGGACGGACTTCATCCTTGTTGATGGGGAACGGCACGCGTGCTGCTGTTCATGGTGTTGGTACAGTCAATTTAAAGCTTACTTCGGGAAAGACCGTGCAACCGAAGAACATGCAGCATATCCCCTCAATAAGGAAGAATCTCGTTACTGGATCTCTACTTTGTAGAGATGGTTTTAAAATTGTGTTTGAGTCGAATAAATCTGTACTTTCAAAGTATAGGACATGTGTCGGTAAAGGCTATGATAGCGGAGGCTTGTTTCGCTTGTCTTTAATTGATGCTTGTTTTAATTCTGTGAACCATGTTGTTAACGATATTGAATCAAATGTTTGGCATTCACGACTTTGTCATATAAATTTTAGGTGTATGACATGCTTGGCTAGCATGAGTTTAATTCCGAAATTTAATTTGGTCAAAAATTCTAAATGCCATGTATGTGTGCAATCTAAGCAACCTCGTAAGCCTCACAAGGCTGCGGAGGCGAGGAACTTGGCACTGTTAGAATTAATTCGTTCCGATCTATGCAAAATGAACGGCGAGTTGACCAAAGGTGGTAAAAGATATTTCATGACGTTCATAGATGATTGTACTAGATTTTGCTACGTGTATTTATTAAAATTTAAAGATGAAGCATTGCATTATTTTAAGATCTATAAAGCTGAAGTAGAAAACCAACTTGAGAAGAAAATTAAACGATTATGGTCCGATCGCGGTGGAGAGTATTTCTCAAATAAAATTTCTGAATTCTGCGTGGAACATGGTATTATTCATGAGAGGACACCACACTCTAACTGATTTGGTTAACGCCATGTTAGAAACAACGGGACTTTCTAAGAAATGGGTGGGTGACGCTATTTTGACTGCGTGTCATGTCCTGAATAGAGTTCCTACAAAGAATAAAGAAATTACACCATTCGAGGAATGGGAGAAAAAGAAATTAAATCTCTCTTATTTGCAAACTTGGGGTTGTTTGACAAAAGTGAACGTGCCGATCAACAAGAAGCGAAAGCTTGGACCAAAAACTGTTGATTGTGTTTTTCTTGGTTATGCTATTTACATCGTGGGTTATAGGTTTTTAGTTATAAACTCTGGATCGGACATGCATGTTGGTACTATTATGGAGTCTAGAGATGCAACATTTTTTAAAAATGAATTTCCAATGAAAAATGCACCTAGCTCGTCTAGTCAAGAACACAATTTATCTCCTGAGACATTTGAGCCAATAAAACACACTAATAATGAAACCCATGAAAATCTTGAGGAGGATAATACTATAGTCACTCGAAAGAGTAAGAGACAAAGGATTGCAAAATATTTTCGTGATGATTATATTATATGCCTCGTGGATGATACTCCTAAAGCCAGTGAAGAGGCATATTCATATTCTGACGCTGACTTTTGGAAGGAAGCAGTTCAGAGTGAGATGGATTCTTTATATCTAATGGAACATGGGAGGTCGTTGATCGTCCTTGTGGGTGCAAACCTATAGGATGTAAATGGGTGTTTAAAAAAAGCTTAGGCCTGATGGTACTATTGAGAAGTACGAGGCAAGGCTTGTGGC
Source organism: Oropetium thomaeum (assembly GCA_001182835.1). Classification (NCBI taxonomy): domain Eukaryota; kingdom Viridiplantae; phylum Streptophyta; class Magnoliopsida; order Poales; family Poaceae; genus Oropetium; species Oropetium thomaeum. Next base: position 2,981,135 of record LFJQ01000013.1, read on the forward strand.
CAAGGGTTATACCTAAAAAGAGGGCGAAGATTTTTTCGATACCTATTCACCGGTCGCTCGCTTGACTACTATTCGAGTGTTACTTTCCTTGACAGCCTCTGATGGTCTTCTCGTTCATCAGATGGACGTTAAGATAGCTTTTCTAAAAGGGGAGTTAGAGGAGGAGATCTATATGGATCAGCCTGATGGATTTGTAGCAAAGGGTCAAGAAGGAAAGGTGTGTAGATTATTGAAATCTTTGTATGGCCTAAAGCAAGCGCCTAAGCAATGGCATGAGAGGTTCGCTTGAACTTTAACATCTGCAGGCTTTGTTGTAAACGAAGCTGACAAATGTGTGTACTATCGCTATGGTGAGGGAGAAGGTGTGATTGTGTTTGTATGTCGATGACATATTAATTTTTGGAACCAAACGTAATGTAATTAAGGAGGTGAAGGACTTCTTGTCCAATAATTTTGAGATGAAGGATCTGGAGTGGCTGATGTTCAGTATGGCAGGTTGGTATATATACCTTAATGTGGTCCGAGTGACTTATATTATTTAAGCAGAGATGTTAGCCTACAAAACATCTTATAAGGAACACACCTATATGAGTTTGACTGCTGGTACAGTCCATGAGATCTGAGCAATCTCTAGATACTCATGAAAGGCCGTGAAGTTCGACTTATATGCACCAAACCGAGAGGATGCGTACTGCAACCTAGTACCGGTTAAGAGCTCTTGTAAAACCTGTTAGCACAAAACTGTCAATTCAAGACATAGTCTATTGTTCAGTTGTTGACAGGCATAGCTTTTGCTCTAGATGGATGTTAAACTTAACACTCTCTATCGAAATCCTGGTATATCAAAACTACAAGGATTTGAGAGCATCTTTATGTGCTTAAAATTTGGTGGGGATTATTGGTTTTAATTGGTTTTAATACTAATTAATTCAAGAAAATTTCAAAGCTCATTTTGATGCTAGGAATAACAGCATGTGATATGACTGTGTGTGTAAAAGGTATCGAAGATAAATGAGAGCATATACTGTGTAATTGGATGAGCATTATAGCTTTATGCATGCCATTAAGCTGATGATGTTTCAGCCATAAAATGACATGTAAATATGATGAATCAATTACATACGTTGCTTTTTCTTTTGACCTTTACCTCACAACATTAGTGCATAGTTAATTACCGTTTCAAGTCTATTGGTTTTCCTCCCCTTGTACTGCCTCTTCGGAGCAGAATAAGAATGAGAGGTAGAGGTCCAAGCTGAGGTCTGTGCAACTAAAAAGAAAAAAAAAACACTAATTTTTCCTTGCTATTAGTTGCAAGCGTTCGTCATCCTCATTCCGACGACCGCGTGCACGGCCGGTGGCAGGCTTCCGGAACACTACCTTCTCGAGTTCTTGCATCTGAGATAGGAAGACAATAAGGTTTTAGGAGCGCACTTCATCGCGCGACTGCTCGTTTTGTTTTTCATTGACATCTTCTTCTCCATGAACAAAAGCGGTGGGCATACGTCTTCTTCCCGGTGGCCGTTCGCGGGACTGTACTGTGTACAACGTCTGGCATCAACTTTGATTGACTACGTTGAACAGCTCACTGTGTCGACTAGTGAGAACGGCGTCGCAGGTGCCCTCGGTACTGGTCCCGCTTCGGGGTATATCCTCAACTTTTTCTGGTTCATACTTTTGTTCGTTTTAAACAATGGTTTAAATATGAACATTTGTAGACGTTTTATTGTCACGAGATCACAAAATAATATCATGAATTATCTAATATTTTTTAAAATTAAAATATATCGTAATTTGTCTAAATATCTAACAACAAGAGCACTAAGTAAGTACCTAACATCTGCTAAATCATTCCGGTAAGCTTTGACTTGTGAGGTAACTGCACACAATAATTGACGATTTTGGCACATCACGTATTGCAGTTAATCCAGGCAATAAACTTTCGGTGACGTAGAGCCAATTCGTTCGAAACAGTTGAAGAAAAAAAGGTTAGACTTTCGTAGTAGTAGCTTAAATAGAGAAGCAACGCACGCGTGAACGGGAAGCGAGAAGCATGCGCGTCCATGTGTGCGTTGCATCTGCATGGCCTAAAAAGGGTGGAGGAGGCGAATGATGATGGTGCCATCACCCCGCGCAGCTCTCCTCATCCTCACGCCTTCCCTTCAATCCAACTCCACCTCCATGAAACAAATCCTATCCATTGTCCACCAAACGGCCAAGGCTCTTTTGTCAGTTAAAAATCGAGTCTTTTCTGGCAACTGATCCCACTTTCGAGTTAAAATCTCCTCATATCCTTGTCCATATGTTGCGCCTGCATCGTGGATGTGGACCACGAGCACCACCGCAACCCATCCCTTCTCCAATCGCTCCCCCAATAATCCCAATTTCCATTCGAAAGCAAGCATCAAGAAATACTAATTAGGGACGCACCACGCACCAAGAACTCCACTACGAGAATCCCCAATCATTTTTTGGTGCATTTGCCCCCCCTAAGAAATTCATCCCGCCCCCGAAATCGGCCCTACACCGCACCAGATCACAGGTCACGATTCCACTGCGAGGTTAGAGCGAAGCGCGGAAAGGGAGCAAGTAATGACGGAGGTGGAGCTCCTCCGGGGCCCGGCGAACAACCTCGCTTCCGCCGCAAGCGGCGTCTCCTCCTCCCTGCGCTATTTAGCCAATGCCGATAGCGACGTGCTCCCAGGAGGAAGTGGCGGTAGCAGCCCGGAGCGCGCTGCGGGATCTGCAGGGACCCGAGGACTCCAAGACCGGCGCGGACGAGAGCCGGGAGGGTCAGAGGAGGAAGAGGAGCGGTGGTCCTACTTGGCCCTGCTGTTTGAGCTTCTGCGGAAGTCGTTGCTCAGGTGCAGGGCGGAGGGTGGCGCCGGCGAAGAAGGCGAAGGCGGCACCTGCGGGATGGAGATTGGGTGGCCGACGGACGTGCAGCACGTGGCGCACGTCACCTTTGATAGGTTCCATGGATTCCTGGGGCTCCCCGTCGAATTCGAGCCTGAGGTGCCACGGCGTGCTCCCAGTGCCAGGTCTGTCTCATGTCCGTCAAAAGCTTTCCAAGGTTCTGTAGCATTCAACTTTGGTCCTATTTGAATTTGATTTTGCAGAGTTGCAAGTTTCGCTCTGTTTATTCTATATTTCGTAACTCCAGAAGCAATTTCTTCTGTTTGTTAGAAGCGCACTTGATGCTTTGATCTTATGGTGTTGCCGCAAGTTGGTATTTGAATTCCACTTGAGTTATATTCATAGTTTCGTATGAACTTGGTGTTTGTGAATAGCCTAGCTGGATTTGAACTATGTGTTCCAGATCACCACGCTGCTAAGAAATAGTTTCTTTTGCCTTTTCTCTATGTTCCGTTAAATAATTGACAAATCATGTTTTGGTGCACTTTTATTTAGTGCCCCATGATTTTGTTCTGGTACCTGCTTACCTCATCCAGGACTTCTGTTCAGTAAGCTAGAGACATCAAGCAGATTGTTACATCATTTGTTAGGGAGATTGAAAGTTTCTGAGAATTCTATGATAGTTTATATGTTGCCTTGATTTAACAATTTATCCCTGTATAATTGCACCAGTTGGAAACGAAATTGGTTCTTTTTTTATAATTTGCAACAATCTCCCTGAGATGAATTGGCTGGTAGAGGTGAATGTTACCTACAGTAACCAACTAGGATTTGACTCTCACCTTCTACTTATAAATGCTAGACTAGATTGGATGTCTCTCCTCGTAGCCATTTTTTCCCCTCCGATTCTACTATTCGTTGTGTCTGCTTGTATTTAGACTTTGGTTTGTAATTTTGTTTCTGCTTCCTGACTTATGCTTAGGACAAACGCACAAAATAAACCCGAAGTACATAGGTTTCTTGTATCGTCTAGTATCTTTTTTGGGAGTTCCAAGATTTCGGTTCAGTACTAGGCAATAAAGAATACATACAGAAGGGGGGCTACATTGGCTCACTTTTTAGAAGGACGGGAGCCTAGTGCCTCCAAAAGAAGATAAAGTGGCACAAACACCAAAAACCCAATCTTCAAACTCAAGGATTGATGGTAAACGATCAATTAACTCAGTGAATAATTGGCGATCATCTTTAGTGAGAACAGTTTTTGAAAAAGAAAAAGAAAGAAAGTTAGGGATAGTGTATTGCTTCACTAACTTATATATACAGTTTCTTAATAAATAGTGACATTTTTAACATTTTTCTTTTCTCTTTTATTGGGTACACCTAAACTGATAAATTATTTTTCTTTTACGTAAGGAGATGATTTGATGTGAGTGACGTGGTGATCTCATTTTTTATGTGGTCATATCCTTAGTCTTCCATTGCACATCAAACAATGTTATGGCTTTCTCAACAACATAAATTGTTACTTCCATTGCATGTTCATTTTGGCTTGTTTAATTCATCATTGAAATTTTGAATGCAGTGCAAATGTCTTTGGAGTTTCAACAGAATCAATGCAGTGTTCCTTTGATTCCAGAGGAAATAGTGTTCCGACGATTCTCTTGATGATGCAAAGGCGCCTTTACGAACAAGGCGGTCTTCGGGTGTGTTGGATCTCCCATAACATCTGGTCTGTTTCTTCGATGTTTAGTAATTTCGTTCTGATCAAATTGGTGTTGCCTACTTTTTTTGCTTTACAGGCAGAAGGTATTTTCCGTATAAACGCAGAGAATACCCAGGAGGAGCTTGTTAGAGACCAGTTAAATAGTGGGATTGTTCCTGATGGCATTGATGTCCACTGTTTGGCTGGTCTAATAAAAGTAAGATACTTTTTATAATGTAACTTATGTGATTGACAGTCACATGTTCATTAATCAGAGGGTTATTAGTGATTGTTTTATCTCCTCAAAGGCACATTGTATTAATGAGGGAAGACAGACTGACATGCACATCCTCCTCCCTATACGACAAAACCAAATCACACATGTACCTACATGTTCATCATTTTAGTTTAACATGTGCACTACACAGATATTAGAAAGACATGAGCACAAAGGTAAAAACGAAGCCTGGAGGATCTAACCCTCGCAGAGATTCTAAGCCCTTTCTCTCCTGCTAAAACCAAAGACAAGTCTCATCAGAAATATCCTGTAGCATATCCTGTACTCATGGATACAAACAAATTTGAACAAAAGCATTTCCATGGAACTATTCTTTGCTTTTCTTTTGTTTCTTCTTTTTTTCACAGCAAGGCAAACCCCTGCGATCTGTTTTTGGAATTTCATCACGTAAAGTACTTGCTAGAATCGTTGAAGAGCGCAGAGGACTCGATGGGGAGACTTCAGATTTGATGAAATCCGGGCTCTCTTTTTCTCGCACAAAGATATTGCTGGAGCTTTTTTCCAAATTCTAGTGCATACAAAGTTGACTCTGTTATCTCATTGTTTAGCAACTCTCTAATTAAATAATAGGGTCTAGCTTTGGAAGATTCATTAGAATTAGAACTTGTTTGACATTAGTTGTTCATGGTCTTAAAGCAGTCAGCTTGACTTTGCAACATGCCCATACTTTATAAAAGCATGTTCTCATTCCTTGTAATATTTTTATCCTTTTCAGGCCTGGTTTAGGGAACTGCCCAGTGGTGTGCTGGACTCCATACCACCTGAACAAGTGATGCAATGCCAATCTGAAGAGGACTGTGCTCGTGTTGCCAAATGCCTTCCACCTGCAGAAGCAGCCTTACTTGATTGGGCTGTTAATCTGATGGCTGATGTGGTCCAAGAAGAACATATGAACAAGATGAACTCTCGCAACATTGCTATGGTTTTTGCTCCAAATATGACTCAGGTAATGGATTGTGGTGATAGTATAGCAATTTAGTGCACGCTAAGTACCCAAATCGTTAGAAGATGCTAACAGGGCACACACCCCTTGCAGATGGCGGATCCTTTAACTGCACTGATGTACGCTGTGCAAGTGATGAATTTTCTCAAGATGCTTATTCAGAAGACCCTCAAGGATAGAGAAGACTCGAATCTAGAGGAAGCTTTGCAACCTCAGAAGGATCCATCTGATGAAAATGGACATCAGAAGCCCAGCTTGACACTTGATTCTCACCCTGAAGAAGGATCCAGGCGTCCCTCTTTTGCCAATGAGGAGCCCCTTCTGAACAGTCCAGCACACAGCACTGAAGACAGGCCTAATGAAATTAGTTCAGCTGAAGGAGTCACTGTTGCTTTTACTGGCCAGACTAGTGAAACTCTGATGAGTTTGGAAGGCTCTCCTAGTCCACAATCTGCTCTTGCTGTTCCATCTGCTACTGATGATGGTTCTGGTGCAATTTCTGTAAATTATCGTCAAGGCAAGGGGAGCCGAAGCCTGAGTCGTAGAATGACTAGGAAGAGCAAGGGTCAATCTGGAACACGCGCCGTTCCTCCAGCTGAAAAATCAAGAGGTGTCAGCATTGTGAGCCGGCTAAATTCAAAGGTTGAACGAATCGAAGCATGGAGATAAAACCCAATGCCATTGTTGGGGCTGCTATGTAATAGATGACTGACCCAATGCTTCCTGAAGATAGGACCCAGAACTTGCTTGCTTGCAAATTTTGTATTTTCGACGTACTTATTATTTCTTCCTGGATCATGATCATGGTCCCTTGTGATTGAATCTTTTCACCTCCACTAGCTTTTGTAGTTTTGTATCTTGTTTATGGTTACTTGCTTAAGCGAATGTAGCAGAGATTGTTACTGTCTTTTGTACATAAAATTCTTTGGTGTCTGAATTTTAATGTTCTGGAAAGTCCTGTGTTATATATGTTGCGCTTGCATTGTTCGTAGTTCTGCAGCTTGCCGTCAACAACCTCCGCTCCGCCGTCCTTTCCATAACCGTCATTGTTACTGTTTTTGATTGAGTAGCTCACTTCAATATTTCATAAACAACTACTGCACCAAGTTCAGTGACTCTGATGGGAGTTTGATCTAGTCTTCCGCAGTTGCTGAAACGGCGAGTCTTCACTGAGCTCATCCCGGTGAAATTCTTAAGGCCCACGCTCGAGCCGCGGCAGATGATGCCGCCTTGCCTTGCTGAGAGCTTCAGCTTGCCGTCAACAACCTCCGCTCCGCCGTCCTTTCCATAACCGTCACCGAAGCAAATGTCGCCGCAGCGCAGCAGCGTGACCGAAGCACGCAGGCGACGGTGGTGAGGGCAGGAGTGCCCGACGCCGTGAGCGACTTGATCTGTCCGTGGTGCGGCGCGAGACGGGCCGAGGTCGGGACCGAAGAGACGGCGCCGTGGGCCGTGGGCGGCAGGCGAAGCTAGAGGGTCCCCGCCCCGGCCATGGCGTCAGAAGGCCGCCGACGGGCGGACAGAGGAAGAGGAAGGATCGTTGACCGGTCTAAAGCTATCTGGACCGCAGGTCCTGTCCAACGGCACCCATCAGAGTAGACTGGGTGAGTGTAATAATTGTCAAATAGCCCCCTTTTATTGGATCGCGACCTAAATTTATGCATGTAATCTCTAGATTGGATCGGGATTAATAATTGCGATCCAAAAATATGCACGTAACCCTCTAAATTGAATTGCGATTATTAATCATGATCCAAATATATGCAAATAGCCCCCTTCACATCCTTAATATTATGTGTCTTACCACTCGTTCTCACCTGGCAGCACTGGCAACCGGCGGCGCCGGAGCAATGACAACCGGGACGCGGCTTGTGCCATGCCCCATCTCTGGCGAAAGCCACGAGGTGCGGTTTCCTAGTGCGGAGGCGGACGATGACGCTAACATCAGCGGCACAAAGAACACCAACCGTGCTCCCCACTTCTCCGTGTCAGCCATCCCGCTCCAGCTCCGTCAGCCGCATTCGCATCCGCGATGGCACGATATCTCCAGCTTTAGATCCCGCAGAGAAATGCACGAGCTCGGCACGCCACTGCTGTCGCACAAGATCCTTTGGGAGAAGGACCCGTCGCAGTCGCACCAGCAGGAGCTGCTGCCGAAGAAGGACGTGTTGATCAGCTTGCAATATTTCTTGCGCTCTGAGTCTGTTAGAGACGAGTGTGCCTAAAGCCTGATCACAGACACATGTGATCATCAGGTTATTTGAACTGTGTTGGGAAAGCTGTGGACCTAACACCCACAATGAGGACCTAAACCTACACTAAATCAACTCACTCAAGTTAGTTAGCCTTATAACCTTTGGGTACTTAGCACCGGGTCTTTGACGGCCGAGCTACCTTCTTAGCTTCCGGGAGGCAGAGCCTACCTACAGATGAAGCACAAACCCTTTATGATAGATCACAGCTAGATATATACCAAGTACTTAGAATTATACGGTCGAACCGGGAGACTAGAACTTATAATAACTCACTCTTTATTAGTGACACAACTATTACACAAGAGTGTACACACAACTCATTCTTCACCTAGCACTCGCTACTACTCATCATACCCTTTGTGGATGTATATGGATGGTAGGGGGTCACCCTCCTTATATAGGCATACACAACCATTAGTGATACTTGTCATCATCGTAACCTAATTCTACACTCCTAGAAAATATCTAGTTCTAGATTTTTTTATATTATTATAATACAAGACCTCTACACACTTCCTAGTAAATATCTATATTCACGATTAGTGTAGAAGATTCTAAAAGATTGCCTTACTTGTTTCAACACTCCCCCTCAAGGCAAACTTCTTTCTAAAGTTGTCCTACAGACCATGCCAAGTGCTTATCGAAACTTCTCAAATTTAATCTTGCTAAGGCTCTTTGTGAGAATATCGGCATTCTGCTCATCAGTCCTCGTAGGCACCATCTCAATTTTTCCTTCAAGGACCTTTTCTCTTATATAGTGGTAGTGGACCTCTATGTGCTTGGTTCTTGCATGAAAAACTAAATTCTTTGCAAGATGAACAGATGAGAAATTATCACAGAAAATCCTTACTTGATATTCTGTTGGTTGATGAAGGTCCTCCATTAGCTGCATGAGCCAAGTACTTTCTTGTGCTGCTGTTGCTGCCGAACGATACTCTACTTTGGTACTAGACAGTGCCACAGTAGGTTGTCTTTTACGGCACCATATTATAGCTCCTGATCCAAGACTGAAGAAATATCCCGATGTTGATCTCCTTTTGGCACAATCTCCGGCATAATCCGCATCACTGTACCCATGGACTTGGCATTCTTTTGTTTTCTTGTATAGAATTCTAAAATTAATGGTGCCTTTGACATACCTTAGTATGCGTCTGACTACATCAAGATGAGGCTTCTTTGGTTTACTCATTGTGACACCCTAGGTGTCATCAGGTTTTAAATCGACACGCTAAAACTCTAATCGGCAATTTACTCACCTAAAAAAAGTAAAAATCAACACTGGAAGTAAAAAAAAAAGGAAATGTTGTTTGAAATGTTCTAAAGGATCACCATAAAAACTTTGGTACACAACAGAACACTATAGCTGAATCAGAGAATATTCCTATAATAAAAGTTGTTCCAAATAATTCACTTAGATCACACAAAATGTTTCAAAAATTTTTGAACTCAGGAGCTAGGGTTTTCAATTAACTTAAGTGAAGGGAGTTGGAATAATTAAAAAAAAAGGAAATTGAAAGCGTCTTTACGGTGAACAGTGGCGCGCCGCCACTGTCCTATCGCCGAGGCGTGGCTGACCGCCAGCCGATTTTTCCTCGTCGCCATTACTCCTTTCTTGTCCGTGAATCTTGGCAAGACCTCCCTCCCTTTCTCCCTCTTCCTCTCTCCTCCCTCCCTTCCTCTCTCTCTCTCTTTTTCTCTCTGCGCTCGACCACTTGCCCCTGCCGCATGGCGCCTTCAAAGCAGGAGCGCCGCCTCCCACGCCCGATTGTCGCCCGCCGCCCCCTCCTCTCTCCCTTGCTCCTCCCTTGAGCATAAAGCCGAGCCCCCCTCCTTCCTTCTTCTCCTTCCCTGCTCCCCCCCTCCCTTCCCGCGCACAAGCCTTGCTCTGTTTTCAGCCGCCCGCCATCACCACGGCGCCGGCGAGCTCCGGCCCTTCCCCAGCCCCGCCGCCGTGCCAAGCAAGCTTCCCTCGACCCCCTGCTACTCTCCAACCACCAAGAGCCCCAGCCGTGCCCTAAATTCCCCGGAACGCCGCCGCCCTGTTTTTCGGCCAACAACCTCACCGGCGGCCACCTTTCTCTGAAATTCGTCGTGGTGGTACGATGTTTTTCCAATTCCTTTCACCGGCTACTTGCTCTAGTTCTTGCGCACCCAATTGACAAGGTTATGGCCGCAGTCCATCACCGTTGACGAAGAACGCCTCGCGCCACCACCTCGGCCACCATTGACGCCGCCTCGAGCTCACCGTCGCCGGCCCTGTTCTCCTTTTCCCCGTGGCCTTCATCCTCGACAAATCAGTCCCATATCACGGTGATACTCCACGGCTGCTCCATCCCCGCCCTAACCTTCTTCTCCGGCGAGGATCTCACCGGAGAGCCGCCGTGCCCTGTTTTCCACCCTGCTCTGCCACTATTCCATCAATTGTTCCATTTTCCAGTAATTAGCCAGAAGTTGTTAAGTGTGTAGAAAATCATAGAAAAATCTAAAAATGCCAAACCTAATTTTATTTGAATCCTTGAACAATGACCTAATTTTCTGTTAAAGCATCTTTTTTTGAAAACGGCCAAGAATTGTCAGAAATAATTAAAATACTCTTGTCTGTTCTTGAATTTTAATTTAAAATTCTAGAGCAGTGCTAGGGTTAAGATTTGATCCACGAGTACATCATGGCAATAGACACCTTTTGGAAGTTTATAGAGATTTTATGACCACAAAGTTGCATACAACACTTTAACAATACTCCAATCTGCCTAGTTAAAGTATCATTTTCTAAAATACATTGTAAAATTTATCCAAAAGGTTAGACCCAAAAGCAAAGTTTTAGCTTTGGTTCTCAGGAGTGACCCCATAAAACTTCATAATTTTATTCTAAGGTTTACTAATGGTTTCTGATTTTAAAATATTTAATAACAGAAAATTTGATGAGTTTTTATAAAATCTAGAAAATTCATCTAGGCCTCAACCAAAGATCAAAATGCATATGTCCGAGAGTGCTATCAACTAAAAATAATCTTGAGGTATAATTAAAAGTTTCATTTTTAACCCTAGGTCAATAGTCGTAGTTATTAAATAATTATTAACCAAGGAAAAATGTCGAATTAACATTAACTAAACTTGAAATTCTTGATTTGTAGGACATGCCAACTAGAAAAAAAAAATCATCTCCTGGAAAGAAATTGAGAAGTTTTATTTGAACCACCATTTTCCTTACAAATTGCATTTTCATCATATAGGAACCGACCCGGAGTTTCCGACGGAGAACGTGAATCCGGAGGAGGCACCCGCAGGAGCTAACTTCTCTCTTGAGTGTGCTGACTTTTCTGTAGATCAAGACAAGCCCCGGTGCACACCTATGTTTTATAAATTTTATGTTTCACACTATGTGTGTAGGAATTGCTTGTGTATTAAGTTTCGAGGAAATTGCCGTGAAAACCTAGTTGCATGACTTGGTAGGTTTTCCTATGGGGTATCTTTATTAGAGCCATCGCGATAGAATGCTAAGCTTTAAGGGTAGGAAATGGTAGAATATGAGTAGTAGGGAGACTACTCATGTTTGCTCAAAGAAACAATTTCGAGGAATGGAAGTTAACTATTGAATAAAACTGGAAACTTTATCGGGTGTGGTTGCATTGGTCAAGTTTGAGTTGTGTATCGAGTGCATACTGGTAAATGGGAGCAGAAAACCGTGCATACTGGTAAATGGGACCAGAAAACCGACGTAGCTCATTGTGTTTTGTTGGACAATTGGTCATCTCTCTTTCCGGGTGAATGGATCGTCAGGGTGGGTGAATTCGCATTTTGTTTTCTTGGGCTCGTGCTAGTGGGAAAAGCTTGGGGCCGTACAGGGATGTAGGGCATCGTCTGGAGGACCATGTCCTTGGAGAAATGGATATTGGGTCAACTCTGTTGCGATGTTGCAAAAGGTGGCCATGTGTGACTCCTTCGAGTGCGCACGTGTCGTGTCATTTGGGTTTCTCCGGGAGGATGTAAATTAATTATAATTACCGTTCTCATGGTTAAGAGTACCACTTGCTCCTTTCTGCCGCAACGATATGTAATTAGTGGAATACTGATGAAAGTGACTGATTCACCCCTGATTGGTCGTGCTGAATGTTTGTTTGGTTTAGTATAGTGGCACACTTAGTATGTTAATAATGAACCCTGTTAACCTGGCTAAAAATGGGAAAGACAATTAGCGCTATTTTCGCAATACCCGGTCAACTACCACCAAATACTCCCTGCATTCTAGGAGTCGGTCATTAGATGACCATGTTGACGGGTAAGTCTTGCTGAATATTAGTTGCTCAGGGTTTGTGGATTAATTGTTTTGCAGGTGATGCTTTTAACTTTGGTTCGTTTGGTTGTGGTGGTTGGAAAGGGGAAGCACCCTCGGAGTGGACCTTTGAGTGGGTTCCCGCTTCTCCGGTCCATGAAGATTAAGCACCCTCGGGCTGGCGTGCTTAATTGTATCATCGGATGTAATTATTAGCTTCCGTTGTCCTACGCTTGTTTTCAAACTACGTTTTCGCACTTTAAATCTCTGAACCAAATGATGTAACCTTCGGACCTAATGTACACTCTAAATCTCTTTTGCGTGTCCTCGTTAATCATTGTACCGCATGGTCGCTTGCTTCGTCAAGTGACACCCTAAAATGATTCTGGATGAGCAACCGTACGATTTTATCGGACGGGGTTGCGACACTCATGTATCGACTAAGTACACCAATTGGATAAGATATGTCCGGTCGAGTTAGTGTCAATATTATATAAGACTCCCGACCAATTGTTGATACATGGTCACATCTTCCAGATCCTTCCCTTCATGTTCGTGTAGTCTCATATTGGGATCCATAGGAATGGACATAGGTTTGCAATCAAGCATGCCATACCTTTGAAGAAGGTCCTTAGCATATTTTTGCTGACCTAGAAATATGCCTTCCCTTGTGTGCTCCACCTCAAGTCCAAGGAAATGCTTTAACTCTCCAAACTCCTTCATTTGAAATCGGACAGAGAGATTTTCTCTGGTCCTTTGTATTTCCTCCAAATGGTCTCCAGTTATGATCAAGTCATCGACGTAGACTAATATTATTGCTAGTCTTCAGTCATGGACTTTCACAAATAAGCTAGAGTCGGATGGAGCAACTTCGAAACCACTTTGTACAAGGAACTCACCAATTTTCCCTTACCATGCTCGTGGGGCCTGCTTCAATCCATAGAGAGCCTTCTTTAATTTGCAGACGTACTCGGGGTGAGCCTTGCTCTCAAATCCTCTAGGTTGTTCCATATAGAAATCCTTGTCAAGCTCCCAATATAGAAATGCATTTTTCACATCCATTTGCCATAACTTCCATGTCTTGCATGCAGCCAATGCAATAGGACACAGACATTTGTAATCTTGACAACTGGGTTGAATGTTTCTTCATAATCCAACCCATATTGTTGAGAGAAACCCCGAGCAACAAGTTGAGCTTTATACCTGTCAACCGAGCCATCTGGACGGGTCTTTAACTTTATAAACCCACTTGCAAGATATGGGCTTTACATCCTTTGGTCTTGGCACTAAATTCCATGTTTGATTTTCATTTAGTGCTTTAATCTCTTCCTCCATCGCTTTTGACCATTGAGGGCCTTGTGTAGCTTCTTTGTATGAAGATGGCTCAGAAGGTATTTTTTCCTCTATAATAGCAGCATTTGCATATATCTTGTTAGGCTTGTGTTGACTTGCCGTTCTCCGTGGCTCCTGTGAGGGTTCCACAAAATCCTCTTGTGGTTTAGGTTCTTCAATAGATGACTGATGTATACCGGTCTTCCATGGACTTTTGGCCTTTGTTGGTGGTCCTTCTCCACTTTTACTAGGTGTTGATGCCTCCTTCTCAACTTCTTCCATCTCTTCTTCTTCCTTTTCTTTAGACTCTTCTGGAATCTCCTCCAAGGCATGAGAATCTAGTATCTCAATCCTTTCGAGTGTCCACCATGCAGATGCTTCATCAAATATCACATTTCTTGAAGTGTGGCATTTTCCTGTGGTTGGATCACAACACCTCCAACCCTTCCGTTCATCATCATAACCAACAAAGATGCATGTGATGGCCTTCTTCTCAAACTTGCTCCTTAGATGATCTGACACGAACACATAACTGACACATCCAAAAACTTTTAAATGACTTACTGCTAGCTTCTTCTTCCAGAGCATCTCATGAGGTGATTTGAACCCCAGTTTATCCTATGGTAGCCTATTAATCACATAGGCTGCTGTCCTCATGCACTCGGCCCAGAACCTTTCAGGAAAATTCTTGGCATGGAGCATGCTTCGACAAGTTTCGGCAAGATGTCGATTCTTCTGTTCCGCAACCCTATTTTGTTGTGGAGTATTAGGGCAGGTTAATTGCCTTCTTATTTTATTTTCTAGAGATATGTAGTAAACTCATGGGATAAGTACTCTCTCTCATTATCAGTGCGTAGGCACTTAATTTTCTTGTTGAATTCACCTTCTACCTTCTTCTCGAGCTCTTGAAAATTCATAAAGGCCTCTAACTTTTCCTTCATAAAGTATACCCAGACATATCTTGAAAAGTCATCAATAAAGATAATCATGTACCTCATTCCTCCAATAGATCTGTTTGATTGGCCGAATACATCTGAGTGTATAAGTTCCAACGCCGTCTTGGACCAATTCTCTGACTGTTTGTATGGTAATTGATGGGCCTTGCCATATTGACATCCAGCACAAACTGTGTCTGTACGAATCTCCATTAGAGGAAGCCCTTTCAACACTTGTCTTTTCATCATCTCATTTAATTTATTTTAATTCACATGTTCAAGACGAGCATGCCAGATCACCATTCTCATTTCTCCGAGCTTTGTCCACATATGCAGACTCTGCTGAGAGCACAAAGACAAATTGTCGCCTTTGCCCTTCCATAATAGGTGTACCAACCACTATTACTCTTTTTATAAATAGCCACTTTATCTGGTACAAAGAGAACATACTTTCCTTCTGCTGTCAATTGTGGAACTGACAGCAAATTCTTCTTCAAGCTTGGAACATGATAAACCTTCTCGAGTTGGAGTTGATGAGGGCCATACCTTGGGATGATAGTTTTCCCAACATGAGAGATAGGAAGTCTTGAGTTGTCAGCAGTCAAGACCACTCTTTTCCCTTTATAGTCAGCCATATCCTTCATCTTCTTGTCATCACTTGTCTTATGATTAGAACATCCAGAATCAATGATCCAATCCTCCTTATAGTTTAAGTCTTGGTCTGTGGTTGCTGCAAAAGCATTGGCCTCCATGCCCTCTTTCAGCTCATCTTTATCAATCTCTATAGAAAACCTAGCTTCAGCATCCCACTTATCATCACTATTAGGTACTTCTTCTCCTTTTTCTCCATTGAGGTCGTGGCCATATTTCCTTCAAAACGCCTCCTCGCAATCGATAATCTCGAGCAAAATGACCCTTCTTACCACAGTTGTAGCATCCATCATTTTGCTTCTTAGACTTGTCGATCTTCCCTTCTCCCTTGTGCTCCCCCTGAAATGTTGCTCCTTTCTTTTTTATGAGTTTTGCCACCTTCTGCCAGTCTTGGTTTAAACCTTCCTTGTCCTCGTGGTGGAAACTTCTTTTTGTTTGCAAAGAGTGCCTTCTCCTCTTCCTTTATAGAGATATTTCCCATCTGCTTGGCTAGCTCCTCCTGATTAGCCAACAGATTTTCTAGCTCCACCAGTGATGGTTGAGTAGGCCAGCCCCTCACCGCGGCAATAAACCCATTACATTCGGGTCTAAGGCCATGAATGATGATTCTCTTTATGCAGGCCTCACCCACTTTCTCCTCCGGCTCGAGTTGTGATATCTCTCGACAAATAGACTTAACGTTGGAGAAATACTGAGAAATTATCATATTGCCTTGAGAGATACCTGAGAGCTCATTCTCGAGTAGTTGGAGGCGCGTTTCATTCTTCTTGGAGAAGAATTTACCCAAAATCTCCCAGGCCGTCTTTGGAGTCTCAGCATCTCGGATACGCTCCACTAGGTCCTCCTTAATTGTTGTCTTCAGCACAAACATAGCTTTGCCAGCTTTGATGCGCCACTTCTATAGTTCATCCTCCTTTGATAGAGCCGGGGGCACTACTTTAGTGCCTGCAATGATCTCCCATAAGTCCTGACCTTGTAGATAGGACTCTAAGCAGGTCCCCAATAGCCATAATTATGGCTATTATGCTTCTTGATCCCAGATCCTGTGCTAAAGAGATCCTACATGGTGATTGATGTCTTGTGTCAATAAGCTTCTGTGGTCCCAGACCAATGAACTTCACAGTCCCAGACTATGCACCGACAGAATCTCCTCTTAGCACTGATTGATGCACCGATGATGGCAAACACCCTGTGCTCACCAGATCTTCCCCCTACTGACGATCCCGGATCGCCGGCTCTGATACCAATTATTGGGAAAGTGGTGGAACTAACACTCACAATGAGGACCAAAACCTACGTTAAACCAACTCACTCAAGTAGGTTAGCCTTATAACTCTAGGTACTTAGCACCGAGTCTTTGGCGGGCTAGCCACCTTCTTAGCTTCTGGGTGGCAGAGCCTACTTACAGATGAAGCACAAACCCTTTGTGATCCCGGGAGGCAGAGCCAATCTTCAGATAGATCACAGCTAGATATTTATGCCAAGTACTTAGAATTATACGGCCGAACCTGGAGACTAGAACTTATAATAAATCACTGTTTATTAGTGGCACAACTATTACACAAGAGTGTCCACACAACTCAATCTTCAGCTAGCACTCCTACTAGTCACCGTACCCTTTGTGGATGCATATGGATGGTAGCGGGTCACCCTCCTTATATAGACATACACAACCATTGAATGAGTGACATTTGTCATCATCGTAACCTAATTCTACACTCTTCCTAGAAAATATCTAGTTCTAGATATATTATTATGATACAAGACTTCTACACACTTCCTAGTAAATATCTATATTCATGATTAGTGTAGAAGATTCTAGAAGATTACCTTGCTTGTTTCAACAAACACAAGAATCTTATGCATATCACGTCACTGAATGAAGTATGCATATTAAACTTCTGCACTAGGAGAAACACCTGAAATCATGAGAAAAAACTGTGAAATTTTACCTTCAGGTATATGTCAAAGGCTCATACACCCCATCATCGACGATTCGTGCATAATCCGTCAACGGTTCAATAACAGCCGTGAAATTCTGCAGTTTCAGATACGGATCAGGTTCAATTTTCTGCAAGATAACCACCATTAGTCGTCTTCCAACCTTCCGGAGGGAACTGTGGCTTGGAGACTTCAGTCCATCAAAATTATTTCCGAAGGGGGCAACTCTCCTGAATCATCTTCCTCAATCCTTTGCAAGAAGTTCACAAGGATACTACGGACAGTAATGTGGTGTCCTTGTAATTGGCCCCTGATGTGGATGTGTTGTTCTATACTATTTGTTTAGAGCTTTTCTGTGTTGTTTATGGATAACATATGTGAATTATCTGAATTGAGCTCTCAAGCATCATACAGGTCTTTTTGCATCCGAGCTTTATTCCATCATCTCTCCTTCATTCCTTTTTATTTATTGAATCTGTGGAAAGGCTTTTCGGCTTTCACAAAGTAGAATTGCAATTTTGTTCAGACAATCAATTGTGCCTAACAGATAGAATCCATACAGTTTATAGTAGTTAGGAAGTAGAGTGTTTTGCCTTGGTTGCTCCATATTCAGGCATGTGAACGTGGCTAGTTGCTCTCTTTTTTTGTTGTGAACTGTGGCTACCACAAGTTCCTTTGTTCAATGTTAGTCTTCGAGATGACACTGCTGGTTCAGGACAAGTACACTACTGGTCGGAGAAAATTGTTAATGGCTTATTAGTGTCATCTTCGACGCCGGATCGGATTTGGGCAGACAGATTAGTATGCTGACCTTATCTGAATTTCCACTTTAGCTCTATAATTTGCGAAGGGCAAACAAATGCCGCTGCAAAGATCAACATCCAGTCTTGATCAGGATATATGCGGAACTCCTGTCCCAAAGAATTGAAGCAGCGAGTCACTACTGTCCTCCAGTACTACCTACCTTTATGAGCTATTGTGATGATTTGCTAATCTTATCTCAATTCCCAGTACTTTTTTTTTGAGATCCAAACCCAAACGTACGTATCATGCATGCCAGCACTGTTTCCTAATCTTATCTCAATTTCCATCCAAGCGAACACAATTTTCCCTGGCCGGTAGATGCTTCATGCTGCTGTATGATCACTGTATCGTGAGTCATGAGGACAGGTCAATATCTGTTTCAGAATCAAAACACTGAAGCGAACTGACCTTAGTGGCCGCCAAAATGGCACCTTAGATCTGCATTATTGTACTGCAAACTTCCAGTGCCACAGCATGGATCATGCAAGTGAATACTGATACGCCGGAGAATTCCTAAAGTTCCTGAGCACTTACAGTGGTGCTTGCTGGACTGACGGTGATCAAAAAGTTGAAAGTTTGTTTGTTTGTTTGTTTTTTACTGCAGACGGTTACACAAAAAAGAAAGCTGAACGCTTTTAGCAGTGACAGTCATATTCTCTAGTACGTAGTAAGTTGCAAGGCCACCGTCCATTTGCGAAACGAGACATTCCAATTCTGCAACCACAGAAATTCCTGCGTATTTCTGCACCTCTCCTTTTCCACTCAACCAGTATATATGCATCTCTCTACCTCAGAACAGCACAAAACCAGTGGGAAACACTCACTCATCTCCAGCTCTCTGCAGATCCTCCTTCAACCATGGCACCGTGTCTGACAATCTGAATCGACTCCTCTGCATCTAAACAAACATATTGACAACACTATCTCTGCAGTTTGTGTTCTTGCATCGTCGCTACTGTTAGTATTTCTTTTCAGAGAATCCTACCAGCCAATTTGAGACCAGTCGCGTGTTGCAGGCCGGCAAGCTCAGTGTTATGGTAGCACGCAGGTGAACAGAAGAAGCAGTTGCTAGATGGATGCGAGGATGGCGGCGGACGGCGGGCTGAGGCGGCTGTTCGAGAATCCGATGCCGGAGAACCCGACGCTGATGGAGGCGCTGTCGGCGTGGAACCACCGTGCAGTCCACCCGGACCGGCCGGTAGACACGGTGTCCTTCACCGAGATCTTCGGCGAGCTGCACTTTCAGGAGAAGTCTGATGACGGAGTTGCGCTGCTGCCTCCGCCGCAAACGGTGCCGGCGCCACCGCTCCCTCCTCCGCGCACGACGTCTTCGTGGGCGGCTGACGCCGCCGAGGCCGACGACAAGAGCAAGGACGACTCGTCGCTGGACGCTCTTCTTAGGCCCAAGCCCGCCGCGAGCACCGTGAAGAGGAGCGCGAGCTTCTGCACGAATAAGAAGGGCACCGCGTCGTCGCTGCTGCTGTGCACCGAGGGGCTCGGCTCCGAGAGCACCGTGGACGCCGACGACGTGCTCAGGGACGGCGACGCCGAGCTCGATCCCGCCGCCGCGCTTCTCGTCGGCGAGGAGGCGGCGGGCGCGGGGGCAGGGAGGACCGCCAGAGTGGAGGAGGAAGAAAAGGAGGAGGAGAAGCGCCCGCCGCCGTCGTTCCCGCCGCCGATACGGGCCATCGGGCGCGGCGGGAAGCCGTGCGTGTGCTTCCGCTCCGTCCGGGCGGACGGGCGGTTCGTGCTGACGGAGGTGGTGATCCCAGGCAAGGAGCTCCTGCAGGCGTGCCGCGACGGCGGCCGGCTCAGGCTCCAGTTCGCCGCCGGCGTGAGCGTCGGCGAGAACGGACGGAACAAAGGCGCGGTCGCAACCGAGGCCGAATCAAAATGTCGTGGCGTGCCTTTGATACTGTGACGCGACGGCTATGGTTTAGTATGGTACATGGTGATTCATGGATGACATAAAAAGGTTGGTTATGATCGAAAAGCATTGGCTGCCAACAAGTTTCAGCGTCTGCCGACGAAGCATGCACTCTTTATTCCTACTCAGATTCTCAGATACCACACGCCCAGTTCGTAATTAAAAAAAAAATCAAGTGCTCTATGTACAATGAAGCAGTTTATGCTGGTAGCATGTATTCCTCGTTTTTTAAAAAAAAAAATTCTAACGTTAGGACATGCTTTTATAGTTCATTGTTAGGTCTTTCATGTTGTCTGAAATGACACATAATTTACAACGGAGGAGTAATTTCCTGCATCGTCTCGCACGCTTTCGTTGTGTCGTGTACTTCAGCATAAACGAATCCCAAGATTTACTTAGGGCGTTCGTTTCTGTGTGTTACCCCAGAACTTCAAAATAGCCACCCACAAATGCCACTGATGTGTCGCTGACAACGACGTCTACCGGCTTCTGAAGTTTAACAGCGAAATGGTATACTTCGTACTATTCATTAGGGCGGTGGAGTTAATTACCTGGTGCCAAAATATCTTGAAAAAGGTTATGTAGGTACACAGTCATGGCTCATGGATGGGGCACTGGCTCAGCTTGCACACAGCGTACTGCGCTGCGCTTGTTGTGACTTTTTATTCCATTTTCAGCACTCAATGTCCAACTTAACATCTTTACACTCGCTGACAGATGAGGAAATGCAATTTCAGTTCTGCAGCCATGGATTTCCCTTGAGACGACAAAAGGAAGCATGTCCATGGTTGTTACTCTTACTGGCCATACTATGGTAGAAGGGAAATCAATTGATACGATTGCGATCTAAATATCTTAGTAAAAGGAACTTGTAATTTATCTTGAAATGACTGAATTATGAACTGTGTAAAATATTCGCTTTACCTTTTTTTTTCAAATGCCCATGGTTTGGATTTTGGAGCCACTTTACAATTTTGGTGCTCTTAATAATTTGAAATTTTTATCGAAAAGAAATAACAAATTCGCAATTTGTCAATCAATCGACACACAGTTCATCCAGGTGCCTCTCAGCCGACCAGCAGTGTTCCGGCCCAAGCCCAATAAGTTAACAGTCCACTGCGGGAACTACCAAGACCTCCGCAGGGCCCAGGCTCCGACCGCCGCCATTCCCCGCACCTGTCGCCTCGGTCCTCGCCGCCGCTTCCTGGGTCGCCGCCGCCGCATCCCCACATTACCCGCCACAATCCAAGCCACTGACCTGCGCGCCTGCGCCGGCCACGACCCTCGCCGGCTGTTCCTCTCCGGAAAAGACGGGAAAATACAGAAAAAAATGGCGCGTTCTGCAAAACCTGGCGGGAAATGAAAACCCGCCTGCCATCAGCGGCCGCAAAAGCAAAACCCTCCCCTTTCCCCGCACTCCCGAGCCGATCCCTCCTCTCGCGTCCCTCGCCGGCGATGGCGCGGGAGCGCAGGTCGCCGGTGGTGAAGATGGTGAAACTCTCTTCTCCTTCGCGAGCCCAAACCGCCACCGTCGTCGGCGCAGGGGACCGGCTCAGCGCGCTCGACGACACCATCCTTCACGCCATCCTTGCCCGCCTGCCGCTTCGGGACGCGGCGGCCACGACCGCGCTCTCCCGGCGCTGGCGGCGCGTCTTCGCCACGCTCCCGCGCCTGCGCATCCGCCCCGCCACCTTCAACCGCCGCGGATTCCCTGACGACGGTGACGAGGACTTCTGCGAGGACGGCTCGCGCTGGTGGACCGCCCTCCGCTGCCTCCTCAGAGTCCGCCTTGCGCCGATCGCCGCCTTCGATTTGGAAGCCGGATTTACGAGCCTGTACGGCGAATTGGCCCGCGGCCTTTTTCGCAACGTCTGCGGCAGCGAGGGTCTCCTGGAGCTCAGCGTCGGAAACACCAACTACACGGACTGCTACACGCTGCCCTCCCTCGTGTACGGCTGCCAGACGCTCACCTCGCTGGACCTCTACAATTGCCGGCTTCAGATGCCGACGAAGATCAGCGGCCTGCGCGCCGTGCGGTCGGTTCGGCTCCGAAATGTGGTCACCACCGATGTCGACATCCGCCGGATGATACGGCGGTGCACAGCCATGGAACGTCTGGTGATCCATGACATCCACAAGACGCGAAGCATCTTCATACACGGGCCATGTCTTGAGAAGCTGGAGATTTACTCTTACCGCCCGCTTTGCATCTCGGTGTCCAAGGCGCCGCGGCTCGGTACGGTGAGACTGGGCTTCTCCTACGGCTACCCTGAGTATTCTTGGAGCATCAACGACATCATAGGCACCGACAAGGATGAGTCGTTTTCTGAGACCAAGAAGATGCCTGATTACAGGGAGATGGCCCAGAGGGAGCACGAGCAGACCCACGAGGTCAAGAACATGATCAGGTTTCTCGGTGGACTCGGTGGCGTCAAACAGCTCCGAATGTTTTTTTCGACAGAATATTCCGAGGTCAGTTTGTCTCCTCTGCTTCTTTTCTTCTCGTCAATCAGTAATATCATTTACTGTGGGTATCCTAAATTACGAGTGAGAATTTCAAGTTGTTCTTACTGAAATCTACATGATCATAAGATCACCAAAACTGCATTTCCTCCCTCTTTGTTTAACCATACTCCATTGCTTTTCATAATTTCTCTAGAATATCACATTTCATTTTTGTTTTAGTAAGTTCTGGCATAGCATCTTTTTCATTGATACTGATGATTTCAGCACGTTCAGGGTTGTGCCATCTCACAAATATGTGGCCCTTTATAGTTCACAGACAGTACTATACTACCAGAATAAATTTCCTTGTGACGGCTTCATCTTTGTTAAGTTTGCAGTCAAATTGACACTGGTATAGTGATGTGAAAAAGAGATGACACAAGGGTTAAGATGCTATTTAGGTGTGAGTCCTGAACATTGTTAGTTACTATTTTGTTAGTTATAGTTATGATATTTTGTAAGATTCTAGTGTTTAAGCATAATTAATTTTTTGGAGAAGCATATGTTACTTTTTAAATATAGACCTTGCGATAAATTTATTCAAAACCGTTAGTATACTTAAGTATGGTACATTGTCATATGAAAAAGTAAACACAAGGTGATTAGGTCATCTACATTTCAGTGGTTTACTATTGCCTTACTATAATGCTATCACAACATAAAGGTACAGATCAGTCACTCTTTTTAGAAGTTAGGAGTATGTTTAATTTCGTTTACATTACAGTAATTGAGTAGTACACTAAAGAATGCACTCATTTCTAAATGATTTGTGAAAAGTTCCAAGCTTCCATCCATATTTGTTTTGATTAGGTATTGAGCGTGGACAAGATTCCAATGCTGAAGAAATTTCCTCTGAAAAACTCTCTCCCTGAACTGACGACGCTTGCCCTTACTCTGGATCACAACCACAAAGTGCTTGCCAATTTAGTTTCATGCTTGCTGAACAGCTCTCCCAACCTCAAGGATCTCACAATCATTGTAAGCCTCAGACAGCTTGTGTTTACTTAATTCTGTTGTGCCATCAGCTACTCCCCTAAACAATTTATCGTGTTGCGTGCTTCCAGGAGCTTTGTCATTCAGGAAGTCCTGTGCCCTTAACTGCAGCGTTTTGGGCGGAGCTGATGAAAGAAGACAATGTTCTGAATCAGCTATCAACCGTCACCTTCTACACTGATTCACTCTTTGAAGACCATCCTTACGGAGGCCTCTGTCGGTTCCTGGTGATGCACTCGAGGGCCCTCAGAAGAATGAGAATTGAATACCACCACTCACTGGTGAAGCCTGAGCATGTAGCCAAGCTTGAAGCAATCCGAAGGGACCTCCATCTCTGGCCAAGGGCTTCCGGTGATGTGCTGCTGGAGTTGTGTCCAGCTGATCGCTTCCCGTGGTTCTGATGTGGATTTACCAATTGCTCACTTTTTTTTTTGAAGAAAACACATGGCTCACTTGCAGCGCTGCAGCTTTGCTTCCTGCCCAATGTACTCTGATGAAATTGTTGTTTGTCGAGCTCGATTAGAAATCTGAATTTGCACTTGGCAAGTCAATATGCCTTTCTTTGTTGTATTGTGGACCTGACTGAAGATCAGAATTTGCACTTCTCAACAAGTCGATATACCCTTCCTTTGTTGTATTATAATGGATCTGATTGGAAGCCTAAAGTTGCAGTTTGCTGTAAATCGATATGCCATTATTGCATTATATGGACATCTTAGTGGATTTTGTATCTTTTTATTTTTAGATAAATTGTATTTATGTTTATAAGTGGGGGATAAGCCATTGGGTTTTAGTAAAGAGCTCTATTATTGTACCCTCAATTAATAACGGGTCACCCATTTTCTTTGCTCCAAATGTCCAATTTTTTTCTATTTGATTCATACTCCTACAGTGCTACGGAGAAGGCATGGTAAAAACCTCTTAGAATAACCTGTTGGCTTCCGGTTTGATTTGGACGGGGTTCTTACTAACAAGCTTCTGAATTCTGATTACGGCTTAAATGCAGTGTGCAGCAGAAATGCTATTCAGTGACAAGTGAGAAACATCATTGACGCCTTGTTTGTGTCACAAACTGAATGCCATCTTTTTTTTTTTTCAATACTTATCCGGATACAAATAAAACGACATATTTGCATCAGGAGCCAATTGCAAGGAAAGACATCCAACATCACATTACTGTCCGCCGCACCCTGGCAACTTCTTGCAGAGGATTGATGAAGATGATTCAGGAGATTGCCCCCTTGCAGAAACTGCACCTTATGCGTATCTGAAACTGCAGAAGTTCATGACTCTTGTTGAACTGCTGCCGGATGATGGGCTGTATCGAGCCAGTGACGTTAAAGGCAAACTTCACAATTTTTCTCATGATGTCAAGTTTTTCTCTTAGTGCGTGCAGAAGTTTAATGTCCATACTTGATTCAATGACAATTTAACTTCATCGTCCGGTTCAAATAGACCTGGCATCGCAGAAGCGCTACGCATAAGGTCAACTCTGATAAATCTAACTCGTCAGAGGAATTTTCTGCGGAGCAAATGTCGTTGTGATCACCGGACTTTGTTCTCCGTCTGAATTAAAACCGCGCATCTTTATGGCTGATCTCTGATGATAACGCATGCTTGTGATCAGGCGCGCGCACCCGTCTCTGACAGACACGGAGTGCAAGAAGCTGTGCAAGCGGATCAACTGCCAATGCGTCGTCCAGCCGCCCAGACGGTGGTGTGGTGCGCGTGCTCTACTTCGAGGAGCTCCGTCTCAAGTCGTCCTTCTCCGGCAGCGGCTCAGGCTGGCGCGACGGGTCCTTGTCGCAGCGTATCACGGGCGGCGGCGTGCCGCGGTCGTGCGTGTCGCCACTCGCCGGGGAACAACTACGACGCTCGCTGCGGCGGGAGAACTGGGAGCTCAAGGTGGAGATATCGCGGGTGCGGCGGACGGAGCTGGAGCGGCACAAGGTCCGACCCGAGAAGCACGGCCGCATCCGTGAGCGCGTACCGGTCGCCGTTGTTCTGCCTGCCGCAGCCGCCGCCGCCGGTTGCCAGTGCCAGGTGCGAACGAGGCGCCAGATGTATAATATTCGTAAAATGTAGGGGGTATCTGCATATATTTGGAACCATTTTTAGGGAGGTCCGTGCATATATCCGGATCGCGATTAATAATCGC
This sequence comes from Oropetium thomaeum, assembly GCA_001182835.1. Taxonomy (NCBI): domain Eukaryota; kingdom Viridiplantae; phylum Streptophyta; class Magnoliopsida; order Poales; family Poaceae; genus Oropetium; species Oropetium thomaeum. The sequence goes on from LFJQ01000013.1 coordinate 3,006,705, forward strand.
AACCCATATTAGGGGGTAAATGCAAAATTTTGGATCGAAGTTAATAATTGCGATCAAATACAGGGGTCTATCTGCACATTACGATATATTGACCCAGTCTTCTTTGATGGGTGCCGTCGGATCAAAGGCGTGGGGCGCTGATGGATTCAGACTGGTCAACGATCTCCTTCGTCCGTCTCCGTCCGCCCGTCGGACTAGCCGGCGGTCGGACGCCATGGCCGGTGCGGGGACCCTCTGTCTCGCTTCGCCTGACGCCGACGGCCCACGGCGCCGTCTCTGGTCCCTACCTCGTCCCGTTCGCCCCGATGCCAGCCAGTTCAGCAGTTCCCTTTCCCGCTCTCGTACCACGGACAGATCAGGTCTCGCTTCCCTCACCACCGTCGTCTCGTCTGCGTGCTCCGGCCACGCTGCTGTGCGGTGCGGCGGCAAGATTTGCTTTGGTGGAGACGGTCAAGGAAAGGGACAGCGGAGCCGGAGGTCATCGACGGCACGGTGAAGCTCTCACGGCACGGCAATGCGGCGTCAGCGGAGGGAGTCCTTGCGAATTTCACCGCGATGAAGCTCAGCTCTGTGACTCGCAGTTTCAGCAACTGCGGAATACTACCCCAGGTGAAGCTCCCGACTCCATCAGTGTCGCTGCTTTGGTACGTAGTACGCGTTCCGGTGGGCGTCCCGGATTCACCAGTCCTTTTCCACAGTAGTATGAGAACAACTGACCCTCCTTTTCTTTCCCTAGTCACACACTGGGTTACTAATTCACAATTAGTACTAGCTGAGAAAGAAAAGGATTCTAGAAGGTTCTCGAGAAAATGGGCGTCCTACATGTGGCTTGTGCTTGTCTATGATTGATGTGCGGACTGGTGCTACGAAGCAACATGAGAAAGACGTTGTGGCAGGTGTTTCAATTTCATTCTTCAGTCACCGCTGACGACGCACGCAGCTTACTATATGTAGCATCAACGACAGTCAACAAGACACCTTCCTTCTAGTTTCTTAACAAACACTAATCCTTTATGAGAGGTACGGAGTACTAGTACTAGTAGTACGTAAATCCCAACAGCTTATTTTAGTTCAGGACGTTTAGAAATTCCGAGTCCAAACCTCGACGTTCTAGAAGCACTGAACGCAGAGCGATTTTTCAAAGATTTCAAAGTGACCAAGTGAGGAAGATTCCCAAACGAAAAACAAAGGTTTGCAAAGCGGAAGTCAAAAAAGGGTTTGGGTAGCAGTTCAACATTCCTTTTGCTTCAGAGCAAGTTTACCACTACCCTTTTTTTTTCTAGTAATTTGTCTTGTGCACGCCGTCCTTTTTTAAATGATAGCAGTACTACAATAGTCTGATTCGTTTTTCACCTGGTGTGTATTGTGTGGAGGTTTGTTTGCCTTTGCTTGTCCGTTCCCTTTTTGCCTTTAGTGTGTTAGCGGCTGCTAAAGGCCAAAAACAAGATGTTAATCAGAACACTCTTTTCTCAGCCTACGCCAGGTGTGACGTTATTAACCAGAACCTTTTTCTGCTAAGCTGAATAGCTAGGCATTGGTATGTTCCAGTTACAGTACGTTCTTTGTCTTAATTGACAATCATGGAAACTACAGTAAGTAGTACTAGTTCAACCTAATTATTGTGTGATGGGAGGAGCTGATGAGTACGACGCATGCACGAAAATGACAAATAAAGTCAAAGAAGTTCAGCTTTTGCACACAAGTCGTAGATATATTTACGTTTCCCATTTTTTTTCATGCGTCAAACTAGCTTGGGGAATGCAGAAAGCCTGAAACAATGGGTAAAAAGGGACGTATTACTAGTAGATTACTACTCTACTGCCGTAAACCAAATTCAGCCGAAAGCTCTTTCGGAAAAAAAAAAGTTGAGGAAAAAGCTCTTCGATGAAGCTCTCACTTTACGACATTGTTTATGCTATTACTATAGGATAAGGAAGCCGATCTTGAGATTAGCAAGACGATAGTATCGTCGTCAGTGCTCACACGACGTCCGGGGCACACAGTCAAAAACGTCTTGAAACCGCGGGAATTGAGGGCCGCTGCCATGAGCGGTCGCTCTCGGTCTTGGCGCAGCAGCAGGTAGGCCCGTACTAGTACGTAGCTCAACGATTTTTCTTCTCTCAACCTGTCGTCAATCTCAAGGTTGTTCAGCGCTAATTCCAACTGCCCGGCGGGGCCCGACTTTACTCTTTGGTGTCTCCCACCCTACGCCTGTTCCATGGACCGATGTTCGTCAATTGGCCACGTACTACCGATATGTCCATGGGCTTGAGCATCCACTCACCATAGACCGGGTCTACGGACCATAGTATCCGACTAGTAAACCAGGGAGGAGTCCAGGACCCACGCCGAGGAACAGAAGGAGGAAAATGGCGCGTTCCTCCTCCTCCGGTTCCTGTGGCAGCCGATTCCGATCACAGCAATCCCAACAAACAAGTCAAAAAGAGACTCCTTTAAAACCACGCCACGCGCCGACGACCCGAGCGATCTCCTCCATTCTTTCCCCAGAACACCGTCGCGACTCGCGTGCGTCTTTCTCTATCGCCGGTCGCCGCTCCCCCGCCATGGCAGCCACACGCGACCTCTCCGGCGACCCGCCGGAGTCCACCGAGCTCCGCATCGGCGACGAGGTCGACTGGTCGGACATCAACGGCGTCTACGACCGGGACGACTCGCTCAAGGGGAACACCAACCCCAAGTGCGTGCTCAACCTCAAGACCCACCACGCTGGGTCCTCGTCGCAGAGGTTCTCGGGCAACCTGAAGCCGACGGCCGCGCCCATCATCGGCCTGTCCGGGAAGCTCGGCCAGGGCGCGCGGCGGCACCACAACCCGCCGGCCATCTTCCCGAAGAAGGCCAAGACCGGCGGCGGCGGGCGCCAGGCCAAGCCGGCCGTCCCCGAGCCGGGCTCGCCCAAGGTGTCCTGCTTCGGGAAGGTGCGCTCCGAGCGCGAGCGCTCGTTCCGGCGGCGACCGGCGACTGGGTCGGAGTCGGACCCCGCCCCGAGGCCCACCGCTGGATGCTGCGGCGGGTTCGGTTTCCTCATGCGCCGCAGCCGGTCGAGGAACAGCGCCGTGGACTGCGTCGACGAGTCCCCGCCGCCGCCGCTTCCTCCGGCCGCCGCGGCCAGGAAGTGGGAGTGGAAGGAGATGGAGGACGACGCGGAGGCACCTGCGCCGGCGCCGGGGCTCGGTGGAATGCGGCGGTTCTCCTCGGGGAGGCGCGCGGCGGACTGGGCGGCGGAGATGGAGGAGGACGGTCGCGTCGCGAAATCTGGGCCCTTGTAGTGCGTGCAGTTTGGGCTTTTTACTTTTCTTTTTCTTTTTGTTGGTAAACGAAACGAGTAGTTGGGGCATGGCTTTCCGGTTAGTTGTTGCTGTGCTTTAGGTGTAGTTGAGCTGTGTACATAGATAATCATCGTATTATTAGAGATTGGATTTTATTTTGGTTTGACGAAATTGACAGTTTTCCCTTTATCATTCTGTATGCTGGGCTTGCTTACAGTTGTCCTGTTTCGTAGTCTATCATGTCGAATGCCTTCTCTCTATCTCTTTGGATATTCAGTATTTGTGAGTGAACATCTTTATGTATTTGGGTTCCGTTTAGTTGCATTGCTCATGCAGAAGCTGTTGATGATGACAACATAGCATGACACATCGATATGAGCCGTTTTGTACAATGACAGAAATCAAATCGAGGACTTCATACGTATATGGCAAAGATGGGCGCCTCTTACCCTCCCCTCCCTGGCGCCTCTTCCCCTCCCCTCCCCGGCGCCTCCCCTTCCCCTTCCCCTTGCCCTTCGCCGGAGTCGGCCCACGACCCGGCGACCACCCGCCCCGCTGTGCCCCTGCCAGACACAGTTACCCCTTCTCTCAAGGCGTCGTGTTCCATCTCCTCCTTGTCTCCCGTAGCTCAGCCGTTTGCTCCAAAGGGACGATCCAAAGAACAGAGGAGGGCTGGCAGCCCTTCTTCGCCCTCTGATGGCTCCTCGGAGATCTTTAAACCCCTCCCTTCGTACCTAGATGTGCTGGTCGCTCCAGCTGCTACTTCCCCTGTCAGACCTGAGGTTGTTCCGGTGAAGCCGGCCGCTGCTCCCAGGATTGTTCTCCGTAACAAGCCCGTCAAGGTACCCACCGCCGCTGGTCCTGACGCTGATGGCTGGCAGCGGGTTGAACGGCGGCGCACGTCCCGCCGGATAGTGCAACGCGTTGCTCGTCGGCCGGTTCCTGTGGACCTGCGAGGACGCTGCTTCAACTGTTTCTCTCCTTCTCACCGTGCTGCAGACTGTCGCAAGGCGCCTCGCTGCTTTAAGTGTCGGTGTTTGGGGCATCGCTCCTACGGTTGTTCTATAGGAAGAGCTTCCAGCCAGCCGGCTCGCATCTGGCGGCCTGTCTCTCAGGTGCAGCAGGTGCCGATGCTGGAGCACGGTGGTAAGGATGCTGTTCGGAGGCAGTTACGGACTCTGGCCAGGGAGAAGGCGGTCGACGTCGTCGCCGTCGATGGCGGAGGAGTCGCCTGGCTGGCCAGGAGCCTGGACATTCTAATGGCGCCACGTCTGAGCCACTACCGGAGGTTGCTGGCGGTGCCCACCCTCCGGAATTCGATGGCAGCGCACCCACTCGTCCTCGGCGAGTTATTGATCGCTCGCTCAAGATCGCCAGGGCTGAAGACGGGCTTCGAAATACTTTGGCAGTGACGATAGTGGGAGACCTGCCGGAGGTGCCAGTGGATGTTCTAGCCGCGCAGCTCACAAACCTTTTTGAGCTCCCGGCTGGCTCGATGAGGTTTCATCGTCTCAGCGCGAAAGAATTTCTACTGGTCCTGTCGGATGAAGACTCGGCGGTGAGGGTGTACAATGGTGGGCGTCCTTTCCGGATGCCACCAGTGTCCCTCCATTTCCGTCGGTGGTCAAGGTTCATGAAGGCCTCTAGTGTTGCGCTCCCATGTCTCATAAACGTTGAGCTTGGTGGAATCCCAGCCCATGCTTGGGAGCTGGAAACGGCAGAGCATCTACTGGATGAATGGTGCTGGATTCGTGACTTGCATCCGTCTACGACAAATCGCCTGGACTACTCGGCCTTCAAGCTATCTGCTTGGTGTTTCAATCCTGAGCTAATACCGGCGGCAATGTCGCTGATCATTATTGAGCCGCCAACGGAGAACGTCGATAGCTCGACTGCGAAGCGGGCCTTGGAATACTTGATCAGCATCAAGGTTGAGATCGTCGATCATCTCCCAAGCTCTAGAGTACCACCGGTCCCGCCGCGGGAGAGTGGTGATCCGGATCAGAATGGTAACGGACGACGTCGCCGGCGGCGAACTTCACACTCGCCGGATAATTGCTCTCAAGGGTCGGCGGGTGGGTCAGCCCCTCGCGGATCAGTGCATGACAGGCTAGGCCCGCGTCGAAGCCATGAGGTACACATGGAGAACTCCAAGTTGGCGGTGGGCGGACCGTCTCTCGTATCTCTCGAGAAGACCCCTGCCGCTTCGTCCTCTCCCCAAACGGTCGCTGCTATTAAAGACTGGGCGGCTGTCGTCATCACTCCACGCCTCGGAGAAGTCGAGGAGAGCCCGGAAAAGTTGTTTCCTGTGTCTGCGGTGGAGGAGTTGTTCGAGAAGACGACTGCCCTCCCTGTTCTCTCGTCACCAAGCGGTGAAGTCCAGGTGATGGGCCTGAGTGCTTCGGACCAGGATGAGCCTTATCGAAAGTCAACAGCCTGTACCAACAAAACAACTGAGCCTCTGCACCCAGAGCCTCAGGCTTCCAGCGCCCGGTCTTTGGAGGAGGATGACAGCGTCTCACCCTTCAATTCGAATGACATCCCGATCAGTGATCCAATGCTGTCCACCATGCACGTCGTAGAAGATGTTTCTGGGGTACGTGAAGAACACTCTGTACAGCAAGGAGCAGACCATCCTAGCAGAACATCCACCGCGGTTGTAGGGTCCAACCTCCCGCTGGTGGAACCAACGTGGGATTCTACTGTGCCTTCAGCTGCGGACCAGGAAATGAACACGGCACCTATGGCGGTTGTAGGTTTAGACCTCCCGCTGGAGGTGCCGGCTATTGAGTCCTCTTCACCCATGGTGCATGCGACGCTGCTACCAGCTATGCTGATGACTCCTGTGCAACAAGGAATTGTTACTCCGTTTGCAACTTTCTCCAAAAAAATTTCCAAGCCCTTGAGCAATCTGATGCCTGTGCCGGTAGTGCAAAATAGACGGAAGAAAACCTTGCCTACAGATTTCAAGCCACGCCGCAGTCGACGACTGGCTAAGCTCCCACCTGAAAATGACCGGAGATCTGCTGTGTCAGTGTGCCGACAGCTGAACTTGATCACAGAGAATGAGAAGCTGCCTGACGATTGGTTGGACCGTTACACCAGAGTTTTTTCCAAGACACTAAGCAGAGAACACATCACAGCTCTGGCAGCCTTGTTCGGATGGGAGGCACCCCAAGATTGTGAGGTTCGTGCAATGTCTGAGCAGTCATTAGCTTAGGCCTCAATGTTGGTCTTGTCTTACTTTGGTTTGCAATGGCTTCTCCCAAAATTCTTGTATGGAACGTACGTGGCCTGAATGAAAAATCCAGGCGCGATTCAGTTCGGAAGGTCGTAGACCTCTGTAATCCAGCTATAATATGCTTTCAAGAGACTAAACTCTCTTCTATATCTGATTGGGATGTTGTTCTTTCCTGGGTCGTGACTACAACACTTATATATATTTGCCTGCTCAACAAACAAGAGGCGGTATTCTTGTAGCATGGAAACATGGCTCTCTCTCTTCCTCAGCACATAGGGTGCATCGGCATTCAGTGTCGGTATGTTTTAAATCTGTGATGAGATGGAATGGTGGTTCACAGGAGTTTATGGCCCTCATAGGGATGAAGATAAACCAGCCTTTCTGGATGAGTTGCGAGAGGTTCGGTCATTATGTCCAGGACCTTGGTGTACTGCTGGAGACTTTAATCTTATATACAGCTCTGAAGACAAAAACAATACAAACATCAACAGGTCCATGATGGGAAGGTTTAGGAGGTTTGTCAATGAGATGGAACTTAAAGAGGTACCGCTGGTGGGCAGACATTACACTTGGTCGAATGAAAGAGACTCCCCAACTTTGGTTAAGCTTGACCGAGTGCTTTGCACAGCAGACTGGGAGGATATCTTTCCGGATTGTTTATTACAAAGCCAGGCGACACAAATTTCAGACCATTGTCCCTTATTACTTGGATTGAATGATGGTTCTAGGGGAAAGAAACGATTTCATTTTGAAAGTTTTTGGACCAAGCTACCGAGATTCCAAGAGTGGGTTACTGAATCATGGAACAAACCTATTACAGCATCTTGTGCAGTTGAGCGGGTATCACTTAAATTGAAGCGGCTAACAAGGGATTTACAAGCTTGGAGTCAATGTCAGGTTGGACATGTTAAAACCCAACTAGCCCTTGCTCGGGAAATTTTACACAAGCTGGAAATTGCACAAGACAGCAGATCACTTTCTTATGATGAGAAATGGCTACGAAATGAGCTCAAGCGCCATTGCCTTATTCTTTCTTCTCTGGACAGAACAATTGCACGCCTGCGTTCCCGGATTAAATACCTCAGGGAGGGCGATGCCAACACTTCTTTTTTCCATGCGCATACTCGCTGCAGAAAGAAGCGGAACACTATATCAAAGCTTCAAGTAGGTGATCAGATTGTGACATCACAGGAAGAAAAACAGCAAGGAATGTTGGAGTACTATGAGCAGTTGTTGGGAACTGCTCTCCCTCGGTCGCATACTCTGGAACTCCAGTATTTTCACCAGGGAGGCCTTGACCTTTCGGAACTGGATGCTCCAATCACTGAAGATGAAGTGTGGGACACTATCAAAACCTTGCCTGCAGATCGTGCCCCGGGTCCTGATGGGTACACTGGTCGCTTTTACAAAACCTGCTGGCCAATCATAAAGGCTGATGTTATGGCAGCTATAATAATTGTGCAACAAGGAAATGCAATCAAACTTGGTCTGGTAAATTCAGCGTACATTACACTCATCCCAAAGAAATCGGAAGCCATTTTTACCATCAGACTTTAGGCCTATCAGTTTGGTACATAGTTTTGCGAAATTGATCACCAAAGTTTTGGCTAACAGATTAGCACCTAGGCTGGATGGTATGATCGCAACAAATCAAAGTGCATTTGTGAAAGGGCGGTGTATTCATGATAATTTCATGCTGGTGCAGCAAACAATCAAACTCTTGCATGGTCAAAAAATTCCGAGTTTGTTTCTGAAATTGGACATTTCAAAGGCTTTCGACTCAGTATCATGGTCATTTCTGTTGGAGGTGCTATCTCACTTGGGCTTTGGGCAGAGATGGTGTAATCTTGTGAGTAATCTATTGACCACAGCCTCAACTCAAATTCTGGTTAATGGTGAACCTGGTGACACTATCCAGCATCAGCGTGGCCTTCGGCAGGGGGATCCCTTATCACCCATGCTTTTTATAATTGTGATGGATGTCCTTAATAGTTTATTCACAAAGGCAAGTGAGGAGGGTCTGCTGCAGCCTCTATCTCATAGGGCGCCCAACCATCGCATATCGCTATACGCAGATGACGTTGCCCTTTTTATCCGACCAGTGGAGGAGGAACTACAAGTGACAAAATTCATCCTGGATAGTTTCGGCGAAGCTACAGGGCTACAAGCTAACCTACAGAAGAGCTGTGTCATCCCCATTGGGTGTGGGGATGAGTCGCTACAGGTGGTGAAAAGCTCATTAGCTTGTCCGACGCAAGAGTTTCCTTGCACTTATCTCGGTCTGCCAATTTCTCACAGAAAACTCCATCAGTCTGATCTGCTACCGTGGATAGAGAAAATCGGGGACAAACTGCCGGGATGGAAAGCATCCCTGCTCAACCTAGCTGGGAGGACTGCATTGGTTCGTTTTGTGCTCTCAGCCATGCCAATCCATTTGTTGCTGGCTATTAACGTCCCAAAATGGATGATCAAGGCGATAAATAAATTAAGAAGAGGATTCTTGTGGAAAGGTCGGAAAGAAGCAAATGGGGGCTGCTGTTTGGTTGCTTGGGAGAAGGTCCAGCGGCCTCTTGATCTAGGGGGACTTGGCATTTTGAACTTGGAAATCATGGGGTGGGCTTTACAAATGAAGTGGCTCTGGATACAAAAAACAGGGAATAACCGTCCATGGAAAGGGCTGCAAATCCCTGCATCCCCTCATGCCCGAGCTATGTTTGCCATCTCCATGGTTTCTCATGTCGGAAACGGGAAAAATACTTTGTTTTGGTCGGACAGATGGTTGCACGGGTGTACTCTACTGGATCTTGCTCCACAGGTGGTGACTGCAGTACCTATACGATTGATTAACTCCAGGACAGTTGAGCAGGCCCTATATAATCATACTTGGGTCACTAATATCATAGGAGGATTATCAGTTGTCGGTTTGATTGAATATCTACAGCTTTGGGATGTGGTGCAGAATTTCTCTCTCACGGAGGAAGATGACCAACACTGCTGGAGGCATGATATTTCTGGGATTTTCTCTTCAAAATCAGCATACAGGCTTTTCTTTCATGGATCAATCCCCTTCGAACCATGGCGCCAACTCTGGAAATCTTGGGCTCCACCTAAATGCAAGTTTTTTCTGTGGTTAGCAATAAAAGATAAATGTTGGACGGCTGATCAGCTTGTGAAAAGAGGGCTTCCTCACCCTGTTCAGTGTGTGTTTTGCGATCAGGAGGATGAAACAGTGCAACACATCCTGGTCGGGTGCGTCTTTGCACGAGAATTCTGGTATAACCTCCTGTCTTGTTTCAATTTTCAGCGGCTGGCTCCGGATAACAACGATATGATCTTCGCACATTGGTGGAGGCGAGCTAGCAAGCGAGTGGCTAAGGCAAACAGAAAGGGTTTTAACACTCTCGTCATCCTTGGCGCCTGGTCATTGTGGAAGCACAGAAATGCTAGAGTTTTCGAAGGCCTGACACCCTCAGTTCAAACCGTCTTGGGTAATGTGAAGTTGGAGGCGCAGCTCTGGTCCTTTGCCGGGGCTCGTGGTCTTCAAAATTTGGGCCTTGGTCGGCTTTTAGGACAAGCTTAAGCTTGTGTGTTGGGGTCGTTAGTTTTTGTGTGTGTTTAAGGGTACACCCTGTTATGACTTAACCCCCTCTTGCTTTGGTCCAAGCTTGAGGGGTCTTGTATGGACCGTTTTTTCTTCCCTATAATACAAAGATACGCAGCTCTCCTGCGTGTTCGAGAAAAAAAAAATACGTATATGGCAACAAATCCTACCAGAATATCATCATGAGTAACGTGATACGGTCAGTACAGAGGAACAGATCGAAGAGAGGATGAATACTACTAGCAGTTAAATCAGGATTTCACATCTCGAAGGAGATGGTGCTGTTGGGCGGGTTGTAGAACTGGACGACCCTGCCGTTGAGCGGCTGCGGTGGCCTTGCGGTGTGCTTGGCCGGCATGAGCGACTCGATCTGCGCGGCCTGCTCCTTGCTCATCTGCCGCACCTTGCCGAGGATGTTCCAGACGACGTTCTCGGTGCAGGGCGGCGTGGTGAGCGAGCCCGAGTACCGGAAGTAGCTGCCCGTGCGCTTCTGCAGCGACCGCAGGTGGATCAGCCCCGCCGCCACCTGCGACACCTCCTGCTCCAGGTTGCAGGTGTCCTTGGCCAGCTCGGCCAGCTTGTTCTTCAGCTGCATACATATTCGAAAGTTGTATGTGTAGGTCAACGAGAACTTTGATCTGAGCAGATGGAGCATACTGTATTGATTAGCAATAACCTATATATACCTGGAAGTAGAACGAGTCAGGGGCGCCGAACTTGTACAGGATGCCGATGACGGCGCTGTCGCCGGCGTCGCTCTTGTGTACCAGGTGCATCTCCACGGGGAACCTCTGGCCGTTGATGGTGTGCTCGGAGGGCATGTGCCAGTGCAGCTTGACGAAGTTGTACACCTTGCCGTTCACGGTGATGTTCCCGACCTTTTCCTCGAACATCACCTGCAGTAGTGCAGGGGGCAGGTGGTCAGAATGTCGGATCTCAGATAGAATAGAATAGAATACAAGTGAGATGAAGAACTGATGATGACGAAGCGTCAGGCAACAACAACGACGACGACGAACACGCACCGAGACGTCGTGGCCGTTGTTGACGATGTTCGCGTTGACGGCGGCGTAGGTCCGGGAGAGCGTGTCGAGGTTGGGCGTGGGGACGGCCTGCTTGGTGACGATGTCGATGGGCGACTGCTTCTTCCCGGTGCCGCACAGCTTGTTCTCCGGGCTCAGCTTCGCCCAGTTCTCAGGACCGTTCGTGCTCCCCTCCGTGTACCCGAACAGCTTCGCCCCCGCCTCGCCGTGGCCATCTGTATATACTCACCAGATCAATAATGCATCGCTCCATTGTTGCTAGCTACAGGCCTACGGAGAGATCAAGACGATGATCGAGCAGGGCGGTTTGAAGACGAGACGCGTACGCGCGAGGGCGACGGGGGCGGCCAAGACGACGAGGAGGACGACGGCCGCAAGGGAAGACGGCGCCATCGTCGTCGTTGCCGGCATGATCTTAGCTGATAAAGCTTGTGCTGCGTTCGTTTGTCTGCAGCTGGATCGGAGGACCCTCTTCTTCTATCATCCGGAGGCTCACTTTTCGCGGGCGCATATATGTACGGAGGGGCGAGACGTGCAGGGATTTCCCGCGGGAATTAAGCAGGTTCGAGCGGACAGGAAATTCCCAAGCTAGAGGAGGGAGGGGGTGGTGGAATTTGGCCATGCCAAAATTAGCGTTCTGTTCCATTTGTATTTCCAGAGGAATGAACATTCCATTTTTTTTCATAGAATCATCCGGCCGGAGGCCCTCTGGCCCAGTAAGTTTGTGGGGTTGGACAGGTACGAAGAAGCGAGAGGACGGCCCAGGTTGTTCTTCGTGGCCCAAATGACAAGCATATCAGCCCAAGCGCTGGTGTTGATTGGGATGCCAAGCATATCCTATTGTGGCCTGGCCCAAAATAGTTGTTGAAAAGGGAAAATAGTGTGCACTACTTCCCCTCTCTCTCTCTCTCTCTCTCTCTCTCTATATATATATATATATATATAGATAGATAGATATATATAATATCTATATATATATATATATCTTTTCGAACGGAAGAGGCCCTGCCCTAGGTAGCAATCACACAGTCACCATTACCGGTAAGACGAGAATGAACCTGTATCGACAGAGCACGCCATCTAATTAAAACGCAGGCATATGAGTTCTCGAAGAAAAAATAATAAAGACATATGCAGGATCCAAAAAGAGCGACCCATATTCTGTCTGTGTAGGTGAAGCGTCTCGATCCGTGAAAGCGATCACTGATCACGCGCGTGCTACTAAGAACAGGAGAGTCGGAGACGACGACGCGCGCGACGACGTCGTACGCGTTTGAGAATTGAGATTCCCTAGCGGCTAGCGCTATAGATAGATAGTAGAGCCTACTACGACTTGCTATTCCTAGCAGCAGCAATGAAACGGCAAATGGCTGGTCGGTCGGCACGCAGACGCAGCTAGTAGAGCTCTCGATCGGTTCAGTTGTACTCTTACTCTCATTTCAAAGCACGCGTGCGTATGACGGCGGCGACGGCGGTCGACCTGCGCGTACTTCGTCCGGCATCTCGATCATCGACGGCGACGTCGTGGTGCTGTAGGCTTTGGCGGCGGCGCCGCCCCACTATCGCGCCGGCTATTACCCAATCCTGAGCCGCCGCGTTGGCCCAGCCGGCCGGCCAGCCGGGGTTCCACAGCAGAGAAAGGAGAAAACACTTTAATTTATTTCCATGCTATGCTAACAAATCTAAGATGGAATTAGAATCAGAGCGCGCAGAGCCCAGGCAGGTCGATCGATCTGCACAGGTGAAAAGCGTTCAACGTGCAGGCAAAAAAGGACTGAGCAGGCAGGCGCCATCAAACTACTACTATTTCTACTAGACTACTACTAGTAGTAGCTATAGTAGCTAAGCAGTCGCAATTTTAGTGGCCATCGCTCGTCGTCGCTTAATTACTTGGGCACCACCGCTAATCCGTCGTTCGTAACATGCACCGAGTCTCGTTTGTGCTTTGCCATCTGATTGATTGTTTTTTTTTCTCTCTCTCTCTCTTTTTAAATTTTGTCGTCAACCCACTACGAATTGAACGTAACAAAGTTCTTCACAGCCAAAAGTGAAAAAACTAGCAAGGCCCATATTTTGTTTTGGCAAATCAACGGAATTGTTTTGCTTATTAGTAGAGCAAAATACTATTATGTCTTTTAAGCAATCCTTTTTTCATCATTCGTGCTATTCGAAAACTATAATATACATTACTAAAAAAACTATAAATATGCATGTATTTTATTATAATTTGTCTTATCATTAGAGAGAGATATTTAAAACATGACTTTTCTTATTACAACTAATTTTGTTTAATAATATGGATAATCAAAGTTGATGTTAAAAATCAACCGTGACAACAATTAAAAAAGTAATAGGAGAACAATAATACAATTAAAGAGGATAACTGACAATTTCTCCCTTCTTCCTTGCTTGAAATAGTTGAATGGGTCTTCTAGTAATTTTTAGTGCGTCTCACTTTATTGTTCGTCATGATAGCCTAGTTCCCGTGTGTGTCTATTGCTGCAAAAAAGTTTTTCTTTTTTCCATAGTGCGCACTATAAGGTATAAACAAAGCAAAGTGATGGAAGGAAATGACAAAAAGGAAGATCCTAGTGGGTTTATTACTAATACTACTACCTTTCTTTTCCTTTTATGGAGATCGACCATGACCATGACGCGCTTTCTTTGGTTATACAGTACTCTCTCTGTTCTTTTTTTTTTCGACGTTGACTTTGATAAAAAATTTTGATTACTCGTCTTATTTAAAAAATTAGTTTAAAATATAAAACTAAAAATTATAATTCAAAAATCTTTAGTAATAAATCAGGAGATATGTTCTGGTGGAGCTTTTTAAAAAATCAACACGAATCTTAATGCAGTCATTATATTAATTAACTATTTTTATTTGGAAGGAGCCGGCTTAATCAAAGCCGAAGCCGAGCCTTCTACGTCGTTCCTTTCTTTCCTAATGCGATACATACTCTTCTCCATTCTGGAGCAGCGACTCTGGCGAAGATTCCGGCTGGCGGCGTCTATGCCCACCAGTACGCCTCCGCGCTTGACTCACCCGGTCACCCCAACTGAACACAACACCGGCGCACGCGCGTCAGTGCAGCGCTACGCGAGCCCGCACGGCGTCAAAGCACGGCACGCGACTGCGACAGCTATGGTCGAGGCACGACCGCCCGACGGCTGGACGCGCTCGACGGCAGCTCCCCTTACAAGATGCGTCACGAGCGCAAAGACACAGTGGTTGCGTCCGGCAGCCATGGCGGCGGTCTCTAGCGCTGATGAAGAGCGGCACTCCATCTTCCGAACCTCGCCTGCGAGGCGCCACCGCCGGTTGGTCGGAATCGTCGCCGACGCTGCTGCCCCGGAACGAAGGAGCAACGGCCAGAGGAGAAGACGGGAGAGAAAGAAGCGGAGGAGAACCGTCTGCACAGCTCGGCTTCGGCTAAGCCGGCTCGTTCTAAATAACAACAATTAATTAATATAATGACTATTTTAAGATTCGTATTGATTTTTAAAAAGCTCCACTGAAGCATATCTCATAAATTAAATCCTAACAAAATATTTAATATTTTTTTATATTTTTTTAATAAAACAAATAATCAAAATTATTGATTAAAATCATCGACGACGCACAGAAAACAACGAAGGGAGTAAATGTTTGCGCGCTGCTTACGTCGTGCCAACGGAAAACATGCATGCTCGGCTCACAGCTGATCAGTACTAATGTAGCTCAGGCTTTCATAAAACAAGAGCAAACATGTAAAGACCATATGTTGGCAGTTTCCGATGCCGGATTGAAGCTAGGACAATATATATACGTAAATTAATAATGAAAAACATTTGGTGCAAATAATGTTTTCATGGTGGATTGTTTGTCATTACAGTATAGATTAACATATAGGGGGAGATCGTTTTCATCGTGTCATGCGCCCGCCGCCCCCCACAAATCTATATCGTCCCAAGACTTCATCATCAGCGCGTGCGCGTTGTTGGATTTCATTTCGTTTTCAGCTGCAAATTTGGCAACACTCGAATGATTCTTACCTCCACCACTGTCCAAAAGCACACAACATGGATTAGGCATGGCCCAAATATCAGGCCCCGCATGCCCTTGTAGTACTAATGTTTTGTGACGTCATCCTTACCTTAGCATATGCATCCTCCTTGGTCCTAGCAAGGGTGAAGGTCCTTAAAAAAAAAACAATGGGTGAGGAATATTAATTGCAGTGGTATTTCTACCGTAGAGAGAAGCAAAATGCTCATAGTCAGGAAAAAAAAAACTCTTGTACTAATTTCCACGAGTTTTCTATCACAAATAAAATGTATGCGAGTGAACTATGATCTAATCAGTACACGGGCACGCGCCAAGATCTTTACTGAATCTGACACAGATGAATTAAACACGTCAAACCAAAGTCAAGAACAGCAAGGAACGAAAGGGCAGGTCGGCTCTCTCTCATCTCTGCTTGTAGTGGACTGGTCATTATAGCAAGCTTTTGCATACATGAAGCAACTTTCTTGTTGTGGGTGCGCCAATGGCATCCACGAAAATATGGATTTCATATCTGACCACCTTCACAGATCACTTCCTTTAAATACAACACGACCCTACTCCCTCTAACCTCCCCTCACAGTCACACCCTGCACAAAAATAAACCACAACTTCTTGACAAGCATTTGCGAACCTCTCTACTACGAGCTCCTCCCTGCTTGGTTGCAGAAGCATGGGAAATTGCCTAGTGATTCAAGACAGGAAGGAGATCAAGATCATGAGAGTGGACGGCAGCAGGGCTCTCAACATGCCATCGTCGCCATTGAAAGTCCAGCAGGAAGCCCTCGCCGTAGCCGAGCACGAGATGCCATCGTCGTCGCCCGGTGTGCTTTCAGCGGCCATCGCCGCGGACCCGGGCGCCGGCGTCAGGGTGAAGCTAGTCATCAGCAAGCAGGAGCTCAAGAGGATGCTCGATAAAGAGGGCATGTCGCTGGACGATATGGTGTCTGCCTTGCGCAAAGATCAAGGAGTTGAAGATCGTGAGAGCGAGCACGAGTGTTGCGGAGGATGGCGGCCTGCGCTCGAGAGTATACCAGAAGGCAGTGGTTTCTAGCTTACTGGTTAAGAAGATAAATTTTTGGAATAAGTATATTAGCTACCAAGAACATGTGAATATATATATAGATATGGCGTTTATTAGGGATGTTTTGGGACGAGGATTCCCTTCACCTTTTCTTGCTGCTCACATGCTTGTAAAGAAGAGGTACAGATGATCCTGGAAATCAACAAGTTTCTTAAAGACTGCTAGCAAATGTACACAGTGCCTCATAAATTATCATGATAAATCAAGAATTTGCAAAGCTTATGCTAAACTTTTCAATCAGGCTCTCACATCACAGAACAAGAATATCTGTAAAACAAGGTTACTTCTTTCACAAAAACAAAAGGATACTTACACCTAATTTTCCTTTCTTTGCAGCTCGATGTTTAGACCAATCTTCCATGTTTTTCCCGTGAGTGTGAAGAGCATTCATTTTGATCTTTCTTATTTCACTGATGATATTCTCAGAAATTTTCCAGTTTTCTGCGAGGCCTAGTACCACTAGAATTGCAAACATGACACAAGCACTTCTCCCATGACCTAATGTGCCGATCACATAGAAAAAAACATAAAACAGTTAATATATAGTTTAATGATTATGCACATGGTTATATCAATTATTTACACATTGATGCATGTATAACAAGAGAGAGATACATCAGAACTAACCGAATGCACAATGGACATGCATAAACCGGCTTCCCCTTGGATTTCTTGTCACATGCCCAGCGTGCTGCAAGTTCAATCTGGTCGGGTGCTGGAGTTCTTGTATCCCAGGTAGCAAGACAGAGATACTCATTCTCTGGGACGAATGAACTTCTTGGCAGCTCACAAGTGCAACCAATGACAGACGGGCTTCCAGGGGGCAAATGCTTCAACAAAAATGGCCATCCTCCCAGATACAGGCCTTCAGCAAACAGACTCCTTCCTCATGAATCTCTTCACGATTGCGTATGCTTGAGTGAGCATCAAGAAAGGACCAAATAATATGATTGACCAAAGAGAAAAATCCCCCCATAGAGTTCTTGCCCAGGATCCATGGTATATTGATGGCATTATGGGACGAAGTGACGATGTAGGCAATAAAACTGGTGGGTAGGAAAGGAAACACAATAATTCTCATGCCAATCTTCCACAGACTATACAGAACAGACAAGAAGAGTCGTTGCGATTATGCCAATCACCTTGGATATTCCCATCATTGCATATATTTAAAGTCACTTATTTTGCATTATATCAAGACCAAACCTGCATCAATGTTTCTCATCAGTTATCTTTAACAAAACAAGGACGAAAGCTGTCTTCCAAGAATGGCAACATTTGGCATATGTAATTCAAGTAATCCCTGAACACATTATAAGTTATTTTTTATGTTAAAAATATTATAATGAGAGTTATTGTGCCACTAGCTTATCTGAATACAAAATCAATTTTTATGCACATTTTTAGAATCCACATAGAAGGAAATATGCAGACAAGTTTCTATGTAATTCTTACTTGCTCAAGGGTCAAGGAGATACTGCAAAAGGTAAAACAGTAAGTGGTAAGGAACCATAAACCCCACAAACTTATGGATTCACCCAACGTTTGGAATGGAGCAAACCCGCTCATAGATAAATGCAGCCAATTAGATCTGCTAGGGCGATGCAAATTAACAGAAACAAAAAACCATCAGTTTGTAGATTATAATTGATCTGCAATGACATATACGAGTTTCAGAATACACGTGGCTCACCAAAATCCCACCAGCTCAGCCAGTAACAAACGAGGAACATAGATCCAATCCTTATCTAGATGAAAGCATGCATTCAGTCAAGATCCACCCGATCCAAAGTTTAACAAAAGGAATGGACCGGGAAAGGTTGTCATTCATCATCATTAATCAAAAGAGCCGCACTCATATGTCACGGCTAATTTAAAACATGTTCGGGCGCGAGGAAATCGAAGGAGGGAGATTTACCTCGGACGTAGGCTGGCCAGGGCGGAGCGCAACAATTCCTCTGGAGTTGGAGGACGGGAGCGCGGAGGAATAGGGGAGACGGCCATGGCCATGTGGTTGGAGATGGATCCTCCGTTTCCGTCGTGGCGTCGTCGTCCCGACGGCATCGGGGACGGAGAGGAACCAATTGAGTGGGCTGTCACAAGCCCGATACCACGACTAACTTACCTAGTTTGGCCCAATACTAACAGCGAACAGATTTGGCCTAGTAACCCGTAACTTGATCCGAACAAAAAAGTTGGAGGACCGCTACCAGTGGCCCAGTGACAGTTATCTACTAGGTTAATGGGCTTCCTTGTCCTGACTTGGGTAGCCCACATGGACGTCATCTTTGTAGTTTTCAAGTTCTCCAGCGTCATCCATCGTTTCATAATAATCATGAAACAAGTGATGGGTTAAATTAACAATTGCAATAGAAAATCAGATAGTGATGCTTCATTCGCGATAGGGGCGAACTAAAGTCCAAAAGGGCCAGCGATATAAACAAGTCCTAAAGGGGTAATCGACGAGGACATGGTGGAGTTACTTCTAGTCTGCCCCCTTTTGACTTCTTCTCATAACAAGCTTTTGCAGATGAACCCCAGGAGGGACAATTCTAGGAGTGAATCATTTTTCTCTACGACATGAAGAATGGATGATACGTGGCAGTAGGACACAGTAAACATTCTAGTGGCCTCTGTTAATAAAAACATTGTACCGGGCTAATGTTATTAACAACATTCTAATGGACTAAACTGTAAAAGTTCACTACAGGAAGACCAGAGAGAGACGTCTACAAATTGCACTTCGCTTATACGAAAAAACAAAAATTAAAATTAAAAAGGGGTCTGCCATCCCATCCCTCCAGCTGCAATCACACGCAGTCCAAGTGGCACGCAAAAATAATCCGCGGGTCACGCTCAACTACGACAGCATATACACCCCTACGTTTCCGCCCTTCCTCAGCAACCGCCAACTCCACTCGACTCTCCCAGTCCAGTGAGCCGGTGACTGGTGGCCGGCCGCCTCAATCCCCACCCAACCCCATCCATGGCACTCGCGGCCGCCCATCACGGCTGCGGCTTCGTCCGCGCCGCCGCCACCCCGGCGGGCTCCCGCCTTCCGTGCGGGTTCCTCCGCTTACGGGCGTCGCCCTCGCCTCTCGCGGGCGCGCGCAGGTGAGCGATCTGCTCTGGTCTGCGCGGGATCCTGTTCTGTCTGTGCTTGTCGCGTCTGTGGAATACTGGATTCGGCATGCTGGATTAGTAGGTCGTGATAGGATGATTTTGCGTTGTAGGTTGGTGCATATAATATAAGTTTCGTTCTATTACAGAGGAATTGTTGCTTGGCTGCCGATTAAATTCCGTTGGTGGCACAGCATATTCGGAGTCTGTTGATGATTTTAGATAGTTTTGATTTACAAATTGCCCATAAGTTGCTATTTATTATTATTTTGGCAGTACATCTGGCCCACAGGATTGCAGATTTCATTTTCATTTCTATGCCTGCTGCATTCTTTTCTGACACACAATGGTTCTGCTAAAGTTTTTGCTTCCTCAGCTTGATCTTTAATGTACACCCTATCTTATATTTTGAATGCTCTAATAATTTTTTCTGCTATCATCTTCCCAGAATATGTTGCCAGTCTATCAACTCAGCTGATGTGTTGGGGGCTTCCTCGGTGGTATGTTCACATGGCTGTTTTGTTCATCCATCCACAGCCTTGTCAAACGCATAGATCCTGAGATGGCGCTACTAGCATATTGTTATGCAATGCATATGAGCATATGGTTACTGCATCAAATTCACTTTGCTGCTGATTAATAATGCTTATTATGTGCCTTCCTGGGAATCAATTACCAGACATCTGATGGGCGAGTTCCGGTGCCCGTAGTCATGATAGATCAGGATTCAGACCGTGATGCAACCATTGTGCAGCTGAGTTTTGGAGATCGCTTGGGGGCACTACTTGACACGGTATAACTTCAAATGAATTCCTTGATACGTTAGATTGTTGCTGTTTAAACCTTAAATCCTTGTTTATACTTTGTTGACTCTTAAATTTCTTTGTATTTGTAAATTAGTTAGCCCTGGTATTCACTGTTTGCAGATGAAGGCACTCAAGGACTTGGGCCTTGATGTGACAAAAGGAAATGTGACGGCTGAATCAGCTGTCACACAAACAAAGTTCCACATCACACGCTTGTGGGTGCTTGCCACTCTCTGTCTACTATGTTTTCTTATATAGTATCATAGTTGTATTTTGCATAAAAAGATTTCATGCAAGTGTGATTGCATCCAGTTTCAAATATCTCTGTTTTCTTAATAAATGAACAAAAAATGCCAACACGTTAACTGCTTGCATTCGAGGGAACATAATAGGGGAAGTTCCAGCAGTTGCATTTATCTATGTAGAGATAAAAAGTAGAAAAACTGTGCAATAACAACTAGTACTGTTTGACGCTGCCATAGGCCACATACATGTGTTTGCTAAAATAATGCTCTCATGTTTTCAGAAGACCTGATGTTTTCTAAAATATTAGGTAGTAACTATATAATGCTGACAGATATGTGGTCCCGCATCTCATCAATTGTAGGGAGCAGTACATGTTACTTTTTGATATACTTTATTAAATCTGAGATGGAGGGGAAAAGGGTTGGCCCGCTAGGGACTTCCATACAATTATTATGTTGTTTATTTCCTGTTGTAATATTTTTCCCATTTCCTTTATATATAGTGGACGCAAGGTCGAGAACCCTGACATGTTAGAGAAGATACGTCTAACCATCATCAATAACCTCCTGAAGTACCATCCTGTAAGTTTCAGATACCTGTGTCTGTAACTCTGATTTGTTCTTTACTTTTTTCTTTGTTATTTAGTTGAATGAAACTAACACAGTAGTCATGACATCTTTGTGCAGGAATCAAGTGAGAACTTAGCAATGGGTGAATTTTTTGGAGTAAAATCCCCTGAGAGGAAGGCAAGTATAGTGCAATTTCAGCTTTTATATGATTGCATGCTTTTTGGATCTAGACATACTTCTGATCTCAATAAGTCAATTTTATTGATTTTGTGACAAATAATTGTGGTAAAAATTGGTTTCAAATTTATGTCGTTATGCTTGTTTTTCCTTTGATAACTTGAGTCTGATTTGTTTCATTGATTTTTACACATGCAGGTTGATATTGATGTTGCAACACATGTACATGTTGAAGATGATGGGCCGAAAAGAAGGTTTTATGTTGCTAGCTCTAGTGATACTTTACTTTGATTTAAGGATATACAGTCACTCTTAGAATTTTTTTCCCTTTTTTAACAAGGACTCTTAGAATATTAGTTATGTTGCATATTTCATGAAACATTAGCATGTCAGGTATGCTACTTTTGTTTGTTTGTGTGGACAGTATTGGTTGTTTCCTGGCAAGAGTTCTGCAGATTGAAAAAGGCAAACTACTGACAATATTAGGCATTGGCACCAAGTGATATCTTTCAAACTTGTAATAACACATGATGCATCCGGCAAGAAACTCTTAGGTTTCGACAATTCTAAGTCCTAGCTGTGAATTAGCAGTTCTCATAGTTAGACTGAGGAATTGCTGCATATTATTTTAGAAAAAAAATTGTTAGTGAACAGAACTTTGAGGTATGTATCTTGGACAGGCTAAATAGGCATAGCAACAAGCTAGGCCGTTTGAAGTCTGTTTTTTCCTTTTCCTGTATATACTCTTCTTTTATCCTATGTGCCGTAACTTTTTCGCATAAGATTGTACAAATTGGAATTGTTTTCTGTGCCGAGTTATTTTTTTTCCTGTTTGAAGTTTGAACTTCTATAGATCTCAACGAATTAGAAATGAATACTTCCTCCCAAGATTCACTTCCCTTTGAAGACTGAATCTAATATGCATCTCTTTGTACATTCTTTGCCAGATCACCTGCTTTTCTTATTTGTTTTCATTGAACTTGTGCAGTATGCTGTATATTGAGACAGCCGATCGGCCTGGTCTGCTTTTGGAAATAATCCAGATCATCACTGACACAAATGTTGATGTGGAATCAGCTGAGATTGATACTGAAGTATGATATTCTTCAGCCTCCTTGACCCTCAAGTTGCTGAAGTCCTTAAAGTTTCTGAACACATATCTGATATGTTGTGCAGGGTTTGGTTGCAAAGGACAAGTTCCATGTGAGTTACAGAGGCGCAAAACTGAACAGCTCTTTATCTCAGGTGTGGTCACTTAGAGCCGTAACTATTGAAGCAACATCATGCTAATATTAAGATATTAATATTATTGATTTACTTGTATTCACTTGACTCTCTAACTTGCTTTTGTATAGGTGCTGACCAATTCCCTGCGTTATTACCTCCGAAGGCCTGAGACGGATGAAGACAGTTACTGACCGTTGTGCTACTCAACCTTCTAAGAATAAATTGGAAACTGCAAATTCTATGTGGCTCTCCCACATTTGCACATGAAATTTCCATTGTAGCCAACAAAATGGCTATGATGTCATTTGATAGAACTTCGCGAGTCCCTCCCACGTTTCATGTAATGCATCTTTATAGATAGAATTGCAATTAGTCTCTTGAAGCAATTTGGACATTTGGTTCTGGAGCAGCTGGGAGCTTCAGGCTTAGGTTTTCTGTGGCTCTGTGCCATTTGATCCCTATTGTAAGGGATAACATAGGGAGGTACCTCACATGTTGGGTTCTCGTCTGTAAGATGGTATAATCCCTTTGCAATGCAAACTTGGCTATGATGTCTTGTGTGATGAAATAAAAGAGCATGGCCAGATTACAAGCATCAGCTTGGTCTAGCTGCCATTTACGAAGGAATTTCAAAGGATCTATTTTGAGTATATAATGACTGATGGAAAAGTCCAAACATTTTTCATTTCTTTGGAGTTATTAATCGAGCGTAGAATCTATGTAAGTCCTTTTCACCTGCGGCACATCCGGTCTAATGAAAATTCCTTTCCTATATTTACCAGCACAAATTCAACTGGAACTGGACAACTGAATAGGCGAACAGCGCTTATTATGTGTTGGTGGTGGTAGCGTTTGGACAGCCCGGCTGCTCAGATGATGAACCTGTTTGGGGATCTACTGGATCATCAAGCACACACATATCTCGATGCAAAATAGAAGGCACAGATCACGCATCACCTCCACGAACCAGCGCCACAGATGATCTGGTTAACGTGGCCTTGCTTTCCTCCGATTCTCCTCTTCCCCGCTCAAACCCGGCGTACTCCCTCTTTCCGCCGCCGCCGGCGCGGCTCCACCGCAGCCGGCCATCTCAGTCGATCTCCTACGTCGGACCTCCACTCCAGGGCGGGGGCCGCCATCTTTGGGTGCCCTCGACTTCTTACGGTGGCCCGCGACCGGCCGACCGCTTACGGCCTGTGGAATCTGGTGGGAGCGCCACCGCCACATTGGCAGCCGGGACCGCTTCTAGCCATCGCCGTCGCGCCTCGTACATGGCGAGGTGTCGCCGGATAGGACTAGAACCTTAATCCATGCTATTCAACGTCCAATCCTGCAAATCCCAAACTCCTGTAGCCGCCGCCGCCGCCGCTGTAGCAGTTATCTCCAGCGTCCGCTTCACCGCCTCCTTGCCGGCGCTGATCCCGCCGCCGCCTCTGCTGCCCGAAGAGGACCATTTCGCCGCACTTCTCTCCACCGATCCTTCACCGCCGGCGCCTCTCCGCCTGGTTCTGGCCACGGGCGACGTCCAGGCCGCGCTCCGCGGGCTCCCAGGCATCGCGCGCCAGCTGTTTCGTTGGGCAGAGACCACACCACACGGCTTCCCCCGCTCCGCCTTTGCGTTCGCTGCTGTTCTTATCCCGCTCGCCCAAGCCAACCACATCCATGCCGCCTACCCGGTCTCGCTCCGAGCCCTCAACCTCGGCCTCCTCATCCCCCTCGTGTCTCTTCTCGTCTCCTCGCCGCTGTCCTCTGTTCAATCTCTACTAAGCCTCCTCTTGCGCTTGTCCACCAAGTTCTCGGCGCAATGCCAAGCTCAAGACTCTGCACCCACCAGCTGTTCGACGTTGTGCTTGTCAGCCTTCCGCGAGATGGCACGCCACGGCATTGCGCCTGACGTAAAAGACTGCAACCGTGTACTGCGCGTGCTGTGTGATGCGGCCAGGTGGGATGACATTCGTTCCGTTTATGCAGAGATGCTCCAGCTTGAGGTTGAGCCTAGTATTGTCACCTACAATACAGTGCTAGACTCCTACTGCAAAGAGGGAAGGATTGATGAGGCTCTTGTACTGCTGAAGGAAATGGAGAAGCAGGGGCCAGGTTGCTTGCCTAACGATGTCACATACAATGTGCTGATTGCGGGACTGGCCAAGAAAGGTGAGCTGGAGAAGGCTGCAGAGCTGGTTGACAGAGTGCGGCTATCCAAGAAAGCGTCATCCTTCACTTACAACCCACTTATCACTGGGTTGTTTGCGAGGGGCTTTGTCAGAAAAGTTGAAGGTTTGCAGTTGGAGATGGAGAGTGAAGGAATTATGCCTACAGTGGTGACGTACAATTCAATGATTCATGGGCTGCTTAAGCATGGGCAGGTGAAGGCCGCACAGATGAAGTTTGTGGAAATGAGAGCAATGGGCTTGCTGCCAGATTTGATCACATACAATTCTCTAATAAAAGGATATTGTAAGGCAGACAAGTTGAAGGAGGCACTTTGGTTACTTGGCGACTTGAGGCGCGCAGGGTTAGCACCAACAGTTTTGAAATACAACATTCTTATAGATGGTTATTGTAGATTAGGTCTTTTAGAGGAAGCTAGGAGATTCAAAGAGGAAATGGTAGAGCAGGGCTGTTTGCCCGATGTTTGTACATATACTATTCTTATGAATGGTTCATGTAGGGTGAGAAACCTTGCTATGGCGAAAGAGTTTTTTGATGAGATGCTGAGCAAAGGTTTGCAGCCAGATTGCTTTGCATATAATACAAGGATTTGCGCAGAGCTAACCCTAGGGGATACTTCCAAGGCTTTCCAGTTGAGGGAGGTGATGACATTAAAAGGAATATGTTCTGATATAGTCACTTACAATATTCTTATTGATGGACTGTTGAAGACTGGTAACCTTAAATATTTGGATAAGCTGTTGATGAACATGGTCAGTGATGGTCTAGAGGCTGACTGTGTCACATACACCTGCTTGATTCATGCTCAGTGTGAGAGAGGATACCTAAGTGAAGCAAAGAAAAATTTTGATCGAATGGTTTCATGTGGTTTACAACCCTCAGCTGTGACCTATACTGTTTTTATTCACACATATTGTAGAAGAGGAAATCTTTATTCAGCATATGGTTGGTTTCAGAAGATGCTAGACGAAAGGATTGAACCTAATGTAGTAACATATAATGTACTCATACATGCACTATGCAGCATGGGCAGAACTCACTTAGCTTATCATCATTTTCATGAGATGATGGAAAGGGGATTGGGAGCAAACAAATACACCTACACTTTGTTGATAGATGGTAACTGCAAAGAAGGCAACTGGGAAGATGCAATAAGATTATATTTTGAAATGCATCAGAATGGTATTCATCCAGATTATTGCACGCATAATGCTCTGTTTAAGGGCTTCAATGAAGGCCACATGCGCCATGCAATTGAATACTTGGAAAATGTAGTTTCCGGTGAATAGGTTGGCCTTTGTGAAGGATATAATACTGTTCTTGTGTGGAGGATATGCCCATGTAAGAACAGTCTTCCATATGCATATTCTGTGGTTTTTGTTAAATAACTTCCCAATTTCCAAAAGTGACAAGTAAATTATAGTGTATTATACCTAACAATTCAGGGGGTAGTTCACCCCCCGCCCTGAAATATTTTCTTTTGGCCAGCTTCAAATAAAAAATGTTTGTGACGATATGCTTTCCTCCAGTAGTTCTCATATATATATTTAGATATTTAGATTTATTCTCTTTATTGCATGAACGCTTTGGTAGCAAGTCCAGGATTATGTCTTTAATTACTGTGCGTGGAGCATATTTATGCACTGTAAGCTTTCTTCATTTACTTTTTTAAGCTGTGATCCACATCAATGGCTCTATGCATTGCATTATCTCTAAGAACTTTCATATCATCTTTGTTCAATATTTCAGGATGTTGCATGACTGGTGCTGAACAGCTGAAGATCGAATATGTGGGTCATCCACTGGTGGTAGAGCAATGGATGCTATGATGTGGGCAATCCAGAAGGCCCTCTGCTCTGGCACAACCAGTTTCTTGAAGGCGTGCTTAAATAATTCAGCCTGGAAAGAAGACCACCAGTAAATTGATTATTGACACAACCAACAAATTTCCTGCAAGCCTGGCACTCTTTGTTTGCCTCTGAGGTACTACTGGAGGCGTCCCCAAATTGAGACATTGAACTTCTGCCCAAAGCTCCAGCTGGCCAGCAAGCTCCTCAATATGCAGTGCCTTACTCTTGAGATCCCACCTAGGGTTCGAGTCACTCTCCATACACCCAGCTCTATCAAAAGAGGTGAATTTTTAGTTCTTCCACAACCTTCTGCTACAATTTTAAACAGTAAGCAGAATTAAAAGAAATAAACCAACATATCCTTCTAATTGAGCTTTGCCCGTTGTTGTACCTTTGAAACAGGCGAGAAGTCCTATCTGAAGTGCCACAGTTTTGGAGGCTGCGGCCGTAGAAAGCCTCTGGAATGGCCAACTGAGGAGCACTATCAGCAGGTGTTCTCAGGTCAGAGAAAATTGATGTGATCAGGTGAAGAGTGGCGGGGAAAACATGCAGTGTTAGGTCTCTTTGATTCTGTTGGTAGCCTGTTTCACATCCTTTGCTTTAGATTGTTGCCGAATGGTTGACATTCATTCCTTACATAGTGAGTTTGAATATATTAATTGTTTGCAGAGGTGAAAATTTTGGTTATGCGACCATGGGGAGATGGCATGGATATGGTACTTCTTACACTACATGAGTTTGTGTACGATCGGATTCAGGATTCCGCTCTTTTGGGCCCCCTTCAGGCAAGGGATACAGCTGTTTGCGTTGTTCCTTTGGTGCACTGCCATGATCTCACTGGTGACAGGATCTGTCAAGCTATTGTAGTACGCAGCCTAGTCATTTCAGTTTTTTCGGTGCCCACTGCCCAGCTCATTGGTGGTAGGTCGGACATCTGAAGGTGCTTAGCACAGTGAATCAGAGGGCGGCTCGTAATCTGTTTAGACGCTTCCATGATCTCGGTTCCATGACCAAACCGACTGGGTACTGCAAAAGACTCAATACAGCGCATTGTTCTGAACTTTGATATCGAAACTATATTGAGTTTACTGACATAAATCAGAGCTGTGTACAATGGTCGTCAATCACGAATCACGATGGCTCGGGCACACGTACACCAACATGAGGCAAAACGCGTTGCCGTCTAACAAATCGGGCACGCCAACATCAGGCAAACCGCGTTGCCGCCTAACAACTTTTTTCTACCGCACAAATAATAAAAATAAAAAATAAATAAAAACTGGATTTTAATATTACCTTGTAACACTGCGATGAGAACACAGAGGATCACTAAACAGACAGAACAATAATAAAGCAATAAAAACTGTATTTTTATTTACTCTTCAGCTCCTCTAATACTATACGGTGGTACTATTTTTTTTCAAAAAAAGACAAGTTTTTTCTTTTCGAAATATAGACACAGGTACTGACATGAAAATACAGACGAATTGTCTAGTAAAATGGACTTCTTCCTCATCGCCATTGACCGCCCCATCCTAGAAAGAATTCACATGAGATTCAACCACTATCAGCCGCCACAATAAAATTTTTTAGTATTATCTTGTATTCTTGGATCCTGACTTCTATTCAACCAAAGAGGCGACAGCTTGATCCTTGGAGATCCTCTAGGACATGGCCTCTTCCCTCCAAAGTCTTCATGTCATCATCTAAATATCAGATTGCCTCGCCGTATTGGTCCACAATGATCCTCCTATCAGTATGCGTTCAGGTTGGTTATTTGCCACTCTGCATGTTCAAACTCAGATTTAGTGGGCGGCACCTTTCTGCCCAGGCACATCGAACTTGAAAGGTATGTCGAATAACAGTTTATGACAACAACCAAGAAACATCACCATCTACATGCAAGTGAGACTAAGAGATAAGTTATTACCAGAGATACATAGAACTTAGTGAACTGTGAAGAATGAAGACACGGGTAGTTCACAGGTTACATTGCCTGTACGTTAGGCTAACCCTTGGCATTCGCCAGTCATAACACCGACTAAAAGAAGCACAGAATGCAAAGTCGGCTGTACTAGTTATTGGTAGCCACCAGGCATTGGTTTTCCCTTGTAGCTCACAAATCCCTTTTTTCTGCCAAAGAATTTTATATATTTTATTTATTGGTACTTTAAAATAACTGAAATAAGTAGACAGATAAACACAGGTCATTTAAATAATTCTGCTAATGATCAGACCTGATTTCCAGATAAGCGGTCATTATTGGTTGGAATAGCTACGGGATTCCACTGCCATAGCTAGGTGTCAAGCAAATATCAAGGCATTTGTCTGGAAGCAGAAAAATGTCACCAAGCTGTACTTGACTCCACATCTACCACTTGTGCAAAGTGCCAAGAAGGCATGATACCATTTGACCATAATAGAAGAATGAACAACACTCTGTACTCTGCTCCACCACTTATGGAAATCTATAAAGATTCTTTAATGCCTCAATCAAGATGAACCTATGAACTTTTTATAACTGAAATGACATCTCAGCACTAGACAGCACCCCTACACAATCAAGTGGTGGCGGCACTGCATTCCATTCCTTTATTCTTTTCCATGGCATGTAGCCATAGCACTCCCAAGAAGAGAATAAACAGATAAGCATGTTTATTCAGTCTGTATCACAGTTTGAGGAAAGATTCTAATAGCAATTAAACTCAAGAAATTCTCTTTTCCGTAACAGAAAAAGAGGCCGCTATTTGAGGCTTACCTAAACAAATAAGCTTGCAAAGATGAACATTCGAGGGCGGAGAGGCTTCCACGCGGACAGTGCAACATTTTCCTGTCTCATAGATAACAAATAATAGAAATAAGAGGCTAAGAATATTAGTGAGCCAGGTCTTAATATTATGTAAGTAAACATCAAATCAAGAAGCCAAAAAGAATTGATATTCTTCAAAAAGAAATATAAAAGAAGAGAAGAGAAAAGCAAAGCATTACATTCTCTTTTTCTTTGACGTTTAGCTCCAGAAGTGTGTATTTAACTTGCCACGAGCAATTTTATCTGGACGCTTCTTTTTCCAAATAAAATCTGTTCAAAATTCATATGTATTGCAGCATGTTAACAAGGAAGATCACAAGCGAGCATCAACACAAGCACGCGACAATGGAACTGACGGGCTTTTTTCACCAAAAGCATAGTTCCATGTATCACATTCCTTATTTCCCTTCCATTTAGCTCCAAACAAACATACTTCCTAAACTACATGCGAAAAAAATTAATGTGGATGATTCAGTTTTAGTTCAAAACAATGTAACTAAATGTGATCTCCAAAAATCAGATACTATTGTAGTTTTCCAGATAGCTCATATATATTTTAATAAAAAAAATGATACACAAATTCGATAAGATACTACTACTACTACAATAACAAAGAAACCAACGAGAAAAGGTCAAACACTGTTTTGCAAATATATAATCATCGTTATTCAAATCATATGGTTTGGCCTTCAGGTGCTCAAATGAACTTGAAGGAAGATGCGTGAAGAATTGCTTGCACAGATTCTGCCAGCTAATGTTACAGAAGACATAAGTCCCTTGGTTTACTTTCGTATAAAAGTGGTACATCATTCATGTGGCCTTTTCAGTTACAAACACAGCATGCCAAATTAAAAAAAGAAAGCACTTACACACATGCTTCACAATCTCTTTTGAGCTCGCACTTGAGCAAGCTCCTACCACTATAAATAGAGTTGTACTCCTGCATCGAATAAGCAGCTCATGCCAGTTGGTATTTCCTCCATAGTTGGAGCATACATTGCACAAAACAAACTGTCCCTCCAGCAATGTCTAGGTCTGTGGAGCCTCTCATTGTCGGGCGAGTGATCGGAGAAGTTCTCGACTCCTTTAACCCATGTGTGAGGATGACAGTGACTTACAACTCAAACAAGCTTGTCTTCAATGGCCATGAGCTCTACCCATCAGCGGTTCTATCTAAGCCAAGAGTAGAGGTCCAAGGGGGTGACTTGCGGTCTTTATTCACATTGGTAAAGAGCAATTAAAAAATTGCAAACACTCAATCGAAAAATTGCTGTTATATAAATACGTCACTATCTCTTCAAATTTCAGGTTATGACAGACCCAGATGTTCCAGGGCCGAGTGATCCATACCTAAGGGAACACGTTCACTGGTAATCTTCAGTAGTTCAAATCTACGAGATTTGCAGTTATTTATAACGTATCTTATAGTTTAACTAGACAGCTAGCAAATGTTTCTGCAGAAGACCATAACACATCTTAAATGTATATGAAGTACCATGTACTCTTAGCATTTATGACAGACTCGTTCGGCTAAATGTTTCCTTTACATTCATAGGATCGTGACTGATATACCTGGGACAACAGATGCTTCCTTTGGTATGTTCATCCCCTGATTTGTGCTTTGGTCTATTCCATGTCCCACTTATTGTTTGAAATGGGCAAACATGCATATTTGAAACTGCAGGTCGGGAAGTCATAAGCTATGAAAGCCCAAAGCCCAGTATTGGTATTCACAGGTTCATTTTTGTGCTTTTTAAGCAGAAGCGCAGACAGAATGTTATTGTGCCATCCTTCAGGGATCATTTCAACACCCGTCAGTTTGCTGAGGAGAATGACCTTGGTCTCCCTGTGGCTGCAGTTTATTTCAATGCTCAGAGAGAGACTGCTGCTAGGAGGCGCTGAACGCTGAGTTAGTCTAATTACTGAGTTAAAGATAAATGAAGGTCTTCCAGTCTAGTCTCCTATGCTACAAGTCATGCTCCTATTCTAGAAATAAATCAAAAAGCATTTTGCAGATTGTATTAGCACTTGATTCTTATGTAAGCAGTAAGATTGAGAGCCAAGAGGGGTCCATGTTTATGACTGTAATAACTGTATGAGCCATTTTATTAAGTAACAGGGGTTAATTCCAACAGGCTGAGCTAGTGTATTATATGCAGTATACAGCTTGCCTGCTTCACATTATATGCATCTTTCTTGACTTCAGACTTGCTAGAAGTGAAATCTGTCTGTCTTGTTGTGTTCTCATGGAAACCCTTCTTACTTTCCTGTGCTCTATTAAATATGGATATTGCTGGAAGTTATCAAAGTACCTAGAGGATTTGCCTACTGGAGGAGTTAATGTGAGTGTTTTTTAGGTTTAATAGGCGTCCAGTCTCACCTAGTTTGTAGGATTTCCTTTATATGATTAGACCTTTTTCTTTAGTAATCATTTTTTGGTCAAGTGCACAATGATGAAGCCAATGCTAAATAAACTTAGGATAATCTTGTATTAGACGAAACAAGTAATCACGAAAGCCATCATCAGTAGATGATGTGAACACAGAAGTCTCAGCAGATAAATCGAAGAGTAAATTTCATGCCAGCACTACCTAATAGAGCTACTCATTCGATTAAATTTCTACAACAATCGATGGATCACATGGAAGTTAACTTTGGTTCAATGTTTACTCTTTCTGATAGCAATGGATGTTAACCAAGGTACTCCAAAACTCCTTGAAATTCACCAAAATGAATGTACCAGTACCCTATGATTTCATCCCAAATCGACACACAACATGCTTCAAGTGCATTTGTTTCATTAATCATAAGAAAAGACTTTATTTTAAAAAGAAACACCTGCCTCCCATATGCAGTGAAGAGGCAACAGGCCCAAAAATTAGTTCAACATAGGTGGCGTTGGGGGTTAGTGTGAAGTTAATTTAAAGCATGTACAATCAACGCATCAGATTCAATACTGGTTGTCAACTAGAAATCAAACCATTGAAATTAAATCTCGATTTATTAACTAGGCAAACGCCCAAGTCTTTTAACCACTGCATCCAAGAAGCAATACAAGACAAAATGTTCATTGCAGAATGCAGATGGAACTTAATTTTACATAGTTACATAGTGATACGTTTTTAATTTGTAAATATTTACATGATATCTCGCAATCTATGGTTCTAATATAGCACGTTCTGATCAATGATAGAAAAAAAATTGATGTGCAAAGGTTACCAGCTACTACAGGTTTGTCTCTTCTCTCTTGCTGATAATTAATAGTAGCAGATTTCCAAAAAATAGTGGCACTGCTATTTTCCTCGGATAGACCACATCCTACAGGTTTGTCTCTTTTCTCTTGCTCTTTCTTTTGCTGTGCTCAAGGCACGAATATCGCACAGGGCACAGCTATATTTCCGTTCACTTGGCGGTGGTAGGCAATTTATTCACCCTTTGTTCTCTCTAAAAGTCTAGATTCGTTTTCCCATGTCAACTTATCAGATGCTTAATTCCCGTCCCGTCCGAGAAACGTGAAAGACGCTACACCAGCGTTAGGTCAGTACTATCCCATTTCAACACGGATATACTAAATCATCTCAGCTCCGTTAACAAAGCTAGTGCGGCAACGTCACCCAAAAAAAAAAAAACTGCGGAAATTATCGAGGTAAAACCAGCAGCGCAGGCTGAAAAATCAACGAACCCTATTCCTCATGAAGCAGCCAAGCAAGGAGGATGCAGCTTCCCGCCGACAATCAGAGAGGGTGGGAGGGGTCAGGCAATCATTGATTCTTACCGGTAACCGCCGTCCGCCGACCTCATCTTAATGGAAGCAATCGCCGGTGCACAGACGCTTTCTCGAGGAAGCCGGCGCCGGGGGCAGGGCTTGACGGATTCGTCACGAGTCTCGCCGCCGCCGAGGTCGCCGGGGTCCGCCCACAAAGCCGTATTCGACGCGTATTTCCCACTCCGATACTCACAAGCACAACACCACTTGGCGAATACGTCTGGTTGCGTCACAAGACGAATCTTCCAATTCCGCCTGAACTGGGCCATGCGTTGCTGGGCTTAATCATTATTGGGCCGATGAAGTTTAAAGGCTCTTTGGTCCTAAAGGTTCAGCATTTCTGGAAGCAAGCACAGCTAGTTTAACTATATTTTTACCAGTTGTTATAGAATCAATAGAGTTTTATATATATATATATATATATATATATAAAACATCACACCATTTTTTTTCCTGGCTTTAAGCACTCCTTAAAATTTGGAGGACTTTGTATTTATTCTTTAAAAAACATAATTTGGAGAATAATTACAGAGTTTCTCCAAATCTGAAAGCAGCATTAATCAAAGGTGGCAAGTATTTTGCATCGGGACACGAACAAAATCTGCCGAGGATGTTACCATGTGATCTGGTGAAATGACAGGAGCAAGCGTAACAACACTGTAGTTGCACTGTTGCACATACGTGATGGTTGCAGACATGGTCCGAGCTTCACTCGATTGCGGTGACGTCGCTCGTGGTCAACCGCGGCCGCTGCTTCGAGTCTCGCGCAGCAGATCGATCTAACAGTAGCCTAGTCCAGAGCTGCTGGGATGGTAGAACGAACAACTTCACTAGTCTCGCAGGAAGCAAAAAAGGGATCGAATCGCTGAGACGGAAGAGAACTAGAGAAGTTCAAAAAGTAATCTACACTACACATTGCAAATGCAACAGTACTGAAACGAAAAGAGAAACCATCCATCCATACATATCTTTTGATGACAGGCATTGCAAGTGCAACGGAGTGCTGCATGCATGACCACACAAAAACTACTTAGTAGCACTATATACTACTCTCCACCGTAGCCAAAATGCTGCTGACCAGTTCAGTTTGGTAAACTAAACTGCTGCTAAACAAGTTAAACAACCGACTAGTACTACTAAGTGACCCTCCTGGAACGTGCCAAGCATGCTCCACTCAACTACCTAAAGCCAGCGTCCGGCTCAAGCTCCAAGCTAGTACTACTTGATACCACTAATTACAAAAGGCAACAAGCCAAAGAACTACTACTACGGCCACAACACCGTCGCGGCCTTTGCATGCACCGGGAGACCATGCATGCACGCGATCCCAGCTGCTTCTTTCATTTCGCGGGCGGCATCGTCGTCGGCATCTGCTTGCCGCCGGCACCACCAGCAGAGCGACCGCCGCCCTGCACCTGGGACGACGACGCCGGCACCGAGGACGACGAAGAGGCTGAGGCCTTCTGCTTATGTTGTTGCTGCTTGCGCTGGAGCTGGGCGAAGAGCACCTTGTTCTCCTGTTCCAGCTGCCGCGCCTTCCTCCGGAGCTCCTCGTTCTGCTGCATGATGCACAGGTTCTCCAGCAGCAGGTTCGAGTTCGCCCGCTCCATCGTCGGTGATCAAGCCTTCCTGCTCGATCGAACGCTGGTCGAGCTACTAGCGAGCTGCATCAGTAGAAACAGATCGATTCAACCATTATAGTTATCAGCACCAACATCATCAAACAGAGTAAGAAAGCGAAGCGCTCGAAACTTATTAACAAGGAGAGAGAACAGTTCTAGTTCTACTAGTATCGGCACTACTACGAGTAGTACTTTTCTCTCACCTTGTGCTGAACTGAAGAAGAAGTCGAGCAGAGGAGGAAGGAAGAAGAAGATTTGCACGCGCAGGAAAGGAAAGCTGGAGGGAGCTCTCTTTTGTGTGTGCTTCGTTGGAGTGTGCCGTTGTTGTTTATTTATAGGCAGCCATCAAGCCCGCGGAGGCAGAGAGTCCATGCACATATGGAGAAAGCAGCATGGCGTCACCAACCTCTGCGCGGCTGCAGACACGAGGCGAGGGGTACGATAGTCAAGAAAAGCGTCATGATTGTGATGAATTGATGACGCACTTCATCATGGAAGGTCCAAAGATACGCAATCATTCTTCTTCTTCCTCGGTCTTCGCCTTCCTCGCGCTTCTTCCGGCTCTCTCTCTGGCAAAACAATGCGAAGTGCTCCAGTAACCAAGTCAACGAGAGTTTAAACGTTTGTAATCGATGAGGCCTACAACAAGCTACTTATACGTATAGCAGTCTTGTAAAGTCACGCTGTCAACTCAAATGTTCTTGCCGATCTTTGAACGGATTCTGCAGGCGTCGTCGTGCAGTCCCGAGGCTTAAGCTCATGATGACCAGCATTAGTTTGCATCGTCTCTTCCCGGTGAACAGCTCCGGTTATTACCAGGGAAAACTATCGTTTTGGCCCTCAGTCGTTCCACGTGGCACACGACATGCACACTGGACTTGAACAAGATTCATTTTTGAAAAAAAAAGCCAAATGAGTAATATACGTGGCAGAAAATTGTCAATCGTGACCCATTGTGTTTTTTGAAATAGTAGAGTAGTATTTTCTCCGTTCTAAATTACTAATTTTTCTAGCTTTTAATATTTGTTTTAAATTACTTGTTTTTTTCTTCTCAATATGTTTTTTCTTTTATAATATATCTTTATTTTTATTTTTTTGTTTTTTATGTATTTATCTTTTTTATAATTTTCATATATAAAATTATAAGGATAAACAATTTAAGACGGCTGGAGTAGTATTTTTACGTGACTGGAACTAAGACAAAAAAACCACAGAAAAAACCTGCGCCTGGTTATTTATTCATTCACTTGAATCTGGGCTCCCTTTGCAAAGGGAGGAAGAAACAACATGGGATTGGGCTCACTTGAAGTAGTACAGCTACTTTTGGGCACGTTGTCTGACTTGACTTGTTGACCATAGAAGCCCTGTGCCTGTACTCACTCTCCTAGTACTCCTGTTTTCTGTACTACCTCAGTCTGCCACGCGAACTGCAGTTGCCTGACAGGGTAGCCTCTGCCTTTCGTTTCGTTCCTCTCACGACTGCAGTAGTACTAGTCCTGCATGGATTTGGTGAAAAAAGAAGCACGATCATAGTCGTGCCTAGATTGTCTCGACACATACCAGCACTCGATTACAATACACAGGAACTTCTCATGATGGGCGTGACTGTAGCAGGAGCTGCACCTACTGCGTGTATACTTACACGAGATACGAGAATAGTAGTGTACCAGTAGTATATGTGTATTCCTACGTTGTGTACTATACTAGTAATAGGAGTGTGTTTGTGTGCAATACGTATAGGTCACACTGGATGCATCATGGAAATCTTTTTACAGCATATACTATGTCAGCGGGAAATGGTTAAGAAAACCTCGGTCGAGTATGGATAGTGGACGCAGCAGCGTTATTGATGAGATGTGCAACAGAACAGAACGGGTCACTGGAGTATTTACGGTCCCAAGGCGAAGAACTCATGATGATATCTGCGTTCTTCAACTGCCTGTCTTTCACCAATATAAATGGCACGTCACTTCGTCAAGGGTAATATTTTTTTTTCAATCCTTGAGACCGAGACCAAATGAACAATGCCACACGCTGACATGCATTACTAGCACCTCCTCATCACAAGGTGAGTGTAAGTGTAACCATCCATTTAGACATTAAGTATATTATACGCAGCTTTTTACGGTACCGAATTTTTTTTTAGAATTTTCAAATAATGTGATGAAACTTTGTTTCAGTTATCTTTGGTTTCGACATGATTATTTGGATGCTTGGTCTGATCGGACGGAATAGGGATACTCTACAGTACGTACAATCACTAACATATGGAGTCGACGGCTGTAACTTGGGGATATTAACTTTAGAGTATCCACGTCCGATCGGACGTGCTGACTCCAGGAGCAGCAGATAGCCTTTCTCTTTCTCTCCGATCCTCTGCTGGGTAGGGATGCATCTGGGAAAATGGACACGGTTCACGGATACGAACAGCCCAGAAATCCATCCTTTCTACACAGCATCATCATGCACGATCTGGGAAAGGTGCAGGGACCGTGTGCAAGGGGAACATCGGAACCAGCAATGTGAGCTCAGCACTGCCTCATGGCCTGTCAACATCCGCTGGCCAGTGCTGACCATAGTCAACTGGCAGCTGCATGGATTGCTGCTGCTGCTCCTATGCCTTATCCTACGCAGTTGAAGCATGTTCTTCACACCCTACAGCTCGTTCTTGCGATTAGAAGATGGGGGCCGTGTGGGCCCTGGCAAAAGTATGAGCTCACCAAGGCACGGACAGCAGCGTTCTTCGTTGCTGATATCATAACTGTCTTCTCGTAATAAGGCTGATATACTTATTTGATTCTTGTGTCCAGATGATTTGGCATTTTCACTCAGAAGATGAAACCGAAATCTGGTACACTACTCCACAGAGAGAACAGTACTCCTTTTGTTGCAATGCCTGCAGACAATCATGCATCTGGCGATATAGATACGAACAGCCCCTAGCTATTTTCGTCATGGCGAACCTGAATAGTAGTGCTAGTAGCAGCATGAGATGGGAAAGTCGATATACGACTTCGGGCAGTAAGCGTAAGCCTACGCTATCTCATCACATCCTAGACAAGTGTCAGGTTTGCTAGATCTGCACAGAATTGGTTAGCTTTCCTTTCGTGTCAATTGTCAATGCCCCATCCATATTCCGTTTCCCCCGTTTCTCTCCTCACTCTTGCACAATTAATAATTATTACCCATAAATATATGTACACTATATATTCAGATCATTCTCGAACCAAAAAAAAGAAATAACAAATAAATAAACACTACACGTCTCCTGAGTGAGATATACGCGTATCACATTCTGTTCTTGTTCTTGTTGCAAGCTGGGTTGCCCGCCAGGCTGGTGATCCAGACCTGGTCGGCGACCACCGGCTCGTCGTCGTCGTTCCGGTGCCACGTCCACATCGCGTGCGTCGCGTTCACCACCACGAGCCTTCCGTGCCCGAAGCTGGCCTCCCGGAACGCCGAGATCGCCGGCTGCGGGTCCACGTACTTGTCCGCCAGTCCCTCCCGGTTCCCGCCGTCGCCGATGGTGACGTACACGGGCCCGCACGGGTCCGCCTTCCCGGCGTACACGCGCGCGAACCGCTCGTACGCGTGCACGTGCCCCGCGAACACGGCGTCCACGCGCGCGGCGTACAGCAGGTCCTCCAGGGCGTCGCGCATGGCGTCGCCCTCCCCGCGGTGCGCCTCGTTGCTGTTGTACCACGGCGCGTGCACCAGCGCCAGCAGCCACGGCGTGCGCCCGCGGTCCACCGCTGCGAGGTCGCGCCGGAGCCACCGGTACTGCGCGCTGCCGACGGCGAAGTCTGTGTACGAGCCGAGCATGACGACGTGCACCGCGCCGCCGGCGACGTCGAACGAGTAGAAGAGGTTGGAGCCCGACGGCGGCGACGAGGTCGTCGTCCTGGCGGCGTAGTCGTATGGCATGCGCCACCGCGCGTTGTACGCCTTGAAAGGCTCCGGCTCGAGGACGGGGATCCTCTCGATCTCGTGGTTGCCCTGGGTCACCATCCACGGCCGCGCGCTCGCCTGCGGCTGCACCAGCCGCCCGAACGAGTCCCACCGGGACTGGATGAAGTCGGCGTAAGACAGGTCGCCGGGGAGGAGGAGCACGTCGTAGTCCGCGGCAGCGACGTGCTGCAGCGTCGACTGGGTCCATTCGGTCTGGCCGAGGTCACCGACGATGACGAACTTGAACGGGAAGGTGGCCGGCGGCGTGCGAAAGGAGAACTTCTGCGACGACGACGGGTCGGAGGAACTGCCGCACCGGTAGTAGTAAGTCGTGTTGGGCTGCAGCGGGCCGATCACGGCGTCGTGGATCTTGCCGGACCGGTAGAAGACGTACTTGTAGCTCGTCGTGCTCCCGGTCGCCGAGAACGGGTACTGTCCCGGCGACGTGCCGTACTCCACGGTGGCCGGCGCGTCGTCGTCGGTTATCCAGGACACCCTCATCTTGTCTGGGCCAACCATTGATATGTGCACCTTAATAATAATAATTGAATGGAAATATTGAGTAAGTGTAAATAAAATTCACTACTTGTTTATAAACTTGTCACAACATTCTCATGTCCATGAGATTTAAAAATCAGTGACACGAACTGAAAATACATTAAAAGAAGGTAATAAATGACTTGTCAATTTGACATGAATCAAACTACGTTAGCGTCGGACCGAATTCCAATTTTCTGTCAACACTCAATCTGTGGCAGAAACGTGTGGTCACATACACGCCATATTGACAAGGACCAAACTTGGAAAACATAGACGTGGCTCTCCAATGGTCTAACTGAAGCCTCTAGCACCTCTTTCTTATTAGGCCCCAAATCAACCAATCAAATACAAGATGATGCAAAGCACAAACTTCCTAGGCCAAAGAGAATCGGCATCACTGACCGACTTTGGGTGTTCAAAATATTTTCCCTTATGATTAGGAGAAAGTTTAATTTGCTCTCCTCAAGTATAGACCAAGTCTAGACAACCCCCTAAACTATTATTTGGTTCACTTTACTCCTAAACTTATGTTATTTGGTCCAATTTATCCCCTAATATAATTTTTCTTTTTCATTTCTCCATGCATAAGTGACGTCATAAGTTATAATTTTACATGAAGGTTGTTGACATCATAATACATTTTAGAAAAATACTTCACAAAATTTTTATAATTATTTTGATAGAGAAGGACATTTAATAGTAAAATAATCAATATGATACAAATTTATATTAAAAATTATGTTAAAAATTATACTTTATTTTTCAAAAATACATTATGATGTCCACTACAACTGTACAAAATTTGGAATTAAAATTCAACTTGTTTACGGAGAAACAAAAAAGACAAATTATAGTAGATGATAAATTAAACCACAAGAAATAAATTTGAGAGTAAACTAAACTAAAAAATAGTTTAGGGGGTTATCTAGACCTTATCTATACTTGAGGGGGAGTAAATTGAATATTTTCTATGAATTATGTACTCTTAATAGTCAAAGTTAGAGTTTCAAAAAGAAAACTAAAGTTTAGTATAATTTGACTTG
Organism: Oropetium thomaeum; assembly: GCA_001182835.1. Taxonomy (NCBI): domain Eukaryota; kingdom Viridiplantae; phylum Streptophyta; class Magnoliopsida; order Poales; family Poaceae; genus Oropetium; species Oropetium thomaeum. The sequence goes on from LFJQ01000013.1 coordinate 3,046,898, forward strand.
AACTCGTTGAAATGCTTACATTTGTGGATGGAACGGGAGTACGACTGACGACAAATAGAATAATGCACGATTGAAAGCAGTTCATGACATATCAAAAATAAATTGCTTCCAAAATTGGACTTTTAGGGGAATATTTGTTTGTTTCCGATAGCATATACTCTGCATGAGTTGCGTTACTATTAGATCTTAAATTCTGCAATTATATGATATCCAATGTCTTAACATACACATACTAAATTGTTGCTGTTAGAATATAGTATAACACAATTGTGAGCATAATTTACTGTTAAAGAGAAATGATAACAATTTAGGAATGGACGGAGTAGTGTGAATTTCAGGAATGTTTTTCAGGCTGTGGCATGATCTGTCCATACCAGTACAGTAGTATGGACACACAGCATACCAGATTTTGCCGTGTACGTTTGCGCTTGTACTAAAATGGTCTTCAGTCTTCACACGTCGATGACTCCTAGTAGTACATACTTATCACATATTTCGTCTCTTGTTTCACTTTTTCCAAATAGAGAAAAGAATGAAAGATGAATAGAGGCTATCGGTAGCCTCAAGGTTTTGCCTTGCGTACGTGAGTGCAGCATCGTTACCTCCGGCAATCGATTAGTTGCACTGTATCAGTAACACTGATGAGTGATGACTAACTAAAGCACTCCTTTCATGGCCCCTGATTAAGCAACAAGCTCTAGAAGAAGCACGAAAGCACTTGATTTGGCCGCCAACCCGCATGCCGACATCGCCAGAAACCATAAACAAGGATGTTCTGATCTGAATCTGATCAAGAACTGCTGCGCCCTGCAGTGTGAACTGTGAATCCGGCCAACTGTCATAAGCCAATTTAATTTGTTCGATAAATAATCCTTGTTAGTCGTCCAAGATTCAACGACGTGTATCTTGATAGTATACAGTAGGCATAGATAATTCCTTCCTGCCTGACCCAACCAGATCACTTTTCTAGTACTTATACTGTGTAGTACTAGTACACTAATCAATGGGCAGCATGAACGCCACGCCGTGTCGTATGACGGCATGAGGGACAGACAGGTCGCAGCTGGGACAGGGCTTTTTCGCTTGGGATTGCATCGCAGCATTTCGTGTGCAGATTTGATGAATGAGTTCATTAGATGAGCAACGAAGTAATTAACATAACACAAGATGTAAACTTTTTTAAGCATGAAAAAATAAAGCATCGAGTTCATATATAATAACCAGCGGGTGTGTTATTATTACCTGCTCCGGTGTCTGGCCATTGGCGTCGTCATCCTTGAGCAGCGAGAGCGTCGCCCTCGGTGCCGGCCGCACGTACGGCGACGTCACGGCGAGCGACGACGAGGCGGAGGCGGCGGCAAGGACGAGGAGGACCAACAACGCCGCCGTGTTTCTTGCCATTGCTTGATCAGGCCTCAGGTGGAGCCGTGGAGCGTGGGATGAGAAATGAAACTGGAGGGGCTTGGTTCACGAGTATATATTTATACAAGGTTCTCGGACGGGTTGTACTACGCGTCAACCGATTAATTAGATGAATGGGATGCCGGAGAAGAATAATGCACGGATCCGCCAGCCAACCTCGGAGTATTTTTCAGATCGGAATCTGACAGAGGATATGCCCGGGTTCGTCAACTCTGGGTGACTTGTTCTGCTTATTTTTTCCGTTTTGATAATGTTTTGGAATTTGGATTTCTCAAGAAACTTGGAGGGGCGGCAGGCTGGACGAGAGATGGTGGAGTGCAGGGGTGGGGAAACAGGCCGGGAAATGGAGGCGCAGCGCCCCCGTGGTCGTCGGTGGGCGGCGGTTTTTGTTCCCGCCGATGTAGATGACTGACTCCACACGGCGGCGACGGTGAGGTCAGTCACGTGGTGCCTGGCATGAGGTCGGCGTGCCACGGCAGCAGCTTCAGCTTCACCAACCATGTTCCGTGTCCGCCTCTGCCTCTCCATCCAAATGTCGTCCTGTTTGGCACTGCCGTTTTTGCCTCTGTTTCAGGCGCGCGCACACACACCCCACATGTCCGTGACACATTTTCTCTGTGTCAAGAGGATTTTGGTTAATAAGAGTGTTCTGTAAGCAATGCAATGCTACGCTATAAGTACTATACATGGGTCCTACTAGTCACTGTGTCTGCCTAACGACAGTCAACTAGTACCTACTCGCGAAGGAAAGGAAATTTGTAGTTTTTCTCTACGGGGTAGGGGTCCCGTGAATTGCTTCAATCAATTCACGGGACACTTCCGTGAATTAGTAAGCATCCTGGCTTTTCGTTTTTTGATGAATGGCTACGATGCATCCTTCGTCCTCTTTCCTTACAGGGCCGTGGCACAAGTATATTTTAGCAAAATACTTCACACAATGTTTATACTTATTTTAATAGAAAAGAATTTCACAGTAAAATAATCATTAAGATATAAATTTATTTAAAAATAATGTTGAAAAAATTAAAATATATTTTTAAACATACATTGTGAAGTCTACTACAACCCTACGAAGAAATAAAAAAGATACTTACTCCATCTTAAATTACTTGTCTTTCTAGAATTCAACACTTGTCTCAAATTATTTGTCTTTCTCGGTTTCTAATACAACTTTCTCTCCTCTTGATACATCTCTATTTTTATCTAACTCTTTCTCCGTGCCCAAAACTAGAACCGCAAATAATATGAGACGGAGGGAGTAAAATAAACCAAATAACATAAGTTTATGAGTAAACTGAACAAAAAATAGTTTAGGATCTAGACTTTTCTTATACTTGAGGTAGTAAATTAAAATTTTATATTTAGTGGTATTTTGAAATTGAAAACCAATGAAACATAGAATTTTAATAAATTAATTTTGAAAAAAAATAGACGAAAAGCAAAGAATTTTTGTGGTAGAAGATGTTAAAACTGATGAAGTTTGATCGACAAGACAATTGGTGAGACTTGACTCTCCCGCGTCTCAAACAGCGATTAAATTTACCTTTCCACATTTTTTGCCATATCAATTTTTGTTATGTCCATCAAGTTCTTTCATTTCATTTATAAAGTTATATTGATTCATATTTTCACAAAATAGAAATTATTTTTGTTATAGATTTTTTAATTGGACGGCGCACAGGTTCATGGCCGCATCTCCTCGCACGTCCCGGCATTGCAACGACCCTGTGGTAGGAGAGATCAAAAGAGTAGTAGTTGCAGCCGTCCATCAAAAAACAAACAGCCAGGATACTAGCTAATTCACGGAAGGTATCCCGTGAATTGATTGAAGCAATTCACGGGACCCCGACCCTTTCGCTACGTTATGGGAGCACTCCATGCATGTTCAGTTGCTGGCGCTTGCCACTTGGCATCAGATTTAATTATTTTTAAATATACTCTGTATTATCCATCAACCTGGAACGTCAACGACTTGATCCGTGTACTCTGGTGCACATGATGGTGCGCTCCACCGGGATTAGCTAGTGGATTTGCTTATAAACTATGCTGTCAATCTACCTTCATATAAACGCTGCTTACTAACTAATTCTCATCTGATACCGGAAGCTGTTGATTTGACGCCCCGGTCAGTGGCCGGCCCTGCGCACCCATTTTATTATATTTTTCTGAAATAAATTGTATCGAATGGACTGTGTTTGAAGAGCTTTGAGTAAACTTTTGCAAAAGTATGGAGAAGATAAGCGAAAGTTTGTCGAATTTTCATCTCTGCGCCAGTTGCCTTCTCCGACATATCATGTGAACTTTAGCCCCCTCGTACGTAACTTGGCCGGAGTAGTGTATACTTAACGCTGACAGTATTATTATATGCTTTTTAACTGGATTGCTTGATTGACATATGTAGCCTATCGTATTCTACCGTTGAAGCAAAGCAATCAGTAATTCAGTATGTCTGCACGAAGCCTTGTGTAGATAGCAAGCAACTGATGCTCGATGGACACAAACAGAGTCTCTATCTCTGTTCTGTAGTCACAATATGGAGTAAATTGTCAACATTTACAAAAGAAAAAAAAAAAGCTTATTACTGAGCATCAGATAAAATGCTTGTACTAAGACTGAAACACAAGGACAACATCAGTGTTTTTGTGACATGACTATAACAAAAATGACATCGATATTCTTCCAGGTACCTTTATTTTTCTGCACAAAAATGCTTGAAAATTTATAATTTTTTTACCATCACAGATCTCTTCTTAACTGACCATTATCTGAACTGAACAAAAGATCACAACCTGAGCCTACGTGCAAGTAGCAACCCAGAAATTCTTCTGGCTGACGCACCAATCCTCCTGCTGGTACGACATCTCTGCCATGAAATTCCTCTGCTCCTTCAACTTCATATGCTTAAAAAAGAAGTGGACATGTTTTGCAAGCAGTTTGCTGAACATTATTTGTTCACTCTGATTAGTACGAGTGCCCTCAACCAACTGTACCAATGTCACAAATGTCATCCAGGATCTGTATGTTGAAAGATCTCTAGTTCGTAGGTCTAGTATGCCGTCCGAATTAGAAATTATGCAATTACACATGGATGGTAACTGGTATGTGGGAACACATTCCTGTCCTTGCCAATGTTTCAAACTGTATGCCAACGCAGAGCACAACATCACACTAAACATCTTTACTGACCTTGATCCGTTGATACTTCCATGCTCCTGAAATCTGTGTTATTCATGCCCCCAAGAAGAGATGTAACTTACTATTCTCTGAAATTTCATCTGCAACTTGCTCAGCAATCAAAATGGTGCTGCATTGGTTGATGAGCCGCTGCTGAAACCTCCAGTTACGATTGAGAGGAGCTGCCCGCTCTCAATCATAGTGTTACTTCATCTTCCGCCTTCCACCGACGGAGGGGAGCATCCTCCAGCAATTTCGGGGGACCGTAGTGGCGGCGCGCTCTTGGCGACCAAGCCAGGAACGCTGTTCGCGGCATGGCACGGGGCCGTCGCCGCATCCACCTCAATCGGTCCACTGGATCACCTCCTCCTCGTTGCGGAATCGGAGAACGGAGGCGCATCGATTCGATGTGATCTGGGCAGCAAGACCGGCGAGGGATCCCCGCAGGTGGGCTACCGGAACCAGCGAGCCGCCATGGTGAGGCCGCTGCCGTGAGCTTCGGGTTCAGAGGGTCGATCTGGTATTTTTCAAAAGCCCCCCTCTAACTTGGATGGCGAGTAATAATCACGATCCAATATTTTATATAAACACCCCTTATCGGGATCGCGATTAATAGTCGCGATCCAACATTTTTCACAGAGGCCCCTAACACGCTTTAACTATTTATAAATACATCCCTGCTGCTGCTGCTATGGCGTCGGCAGCGAGACTCGTCACGGCGAATGGACTTTCTGCTCTCCCATCCGGCCATCCCTCTTCTCTGCAGGGTACTCCACCCACCCTACTCCGTTAGACCGCGTTAATCTTGAGCGAGACCCGGACTCCGGTGGCTGATGCGGCTCGAGTTGCTGGGAACGCTAAGACTCAGAAGGGGATGGGGAAAGTAAGAAAGATGAAGCCAAGAAGGCGGTGGCTGGCCGCCGGCGATCAGAAACTCGAAAGGGGAAACAGACTCCGGGGTTCCTAGACGAATTTGAGAGATTGAATGCCTTCAGTCAAGATGCCACTGACCCTGCAGTCATAGCACCACAGCCGTGGCACCCACAACCTGTTCGACAAAATTCCAGAACATTATCGTCGAACTGGTGCGGCAAGCAAGCAGAGAGCTCGTGCGGTGAGCTTTGTATAATTAGTAAAACTCGTGCCCTCCTGTGAATTTTTGGATCCTGTTTTTGCCCTTTGCTTTGCTGCTACTAGATTTGTTGATATACAGGTCCTTGGTTCGTTGTTTTGTTACTGTGAATAACTGTGTCACGCTTAGTATCCACTGTTTGATCAGTGACTAAGTCATCCCTATTTCATATCAGCCGACGTGTCCTGGTTCTTGTCCACTTGCAAGGCTACAAGGTACAAACAAAATAGTTTGTGTCGGATTCTTGAGGGTGAGTAATAATACTTAATAATTTCCATTCTGCAATCAGGATGTTCAAGGAATTATGCAAAACCGAACAGTTACACTTTTATTTGAAATATATCATATCTGATAGTAGATGGAGTAGGTTTCCTGCAACAAGTTACCGTTGACTTAGTTGGTGGCTAATGTTACAATCCATCTAAATCTTGCGTTGTGGATTTTGAGTCCTTGCAGTCATATTCTGCATACTCTGCATTTACTATTGTTCTCATTCACGTCAGTGTAGCTAATTCTTAGTGTCGGTCATTTTTTTTTGCTCATAACAGTACTTTGACTTTCATATTTTCTCGATCAGAGATGGTACTGCTAATTCCTCAGGTTAGTACAGAGTGGGAATGCAGTATATCATTCTTCTGGTGCCTCATCATTACTATCTGAATACTAGACATTTGAATCTACTTATGGGTGTTTACAGCTTGGCAGAATCTTATGACGACGAATTACGCATTTTTCTTTGCCTCATCTACTATGTTATGGCTATGAACTAGGAATGTAGCATATATCACTGAAGATATGTTATGTATAAAGGTTAGGGCTCTTGCTTTCCTTGTTTTGTGAATCTTTTCAGTTATATATTAGTCCAGTCATTCTGCTCATAATAGTACTTTGAAGGATGATTGATCAATTTACTCCATTCTTGTACAGATGTTGGAGTTTAGGCAAATGTATGTGCCTACTTGTTGGAATATGGCCACCCGTAACAGCCTCCTGAAGTGCATGAGCAAAACCAAATAAAGTAACCAACTGAAGGTTGAACTCTGATTCATTTGATTTCTAACCAGGGCATGTGAAGCAGCTTTGATGCCATCATCTTAAGGGCTCAACACCAAGACCATATGCTCAAAATTGATACCAGAAGTCAACGGTGTCAATATTTAAAACATGGATTTAGTCATAGGCTGTAGTGCTCGCTTTGAGCATCTTTTCCCTTTCCTTCAACATCAAAGGAACATGATCTATTCTAGATATCTTTGACTAAATGCAATTACATACATGGTCGATGATAGAAATTGACAAGAATGGCTCAAATACAAACAATGACGCCGTCCTTAAGTTATTCAATAGGATGATGATGATGATGGCAAAAGTATACTATATTACGGTATGATGATGATTGATGAATGCATAATTTTTTTTGCATATGAACAAATCTATGGATGGATGGATTGGATAAAAGCCTTTTTCTCCTTTGGCTGACAACCGGTTGTTTCGTCGCACGCGTTTGTCGCGTAGAGTCCGTTGCCCATTCCGTCAGTGGCAGGTAGGCGCGCGCCGACCACGCGTGAGCTGCTGCCGCGCTCGGGCGGGCATGCCGCCGGCACACGCCCATCGGGCTTGTCTGCGCCCTTCCGGATACACAGATGCTGCAAGCAATGTTGTAACCAGTTAACTTTTGTTAACCTAGACATAAACAGGCAACCAGCCATTTAAGAACGCAAAAAGTGCACATAAAAGCCTGAAAGGTCCTGTTTTTGTATTGTATCTCCTCTTCAGCTATGGGCTTCGTATAAATAGTGAACTTGTTTGCCCTTGCACACTCTTGTAGTCCTGTCCTGTAGTGTGTACACGCATGATGAGAGATAAGGTTTCTTTTCGGCAATTTACAGTGACAACGATGTGCAGCCAAGTATTTGGATTGGATCATGAGTCAGCAAGAAGAATTTAAGGAAAGGGGCTGTCTATTTGCCAAACATCAGAAATCCTATCGGATTTCAGACGCCACTGTCCTCGCTACGCACTGCCGACTTCCCGCACATTGCCGTCACCATGTCGTCTTCAATCTCCCGCCCGCTAACCCCGCCCGCCGTCCTCCGGCCACCCGCGGCTTCGGCACCACCACAATCGCCTCGCTGCCGCCAGTTTGACTGCTACCCCCAGCCCTCCTCTATCTCCACCAGTCCCGCCCGCCTCCCTCTGGCCACCCGCGCTTCCAACACCGCCACCATCGCCTCGCCGCCGCCTGCCGCCGGTCCAACCGCTACCCAACCCTCCTCTATCTCCACCGATGAAGAAGAGCCGCCGTGAGCACTGATAACCCCCAAACCCTAATCTGACAGCCGTTGACGCTAAACCGCCGCCCGCCCGCACACGCCTGGCTCCACCGCCGACAGTTGGGCGCGTAGCATTTTTGCTTATCAATAAACCTTGCACATAGGACTCCCAAGAGAACCGTATCCTAATGGCAAAAAGGTCATCTACGCAATGCCGATCAACGTGACAACGTGGCATACAAAGTGCCAGCAGGGCATGAACCTTCGCTTCCGCCATGCCATGTCACGTACAGTACAGTTACAGTATAAAAGGGAGAGACAGGCATCACTATCATAGCTCGCTTCGCCTTTACCCCTTCGTAGCTTGTTCTTTTCTTATTTTATTTAAAAAGTTAAGGTGATGCTTGTATAAAGAAGGTGCTCGCCGTTGTTGGTCCTTTGCACTTTGCAGTCAGTCAAGAACAACGAAAGAGAGCCAGGGGGTTGCAGTGCAATACAGATCAGAGAAGAAATGGGGGTTTTGGGAGGTGGGGCGACGAGTGTCGTAGTGATGAGGCCGGTGTTGCACCTGATGGTCGCGCTGGTGCTGTACGGGGTGGCGGAGGAGATGACCGTGCCGGCAGTCGTTGACAAGGTCACCGCCGCGCTCTGCCCGGCGCACGGCGGGTCGTGCCCGGAGGCCATCTACCTCACCGGCCTCCAGGCTTCGGTATGTACTAGTATGATGCTGGCGTTTGATTTCCAAAAGTTACGGTACGTGTACGTGTACGTACGTACTGTAGTTTCTTCATGGTCATGTCACCTTTGACTCTGATGCAGCAGCTGGTTCAATGATTTGGCTTCACCTGCAGATTGGAGGGATTTTGAAGACGGTAGGATTCACCCTGATGGGACAGCTGGCAGATGAGTATGGACGGAAGCCTCTCCTCATCTTCACTGCCTCCACTTCCATCATCCCTTTCGGTAATTTATTTACTCCCCATGTCTTGTGCTCGTAATGTTAATTACTGGTTACTGCAGCTTACTTCTGTCAGTATATAGCGTGCTCTTATTATTATTTTTTGGTGCAGCTGTGCTTGCATGGAACAATTCAAGAACCGGTGTGTATGTGTACCTTATCCTGCGCACTCTTTCATTCATGATTGGCCAAGGAACCATTTTCTGCCTCTCAATAGCATACACGGTGAGAATAACTAAGTTCGGTGTCCTCATATCCCTATCGATAATAAACCTGCATATCATAAAAACCTACTCCTGTACTCTGAACTTCTGAAGTGTACTCTTAGCAAGACTGTCCATAAATTGCATTGTTTCCGTTATTTGTGAATAATGAATACTGGTTCACAGCTCTAATAAAGAATTCTGCTAAATTAGGCAGATGTGGTCGAACCGTCAAAGAGGGCAGCTGCATTTGGCATGCTGTCAGGAATTTTATCGGCCTCGCACACATTGGGGAGTATCTTTTCAAGGTTTCTTCCTGGGAAGTGGATCTTTCAGGTATCACACCAGCTTGTTGCAGCACTATTTTTTTTTCAGTTATTTGCTTTTCGTCGGGAAGTTTCAGTCTTACAAGTGATGTACTATTTCAGGTCTCCGTCGCCTTGTTGATATGTTCTATTCTCTACCTTAAAATCTATCTGGCTGAGACGATTCAAAGAGCTCCTTCTACGCCTTGTCAGCATGTGCCATTGTCATCTTTGGTTGTTTGTTTACCACGCCAACGTTGGGAATCTGTCAAGGAAAACATCAGCATAATCAGAAATAGGTAGAGCTATCAATTGAAACAGAAAAGGTTAGATAGTTAAGGGTTCAAATACGTGAACTTGTAACTAATTAAGTTGTTCGTTTTTTTTGCATTTATAGTGAAACACTTAGACGTATCTCATGTGTTGCCTTCTTCTATAAATTGGGCATGATTGGCATAAGCGATGTCCTAATGGTAATACTCTGTCACGCACTGCTTATTATATAATTTAGAGTTTGGAAATTATTGGACATTTCATATTTCTTTTCTTTTTCTTTCTGGCCAGTATTACCTGAAGTCTGTGTTCAGCTTTGACAAGGATCAGTTCTCCGAAATCCTAATGGTGGTAGGCCTTGGTTCAATCTTTTCTCAGGTGCTACTTCCGTCTTCTGAAGTTAATACAGTGCCAATTTGAGAGCCTTAGTTTTGCATGACCCAGAGTCAAATTGATTAATTGTTGTTACTTGATATTGTCTGTCAAAATGTAGATCTTGATTCTGCCGCTTATTAGCCACATCATTGGTGAAAAAGGTGTCTTATGCATTTCTATTCTCGCATCTATTGCTTATGTAAGTATCACACAGGTGCTTTTCACTCTGTTTATAAAAATATCTGTGACAGAAATTAATGTACTGCTTTTTGGGAAAAAAAAAATCTTCCAGGCCTTGCTTTATGGTGTCGCATGGGCATCATGGGTATGTATACAAACCAACTTACCTCAAATTCTATAATGAAAGGATTTATTATACTTGCAAAAGTTTGTTTCGTTTACCTTGCTTCTATCCTGCAGGTTCCTTATTTTAGCTCTTCGTTGGGTGTCATCTATGTGCTGGCCAAACCAGCTGTAAGTCAACTCTGTAAATTTACTCGCTATTTAAACATGTAGCCAGTTTTTTAGGTAGTCATAACCTGAATTTTTTCAGTAGCCCATTCCAGTTTACTCATAAATTTGAATGCGTTTAAATGATACTCATAAATCCACTTGCCCGAAAACTATGCAGATTTACGCAATCATTTCAGAGGAAGTACTCCCAGCGGACCAGGTGTGTATACAGAAATGACGTCTCGTGGGTTCATTTGCTAACAGAAGGTTGAACACATTTTACCCTAATCGTACGTCGTCATTGATTTACTTTCGACAGGGAAAAGCACAGGGCCTCATTGCAACCTTGGAGTCCGTGGCTTTGTTGCTAGCCCCTCTGTTTATGAGCCCACTGACCTGTAAGAAATCACGGTGTTCTTGCATCAAACTGACACAATATTCTAGTCATATTGACATTTTCTGCACCTCTGTTTCAGCATACTTCATTTCACCGGACGCCTCCTTCAAATGCAAAGGTTTCAGCTTCCTTGTGGCTGGTTTCTTCTTGGTTAGTACTACTTTTCATCTTAATGTGTGTGACACAATACGACAGTTAAGGAATACTACTGTACACACTTTTTAGAGCTCGAATCTGAACTGAGAGAGTTTCTCCGATGCTGAATATTTGTTGTGCAGGCAATCTCCTTGTACTTTGCTTGGACGCTTAATCCAGGAAGCAAGGATAACTGCACCAAAACTGTATCAGACATGCCTGATGAGGAAGCACCGCTACTGGTTCAGCGGCCTAAACATTAGTTATGTGAAACGGAACAGAAAAACTTAACCAGTTGAAGACAAAGGCCTCATTTGTTCTCAACATGCGCCGCCGTTTATAGCACGAACACTGACATAGCTTCCATATAACATATAACACGGTATCAGTACATACCCCAAAAGCCAGTAACTGGTCAGCCCTCAGTACCAGCAAATTAAAATGACGTTCAATTTTCATGTTTATTTTAGTCATAGTATAGCAGCATGTGAATATGTCTATACATGTAATGGTTTGGTGATCCTAGACAAATGTGCATATATATCTTCCAATTCTGCTTAATTGTGCTAACTTTGGTATTGGAGTGGAGTAATTCCGCCATAACCTTGTCATCTTTGTTCCCCTTTTATTTACTCACTCACAGATCCATTGTGAAAAATAGTTTTGACTAAACTTTTTAACAAAGTGATTGTAAACTTTTCTCCGTCTCCAACGATTTTTAGCAACATCATTAAAAAACTATACCTTCCATATTTAAGAAAGTAAAAGAAACAACTCCAAAATTTGTGAATACATTTCAGGCTTCTTTGGATCACAGGAATTTTAAAGGAATCGTATAAGAATTTCACAAGAAATAGTTAAATGTCACAGGAAAAACACAGAAAACAGAAAAAATTCCTCCAACTCAAAGATGGCCCAAGTGTCGCGAATCCAATGCTTCCTCTTTCACGTATTATTGAAAACTGCTTTCTTTGATACGGCAACGTCTGGATAAACCAAAATCATCAATCTGGAGCTAAATCTGAGATTGGGAAGGATATTTTGAGCCTTGATATATCGAAACAAACAATGCGTGTGTAACAATTACCATAAGAGTTTTCGTAGCAACCTGACGACCATCCAGTGCCGGAACTGAGGCGGGTAGGTACGCTAGGAGCCATGCCCCCCACCCCTACCCCACCCCACCAAAAAAGGATATTTATTTATACTTTTTAAATATGACAATTGTCAAAATAATGTTAGAAGACAACGGTGATAATAATTTAAATACAGAAATAGTAAAATCATCAGCTCATGAAGGGATTAATTGTTAGCACATATAATAGTTGTACCTATTTGGGACTCCAGGGAGACTTTAAAAAATTTAGTCAACTCTCAATTAGTCCCTTGGATCCAAGCGCGACCTTTATTGATAAAAATATTAAAAGTAGTTTGCTTACAGACTAAAATAGAATAAAAAGAAAATTGGCTACATGCATTGTTGCAGCTATGCTTTTAAATGATCTAAATGTTTCTGCTTGGCCCTATATATGGATAAGCAGGGCCATCTCATGCAGACATTTCCTCTTGTAGGCCTCTAGTTTTGGATAAGCATTCTTGAAACGTTAGTTTAGCATTGGAATGGACATAGATTTTGCTACCTACAATTTCTCCGGACACTCAAGCATTTATTATGTATAGTGCAATTGAGGATATTTAGCTAAAACCTTGTCTTGTGATATCGAAATAATAGGGTCGCATATCTAGCAAGAGGGTTGCCATAAATTTTAAGATGACATAATAATTATTTTATTATACCTCAGATTGTTCGTACTTCTATATAAACACCCTTATGCACCTCTCCCCTCCTATCCTCTCCTCGCACAAGACACACAAGGGAACAACATAGTTTATTCCTCATGGCTGCTGCAAGAGCCGTTTCCTTGGCAGCTGCTTTTCTCTTTTGGTCCTTGCCATCATGTCTTGTACTACCTCCGTAGACTGCAGCCAAGGCGTCCAAGGCGGATGTACGTACACACCCTTTAGTTTTTTACTCAATTAATTTGGCATTATTATTGTATCTGGAACATGCTTAAACTTGTTAACTACAATCGTCCTGTTCACTGTTCAGTAATATTTTTGCGTTTGCATGTGTAGGCATCGGGAAGCATTGCGCAACACCTAGCCACACGTGCTACAAGCTTCCGGACTGCGCTATCGCCAGCTGCCAAGATTACTGTGAGCACGTCAAAGGGAAATCGAGAGAAGGCGTCGAGTGCCGCGACAATAACAAGGAGTGTTGCTGCCAAAACACCTGAGTGCATCCAACAACTACTGTTTGATGCGAATAAATGTGTGTGTGTGCTTGCCGAGTAGTGTTTACTGTAAGAGTGATAAATAATAAATAAATAAAGGTGTACCATGTCACCATTTTAGCTTAAATAATCCAGAAGGGCTCAGGAGAGAGAACATTTACCAAATGCAATTGCATGCTTATATGATCGAGATTACAAACTTTATTTATCTGTGGTTTATTGACGACGCAAACAAGTGCATCGCCGTCAACTCATACGACAACATCATGATTAATTACCCAACTTTCGGTACAAGGGGAACAACCAGTTTACTTCTTGCACACCACACCTGGGCCGCTCATGCCGCTAGCGCAGGTGACGCCAGGAAGCTCCGACATCATCGTCACGGCGGAAGCACCACCGCCGTCGTGGCGGCCGAACCTTGCCACGGCGCAGTCAGGCGCGAAGAGGCTGGACGTGGTGAAGTTGCTCTCGCCGCCCATGGTCGGCATGGACGCCCTGACGTCGAAGAGGTTGACGTAGTCGGAGCGGTAGGTCTGGCCGACCACGCCGTGCACGTCGGCTGTGAGCGCGTCGAACTTGAAGGCGAGGTCGAGGTGCGCCATGCAGTCGCCGGAGCCCTCGACGCCGTATCCGTGCGCCCTGGACTCCTCGTCAGTGATGGGCACGGCGTTGGCCCTGATACTGAACCTGCCGGCGACGGCAACGAGCACGCCGTTGGCCGCCTTAGTGCGGGCGACGGACAGCCCCGGCGCGGCGGCGGTGGTCCACGTGCCGTCAGCCGGGAGGTGGACGGGCTCGCCGTCGAGGGTCAGCTCGAGGCGGTCGACCTCGTCGTCCCACTTGGCGGTCTTCCGCGCGCCGACGTAGAGGCTGTGGCGGCGGCCCTCGGCGTCCGAGAAGAGCACCGCGATGGCCTGGATCCAGGTGAAGTCCCGCGACATGCCGTCGGCGCCGCGCTTGCCGATGAAGTGCGCGTTGATGTGGAGGTCGCGGTCCGAGAGCACGCAGAAGTCCGCGTCCCGGCGGCCGTGGAAGAAGAAGGCGTTGCCGTCGCCGCCGATGAAGCGCGGGTCGCCGCACGCGCCGGGCACGCTGCAGACTGCAGTACACATAGGAGCACAGAGCGCGGCCAGTCATTAGCTAGTGATTTGTTGTTGTTACAGTGATGAACTGATAAATATACTAAGAGCTACTAAATACTCACCGCATACGGGCTTGCACAGGTTGCAGTCGACGTAGCAGGACTGAGGGCAGTTGTACGGGCACTCCATCATCTTGGGCGGGCAGTTCGGGTACTCCCTGCGGCTTCCCTGGCACTTGACCTTCATCGGTTGCGACTTCGGCTTTTTGGGACCCTGGGCGTTGGACGGCCTCGGGCTAGACTGGCTCACGGCCACGCCGGCCAGCAGGAGGAGCACGACCGCGAACAAGGCCAGGGAAAGCGGCGAGGAGCCAAGCCTCCTTGTTGTTGCCATCGTGTCTCACTTGTGTGTGTGTGTGCGCTGTGTAATTATATGGTGATGATTGGATTGGATATGGACGGAGATTCCTAGGGCTTTTATAGGCCATGGATCGATGCACCTTACGTTCCAGTGCGGTGATCCCTCTCGCAACCTTTGCCGCACGCTCACCCAACTTGCAGGGCGCGCTTGTGCTCTCTTGCTTGTGAGTTCATGCCAATAACCAACTTTATACATATACCGCGCCTCAAGCAAGGTTTGACTTATGGTTTCTACCGTGGATACCGCTCCGGACCGGTTTAACGAAAACCGCAAAAACCACGGTAACCGCTCTCGAAACTGTTCAAATTTCAAAATCCAAATTTTAAACGTGATTTGAATCAGAAACCGCGGTTTTCGACCGATAACCGCTCGGTTTGTGCGGTAAACCATCCGGTTTGACTGAAAACCATGATTTTAACAGGAACGTAAACTGGATGAAATTAATGAAAAAATTTGCATCACTTTCCTAAGAAATTGATCTACTATAATACACAACACGTAAACATATAAATAACACATATATAAATACAAATACATATTGATTACATAGTATAAACGTGATTTGAACCGAAAACCGCGGTTTTCGAGCGGTAACCGTTTGGTTTGTGCGATAAACCGTTTGGTTGGCCTAAAAATCACGGTTTTCGGGAGAGGACATGTAAATTGGATGAAATTAATAAAAAATTTCCTTGATCTTTTCTAATAAGTTAATATAGTATTGCATAACACGTAGAGCACATGCTTTTACAGGTAAATAAGGTTGGGGAGGTGGAGTTAGTACATAAGATAATTGTTTTTATTTTTTTTTCTTTTTATCTTGTTTGATTTATTTGATCCATCTAAACAAAGTTTTCTTAACTTCTTCCTCCATCATAATTCCTCATTTTTTATCTAGGTTTTTTACATATTTTTTAGAAATTTTTTAAAATTTACATCAAATTCAAATTCGAAAACCCGCTAGCTGTAAAAATCGAGCCGGAACGGTTTCGTCGAAAACCGTGAAAACCTTCCGGTTTCCGGCGGTTTTTCAAACCTTGGCCTCAAGTACTCATTGGTGGGGTTCCCGGTCATTTCAAGTT